>CM045747.1:30648081-31190581 GCA_024760905.1 Plotosus lineatus | reverse complement strand
CTCATGCACATGCACACACACACACACACACACACAGACATGAACACTCATACACACACAAAGACAAACACACATACTCATGGATACACACAAGCACTCACATGCACACACACACACACACACAGTTACACACACACACACACACACACACTCACACACACTCATATGCACACATCCACACTTTCACAAACGCACACCCACACACATACAGACACAGACAAACATACGCACGATTGCACACAACAAGTGTCTGATCCGAGTCGAAAGGGGTTTTTTTGTTTGTTTTTTATGTGCGAGTCGAGCAGTGGTCCATGAGCCTTTGTGTTTCAGTTCAGTTCACACTCACAGACACATACTACCCTCACACATAAAAATGCAGACACATACACACGTTCACACACACACACACACACACACACACACACACACACACACACACAGATATAGACACTTACACACTCATGCACATACGCACACATGCACACACATCCACACATACATACACATGCACACACACACTCATACATACATATGGACGCATCCATGCACTCACACACGCACACCCACACACATATAGACATAGACACACATTCACACGGAGGCACTCATGCACGCACACACCAAGTGTCTGATCGGAGTCAAAAGCGAATTCTTGGTTTGTTGTTTATGTGCAAGTCTGAGCAGTGGTCCATGAGTCTTTGTGTTTCAGTTCAGTTCACACGAACAGACACTTACCACACACACATACGCATACAATCAGACATATACAAACTCATACACACACACACACACACACACGAACAAACACATACACACAAACACTCTCATATGCACACACACACAGACATACAGTACACATGAACACACACATACACACACATACCCAAATGTATATACACGGACACATGTACGCATATCCACACGTACACATAAACACATTCACACATGCTCACACACACACACACACACACACACTCACAGACACACACAGATAAAGACATACACATGCGCACACAAACATACACATATACACAAGAACAAAAAGATACACACAAAGACTCTCATACGCACACACACACACAGACATACACATGAACACACACATACACACACTCTCATACGCACACATACACACATACCCAAATACATATACACGGACACATGCACGCATATCCACACATACTCAAAAACACATTCACACACACTCACACACAGTAACATACCAATACAGCTATACACTCATGCATGCATACACACACACACACACATACACACATACAGTGACACACACACTCATATACACACACATGCACACACACGCACACACGCACACATACGCAGACATACAGACATAGACACACGGATACACACATGCACGAACACACCAAGTGTCTGATCGGAGTCGAAAGGGTTTTTTTATGCGCGTGTCTGAGCAGTGGTTCATGATCCTTTGTGTTTCACTTCAGTTCACACGCACAGACAGATACCACATGCACCCACCCACACACACACACACACACACACACACACACACACAGACACACACACACACACACACACACACACACACACACACACACACACACACACATTTGGCTCCCACCTGTGGTTGTATAAATATATCAACAAAATAGTATTATTTATTAGTAATATTGTATATATTATTAAAAATGAATTTATAATTATTTATTTTATTTATTAATTTATTTATAGTACAATATAATAAAATGAAATGTATTTATACACACACACACACACACACACACACACACACACACACACACACACACACACACACACACACACACCTCCCACACACACATATTTGTTTCCCACCTGTGGTTGAAACACAAATTGAAATATATTAGGAATATATAATAATCTCATAAAATGCATAACTATATGAACAATATAGTATTATTTATTAGTAATATAAGATATATTATTAAATAATACATTTATAATAATGGATTTATTTATTTTTAATTGAAATATATGATTAAATATAATAGAATAAAATTTACTTACACACACACACACACACACACACACACACACACACACACACACACACACACATATCAGGATACCCCCTGTTATTGACACGCAGATTGAGATATACTAATAATATATATTTAAATATTATATATGATATAATACAATAAAATCCAAATTATTTATACTCACACAAATCAGGCTCTCCCTTGAAGCTGAAACAGATTGAGATATTTTAATAGTATGAACTAATATCTATTATGAATATAATATATATTATAATATAATAAACTATTGATGATATATTTATTTATTTATTTATTAGGGTTTTTAAAATAATGTAATATATGATATAATAGGTGTACCATAAACAACTGCTGCTGCTAACTCAGCTGACTTTTTCAGCTGGGGACCACCTGTCAACGAGTGTTTCGACCCTTTAAACCCGGGACACTCTCAGGGTGGCGGGTCTGCAGTGATGACGTCTTACCACTACGTGTCAGCTGATAGCTCCCAGCTTTTCTCCACTCTCTTCAGCCACAGCCAGCTCGATGATCTTTCAGATGCTTGGCATACTGCCTTTATAGTTCTCTTCCTGTCCCTGCCCTTCACATCTATACTTCCTAATGTTCTCCATAAGGACTGTGCAGCGAATCCTCTAGCTCCTACTTCTACAGGAAAAAGCCAACACTTCCAACCTCGTTGCTGGCACTGTTCAACCAACTCAGTGTACTTGGCTTTCTTGCACTGACCGCTTCCTCACATCTTGTTTCCCAGGGTACCGTGAATTCGACGATTACAAGCCTCTTGTTCTTTGTGCACCACATGACGATATCAAGCCTCAGAGTAGTCTGGACTACCTCTGGAAAGACCAGCCTCTGGCCCAAGTCAACTATCATTTCCCACTGCTCTGACTCATCAAACACTGATGATGTTGGTTGTGCCACTATAGTTTCCCCTAGCCTCCCCTTCTTTGATGAAGTTGATACATTTTCTTGTTTTCTTGGGGCTCCACTTTTTTCTCCTTTCTCTGTCTAACGTGTCAGCCAGTTCTCGTAAAACTTTGTCATGTCTCCATCTATAGCGGCCTTGAGTCAATGCTACATTGCAAGATACCAGCACATGCTCCAATGTTCCTACTTTGCCACAGAGTGCGCACTTTGGGTCTTCTCTTAAGACCCACCTGTGCAAGTTCAGCGGTGATGGCAGGAGGTCATACACTGATCTCAGTAGGAAACTCAATCTGAACGGCTCATATTGCCAAATCTCCGCCCATGTAAGCTTCCTTTCAGTGGTTGTCCATTTTGTCCAAGCACCCTGCAGTACCAATTCAGCTGCTCTTGTTTTGCGTGACTCCTCTTCATTCAACCTTACTTCATCTTGGACCATTTTCCTCTTCTCACTGCCTGATGCAGCGGACCTTCTTGGGTAGTAGTTCCGAGGCCCTGCCGTCCAACTGCTGTTGTGCCAATTATATCTTTTAGTGTAAGCCTACTCTCTGCCTGGTTTACTGCCTGGCTGGCTGACCACTTTCTTCCTGTACGGGTTTCTATGGCTGCCCTCCTAATCATCTCATCTTTGGAGTTTTTCAGATTCATCACCAGTCTTGCTTTTGATACTTTGTATTTTTCCAGCACTGATAAGACTGGAAGTTGCAGTTGATTTGTTCTTCCATACAGACCCATGCTTGTAAAACTTGGTGGTACACCCAGCCACCTTCGCAGATGTCTGTTAATGGTCCTTTCCCATCCTTCCACTGTTGAACTGGCTATTTCATAGAGCATGAGCAGCCACAGTAGTCTTGGTAATAGTCCATGCTGATACAGCCAAACCTTAAACTTGCCTGGCAACCCTGTCTGTTCTATTAGTTTTAGGTTCTCGAGGAGCTGACTTTTGACCTGAGCTGTGTTGTTCTTGTCTTTCAGACTTGCATCAAACCACTTCCCCAGACACTTGACTGGGTTACCACAATAGATGGGATGATTTCACCTTGTACTTGAACACTGCATCTCTGGTTTACCTGCTGTTACATATGCTTAATGGATTCTATCAGACTAGCCCCCACTGGTTACGGATAGGACAATTCAGAGGATTGAAATTGCCCTGTGAAACCAGCAAAGCATGACAAACTACGACATAAACTATATACAGTTTAATAATATAAACACAAGACAAAATTCATAACTTACAACTTAGACCTAAACCATATACAAATTAACCAAGGGTCCCATAGTCACCAAGCGCCTGCAGCAGGGTAACTTTAGAGATGGCGCATGTGCTGGCGGGGAAAGGCTTGCTATCCCGCGTGTTGACAGACACAAAAGATGACCATCCTTGCGTGGGCTGTGGGTGCCTGTGGATGATGGACTTTGGCAATGAAGTCCCGAATGGTCACACTTGGGTGAAGCACGTTCCATGATCTGCCTTGGATGGCTTTCCCTTTTGGTGATCCGCCGCGATGAGTCTCCTTAGTTGATCTGGCTGAAGCGACACGAAGAGACCCGAAATCTTGGAGGAGACTGGAGGAGACTGCAAGAGCCCGGAGGAGACAGTAAGAGACCGTAGCCAGTCTGCAACAGGTCCTTAATATAGATTCCCCCAACAAGTTGTTTTCTCTCTGGTACAAGCCTGAACAAGCCCAGGCAGCCCAGACAAGCCCCGGCATGTCTGTGTTGCTCCTCCCTTCCGTTGGATTGTGCAACTCCAGTCCTTTCCACCGTTTTCTATAGGATGCAGCACTCCCCTGTGATTTCACAACACCCCAAAGCATTGTACAATACCACCAGTACATGTGCACCTAGGTCTCACACCACTTACACCTTAAAGTACATGTGTTCTTAAACATATTGCATCTATGTGTGAAACTATCAATAGCTCTGACTCACCAATGTGTACCAGTGAGTGGATACAGCAAACAATTCATAAGTATTTTTATATTTACATTCACACAAATATGTACATGCTCAAAACACCCGCACCCTCCTGACAACAAGGCTCTTAGATTTCTTGGCCTTGAAATTCATCCTTGCCCAAGAAACAACTTCTTCTAGTGCTGCCAATATCCACCTGGCTTGTGCAGGGGTTGTTGTTGTCAAAGTCATGTCATCCATGAATCCCCTGCTAAATGGTAAGTACACTCCCGAAGCTATCCTTGAGCCTCGTGTTTCTCATCTCCCTGCTTCTAAGATGAAATTCATTCCCATAATGAATAGTACCACAGAAATGGTGCAACCGGTAACTATTCCTTTCTCTAACGTCTGCCACTGGGCCATGTTGTCGCCAACAGAAAACTGCAAATGCATCCCATCCAAACAATTGGTCATAATTCCCTTGATGTTAACCCAACGTTATTTTTACATACACACACACACACACACACACACACACACACACACACACACACACACACACACGGCTCCCACTTGTGGTTTTACAAAAATATGAACAAAATAGAATAGTAATATCATAAATATTATGAAAAAAATAAATTTATAATTATGAATTTATTTATTTATATATTTATTTTTTCATTTATTGATAATACAATATATGAATAAATATATTAAAATAAAACCTATTTACACACATACAGGCGTTCCCTGTGGTTGAAACAAAGATTTAGATCTATGCATATTATTATGTTAAGGATACATGACATATTATTATTTATTAATAATGCGAGATATAAAATACCATAAAACCATTCATTACCTATAAATTTTATTCATAATATATTATTTTTATTGGTTTCGTACATACAATAATATAATAAAATAACACAATAAAATATATATAAATAAATATTAATTTAAATAAAATGTAATATAATATAGTAATTTTTTAATTTATATTTTATTTATAATAAATAATATAATAAAAAAATTTGGAAACTCACACACAGATACGTATTTATATATCCCTGTTAGATGGGAAAATAGTGAGATCTGGAGGTGAGATGTATCAGGCGCCCCCCTGTGGTTGAAACACAGATTCAGCTCTATGCATATTATTATATTAAGGATACATGATATAATAAAATCAAAGTTATTTACACACACACACACACACACACACACACACTTGGCTCCCACATGTGGTTGAAACACAAATTGAGATATATTAATAATATATATATATATAAATATATGAACGCATGAATAATGATAGTATTATTTATTAGTAATATAATATATATGATTAAATAATAAAATGCAGCCATGAGGGGGGGGCCACAAACGAGTGTCCGTCCTCACGCCGGTCCAAAGCCTGGGTAAATGCAGAGGGTTGCGACAGGACATCCAGTGTAAAACTTTTGCCAGAATACAGAATGTGAACCATCACTACAAATTTCATACCAGATCAGTCGAGATCCGGGCTAACAACGACTGCCATAATTGCTGTTAACCAACAGGATGCTGGTGGAAATTAGACTACTGTTGGTTGAAGAAGGAGCAGTCAAAGAAGGAGAGCCGGGAGGCTTGCACGTAGATAAAGAGAGAAGAGGAAAGGCATGAGTCTAGGACTGAGAGTAGGGCCTTTGAATGTTGGAACTATGACAGGAAAAGGTAGACAGCTGGCTGACATGATACAGAGGAGGAAGGTGGACATACTTTGTGTTCAGGAGACCAGGTGGAAAGGTAGCAAGGCTAAAAGCTTAGGAGCAGGGTTTAAGCTGTTTTTGGTGTTGCCATACCACACAGTGATGGCTGTAGTGAGGATGCTTTCAATCAGCCCTTTGTAGACCTGGGTGAGAGGGCGACAGTGCAGGTCAGCTTTTCTGAGCATTCTGATGAAATAGAGTCTCTGCTGGGCTTTTTTACACTATGGCCATAGTGTTCAAAGTCCATTTCAGATCCGCTGTTATTTTCAGTTCCAAGAACCTACAGCTGTCAACCCTCTCCACCTCAGTCCCCTTGATGAAGAGTGGCTGCAAGGGGGTGGGTCCATTATTATTTCCTTTGTCTTATCTATGTTTACACTGAGGTTGTTATCCTCTCCATAGATAAGAATGTTGTTCACTAGACTCCTGTAGCCCGATTCATCCCCGCCCTTTATAAGGACCAGGATTGTGATGTCGTCAGCATACTTTATGACGGTGGTATTTTCCTGGGTGGAGACACAGTCGTGTGTGTACAGGGTGAAGAGTTTCCGGCTCAGGCAGGAGCCCTGTGGTGATCCTGTGCTGACTGTGAGCTTCGCTGACACCCTCCTTCCGATCCTCACCATCTGTGGTTTGTCAGTCAGGAAATCCAGAATCCAGTCGGAGGTGGGGGTCGGTACACTGAGGTCTGTCAGCTTCCCAGTCATTCTTCCCGGTAGTATGATGTTGAAAGCAGAGCTATAGTCCAGGAATTGTTCTGACATATGCTCCTCTCGTGTCCAGATGTTGTAGGATGTGATGCATCGTAATGGGAACTGCTTCATCCACTGAGCGGTTAGGCAGGAGTGGCCCTGGGGAAAAGACAGGACGCAGAGCTGGAGGTAGCAGAGATGAAAATGTTGAGGCTCTGTTTGGGAGTAACGAAGATGGATAGTGTAACCCATATAAATACATGGTTACTAATTTTATTGGAAAAAAACCCTAATTTCCAACGCTCCCTGAAAGCACTATAGTTTCCTAGTCCCCTTGAACGCATCATAAGCACATGCTGCATGCACCTAGCAGAGCGTGCAGCAGAGTGTGCTGAGGAGGAGGACACACACAGAGCACTCGAAAAGCGACACAAGTGAGTCAAACGATCAAAAATGTGATTAAGTGAACTTTTAACAAGGTTAACTAAGTTTATGTACTTTTCAGAGCCTTGTATGTGTTTTGTTCTCTCTCAATCGAACCGGGTGGAGAGTGTTTGTTTTCTTGGAAACTCCGGTGAGTCATTACAATATGAAGCTAGCTTAAAAACCTATGCTAACTTTACACATGGTGACTTTTAAAACGGTGTGCACTAATTTTTGTCTCTAAAAGCTAAAACCAGTCGGAGTACACAACAAAGATTGTGCTGTGCACAAAATGAGCCTTACATTTTATTTTTCTAAATGTTTTTGTTGAAGCACTTTTGCTAATGCACTAAAGTAGTGCAGATAAGCACTTTTGTTTTGTATTACATTCCATTCAGTGCCTTTCATGCACTTTTCTCATTTTATTTAGAAATTACTGTTAAAAAATATTTTATTCATTGTGTCTGTACTGCATGTGCAGACTGGATTTTTAGTGGATCTGGATCTGATCTTGAAGCTGGTTTCGGACACGGATGGCGAGCCAAACCCAGTGAGAACTCTTGGCGGATCCAGAAGCAGTGTGGCCAACTGTTCTCTGGATGCGAGAGTAGATCTACAGACCCAACCACTTCAAATCACAGGATCCCAGATAAGAACAAATAAAAACACCTTTATCCCAAACGGATCATAATCCTGGAAAAGACTCCCGAATTCACACAAATCGAACCTTAGAGACTTAAGCTTATTTTATTTTTATTTCTATTTTGTAAAGATCGTTCTACAACATTGTTTGCACTGTTCCTTGTGATATTGTAAATTGTAATAAATCTGCCGGCTGTTCAACTTTAAATCTCCACAATTAATTTTACTCCTCTAGAACCTAGTATATAATCTAGCACAGCTATATGAAGCTGGTGTTACAATAGGATCAGGAATTAGTACATCAGAGGGACAGCACATGTTAGAGGTTTTGGAGACAAAGTCAGAGAGGCTAGATTGAGATGGTTCGGACATGTACAGAGGAGGGATAGTGAGTATATTGGTCGTAGGATGCTGAGGTTGGAACTACCAGGCAGAAGGCCTAGAGGAGGACCAAAGAGGAGATTTATGGATGTGGTGAAGGAGGAGGACATAAAGGTAGTTGGAGTAAGAGTAGAAGATACAGAGGATAGGGTGAGATGGAGGTGGATGGCTTGCTGTGGCATCCTCTGAAGGGAACAGCCGAAAGGAAAAGAAGAAGCAGATTACTTCCACCGGTATGTCATCAGGATCAACTGCCTTTCCAATCTTCATCCTCTTCAATGCCCACCTCACCTCAGGAGAATTATGAACAGAATAGCTGACAAAGGACAGCCTTGCCGGACTCCAACTCTCACCAGAAAAAAATTCATCCCAATGCGGACCAAGCTCTGGTTCCGGTGATACAGCGACTGAATGGGCTGTAGCAACAGGTACGGAACACGATACTCACGGAGTATGCCCCACAAAATAGCCCAAGAGATACAGTCGCAAGCCTTCTCCAAAACCACAAAACACATGGGCAAACTCCCAAGCACCTTCCAGGATCCTGTAGAGCATATAGAGTCGGTCGAGAGTGCAGCAGCCAGGACGAAAACCACATTGTTCCTCTTGAATCCAAGGTTCAACCATCAGCTGGATCCTCCTTGTCAGCACCCCTACCTGGGAAAGTCCATGCAGGGGTGCTGGAGGGGAGGTTCAACTGCCGATCGAATCCTCCTCTCCAGCACCCCTGCATCGGCACCCCTGCGTAGGCTGAGGAGTGTGATTCCATGATAATTTGAACACACCCTCCGGTCACCCTTTTTAAAAAGGGGGTTGCCACTCCAGCTAGCAAATCCAGAGGTACGGCCCCGATGACAACACATTGTAGAAAGGTGTCAACAAGATAGTCCTACAACATACAGAGCCCTGTGAGGGAAATCTGATTGGTTCAAGAAACAACCCCATTACTAAAATAGTTTAAGTGACATCGGCCAGCACTGCTGATTCTGAAGGCCAACGCTTTTGACCAGTGGAGTCCCTTCCAATTTTTGTGCATGCCCTGGTCTAAATGGACCTCACCTTTGCTCAAAAGAAATACACAAGAAACACAAAAAGACACAAAATAATTTTTTTGTTCTTTTTTTTATCTACATAGCGAGTTGTGACTACTTCCTTTAATTCAAAAGATTCTGCAGCAGCCCAAGGTTTTTAGGAACAGGAAATTTTTGAAAACTAAAAAAAAAAATGTTCGATCTCTTTGCATGGGTGAAAGATACTACTGTTATATATTTCTGTGACCTGGAGTCTTTGAAATTATTGATTGAAAAGTAATAAAGTCTGTGGAAGTGACAGAGTTGACACTTTAGCTGGAAATCAGTGAAAATTATCAATTTTGTGGACCATAGATTGTAAAGGTCCATTTTAATAGTTATAAGACTTCAGTGGAATCCATACCTATGGAGCCATCAGCCACTTCAATTCCGACCAATTCCCATTTTGCTAACACTCCCTGAAGGAATACAATCACCAGCTTACTTTTTTAATATATTTTATCCTTTGAATGTAGCAGGCAATGAATTGTACTTCCTGGATGAAAACAAAAGTGGGAACACACACACACACACACACACACACACACACACACACACACACACACACACACACACACACACACACATAGAAATATATATATATATATATATATATATATATATATATATATATATATATATATATATATATATATATATTAGTCCCTCTCAAAAATTAGCATGTTGTGATAAAGTTCATTATTTTCTGTAATGTACTGATAAAAATTAAACTTTCATATATTTTAGATTCTTTGCACACCAACTGAAATATTTCAGGTCTTTTATTGTTTTAATACTGATGATTTTGGCATACAGCTCATGAAAACCCAAAATTCCTGTCTCAAAAATTAGCATATCATGAAAAGGTACTGTCAACGAGCTATTAACCTAATCATCTGAATCAACCAATTAGCTCTAAACACCTGCAAAAGATTCCTGAGGCTTTTAAAAACTCCCAGCCTGGTTCATTACTCAAAACCGCAATCATGGATAAGACTGCTGACCTGACTGCTGTCCAGAAGGCCATCATTGACACCCTCACGCAAGAGGGTAAGACACACAAAGAAATCTCTGAGCGAATAGGCTGTTCCCAGAGTACTGTATCAAGGTGCCTCAGTGGGACGTCTGTGGGAAGGAAAAAGTGTGGCAGAAAACACTGCACAACCAGAAGAGGTGACCGGACCCTGAGGAAGATTGTGGAGAAGGGCCAATTCCAGACCTTGGGGGACCTGTGGAAGCAGTGGAGTGGGCAACAGGTGCCGCATTCCCCAGGTCAAGCCACTTTTGAACCAGAAACAGCAGTAGAAGCGCCTGACCTGGGCTACAGAGAGGCAGCACTGGACTGTTGCTCAGTGGTCCAAAGTACTTTTTTCGGATGAAAGCAAATTTTGCATGTCATTCGGAAATCAAGGTGCCAGAGTCTGGAGGAAGACTGGGGAGAAGGAAATGCCAAAATGCCTGAAGTCCAGTGTCAAGTACCCACAGTAAGTGATGGTCTGGGGTGCCATGTCAGCTGCTGGTGTCGGTCCACTGTGTTTTATCAAGGACAGGGTCAATACAGCTAGCTATCAGGAGATTTTGGAGCACTTCATGCTTCCATCTGCTGAAAAGCTTTATGGAGATGAAGATTTCATTTTTCAGCACGACCTGGCACCTGCTCACAGTGCCAAAACCACTGCTAAATGGTTTACTGACCATGGTATTACTGTGCTCAATTGGCCTGCCAACTCTCCTGACCTGAACCCCATAGAGAATCTGTGGGATATTGTGAAGAGAAAGTTGAGAGACACCAGACCCAACACTGTGGATGAGCTTAAGGCCGCTATCGAAGCATCCTGGGCCTCCGTAACACCTCAGCAGTGCCACAGGCTGATTGCCTCCATGCCACGCCGCATTGAAGCAGTCATTTCTGCAAAAGGATTCCCGACCAAGTATTGAGTACGTACTTCTTTTTCTTTCAGCTGTTCCCTTCAGGGGTCGCCACAGCAAATGATCTGCCTCCATCTCACCCTATCCTCTACATCTTCTTCTCTTACACCAACTGCCTTCATGTCCTCCATCACCACATCCATGAATCGTCTCTTTGGTCTTCCTGTAGGCCTTCTCCCTGGTAGTTCAAACCTCAGCATCCTACTACCACTATACTCACTATCCCTCCTCTGTACATGTCCAAACCATCTCAATCTAGCCTCTTTGAATTTGTCTCCAAAACCTCTAACATGTGCTGTCCCTCTGATGTACTCGTTTCTGATCCTATCCATCCTCATTACTCCCAAAGAGAACCTCAACATTTTCATCTCTGCTACCTCCAACTCGGACTCCTGTCTTTTCCCCAGGGCCACTGTCTCTAAACCATACAACATCGCTGGCCTCATCATCATCTTGTACACTTTTCCCTTCATTCTTGCCGATACTCCCCTATCACACATCACACTAGACACTTTTCTCCATCCATTCCAACCTGCCTGCATGTGCTTCTTCACCTCTTTTCCACACTCTCCATTGCTCTGGATTGTTGAGCCGAAGTACTTAAAATCCTCCACCTTCTTTATCTCTGTCCCCTGTAACCGTTCCTCTTGGGTCCTTGTCGTTCACACGCATGTATTCTGTCTTACTGAGACTAACCTTTATTCCCCTCCTTTCCAGGGCATACCTCCACCTCTCTAGATTTTCCTGCACTTGTTCTCTGCTCTCACTACAGATCACGATGTCATCTGCAGACATCATAGTCCATGGAGATTCTTGTCTAACCTCATCTGTCAGCCTGTCCATCACCATAGCAAACAAGAAGGGGCTGAGAGCTGACCCTTGATGCAGTCCCACCTCCACCTTGAACTCTTCTGTCACACCAACAGCACACCTCACCACTGTCTTACATCTCTCATACATGTCCTGCACCACTCTAACATACCTCTCTGCCACTCCAAATTTCCTCATACAATACCACAGTTCTTCTCTCGGCACCCTGTCATATGCTTTCTCCAGATCCACAAAGGTTATTGAGGTCTTCTAACGTGTATCTACACACTACTCTCCTGGCTTGTAATTGACTGTGGTCCAACTCTCTCTCCTCTTGATCCACAGCCACCTTGAGCATGTCTCTGCTGAAGCAACTATGGTCTTTATCGCCTTCTTTGTGGTGGTAGGGGTAAGATCTATCTTGTGCAGGAAGTTTCTTGTAGATGTTGCAACAAAACCCCTGCATCCAACCTCTATTGGCATCAGGCTTGCTTTCCACCCTTTAATACAAGCTTCATCTACCAAGTCCTGGTATTTTGCCGCTTTCAGCTTGTATGAGATGTCAAGTCTATCCTCCCAGGGAACTGTAAGCTCTATTATGTGGATGGCTTTCGTTTCGGGATAGTAGCAGCATATCTGGGCGCATCTGGAAATTTCAACTTCCTCTGCACATCCACAAGAAGCTGCCAGTCGGAGACTGAAGACAGGACTTAGCCTCTAGTTGCAGGCTTGCTAGGCTTGGTCTTCGTCTCTCCTTCTTTCAGGAACTGGATGGGTTTTCCTGTATCCTGGATACTTTGATGCTTGACTTCCAATCAGCGCTGGTCCACCACTCTGGCAATCTCTCTTAAGACAGTGTCATGCCTCCATCGGTACCTCCCCTCTCCCAGAGCCTTAGGACATGCTGAGAGGATGTGATTCAGGGAGCAGTTGTTTCCTTTACACAGAGAGCATGAGGTGTCCTCCTCTTTTTCCCATACCCGCAAGTTAGAAGGCGTAGGAAGCAGGTCAGACACAGCATGTAGTAGGAAGCTGAGCTGTCCTTGATCAGTATTCCACAGTTGGACCATCCACCATGTGAATGGGTGCTGGATGGCTGATTCCCATTTGGTCCAGCTGCCTTGGCTTCCTAACCCCCACTGCTCTGACAAACCTGGTGTATTCCGCTTCTTTTCTAGTTTGTTGCACAATGATATCTCTTCTTGTTCAGTTATCTGCTGTGCTCCATCGGTTACCCTCGTAGTTGCCAAGGCCTAATCTTCCTTTGCAAACTGTTCCCTCCAGCTCTTGATGACGCAGGTCCTCCTTTGCCACTTGGACTGCTTTGTGAGGATTCCATTTTCTACCAGTCTTCACAGTTTCCCCTGCTTGCTGCACTACTGTGTCCTTGGACAAACGTAGGGTAGAAATGGCTCTAACTTTTGCAGTCTGGAATTCTTCAATCACAGATGACAGAGGCAAACTTAGCTTAGCTGACCTGCTGTAAAGATTTACAATACTGTAGCTTGGTGGAACCCCCAGCCACTTGCGCAGAAATCTGCTTCACAGTCATTCCATTGACTCTACTGTAGAGAAGGCCATGTCATAGAGCAGGAATGGCCACTGCAGTCTAGGGATAATGCCATACTGGAAGCACCATGCTTTGAAGCGGCCTTGGAGATAACTTCCATCTATTGTTTGAGCGCTTTGTGGACATCTCTGCTATGTCTCCCAATGACTGGTCAAAGCATTTGTCCAGGCATTTAATGCTCTCATCCTGGATTGTGGGAATCTTCTCATCTTGGATAATGAAAACATGTGATCCAAGCTGGCCTTGTGTCCAATTTTTTTATCCATTCAACATCTTTTTTCTTTCTTTCTCCCCAGGTCCATGAAGGATTGGCCTGTAGTAGGCCTGTCACAGACATCGCCCCAATCCATGTGAGGTGAAGTGCATGTAGAGATGTCTATTTCAATGCTTACGTAGAAACGATATTGTGTCTGTGTTGGTTCATTCTGGTTGCAATAGTATTTCGTGTCTGTCACACATATTGCAATCCACAGATGGTACAGGTTATCACATAAATGCAATTTTTGTAACAGGACTTAAGTAGGAGTCTGTTTTGCATAATTGTTTTGTGGTTTTTAAGAAATTTTTTAGTTTTATATTCATGACATAATTTATTATTCCTCGAGGGAACAATTGGTCTCAATTTAGTGTATCAGCATGTCCCCCAGGTTTTTGTGTCTTTTATAGGCCGAGATGACCCTATGATCCCTGAATATTTCCGTACCTGATATGTGTAGATCATAATTGTGTTTAATCCTCTGGTGTAATTTGGGGTGTGGTATAGTGTATGTTGTAATGAATGGCAAAATTGTAGTTTTTTTCTCTTTGTTTTTTGTCCCTAAATGTCTTTAGGACCTGTCTCAAGAAGGACCTGGCGTACCCTCAAGGCTTCAAGGCCCTAAATAGGATATCTGTAGCTTTCCAAAAGTCCTCCTGTCATGAGCAGATCCTGCTGAACCGAATTAATTGGGATTTTATTAAACCTCTGAATGTATGTTTGGGATGCCAACTGTTTTTTTGTAATAATTGGTGGGTGTCTGTTTCCTTGAAATAAACTTTTATGTCTAACCTATGGGTTGTGTTGAATTCAGGGCCTTTGAAAGTTGTCGTGTCGAGAAAATTTACAGTGTGCCAATTATTAGTGTATTTAATTTGTATGGATGGATGATGTGTATTTAAAAGATTAATAAACTCCTCAAATGCCTCCTCTGAGTCTCCCCAAACTGCACATATGTCGTCCAGAAATCTAAAATATTGTAGGGGTTTGATGGGACAGGTCACTAAGGCTGTTTCCTCCTAATCTGCCAAGTAGATATATGCATGCGAAGGGACAAACTTTTTGCCCATTTCTGTGCCCTTGACCTGCAAATAGTACTTGCCATCAAAATCATTTCGTTTTAAGTTGATCTCCAGAAGTCGAAGAATATGGTCATCTGGTCTCCTTCCATCTGGGTATTTAAGAAACCAGGCTTTGACTGCTTTTAGGCCGGCTTCGATGTCTATAGTATTAGTATAAAGGCTGTCAATGTCAATTGTAAAAAGAAATGAGCGTGTTAATATTTGAATTGTTTGACTTTGTTAATAAAGTCATAAGTGTCTTTGATCTAACTGGGGTGTTTATTAGATATAGGATTTAAATAATAATGAAATGTATTCAGCCAATTTATAAGTAATCACTGTTGCAGTCTAACACTAGGGGTCGTCTGGGAGGGATTATATATTGGATGCGCTAGGAGGCCAGGTATGGGGGAAAAGATCTAAAAGATTACTTTTTTATTTCTTCAGCAAATAACTAAATTCCCATTATAATTGCCAAGGGTTCAGTCATTTGGCAGTACAGGGGTATTCAAAATTTTTATGTTGCATGAACACAGTGAATGGATGTGTGCTTCTAGCATAGGAAAATGTATCAGAGTATTATCTATGAAAGTAATAATAATTTTGAAAAATAATTATCTGAATGCATTCTTTATCAATCACTGAAACACTGCAGTGGGTGTGATAAGTGGATTAAGTTGGAACAACTCTGTCTTCTCCAAGCTGATGGTGAGCCCAAACAGATGCCATACCTCAGTAAACATGTAAACGTGATGCTGCAGGGCTATGAGAGCACAGTTATCAGCAAAGAGTGCATCTCGAGTTTTCTGTCTTGGCATTCAAACAACATCAGTTAAAGAGAGACCTGTCCAATTAAGGTTTCAGAAATACCCCATGCGCAATATCTCTGACAGTGTGACTAAAGATGCAGGCAAAGAAGAACTTGAACACTGTAGGAGCCAAAATGGAGCCTTGATCCGCACTACTGGCTATCCCAAATGCAACTGATGCCTCATCAATAATAATATTTTTCCCACAGTCGATGAACTTTCTGTGGCATCCCAGTTTCTGGAAGAAGGCTTTTGTTGACTGTGTGAAATGTCTTGGTCAATCAACAAGCACTGCATACAAGTTCATATTTTGTACCCTCCAGGTTGTTTCAACTTCACAGATTGCAAAGATTATGTCAGTGGTGCTTCAAACAGGGCATAATCCACACTGTGCCTAGGGCAGGAAACAAGTGATTAGGCAGTTGAGAAGGATGTATGCCATTTTCTTGCACACAATGACCAGCAGAGAACTACCCTTATAGTTGCCACAATTTGACTTATTACTCTTATTTTTGTAGCGAGAAAGTCATGGAATGTAAAAGCTTATAAGGCATATTCTCTTCCTCTCAGATGCTGCAGAGAACTCTGTGGAAGATATCAGGAGCCCCTGATTCTATAGTCTTGTAATTCTCTCTAGAAATCTCATAAGAATGCTTAAGAACACTTGAAGCGTTTCTGGCGCTGATGGCTTTCTTGATGGCATGTACCTTGGAAGGGGTTTCAAATCTATGTATCATGAGTCTCCGAAGAATTTGTTCTTGGCCCAGATGTTAACAATGGAGGAGGGTCTGTTGAGGAGACTGCAGAAGCATTCCGTCCACCTGTCTTTGATGGCACTTTTCTCCTTCATCACATACCATTGTTGGTGGGGTATGGTGCTGGGTCAGGGTGGTTTGTCCATGGCTTTGACGGTGTTGAAGAACATTTTGGAATTCTTTCTATAAGCAGACAGCTTGACCTCATCTGCCTTCGTCTTCCACAATTTAGCCTGCATGTGGCCTGAACATGGCTCTGGGGGTGCTTGAAGTGTTACATTGTTTTTATTGAACCAGTCTTTGTGGGCTTTCTTCTTACTATCGACTATCGAAATGCAGCCGTACTTACTATCGAAATGCAGCCGTGAGGGGGGGGGCACAAACCAGTGTCTCTCCCTCACGCCGGTCCCAAGCCCGGATAAATGCAGAGGGTTGCGTCAGGAAGGGCATCCGGCGTAAAACAAATGCCAAATAAACTATGCGAATCACAAGAAAGAATGACATACCGGATCGGTCGAGGCCCGGGTTAACAACGACCGCCATCAGTGCCGTCAACCAACAGGGTGCTGATGGAAATTGGACTACTGTTGGTCGAAGACGTCGAAGAAGGAGAGGCGGGAGGCGTGTCCGTTGCCAGAGAGAGAAGAGGAAAGGAATGAGTCTAGGACTGAAAGTAGGGACTTTGAATATTGGAACTATGACAGGAAAAGGTAGAGAGCTGGCTGACATGATGCAGAGGAGGAAGGTGGACATACTGTGTGTTCAGGAGACCAGGTGGAAAGGTCGCAAGGCTAGAAGCATAGGAGCAGGGTTTAAGCTGTTTTATCACGGTGTGGATGGGAAGAGAAATGGAGTCGGAGTCATCTTGAAGGAGGAGTTTGCCAGGAATGTTCTAGAAGTGAAAAGAGTGTCAGACAGAGTGATGAGTCTCAAGTTAGAAATTAAAGGTGTGATGGTCAATGTTGTTAGTGCTTATGCCCCACAGACAGGATGTGAGCGAGAAGAGAAGGAGAGATTCTGGAGGGAGTTAGATGAAGTGATGCAGAGTACCGCCAGAGGTGAAAGAGTGGTCATTGGGGCAGACTTCAATGGACATGTTGGTGGAGGAAACAGAGGGGAGGAGGAAGTGATGGGTAGGTTTGGTATCCAGGACAGGAACGCAGAAGGACAGATGTTGGTAGATTTTGCAAAAATGATGGAAATGGCTGTGGTGAATACTTTCTTCCAGAAGAGAGAGGAGCATAGGGTGACTTATAAAAGTGGAGGTAGGAGCACACAGGTAGACTACATCTTGTGCAGGCGATGTAATTTAAAGGAAGTCAGTGACTGCAAAGTAGTAGCGGGTGAGAGTGTTGCCAAACAGCATAGGATGGTGGTGTGCAGGATGATGCTGATGGTGAGGAAGGTGAAGAAGGCAAAGGCAGAGCAGAAGACAAAGTGGTGGAAGTTGAAAAGGAAGAGTGTCGGGTTGTCTTCAAGGAGGAGTTGAAACAGGCTTTGGGTGGTCAGGAAGTGCTTCCAGATGACTGGACAACTACAGCGAATGTGATCAGGAGACAGGTAGGAGAATACTTGGTGTGTCATCTGGAAGGAAAGTAGATAAGGAGACTTGGTGGTGGAATGAGGAAGTGCAGGAGTGTGTACAAAGGAAGAGATTAGCTAAGAAGAAGTGGGACATTGACAAAACCGAAGAGAGTAAACAGGAGTACAGGGAGACACAGCGTAAGGCAAAGGTAGCAGTGTCAAAGGCCAAACAGAGCGCGTTTGATGACTTGTATGCTCGGTTGGAAAGTAAGGAGGAGAAAATGATTTATACAGGTTGGCACAGCAGAGAAATAGAGATGGGAAGGACGTGCAGCAAGTTAGATTGATAAAGGACAGAGAGGGAAATGTATTGACTGATGACAGAAGTGTGCTGGGAAGATGGAAAGAGTACTTTGAAGAGCTGATGAATGAGGAAAATGAGAGAGAAAAAGAGTAGAAGAGGTGACTGTTGAGGACCAGGAAGTAGCAAAGATTAGTAAGGGTGAAGTGAGGAGGGCATTGAAGAGGATGAAGAATGGAAAGGCAGTTGGTCCTGATGACATACCGGTGGAGGTATGGAAGTGTCTAGGAGAGGTAGCAGTAGATTTTCTGACAAGAACATTTAACAAGGTCTTAGAGAGTGAGAGGATGCCAGAGGAATGGAGGAGAAGTGTGCTGGTGCCCATTTTTAAGAACAAGGGAGACGTGCAGAGTTGCGGCAACTACAGAGGGATAAAGTTGATGAGCCATACGATGAAGTTATGGGAAAGAATAGTGGAAGCTAGACTAAGGGCAGAAGTCAGCATTTGTGAACAACAGTTTGGTTTCATGCCCAGAAAGAGCACCACAGATGCAGTGTTTGCCTTGAGGATGTTAATGGAGAAGTACAGAGAAGGTCAGACGGAGCTGCATTGTGCCTTTGTGGATCTGGAGAAAGCATATGACAGGGTGCCGAGAGAAGAACTGTGGTATTGCATGAGGAAGTCTGGAGTGGCAGAGAAGTATATTAGAGTGGTGCAGGACATGTATGAGAGATGTAAGACAGTGGTGAGGTGTGCTGTCGGTGTGACAGAAGAGTTCAAGGTGGAGGTGGGACTGCATCAAGGGTCAGCTCTCAGCCCCTTCTTGTTCGCTATGGTGATGGACAGGCTGACAGACGAGGTTAGACAAGATTCCCCATGGACTATGATGTTTGCAGATGACATTGTAATCTGTAGTGAGAGCAGAGAACAAGTGCATGAAAATCTAGAGAGGTGGAGGTATGCCCTGGAAAGGAGGGGAATGAAGATTAGCCTCAGTAAGACAGAATACATGTGCATGAATGCCAAGGACCAAAGAGGAACGGTGAGATTACAGGGAGCAGAGATAAGAAAGGTGGAGGATTTTAAGTACTTAGGCTCAACAATCCAGAGCAATGGAGAGTGTGGAAAGAAGTGAAGAAGCGTGTGCAGGCAGGTTGGAATGGTTGGAGAAAAGTGTCCGGTGTGATGTGTGATAGGAGGGTATCGGCAAAAATGAAAGGAAAAGTGTACAAGACGGTGTTGAGGCCAACGATGCTGTATGGGTTAGAAACAGTGGCCCTGGGGAAAAGACAGGAGGCAGAGTTGGAGGTAGCAGAGATGAAAATGTTGAGGTTCTCTTTGGGAGTAACGAGGATGGATAGGATTAGGAATGAGCACGTCAGAGGGACAGCACATGTAAGACGTTTTGGAGACAAAGTCAGAGAGGCTAGATTGAGATGGTTTGGACATGTACAGAGGAGGGATAGTGAGTATATTGGTAATAGGATGCTGAGGCTGGAACTACCAGGCAAAAGGCCTAGAGGAAGACCAAAGAGACGATTCATGGATGTGGTAAAGGAGGACATGAAGGTCGTTGGTGTAAGAGAAGAAGATGCAAAGGATAGGGTGAGATGGAGGCAGATGATTCGCTGTGGCGACCCCTGAAGGGAAAAGCCGAAAGGAAAAGAAGAAGAAGAAGAAGATCGACTAAGTGTTCTTCTTCACCACTATGCTAAATTGGTCTTGAATGGTATTCAGACCTCTCATAAAGTTGTATTAGCATACTGGGTTTAGAACCTTGGCAGTGCTGAACATTGGTCTAAACATCAAGCTTTGTCTTGTGTTTGGTCATGTACAACTTAACTACTAACCTCAGAAATCAATGATCTGTTCTGCATTCACCTTCTTGCATGGCCCTAGTGATCCTGAAGTCTCTGGTGTTGCTTCTGCAATGGATTGCAAAGTCAATGAGGCACCACTGCTTTGATTGTGAGTGCATCCAAGTTTATTTATACTTGAATGCTCGTCTAAACAGGGTGTTGGTGATTTTCAAGTAATTTTCTGCATTGGTTTTCATTTTGTCCATGCCATATGAGTTGGGGAGGTCAGAAAGCTGCTTGATTAGTATGGACTCAATAATCAGGTGTACTCCATGTATTCTCTCCTCACCTTGCTTTTCCAGAAAAGGGATCCCAAAAGACAAATATTTTGTCGGCTAGCCTGGTATTGGTGAGGGCAGTGATATCAATGTTGTGGTGCACCAATTCACTTGCTACGAGGGCTGTTCTTCTTGAAAGATTGGTTGATGTGTCCCTATCGATTAGGTTTCTGACATTCCATGCACCAAAAGCCATTTGTTTGTTATTTTTATTTCAACCACTTGAGGTAACACTGCCAGCCACAGTAAAGAAGTTAAATTAAAAAACCAAATATCGTATCACAGAGTAGTCACGTTGGGTCATTCTCTTCAGGATGCGCTGCGGGGAAAATAAACATTTAATCATGAATGCTCATTATGTATTTGTAGCCTACTTAGGCATTTTGATAGTAGGCTAATATACACTTACAGTCTGTGTTGCCTTCATATAAAGCTTATACAGTATAAGGCTTTTAATTTTTTGCAACGCCAGACAGATTTGTTTTTAGGGTTTTTTAAGGGGTTTTTTGGTTCAATATGGCTCTTTGAGCATTTTGGATTGCAAACCCCTGTTCCAGATTGTTCAGTTGTATAAATTAGATAAGACGCGATTTCTTAATTTTTAAGACGCGATGTAACACGAATTTCAGAGTAAGTCGGAACATAACATAAGATATACTGAAAAGTACTGTATGTTTAGTGCTATAATTAAATGTAACAGTTAATGACATAAAAATTATTAAAAAAAGAGAAAACAATTCCTTACCACAAGAATGAAATACAGTGCGGGAGGGAGAGAGAGGCTTATTGTGCTGGAGAAGTTGGGGCAGGTGAGTCTGGAGTAGTAGATGCAGCTGAGGTAGAGGGTACAGGATCTGTTGCAGGAATCCCTACCTTCTTAAAATACTGCTTCAGGTTAGACTGGACAAAGAGCAACCTCTTCTCATCCAAGATCTCCTTGTAGCATTGCATCAAATCCATGATGCCTCTGGAAACCCTGGTGAACCTTACCAAGTTTGGATCCTGAGCCTTAAAAGTCGCCAACGCTTGCTGCATCTCACGTGCCCAAAACTAGTTTGCGTTTGTTTACATAACCGCGCAAGACGTAATGATGCATAATATTACAGTACCGGGACTGAGCGAAGGGAAGCAATGCCGTCTTCCTCAGTCCACAACCACAACACAGCGTATTCTTCCACCTCGCATGCCCGAAACTAGTTCAGGTTTGTTTACGTGACCGCGAAAGACGTAATGACGCGTAATATGATTTTTTAATATTTTTATGGGGGCGGTTTTTGTAACCACGAAACGGTGTAAGTCGGGACCGGTGTAAACCAAGGACTCCCTGTATAGGTAACGGTCTTTCATTAAGGAAAAATTCAAGATTCTATGTTATAGCAGCGTAAAATTGGAACAAAAAATAAAATAATAAAAATCGACCTTCCTTCACAGAGGAATTTGACGATTAACAACTTCACCTCTTGAACCCTTCATGAGAATTCAACCAAACTTTAGTACTATCACATAATCAATAGATATGTACCATATATTCTGTTTCTTGCTTGTTTCTACTTTGTTATCAGATAATTGATTTTATTTAAAACTCAGCATGTCCCAATTAAACCAAAACTGTCAGATTCATCTAGAAGGACAAATGTTAGTTTGCAGAAGTGTAAATGACTCATGGACAGCTTTTTAACAAAGGATTGGTATAATTTAATGAGAAAAGACAAACTTGTACGACCTGCTAAATGGTACATTAAAAATTGTGCCCCGATTTAATAATGGTTTAAATGTTGTGTGTGACTTCTTTTTATGTTTATTTTTTACCGGGTTGACTTTTTCTTGAACAAATTGTACAATGTTCAAGGTTGTAATGGTGTAATACTTGTTGAAAGTGTGTACAGGCAACTTTCTGCATATTTACTGTAAGTAAACAGTGTATGATGTTTATTTATGTCAAAGTACAATGCATGACAAAAGTAATGAATATATTTTAAACCAAAATTAGACTTTAATTGAAGACATGTAATTAAACAAGCATTGGCGTTAAAAATTTGTTTTGAGCTTTTTAAGTAGAATGGCCCAGTGGTACATTTTCTCCATTTCATCCTAAATTCCCTCTTGGTGCTCTGCTTCCCTCGTGCAATGCACATACACAATGATTAGGACAACGCACTACTACTAATGAAAATGAGCGTGTGAATTTGTGTTCGTGTCTGTGCCAGTCCTGAGGCAGCTTGATGAATTGCTCAGGGTGTACCCTGCCTCCCACCCAAACATTAGTTAGAAATGGCCTCAGCTCGGCAGTGATGATGTCAGATAAGTGGTATAGAAAATGGATGGATGGACTGTTTGTGAAGATTTTATGACAAATTTATATCCAATTAGTACTACAAGTAATTTATGCACTGTATGACTGTCAAAGGAAAGATAGAGCACCAAAGGAGGAAAAAAGCTGTGACTTCTATTAATGTATTAAACATTCCTTTCTTTGAAGACCAGGAAAATAGCAGTTACTGCAGTATGTTTACAACTGCATATGCAACATAAGTATATATTTCATACTTACATGTACAGACAATTATGCATGCTCATTTCAGCAAGACACTTTGCCTATTGGCCATTAATAAAAACAAAAAGCAATCAATTTGCAATCGATTGTTTATTTTTTAGATGTCATATCATATTATAAAACCTGCTACATATCACCACACTTTTCATATGGAAAATTTCCAAAATATAACTACAATATTGACCAATTTGGTTAATCATTAGAGAGAGGATAACAACCCATCAGTTTCTTTGGGGCTGTCTCACTATAAAAACGAATCAAAAATCAGCATTTGTTGTAGACTTCATCATGGTGGCCAGCCAGGTTCATGCTGAGATAGGGCTACTATTTGCCTTTTTCTTATTTCATTCAGTTTATGGACAAACCTCAGGACCGTAAGGACTATATTTTACTTTGAAATCTTATGACTTAATAGATTCAAAGAACTTGTAATACAAAGATCTTTTTTTTTAGGTTCATCTCACATTATGTCTGTGTGTGTGTGCAGAAATGTGTTAGAAATTAAACTCTCAGCATTATGTGATCTATTAATTTTTTACATGGACACCACCATATTGCCTTAACATTGTCAGTACTGATAAATGAAGTGAACAACAGTGATTTTTCTTTGTACAATAACACGTATGACCATAACAGTAACCCCCCTTAAGGGGCGTCACCTGGCGCACGACCAGGCTTGTCCAGGAACTGGCGATAGAATTCGTCTAACAAGTCCGGTTCCAGGATTAAGGAACGGGGAATCCATGAACGCTCTTCGGGACCATACCCCTCCCAGTTCACAAAATACTGAAACCCTCGACCCCTCCTGCGTACATCAAGGATACGGTTGACTGTGTATGCAGGATATCAATCAATCAGTTGGGGAGGAGGGGGTGGAGGGGACTTTCTACCATGGGCTTAATTATGGAAACATGAAAAACTGGGTGTACCTTGAGTGAGGGTGGGAGTCTCAGTCAGATGGTGCTGGGGTTTATAATTTTCTCAATTACATAGGGCCCAATGAAACGGGGAGATAGTTTTTTTGGAGTCAACTTGCAGGGGCAGGTCCCGGGAGGAGAGCCACACTTGTTGAGACAATAAAACGCTGGACTTGCTGTATGCTAATATGAAGGATGCTTACAGCTCCCCCCCTCCCCCCACTGGGACACTGAGACCACAACCTCATCTACCTGCTCCCCCAATACACACCCAGGGTGCGAAAGAAACCTGCACAGAAGAGGTCTGTGAAAGTGTGACTGAGGAGACCAATGAGAGGCTTAGGGACTGTTTCCAGACCTCAGACTGGAGCATGCTCTGTGACTCCTTTGGTGTTGACATCGACAGCCTCACACACTGTATCACCAACTACATGAACTTCTGCGTGGACAGCACTGTGCCAACACGGAGGGGACGGTGCTTCTCCAACAACCACCCGTGGGTCATCCCTGAGCTTAAAGTCCTCCTGAACCAGAAAAAGAGGGCTTTCATCTTGGGGGATAGAGAGGAGCAGAAGAAGGTCCAGCAGGATGTAGCAAAGATTAGTAAGGGTGAAGTGAGGAGGGCATTGAAGAGGATGAAGAATGGAAAGGCAGTTGGTCCTGATGATATACCTGTAGAGGTATGGAAGTGTCTAGGAGAGGGAGCAGTAGATTTTCTGACAAGAACATTCAACAAGGTACTAGAGAGTGAGCAGATGCCGGAGGAGTGGAGGAGAAGTGTGCTGGTGCCCATTTTTAAGAACAAGGGAGACGTGCAGAGTTGCGGCAACTACAGAGGGATAAAGTTGATGAGCCATACGATGAAGTTATGGGAAAGAAAAGTGACTAAGACTAAGAGAAGAGGTCAGCATTTGTGAACAACAGTTTGGTTTCATGCCAAGAAAGAGCACCACAGATGCAATGTTTGAAATGAGGATGTTAATAGAGAAGTACAGAGAAGGACAGAGGGAACTACATTGTGCCTTTGTGGATCGGGAAAAAGCATATGACAGGGTGCCAAGAGAAGAACTGTGGTATTGCATGAGGAAGTCTGGAGTGGCAGAGATGTATGTAAGAGTGGTGCAGGACATGTATGAGAGATGTAAGACAGTGGTGAGGTGTGCTGTTGGCGTGACCGACGAATTCAAGGTGGAGGTGGGACTGCATCAAGGGTCAGCTCTGAGCCCCTTCTTGTTTGCTATGGTGATGGACAGGCTGACAGACGAGGTGAGACAAGAATTTCCATGGACTATGATGTTTGCAGATGACATTGTGATCTGTAGTGAGAGCAGAGAACAAGTGGAGGAAAATCTAGAGAGGTGGAGGTATGCCCTGGAAAGGAGAGGAATGAAGGTTAGCCGCAGAAAATCAGAACACATGTGTGTGTGTGTGTGTGTGTGAATGAGAAGGACCCAGGAGTAACGGTGATGTTACAGGGAGCAGCGATAACAAAGGTGGAGGATTTTAAGTACTTAGGCTCAACAATCCAGAGCAATGGAGAGTGTGGACAAGAGGTGAAGAAGCGTGTGAAGGCAGGCTGAAATGGTTGGAGAAAAGTGTCCGGTGTGATGTGCGATAGGAGAGTGTCAGCAAGAATGAAAGGAAAAGTGTACAAGACGGTGGTGAGGCCAGCGATGTTGTATGGCTTAGAAACAGTGGCACAGAGGAAAAGACAGGAGGCAGAGCTGGAGGTAGCAGAGATGAAAATGCTGAGGTTCTCTCTGGGAGTAACGAGGATGGATAGGATCAGAAATGAGTACATCAGAGGGACAGCCCAGGGAACATGTAAGATGTTTTGGAGACAAAGTCAGAGAGCCTAGATTGAGATGGTTTGGACATGTACAGAGGAGGGATAGTGAGTATATTGGCAGTAGGATGCTGAGGTTGGAACTACCAGGTAGAAGGCCTAGAGGAAGACCAAAGAAGAGATTTATAGATGTGGTGAAGGAAGATATGAAGGTCGTTGGAGTCAGAGAAGAAGATGCAGAGGACAGGGTGAGATGGAAGCGGATGATTTGCTGTGGCGACCCCTGAAGGGAACAGCCGAAAGGAAAAGAAGAAGAAGAAGATGATTCCCCCCACTCCCCCTCTGCCCCCCCTTCACATGTCTCCAGACCAGCAGACACCTCCCCCCTCCGAGGCCAACTTCACTTGACAGCTACATCCTGACAGACACATCCCCTCCCTCTGCAGCCCACCCCAGCCCCCCCTCTCCCTCACGTCAGGCCAGGTGAGGAGACAGCTGAGGCGACTAAATCAGAGGAAATCTGAAGGACCAGATGGCATCAGTCCCAGGCTGCTGAGGACCTGCGCGGACCAGCTCTGTGAGGTCCTATGCCACCTGTACAACCTGAGCCTCAACCTGGAGAAGGTTCCCGTCCTGTGGAAGACCTCCTGTGTGGTTCTTCTTCTTATTTTCCTTTCGGCTGTTCCCTTCAGGGGTCGCCACAGCAAATGATCTGCCTCCATCTCACCGCCTCTCTGACTTTGTCTCCAAAACATCTAACATGTGCTGTCCCTCTGATGTACTCATTTCTGATCCTATCCATCCTCATTACTCCCAAAGAGAACCTCAACATTTTCATCTCTGCTACCTCCAACTCTGACTCCTGTCTTTTCCCCAGGGCCACTGTCTCTAAACCATACAACATTGCTGGCCTCATCACCGTCTTGTACACTTTTCCCTTCATTCTTGCCGATACTCTCCTATCACACATCACACCGGACACTTTTCTCCATCCATTCCAACCTGCCTGCACGCGCTTCTTCACCTCTTTTCCACACTCTCCATTGCTCTGGATTGTTGAGCCTAAGTACTTAAAATCCTCCACCTTCTTTATCTCTGCCCCCTGTAACCTCAAAGTTCCTCTTGGGTCCTTGTCGTTCACACACATGTATTCTGTCTTACTAAGACTAACCTTCAATCCCCTCCTTTCCAGGGCATATCTCCACCTCTCTAGATTTTCCTCCACTTGGTCTCTGCTCTCACTACAGATCACAATGTCATCTGCAAACATCATAGTCCATGGAGATTCTTGTCTAACCTCGTCTGTTAGCCTGTCCATCACCATAGCAAACAAGAAGGGGCTGAGAGCTGACCCTTGATGCAGTCCCACCTCCACCTTGAACTCTTCTGTCACACCGACAGCACACCTCACCACTGTCTTACATCTCTCATACATGTCCTGCACCACTCTAACATACTTCTCTGTCACTCCAGAATTCCTCATACAATACCACAGTTCTTCTCTCGGCACCCTGTCATATGCTTTCTCCAGATCCACAAAGGCACAATGCAGCTCCTTCTGACCTTCTCTGTACTTCTCTATTAACATCCTCAAAGCAAACACTGCATCTGTGGTGCTCTTTCTTGGCATGAAACCAAACTGTTGTTCACAAATGCTGACCTCTGCCTTAGTCTTGCTTCCACTATTCTTTCCCATAGCTTCATTGTATGGCTCATCAACTTTATCCCTCTGTAGTTGCCACAACTCTGTACATCTCCCTTGTTCTTAAAAATGGGCACAAGCACACTTCTCCTCCATTCCTCTAGCATCTGCTCACTTTCTAAGACCTTGTTGAATATTCTTGTCAGAAAATCTACTGCTACCTCCCCTAGACACTTCCATACCTCAACTGGTATGTCATCAGGGCCAACTGCCTTTCCACTTTTCATCCTCTTCAATGCCCTCGTCACTTCTCCCTTACTAATCTTTGCTACTTCCTGCTCCTCAACGGTCACCCCTTCTACTCTTTTTTCTCTCTCATTTTCCTCATTCATCAGCTCTTCAAAGTACTCTTTCCATTTTCCCAGCACACTTCTGTCATCAGTCAATACATTTCCCTCTCTGTCCTTTATCACTCTAACTTGCTGCATGTCTTTCCCATCTCTATTTCTCTGCTGTGCTAACCTGTATAGATCATTTTCTCCCTCCTTACTGTTCAACCTATCATACAAGTCATCATACGCCCTCTGTTTGGCTTTTGACACTGCTACCTTCGCCTTACGCTGTGTCTCCCTGTACTCCTGTTTACTCTCTTCGGTCCTCTCAATGTCCCACTTCTTCTTGGCTAACCTCTTCTTTTGTACACACTCCTGCACTTCCTCATTCCACCACCAAGTCTCCTTATCTACTTTCCTTCCAGAGGACACACCAAGTACTCTCCTACCGGTCTCCCTGATCACATTTGCTGTGGTTGTCCAGTCATCTGGAAGCACTTCCTGACTACCCAAAGCCTGTTTCAACTCCTCCTTGAAGACAACACGACACTCTTCCTTTTTCAGCTTTCACCACTTTGTCTTCTGCTCTGCCTTTGCCTTTTTCACCTTCCTCACCATCAGTGTCATCCTGCACTGGTAGGATGGTGATCCTATGCTGTTTGGCAACACTCTCACCCACTACTACTTTGCAGTCACTGACTTAACATAACATAACATAACATAACATAACATGAGTGGTGAGAACAGGCCATTCAGCCCAACTAAGCTCACCATTGTCCTATTCTAAAGTGACTCTAACCTTAAAGACGCACCATGACTAGATGGTATCCAGCACTAGATCAAGTCTGCTTTTGAAGACTTGTAAGGTTTCTGCTTCGACAACGTGGTTAGGCAATCTATTCCACACTGAAATTACCCTTTGCGAGAAAAAATATTTCCTAATATTTGTGCTAAATTTACCCTTGAATAACTTCCATTTATGACCCCTAGTTCTACTTACAGAACTTGGCCTAAGTAATCGGGCATAGTTGACTTTATTAATCCCCTTAAGATACTTAAAGACCTCAATCAGATCACCTCTAATTCTCCTTTTTGAAGACTGAAAAGGTTTAGGATCCTCAGCCTCTCCTCATAGGATTCCTTTTATACCCGGAATTAGCTTTGTTGCTCTTCTCTGAACTTTTTCGAGAGTCTCGATGTCTTTTTTCAAGTATGGTCCCCAGAACTGTACACAATACTCTAAATGTGGTCTAACCAATGTGTTATACAAGAGAAGGACAACATCTTTAGATCTATACTCAATACTCCTGGCTATGTAACCCACCATCCTATTTGCCTTTTTTACTGCTAACGCACAGTGGCTAGTACCAGTGAGGGACTGGTCAACCATCACACCCAGATCCTTTTCCTGAGAGGAACATTCTAGTTTTAAACCTCCCATGAAATACTCCTGTCTAATGTTTTTATTCCCTACATGTAGAACTTTACATTTGACATTGAATTTCATTTGCCATGTATCTGCCCAAATTCGAAGTCTATCCAAATCGTCCTGAATAACCTTAGTAGACTCCAGACTATTTGCCAAACCGCCCAGTTTAGTATCGTCAGCAAATTTCACCAATGTGCTCTCAATGTCCCTATCAAGGTCATTAATGTAGATGAGGAAGAGCAAGGGTCCCAACACAGATCCCTGAGGGACTCCACTTCCCACAATTCCTTGCTCAGATGAAATCCCTCCAACCACAACTCTCTGTGTTCTGTCCTGTAACCAGTTCTTAATCCATTCCAGAATACCTCCTACAATTCCAACAGACCTCGTTTTAAAAATTAGTCTCTCATGTGGTACTGTATCAAATGCTTTTTGAAAGTCCAAATAAATAATGTCATAGGCCCTGCTCTGATCATAAGTATTTGTGGCCTCCTCAAAGAATTCCAAAAGGTTTGTCAGGCATGACCTACCCTTGCGAAAACCATGTTGGCTATCCTTCAAGATGTTATTATGCTCAAGAAATGACTCAAGCTTGTCTTTTATGATAGATTCCAGTATTTTGCATGCTATGCAAGTAAGACTGACAGGCCTGTAATTGCCTGGCTCTGTACGATCCCCTTTCTTATATATTGGTATAATGATACCCTGTTTCCAATCATTTGGAATTTCTCCAGTCACTAATGACTGCCTAAAAATAACCAACAGTGGTTTAGAGATGATCTCACAAACCTCCTGAGCACCCTAGGGCATCACCCATCTGGGCCTGCTGCCTTATTTGTCTTAAGTTTACGCAGCTTGTCCAATACTTCATTTTCTCCAAATTCAATTTCTGCCAAATGAGCTTGAGAATTGACAATTTCCTGCGGCCAAATGAAAGTCCCTCTGTAGTGAAATTGTCAACAAAGTAACCATTAAGAGTATCAACTATGTCCTTGTTCTCATACAGCAGTGATCCATCTTCATTCTTTATGCACTGGATTTCAACTTTACCTTCTCTTTTCCTGTTACAGTACTCAAAAATGCGGTTACGATTACATTTCGCTCCTTCTGCAATTTGTCTTTCGTACTGCCTCCTAGCATTCCTCAGTTCTTTTTTGACCTTAGCTCGCATATTACAGTATTCAGCCTTAGTGTTTTCATTTCTGTCCCTCATGTATGCCTTATAAAGATTCTTTTTTTCCCTTAAGCTCCTACGAATATCAGAGGTCATCCACTGGAGATTACGCTTTTTCAACTTACTCTTGCACACTTTTGGAATGAATTTGCTCTGAGCATCTAGTAAAACTCCCTTGAATCTACCCCACATTTCATTTACAGTTGTACAATCTAGGAGCAATGTCCAGTTTATTTTGCTTAAATACGAACGCATCCTGTCAAACTTGGCTCGCCTGAAATTGAAAATTTTGCTTTTCAAAGATAAGTTTGTAACTTGCCATAACACATCAAAACTAATAGTATAATGATCACTAGTCCCAAGTGGCTCCTTTACCTCTACATTGCGAATTCTATCAGGGTCATTACAGAGAACCAAATCTAAAACTGCATTCCCTCTTGTAGGATTATTGACATACTGCAGCAGAAAACTATCATTTATAGCATCTAAAAATGCTTCCTCCTCCTTACCCTGCGCTTTCACCAAATCCCAATCTATAGCAGGATAATTGAAGTCTCCCATAACTAAAGTTTTACCTCCACTACAAGACTGCCTAATCCTCGTGAAAAGTAGTTCATTCAAAGTGTTGTCTGAAGCTGGCGGTCGATAACACACTCCTATGTTTAAACCAGTCTCTTGTTTGCCAATGAGTCTAACCCAAATATCCTCACAGGGCAAGACATGCCCCATCTCAGTAATTTCATGCACATCCAGGTTTTCCTTTACATAGAGTGCCACGCCCCCTCCCCTCCCTATCCTATCTCTCCTAAAAAGCTTATAACCTTCTATATTATATTCATCTCCGTCCTCTTCACTAAGCCAGGTCTCTATAATTCCAACTAAGTCATAGCCCCCACCAATAACAACAGTTTCTAGTTCCTGAAATTTATTTTTTATGCTTCTAGCATTTAAATAAAAACATTTCAGCCTATTTAGACTACACTTACCAATTTGGATTACATCTGCCTGCTGCTCCGAGCCTTCCACTATTCTTTTATTCTCTAAAAAAGTTACATCACCATTACATGTGGCCTTGTCAGCTTCCATCAGGGCAGTTTGCATATCCCTATCCACAACACCTTCTGACCTCCCTGCCCCCCGAGAAACTAGTTTAAATACGGCTGAGCTACCCTCAACATACGCTGACCCAATGCAAAGGTGCCCCTTCGGTTCAGGTGTAAGCCGTCAAACTTGAACAGGTCACGCCTGCCCCAGAAGAAGTTCCAGTGCCCCATAAACCTGTACCCCTCTTTCCTACACCAGGTTCGTAGCCACGTGTTAAACCTCCAGATAAGATTCTGCTTCCCTGTGCTCGCACGTGGTACTGGTAGAATTTCAGAAAAAACTACCGTGGAGGATCTAAGGGATGCCCCTAAGTTTTTCAGCTAATTCAACGAATTTGTCTTGCAGAACCTCAAACCTACCCTTACCTATGTCATTGGTCCCTACGTGGACCACGACCACTGGATCCCTCCCCGCTCTGGCCAGGAGCTTGTCCGCACGCTCCAGGAGGTCTCCTACCTGGGCACCAGGCAGGCAAGACGCCATACGAGACTCCTTGTCGTCCGAACAGACTACACTATCTATTCCTCTAATAATTGAGTCCCCACTATCACCAACTCCCTCTTTTGGGGGAAGAGGTGGCCAGGGTGCCCTGGGCCTCAATCCCTCACTCTCAGGGTCGGGGGCCAAGTCGAGTTCCTGAAGAGACTGGAATCGATTGGACACCTCAACCTCTGGAGAAGCTGTCGCTGCACGGTGTGCACGCCCTTTCCTGCGCTGCCTTCCTACTGTTACCCAACTTTCTCTCCCTGCCTGCTCTGGGCTCTCCCCTACTCGGATGTGGCGTACACACCATCTCCTAAACGACGTACACAGTTCCTCTGGGAACTCTACCAATTGCGGACTATGTTGTGCCGCCAACTGGCCCTGAAGACCAAGGATCTTGCTCTCCAGATGCGCAATCAGCTGGCACCGGTGGCAGATGAACGCACCCTGAAAATCCGTCTCCAGAAGAGCGATCATTCATAACCGTCACATAGTTTTGGCCACATTTTTGAACCCCTAACTATGACCTATCACACCCTAAAAAGCAATTAAAAAGTATTTAACTGCCGAGAGTGAAGCTCAAAAACCAAAAATTACAAACCTGGGAACCCGAGCAGCAGCCGCAATAAAAACAGGGGAGAGCAAATAAATGGCCTTTTGCAGGGGCCGGCTTACTGCTAACAATTAAATTTTAACGGGGTAGAAACAAGTCAAATCAGACAACAAGCTTGAATTTATACTATCTCTGAGGCTAAAAATACACCAATTCAATAGTGAAAGAGGTTTAGCCCAGTACTCAGATATTCCCTGGCTTTTCTAAATACTAACTGCTAACATTTGAAATTAAATTTCAAAAGGGTAGAAACTAGTCAAATCAGCTTGAGTTTATACCCCCTCAGACTACAAATACACCAATTTAATATTAAGAGATTAGCCCAGTGTTCAGATATTCGCTGACTGCCCGTTCAAGAACTTGTATATAGAAAGGGCAAACTAAACTAAGCAGAAATCGAGGGTGCGGAGTTCGCCTGCACTCAACGCAACGCCAAGCAGACCAGAACACAGCAGCCAGAAGGCAACGCCAAAATATCCCGTATACCAAAAGGCTTACCAATAAGCCCACGGAGAGAAACAAAAGCAGGTTTTGGATTAGCTATGAGACGCTAGCGAAGTGAACTTCCCGGAAATCTGTCGAGTACCAAACAAAGCCTGAGGGAAAAAAGTAGCCGCTTTTTAATGAATATTATTTTAATATTACAATTCACTTACCTAGCTAACTATTTAACGTGTTGGTTAATTTCAATTTGCTCACGGGAGACCGAAAAAACCCTCCCAAATACCTGACGTCGCTTTTGTTTGACCAGATTAGCGACTTAGCGAACTTAGGCTAAATACCAATCAATCGGTAATGGGAGGGGAAAAAATGTTCTCCCTGCCCCGAAAGCTCGGCGGCAAAGTAAATATCTCGAGAGCAAATACTAATACCTTTTTAATAATTGACCTTTTGCAACAGGTATTCAAAAAAGAGGAGTTTCTCCTCCACACAAAGCACCTTCCCAAACACACGTTCAGCCCAAACACACGTTCAGGAACCACAGATCAGAGACCGCGGCCACGCCCAAAAGTCATCCGGCCAAATCCGACGAACGGATTAATTTCCTTCCTTCAAATTACATCGCCTACACAAGATGTAGTCTACCTGTGTGCTCTTACCTCCGCTTTCATAAGTCACCCTATGCTTCTGTTTCTTCTTGAAGAAAGTATTCACCACAGCCATTTCCATCCTTTTTGCAAAATCGATCAACATCTGTCCTTCTGTGTTCCTGTCCTGGATACCAAACCTGCCCATCACTTCCTCGTCCCCTCTGTTGCCTGCACCAACATGTCCATTGAAGTCTGCTCCAATGACCACTCTTTCACCTCTGGGGGTACTCTGCATCACTTCATCTAACTCACTCCAGAATCTCTCCTTCTCTTCTAGCTTACATCCTGCCTGTGGGGCATAAGCACTAACAACATTGACCATCACGCCTTCATTTTCTAACTTGAGACTCATCACTCTGTCTGATACTCTTTTCACTTCTAGAACATTTCTGACAAACCCCTCCTTCAAGATGACTCCTGCTCCATTTCTCTTCCCATCCACACCATTATAAAACAGTTTAAACCCTGCTCCTAAGCTTCTAGCCTTTCTACCCTTCCACCTTGTCTCCTGAACACACAGTATGTCCACCTTCCTCCTCTGCATCATGTCAGCCAGCTCCCTATCTTGTCCTTGCATAGTTCCAACATTCAAAGTCCCTACTCTCAGTCCTAGGCTCACGTATTTCCTCTTCTCTCTCTGCCTACGGACACGCCTCCCGCCTCTCCTTCTTTGACGTCTTCGACCAACAGTAGTCCAATTTCCATCAGCACCCTGTTGGTTGACAACACTGATGGCGGTCGTTGTTAACCCGGGCCTCGACCGATCCGGTATGAATTCTGTATTGATCATTTGCATTTTTAAATGTGGCAGAAGTTTTACGCCGGATGCCCTTCCTGTCGCAACCCTCTGCATTAATCCGGGCTTGGGACCGGCATAAGGGGGAGAGACACTGCAGATCTGTCGCCCTGACCTCCCACCTCATGAAGACCATGGAAAGGCTTCTCCTCGAACACCTCCGCTCTATGTTGAGCCCCACCCTAGACCCGCTGCAGTTTGTCTACAGGCCCAACATCGGAGTAGAAGACGCCGTCATCTACCTTCTGCAGTGGGCGCTCACCCACCTGGAGATCGCCGGCAGTGCTGTCAGGCTCATATTCTTTGACTTCTCCAGCGCCTTCAACACCATCAGGCCAGCGCTTCTGCGAGGGAAGCTGGAGGACATAGGAGTGGACGGGCATCTTGCTGCCTGGATTATCGACTACCTCACTGACCATCCACAGTACGTGCGGCTGCGCGGCTGTAAGTCAAAGGTGGCAGTCTGCAGCACGGGGGCACCGCAGGGCACCGTCCTCTCACCCTTCCTTTTCAACATTTACACCTTGGACTTCACCTATAGCACAGACAGCTGCCACCTCCAGAAGTTCTCGGACAACTCCGCCATCGTGGGCCATGTGTCAGAGGGGAACAAGCTGGAGTACCGGTCGGTCATCGTTGACTTCGTGGAATGGTGTGAGTGCAAGCACCTGTGCTTGAACACGAGGAAAACGAAGGAGATGGTGGTCGACTTCAGGAGAAGCACTCTAACACACACACACACACACACACACACACACACACACACACACACACACTCACTGGTGAACATCCAGGGACAGGACATTGAGACAGTGGACAGTTTCAAGTACCTGGGCGTTCACCTCAACAATAAACTGGACTGGTCCCACAACACCAACGCCCTGTACAAGAATGGCCAGAGTCGCCTCCACCTTCTGAGGAGACTCAGGTCCTTCGGAGTATGCAGACCTCTGCTCAGGACATTTTATGACTCTGTGGTAGCCTCTGCAATCCTCTACGCTGCCATCTGCTGGGCCCCAGGCAGCACAGAGCGGGACAGAAAGAGACTGAACAAGCTGGTCAGGACGGCCAGCGCTGTCCTCGGCTGCCCACTGGACTCTGTGGAGGAGGTGGGCGAAAGGAGGATGGTAGCAAAGCTCACATCCATCATGGTCAACAGCTCGCACCCACTGCACCAGAGTGTAGAGGAGCTGAGTAGCTCCTTCAATGGACGACTGAGACATCCTCAGTGCAGGAAGGAACGCTACTGCAGGTCTTTCATCCCCACCGCTGTCAGACTGTACAACGCCACTTTGTAACTGTCTGTGAAAAAAAACGGTGATGTGCAATAAAAACCCTGTGCACTTTAATCAACCACATCTACCCCACTGATTGTGAACCATATCAACCCATCTACTCTGCCCTCAGATACATGTACACTTGAATATAGGCTAGTCTAGAAAGTTGTCTTTTTCTTTTTTTATTGTATATTACTTTATACTATTTATGTAGCTATTTATTTATTTACTTATATAATATATATGTATGTGTGTATGTATGTATGTATGTATGTATTATTGTATATATATCTATTTTGCACCCCCTACTGATGGTACCTCAAGAGCCTGTAACAGTGAATTTCTCCATTGTGAGATTAATAAAGCTGTATCTATCTATCTATCTATCTATCTAAGGTCTCAATCACAAGTGTGCCTCTGTTCACCCAGCAGTATAAATGGGTACCAGTAAAAATATATTGGGAAGGTAACCTGCAATGGACTAGTGTCCCATCCAGGGGGAGTTGAACTCCTGGTCACTTCACGCTATGGAAACCGGGGATAAGCACTGGCCTTATGAGCCACAAGGCTCCGGTGTAAAAACCCAACAGTCTTTCCCTTACCTTTACCTTCCAGGGAAGATGAGGGCTGAATGAGACCTGCAGACAGCGACTCGTTGATGTATGCCTCCATGGCATGTTTCTCCAGCTTAGAGAGGTTATATAGTAGCTGGGAAGGGAGCATGGAACCTGGGAGTAGGTCAATGGCGCAATCGTACGGTCGATGAGGAGGTAAGGAGCGAGCCCGGTCCTTGCTGAAAACCTCTTGCAGGTCATGATATTCTTCGGGCACGCCGACTAAGTCCAGATCCTCCAGGTCGACCGTGGTTCATGAAGCTTGGGAGGGCACAGCTGCCCTTAGGCAGTGTTGCAGACAGTAGTCGCTCCAGCCGCGTATGGTGAGGGTGCGCCAGTCAATGTGGGGATTGTGAGTCTGCAACCATGCAACCCCAACACTAGAGGAGAGAGAGAGGCAGGGAGAACAAACAGTTCCAAATATTCTTGGCAGTTACCTGACAAAGTGAGCTTCACTGGCTTGGTCTTGTGCGTGACACGAACGATGCGTCGGCTATCTATGGCTACCATCTCCTTGGGGGTCTCAATTTCGTACACGGTAGATTGTGGAGCTCAACCATCCCTGGATCGATAAAGTTAGCGTCAGCACCTGAGTCAATAAATACATCTACAGGATGAGAGTGTTGCGCGGAGTGTAGCGTATCTTGAACTCGCATGTGCTTTCCGGGTGTTGTGGAGGATCCGCTCGTCGCTGTCTGGATCTGCCGCGCGGGGCACAGGGCAAGGTAATGGCCCTTCTCGGCGCAGTAGATGCAGAGACCATCGGCAAGCCGCAGGTGCCTCTCTTCAGCCGTCAGTCTGGTGCGGTTCACCTGCATGGGTTCTTGGGTGTCATCCTCCCTCAGAGGGGGAAATGGCGAGTGAGTTCAAGGTTGGGCCCCATTCCGGGATCTATCCCTCTCTCTCAGCCAGTTGTCCAGTCTGGTGGACAAGGCGATTAACTCCTCCAGCGTAGTCTTCTCGTCTCAGGCTGCGAGCTCGTCTTTCAGCCATTCATTGAGCCCCTGCAGGAAGGCTCCCTGAAGAACGGGGTCGTTCCAGCCGCTTTTGATGGCGAGAATCCTGAATCGAATGGCATACTCCACCACCGACTGTGAGGCTTGCCGAATACGTAGAAGCTGGGAGCTTGCCTCCTCCCCTCTCGCTGGACGATCGAACACCTTCTTCATTTCTTGCATGAACTGATCTACCTGGGAGCATAATTCCGGGGTATGGGTAGCAACCACCAGCGCCCAGGATGAGGCTTGCTCCGTGAGTAAGCTCATGATGAAGGCGGTTTTTGCTTGATCTGTGGCATATGTGAGCGGCTGCTGGCTGAAGACGAGCGAGCACTGGTGAAGGAATTGTACGTAGGAGCCGATCGCGCCCGAATACCTGGCTGTCGTGAGGATGAGTGGTTCTCGATGTGCAGGGAGTATCACTGGTGCTGGCCCTGCTGGAAAGTGAAGGGTGAGGGGGCGGGGTCGCGGCAGCGAGATGAGTGGCGACGGCGTCTATCCTTCTGTGAAGCTGCGCCAAGCTGATGGTTATGTGCTGGAGATTGTCCATCATCTGATTCAGGGTCGAGTCGTGTCGTCCCAGCAGGGCGCCCTGGTCGGATAGTTTCTGCTGAAGCTGCGCGGTCACCGCTGGGTCCATGTTTCCGGTCAGAAGATTCTGTTATGCCTGGAGTGTATGCGTAGGACCCAGAGATGCAGGAGACCAAAAGAAGGTTCAAACGATTTATTTAACACTAGGAACGGTCAATCGCTGGAATACTAAGTCGAGAGAACTGGTCGAGTACGAAGCAAGAACCAGGGGTCAGAGAGAAAGCTGAGGAGCAGAGTGACGGGGAAACCAGTCTTCTGACATCGGAGGGAAGTGCGCCACGCCCATTTATAGCTGGCTGCTTTGCTGATTGCAGATTGGGACCAGGTGCACTCAGACTGGACTCGCCGACCGGTGACCGCCACGCCCCTCACCAGCGCCTGCAATGATTAAGGAAGAGTTAGTTCCGCCAGCCAGCACAGACCATAACAGATCCCTCAGTTTCCACTGTTAATTGGGACAGAGATCCCCCCGCGACCGCCGAACTCTGCGAAGTAGGATCAACCCCCCTGACTGATGTATATGTATATACTAGTCCTTCTCAAAAAATTAGCATATTGTGATAAAGTTCATTATTAACTGTAATGTACTGATAAACATTAGACTTTCATATATTTTACATTCATTACCCACAACTGAAGTAGTTCAAGCCTTTTATTGGTTTAATATTGATAATTTTGGCAAAAAAGTAAAGACAAACCAAAAAATTAGCATATTTTATCCGACTAATAAAAAAAGTGTTTTTAATACAAAAAAAGTCACCCTTCAAAATAATTATGTTCAGTTATGCACTTAATACTTGGTCGGGAATCCTTTTGCAGAAATGACTGCTTCAATGCGGGCGTGGCATGGAGGCAATCAGCCTGTGGCACTGCTGAGGTGTTACGGAGGCCCAGGATGCTTCGATAGCGGACTTAAGCTCATCCACAGTGTTGGGTCTGGTGTCTCTCAACTTTCTCTTCACAATATCGCACAGATTCTCTATGGGGTTCAGGTCAGGAGAGTTGGCAGGACAATTGAGCACAGTAATACCATGGTCAGTAAACCATTTAGCAGTGGTTTTGGCACTGTGAGCAGGTGCCAGGTCATGCTGAAAAATGAAAATCTTCATCTCCATAAAGCTTTTCAGCAGATGGAAACATGAAGTGCTCCAAAATCTCCTGATAGCTAGCTGCATTGACCCTGCCCTTGCTAAAACACAGTGGACCAACACCAGCAGCTGACATGGCACCCCAGACCATCACTGACTGTGGGTACTTGACACTGGACTTCAGGCATTTTGGCATTTCCTTCTCCCCAGTCTTCATCCAGACTCTGGCACCTTGATTTCCGAATGACATGCAAAATTTGCTTTCATCCGAAAAAAGTACTTTGGAACACTGAGCAACAGTCCAGTGCTGCTTCGCTGTAGCCCAGGTCAGGCGCTTCTGCCGCTGTTTCTGCTTCAAAAGTGGCTTGACCTGGGGAATGCGGCACCTGTAGTCCAGTCCACTGCTTCCACAGGTCCCCCAAGGTCTGGAATCGGCCCTTCTTCACAATCTTCCTCAGGGTCCGGTCACCTCTTCTGGTTGTGCAGCGTTTTCTGCCACACATTTTCCTTCCCACAGACGTCCCACTAAGGTGCCTTGATATAAATCAATGATATAAATGTTTATAATAATTAAACATTCAAAAATAATGCACAAGATGTAAATAAAATATAAATACACACACATACATATGCACGCGCGCACACACACACACACACACATAAATGTGCATACACGCACTCAGATGCGCACCTCACCTAAAAATGTACAGTAGGCCCTTGACTATTCGTGGTTTTGCACTCACAGTTTGAGTATTCGCGGACTGCCAAACAGCTGACACGTCACTCAAATTCAGCCAATGGCTGTCCTCCTTACTACTGATTGGTTGAGATGATGTAACTCCCCTTTTTCCTCATTCGCGCACAAGTTGTCAATAAGCCTCTTTTTTTATGTGTTTTAATTACCAGTTAGGCTCTGTGATGACACTCAAACGCTGCGTCTTCTGTGGCTAAGCGCTAAAAAAGGTAATGCCCTTGGATGTCTCTTCTGAAGAAATAAGACTTCCTCCTGAAGAAACGTCAGTCTCCTCTAAAGTGCCTGAAGAGAAATAAACATCTGAAAGCACTCTAGTATTAAAGTCTTTTTCCATCATTATTCCAGTACAGTATCTAATTTAATTTTTAGAATTTTTTTGTGTGTGATTTTATGTACTTTTGTGTAGCATGTTTATCGTTTTGTTTTGTTTATCCAATTTATTACATTTCATGCTCTTTAATGTTTTTTGGGGGGAACTTTGATTTTGATGGCTGTGTTCTGTAACTAACTGTTCACTACAGCTGAGGGGGTGTGGCTGAGCTGCTCCTTGGCTTCTAAACATTTATCATAAACATAGGCATTGTACCGGAATAATAATTGAAAAAGACTTTAATACTACAGCTTTAAAACAGTTCAGCTGATTATCTTCAGGCACTTCGGAGGAAACTGTCGTTTCTTCAGGAGAAAGTCTTATTTCTTCAGAAGAGAGTGACATCATAGAGCTTAACTGGATAATATATTATACATACAAAATGAAAACATACATAATGTATGTATGTATGTATGTGTGCGTATATACTAGTGTGTATATATATATATATATATATATATATATATATAGATAGATAGATAGATAGATAGATAGATAGATAGATAGATAGATAAGTATGCTGTATAATGTTTATATATTTTATTCATAAATATTACAGTACAAAATTAAAAGGTTTTTCTTAATCATTACTAATTTTACTACATTAATACTGTATTAATGAGTAAGATTGTCTATAGAATGTGTTTAAGAAGCATATTTTAGCGCATGTAATAGATACACAGTATTTTACTTCCGGTTGCTCATTCACGCATGTAAGATGATACATGGGGTTTTACTTCCGGGTACAGAACTCGCAGATTATCTTCATTCATGGGAGGGGCCGGAACCGAACCCCCATGAATATCGAGGGCCTACTGTAAGCAGTTTTGATGGGGTGTTTGGTGAGGTTTTTTTGTTTTGTTTTGGGTTTTTTTTTGCATAATTGGCCTTGTTTTGTGGCATTTCCCTTAATGTTTCCCCTTTATTTTTCCTTAATTTCCTTAATTTTTAATTCGATGTGCATTTAAAAAAAATACGTTGCACCAAATCCGCATGAATTCAAGCAACAACTGTGCAACAACTAATGAACTAAAGACAGTGTCATGAGTACCTAAGGTTCGGTAAAGAAATCCCAACAGGTACCTTAAGTACAGTACAATGTGCATCTGTCTGGTTTGATTCGATGGAAGAGCTATTATAGCAAAAACATTACTAGGAAAAAAAAAAGAGAAAAGGTTAAAATTGGCTCGAACACAAAGATTTCAAAACATGCTATGCATCACAGGTTGCTTTGAATAAGGATCCTTCGCTCTAATTTTCCTTTCAGATCCTTGTTTGCAGGCTTAAGTGTCTAAATGAAAATTAAAATGTGAGCATCAGAATATATTATTTTTTGTCCTTAGATATTTTGCTGTGACATTTCCTTCAGTAATAGAGTCTGGCTCTAATGCCAAACTTTGTATGAGTCTTCTGAAGCCTAACGAGACTCTGCAAATGAACATTTATTTGATTCACAACAACCAGATCAAAACTCTTTTACAAGAAAGAGTAGAAAAGGATATGCACCACTGCTCTTATTTTCAGGTCATAAGTCATCATCATCATCATTATTATTATTATTATTATTATTATTATTATTATTATAAATTGTTGATATACGTTTTCACAGGCTCCCCAGGTTAAAAGTGAATCAGTGCAGGAAATTAAAGTAGAAGTCAAAGGTGAAAGTTTTAAGCTGACAGAAAAAAGGAAGGTGAAATTTAAATCCTACGACACATTGACATTTATTCAGACTGATAAACCAATCTACCTTCCAGGCCAAACAGGTATTTAATTTCTATAATTCTAAATATCCAGTTGAGCTATTTAATAAAGGTTTATTTGTTACTGATTCTCAACTTCAAAACACCACATTTCTCTACTGTTTTTTTCAACAGTGAATTTCAGAATTGTCACAATGGATTCTAATTTTATTCCCCTAGAGCAAATGGCAAGTTTTGAATACTTACATTCGAATCAAAATGTAATATAGATTTTAATTATAATAAGTCAGTGCTAAAAAACAGGTTTTAGTGACAGCACACTATTCCACACATATTTACATTTAACTGTACACGGATGAGTGTTAAGAGCTCATGGCTGTGGTTGCTAAAGTTGAAATGTTGGTGATTCAAGCTTCAGCACTACTAACTACAATTGTAGGGCTTTTGAGCAAGGCCCATAAAGCTCAGCTGCTCAGTTGCATGAATGACATAAAAAATCTATCTAATCTGGATAAGGGTGTCTGGCAAATTCCATAAATGTAACTGTCCTTGTAATTTTCCAATTACAGTATAGGCTAATATTAAAATAGTCGTTGAGTAATATCTTATTCTACTAAACTATTCTACAATGAAAACTTTTTGATACAATATGGTAATTTGTTAGTTTATTAGAATAATTCACCATCCTATTTTCCTTTACAGTATAGCACAGTGTCTCTTGAGGTAAGTAAGTAAAAACTGTCATTTAGTTTGATAATTTGTGATCATAATGTGATCATTTTATTAATTGTAAACATTGATTTGTGTGTCTTTAATATTTTTCTGAACTACACAGGACAATAATCTTAACAGGATTGGCCAGTGGACAAATGTGTCCTCAACAGGCCTGATACTGCAGCTTTCTCATGGGTTAAATGCTGAGGCTTCACTGGGATATTATTCAGTAATTGCTAAAACTGAAAATAGGCTAATCTCACACTATTTTAAAGTGCAAAAATATGGTAAGTTACACAACATAGTTACATGTTTTGATTACAAAATTAACTGATATATTTACTGTGAGAAATCTATATTACTTTTAGTTTTGCCCAAGTTTCAGCTCATGGTAAACTCACCAGAAGAACACAGCATCAGTGAGGAGGAACTAAAGCTGGAGATTTGTGGAAAGTGAGTGAAATCACAGCAGTTGAACAAATAATACCATATTTTTCACATTTTATATACATGTATTTCATTAAGCAGATGATTGTATAAAAATATTATAGTGCAGAAGGGATTTATTTGAATTATACTTGGCTACACCCCAAAACAAGTGACAATCTTGGACTGAAAAAAGGAATGCGTGAAACCTTTCACATCAAAACCACACTTGGACTGTATTTCTATCCGAAATTGGTGCATATACTGAAATACGAAAGTCACCGATAGGTTGGAGTATAAAAGTACACACCTTTCATCAGTTCAGTTCATTTTCTGTAACCGCTTAATCCTAATTAGGGTCGCGGAGAGGCTGGCGCCCATCCCAGCCAACTTCGGGCGAGGGCAGAGTACACCCTGGACAGCTTGCCAGGCCATCACAGGGCAGAAACACGCTGACGGCTTTGCAGCCTACTCTTGTCGAAAGTCAGCAATGGTTCTTTTACATGCCTCACACCATAGGCAGTGAGAGACACGGCCGGCCTTTGATAACCCAGTTAGATGCACTGGGGGGGACAGTGACAACCTTGTGGAGAGTGGGAATCGAACCCCCAACCTTTGGATCAGCGATCCAGTGCCCTATACCACTAGACCACCACTGCCCATGTACACACCTTTAATCAAACTAAAATTTAAACAAAAATACACCAGTCTACATTTTTGTATAATACTGTAACTTAAATCAAAGAAACATTCTCATTTAAAAAATTACAAAATATAATTTAAGTACTGTACTAGAAACCATTTACTTCTCAAAGAGGGATGTTGTTTGGTGACTAATTTAACACTATGGTGTTACTAGCCCTTAACCTTTAGACACCCTGCACCACAGCATTGCAAGTTAAAAACATAAAGTGTAGCTGTATGATGTAAATATGTGGAAAAAATATCATGTATAAACTATATATTTTAATATAGATTATTTAGTGTTTATTGTGTAATATGGTGGTATAGAGATTAGTCTGAGTCCCATGCCCTGTGAGGGCATTTCTGTGTAGATTTTATATGTTTTCCCGTGCTTGTGTGGGTTTCCACCGGGTTTCCATGCTCCGATCTCCTCTCACATTCCAAGACATCCACATTATTGATTGAATTTTCTCAAATGCCCTGAAGGGTGAATGTTCACATGTGAGTGTGAATGGTTGTGTATTTGTGTCTCGCCGTGTGATTGGCTGGTGAGCTGCTCAGGGTGTACCTCGCTTTTGTTTGGTGCTTCATGGCCCGAAAAAACAATAAAGTGATTCATAAAATAAATTGATAAATAAGTATTAATATTTAGACATATTGGCAGTGTCACATATGTATAAATATTTCACATTGCTTCTGAACTCTACCACAGTAAATCTGAAATGAAGCCATCAAGATATGATTTAAAAGTAAATTTTTCACTCCTTCATGTTCATAAAAGTAAATTCAGACGCTTCAGATTCAGTGCTATTGAATAAAAACAGTAGTAGTCATAACACAGTAGTGACCACAGCATATTAAAGAGGGTGAACTATTGGCTTGGTTAAAGTACTTATCAATCTGTCAATAATTATAATTATAGTTATTATGATTATTTATTTATTTATTTGTCATCTCAATTAATCATAAAAGTTCATGACTTTGGGGAATTCTTCTTTTTCCATAAAATAATGTATTGATTTGGACATTGTCTAAAAAGCAGAACTCCTCATAAAATCTTTGTGCATTATGTTTCTTAATTATTACACTGGTGTAATGCTGAAAAAAATCATTGGAAAATTCTGTTCTTGCACTGAGATCTAACAGAAATATAGGCCAATACAATGATAGTGAACATTTTAAAAAGTTTGTATTTATTTAACCATGCAGAGATAACCAAAATCACACTGTCCAAAGTCACAAACCAGAAATGAGTGGGATTTGGTTAACAGACCATCACAAGTAAAACTGAGTTCATGGTCAGAGCTCAGGCAGGCAAAGATCATAAAAGATAACAAAACAGGTGATGACACAGGTGAGGCATGGATCAGAAATAAGCAGGCAGAAACCGTACACTTCATGTAAGTAGCTAAAACAACCACAATAGGATTTAATCTTAATCTATCTATCCCCCCATTTATCGATCTCTTCATCTATCTATCGCAATTTTCAAATACCCAGGGATGCTTTACAGCTTTACAACGACACTAAAACTTTTAAAAAAAGAGAAAAAAATATGTCTGTCCATAATTTTGTGCTTTCACTGTTTCTCATGGAGGCATGTAACATGGACCATTCGGATTCCATGTCCCCCGCCTCCTCCGGGACGTGGTTGTAGCTCTGCCAGAAGTAGGAGTTAAAGGCCTCTCGGACAGGGGACTTCGCCAAACGTTACCAGTACACCCTAATTACACGCTTGGGCCTGCCAGGTCTGGAAGGCAGCCTCCCCCACCACCGAAGCCAACTCACCACCAGGTGGTGATCGGGAGACAGCTCAACTCCTGTTTTCCAAGTGTCCAGAACATACGGCCGCAAGTCTGATGACATGACTACATAGTCATTCATCAAACTGCGACCTAGGGTGTCCTGGTGCCAAGTGCACTTATGGGCACACTTATGTTCAAACATGGTGTTCGTGATAGACAAACTGTGACGAGCACAGAAGTCCAACAATGAAACACCATTCGGATTCAGACTGGACAGGCTGTACCTACCGATCACAACTTTCCAGGTCACACTATCGTTGCCCACATGGGCGTTGAAGTTTCCCAAGACAACCAGTGAGTCTCCCGATGGAGCGTTCTCCAACACACCCCCTAAAGACTCCAAGAAGAGTGGGTACTCTGAACTGTCATTTGGTGCAAAAGCACGAATAACAGTCAGGACCCGTCCCTCCACCCAAAGACGGAGGGAAGCTACCCTTTCATTAACATGGAAGAACCCCAACATTTGGGCCCTGAGATGGGGGGGCAACAAGAATGCTCACACTGGCTCACCGCCTCTCCCCATAAGCAACTCCAGAATGGAATAAGGCCCAGCCTCTCTCGAGATGGGTGGTTCCAGAGCCCAAGCTATGTGTTGAGGTGAGCCCGACTATATCAAGTCGGTATCTCTCCATCTCATGCACCAGATCAGGTTCCTTCCCCGCCGGAGAGGTAACATTCCATGTCCCGAGGGTCAGAGTCAGTAGCCAAGGATCGGTCCGACAGAACCCATGCCTTCGGCTGCCACCCAACTCACATTGCACCCGACTGCTAAAACTCATCCCACGGGTGGTGGGTCCATGGGAGGGCGGACTCATGTATCCTTTTTCGGGCTAGGCCCAGCCAGGTTCCATGGACAGAAGCCCGACCACCATATGCTCGCCTTCGAGCTCATCCCCCAGGCCTGACTCCAGGAGGGGACCCCGGTGACCTGCGTCCGAGCATGGGAGACTGCATCCTTGTATGTCTCTCAGTCATAAGGGTCTTCTGAATCACACTTCGTCTGGACCTTAACCCAGAACCTGTTTGCCTTGGGTGACCACACCAGAAGCATTATGCCCCTGACAACATAGCTCCTAGAATCATTAGGTCACTCAAACCCCTTCACCATGATAAGGTGGCGGTATATATATATATATATATATATATATATATATATATATACTGGTCCTTCTCAAAAAATTAGCATATTGTGATAAAGTTCATTATTTTCTGTAATGTACTGATAAAAATTAAACTTTCATATATTTTAGATTCATTGCACACCAACTGAAATATTTCAGGTCTTTTATTGTTTTAATACTGATGATTTTGGCATACAGCTCATGAAAACCCAAAATTCCTATTTCAAAAAATTAGCATATCATGTTCAGGTAGTCTAAACGAGCTATTAACCTAATCATCTGAATCAACCAATTAACTCTAAACACCTGCAAAAGATTCCTGAGGCTTTTAAAAACTCCCAGCCTGGTTCATTACTCAAAACCGCAATCATGGGTAAGACTGCCGATCTGACTGCTGTCCAGAAGGACATCATTGACACCCTCAAGCAAGAGGGTAAGATACAGAAAGAAATCTGAGCGAATAGGCTGTTCCCAGAGTGCTGTATCAAGCCACCTTGGTGGGACGTCTGTGGGAAGGAAAAAGTGTGGCAGAAAACACTGCACCAACCAGAAGAGGTGACCGGACCCTGAGGAAGATTGTGGAGAAGGGCCGATTCCAGACCTTGGGGGACCTGTGGAAGCAGTGGACTGGACTACAGGTGCCGCATTCCCCAGGTCAAGCCACGTTTGAAGCAGAAACATTGGTAGAAGTGCCTGACCTGGGCTACAGAGAAGCAGTACTGGATTGTTGCTCAGTGGTCCAAAGTACTTTTTTCGGATGAAAGCAAATTTTGCATGTCATTCGGAAATCAAGGTGCCAGAGTCTGGAGGAAGACTGGGGAGAAGGAAATGCCAAAATGCCTGAAGTCCAGTGTCAAGTACCCACAGTCAGTGATGGTCTGGGGTGCCATGTCAGCTGCTGGTGTTGGTCCACTGTGTTTTAGCAAGGGCAGGGTCAATGCAGCTAGCTATCAGGAGATTTTGGAGCACTTCATGTTTCCATCTGCTGAAAAGCTTTATGGAGATGAAGATTTTCATTTTTCAGCACGACCTGGCACCTGCTCACAGTGCCAAAACCACTGCTAATTGGTTTACTGACCATGTATTACTGTGCTCAATTGTCCTGCCAACTCTCCTGACCTGAACCCCATAGAGAATCTGTGGGATATTGTGAAGAGAAAGTTGAGAGACACCAGACCCAACACTGTGGATGAGCTTAAGGCCGTTATCGAAGCATCCTGGGCCTCCATAACACCTCAGCAGTGCCACAGGCTGATTGCCTCCATGCCACGCCGCATTGAAGCAGTCATTTCTGCAAAAGGATTCCCGACCAAGCATTGAGTGCAAAACTGAACATAATTATTTGAAGGTTAACTTTTTTTGTATGAAAAGCACTTTTTTATTGTTCGGATGAAATATGCTAATTTTTTTAGATAGAAATTTTGGGTTTTCATGAGCTGTATGCCAAAATCATCAGTATGAAAACAATAAAAGACCTGAAATATTTCAGTTGGTGTGCAATGAATCTAAAATATATGAAAGTTTAATTTTTATCAGTACAGTATATATATATATATATATATATATATATATATATATATATATATATATATATATATATATATAAACTATGAAGTACTGTATTTAAGTGAAATAATGGTTTGAAGTTTGGACTTGGATGTACTGCACGTAGTTGTAAAAAATGCCCACTAGAGGGGGAAAGAACATAAATTAACATGAATTGTAATTACTATACATGTATTCAAGTTTATCCTTTTAGTATCATTTGTTAAACATGCTACAGAACATAAAATCTCACACTCAAACATTCTAAAAATTAACTTAGGTACAGTACTGTACTGAAATAATAACTAAAAAATATTGCAATACTCAGGCAGATTCGATTCTGATGATGAGTTGCATACAAATTCACCAGCACATCCCCAAAAACTAGATGCTACAGTAGATCTGATTGCCTTCTCATTTTTCTTGGACTGTACTTTCATTCACTTTATAATGGCGCACTACTGCGGCATAACTTTTTCCTTCCTGTATCATATCAAGCAGTTCTACTTTTCATGCAGCGAAATTACATTTTCTGGCACTTCAGCGCCTTTCCAGAAGCCTGACAAGGTGCGCAGCGTTTGGGTGGTATGACGGAGCTTAACTGTAATTAAAAATACAAACACACTAAAAAAAAGCACAAGCACAAAGTGTGTGCGAATGAGGAAAAACGTTCCATCATCAAAAATGTTCCATCATCTCAAACAATCTGCGGAGGGAGAACAGCCATTGGCTGAATTTGAATCACGTGAGAGTTGCTCGGCAATCCGCGAATATATGGAGGTGCAAGTGCAAAACCGCGAATAGTCAAGGGCCTCCTGTGTGTATATGTCTTCTTCTTTTTTTTACTTTCGGCCGCTCCCTTCAAGGGTCGCCACAGCAAATCATCCGCCTCCATCTCACCCTGTCCTCTGCATCTTCTTTTCTTACTCCAACGACCTTCATGTCTTCTTTCACCACATCCATAAATCTCTTCTTTGGTCTTCCTCTCGGCCTTCTGCCTGGTAGTTCCAACCTCAGCATCCTACTGCCAATATACTCACTATCCCTCCTCTGTACATGTCCAAACCATCTCAATCTAGCCTCTCTGACTTTGTCTCCAAAACATCTTACATGGGCTGTCCCTCTGATATACTCATTTCTGATCCTATCCATCCTCGTTACTCCCAGAGAGAACCTCAACATTTTCATCTCCGCGACCTCCAGCTCTGCCTCCTGCCTTTTCCTCAGCGCCACTGTTTCTAAGCCATACAACATCGCTGGCCTCACCACCGTCTTGTACACTTTTCCCTTCATTCACACTCTCCTCTCGCACATCACACCGGACACTTTTCTCCAACCATTCCAGCCTGCCTGCACACGCTTCTTCACCTCTTTTCCACACTCTCCATTGCTCTGGATTGTTTAGCCTAAGTACTTAAAATCCTCCACCTTCGTTATCTCTGCTCCCTGTAACATCACCGTTCCTCCTGGGTCCTTCTCATTCACACACATGTATTCTGATTTTCTGAGGCTAACCTTCATTCCTCTCCTTTCCAGGGCATACCTCCACCTCTCTAGATTTTCCTGCACTTGTTCTCTGCTCTCACTACAGATCACAATGTCATCTGCAAACATCATAGTCCATGGAGATTCTTGTCTCACCTCGTCTGTCAGCCTGTCCATCACCATAGCAAACAAAAAGGGGCTCAGAGCTGACCCTTGATGCACTCCCACCTCCACCTTGAAGTCTTCACCTTGAAGTCGTCACACCGACAACACACCTCACCACTGTCTTACATCTCTCATACATGTCCTGCACCACTCTAACATACTTCTCTGCCACTCCAGACTTCCTCATTCAATACCACAGTTCTTCTCTTGGCACCCTGTCATATGCTTTTTCCAGATCAACAAAGGCACAATGTAGCTCCCTCTGACCTTCTCTGTACTTCTCCATTAACATCCTCAAAGCAAACATTGCATCTGTGGTGCTCTTTCTTGGCATGAAACCAAACTGTTGTTCACAAATGCTGACCTCTGCCCTTAGTCTAGCTTCCACTATTGTTTCCCATAACTTCATCGTATGGCTCATCAACTTTATCCCTCTGTAGTTGCCGCAACTCTGCACGTCTCCCTTGTTCTTAAAAATGGGCACCAGCACACTTCTCCTCCATTCCTCTGGCATCCTCTCACTCTCTAAGACCTTGTTAAATGTTCTTGTCAGAAAATCTACTGCTACCTCTCCTAGACACTTCCATACCTCCACAGGTATATCATCAGGACCAACTGCCTTTCCATTCTTCATCCTCTTCAATGCCCTTCTCACTTCACCCTTACTGATCTTTGCTACATCCTGCTCCTCAATGGTCACCTCTTCTACTCTTTTTTCTCTCTCATTTTCCTCATTCATCAGCTCTTCAAAGTATTCTTTCCATCTTCCCAGCACACTTCTGTCATCAGTCAATACATTTCCCTCTCTGTCTTTTATCAATCGAACTTGCTGCACGTCCTTTCCATCTCTATTTCTCTGCTGTGCCAACCTGTATTGATCATTTTCTCCCTCTTTACTGTCCAACCTATCATACAAGTCATCATACGCCCTCTGTTTGGCCTTAGCCACTGCTACTTTCGCCTTAAGCTGTCTCCCTGTACTCCTGCTTACTCTCCTCGGTCCTCTCTATAACCCACTTTTTCTTAGCTAACCTCTTCCTTTGTACACACTCCTGCACTTCCTCATTCCACCACCAAGTCTCCTTATCTACTTTCCTTCCAGAGGACACACCAAGTACTCTCCTACCTGTGTCCCTGATCACATTTGCTGTGGTTGTCCAGTCATTTGGAAGCAGTTCCTGGCCACCCAAAGCCTGTTTCAACTCCTCTTTGAAGACAACACGACACTCTTCCTTTTTCAACTTCCACCACTTTGTCTTCTGCTCTGCCTTTGCCTTCTTAACCTTCCTCACCATGAGCATCATCCTGCATACCACCATCCTATGCTGTTTGGCAACACTTTCACCCACTACTACTTTGCAGTCATTGACTTCCTTCAAATTACATCGCCTATACAAGATGTAGTCTACCTGTGTGCTCCTACCTCCGCTTTTATAAGTCACCCTATGCTCCTGTTTCTTCTGGAAGAAAGTATTCACCACAGCCATTTCCATCCTTTTTGCAAAATCTATCAACATCTGTCCTTCTGTGTTCCTGTCCTGGATACCAAACCTGCCCATCACTTCCTCGTCCCCTCTGTTGTCTGCACCAACATGTCCATTGAAGTCTGCACCAATGACCACTCTTTCACCTCTGGGGGTACTCTGCATCACTTCATCTAACTCACTCCAGAATCTCTCCTTCTCTTCTAGCTCACATCCTGCCTGTGGGGCATAAGCACTAACAACATTGAGCATTACACCTTCAATATCTAACTTGAGACTCATCACTCTGTCTGACACTCTTTTCACTTTTAGAACATTCCTGACAAACCCCTCCTTCAAGATGACTCCTACTCCATTTCTCTTCCCATCCACACCATGATAAAATAGCTTAAACTCTGCTCCTAAACTTTTAGCTTTGCTACATTTCCACCTGGTCTCCTGAACACACAGTGTGTCCACCTTCCTCCTCTGCATCATGTCAGCCAGCTCTCTATCTTTTCCTTTCATAGTTCCAACATTCAAAGTCCCCACTCTCAGTCCTAGACTCATGCCTTTCCTCTTCTCTCTCTGCCTACGGACACGCCTCCCACCTCTCCTTCTTCGACGTCTTCGACCAACAGTAGTCCAATTTCCATCAGCACCCTGTTGATTGACAGCACTGATGGCGGTCCTTGTTAACCCGGGCCTCGACCGATCCGTTATGGGGTAATACTTCTGATTTGCATCATAAAAGTTTGGCATTGGTTTTACGTCGGATGCCCTTCCTGACACAACCCTCTGCATTTCTCCGGGCTTGGGACCGGCATGAGGGGGAGAGACACTGGTTAGTGTCCCCCCCACCTCATGGCTGCATTCTGTGTGTGTGTGTATATATATATATATATATATATATACACACACACACACACAAACACACACACACACACAGTGGTATCTTGACTTATGAATTTTATCCATTTCGAGGGCAATTGCATAAGCCAAAAAGTTCGTTAGATAAAACAATTATTCCCTTAAGAAATAACAGAAAACCAATGAATCCGTCTCAACCCCTTCCCAAACTCATATAACCTGCCACATTCACGTTTTTCTGAGATAATATTAAAGATAAACATGTAAAAACAATAAATATTTATTATTAATAATATTAATACATGTACATTAACATTAATAATAATTAATAATAAATAAACCCCCAGTGCAGCTAACTGGGTTATCAAAGGCGGGCCATGTCTCTCACTGTCTATGGTGTGAGGCATGTAAACGAACTATTGCTGACTTTCGTAAAGAGTAGCTGTAAAGTCGTCAGTGTGTTTCTGTCCCTTGCTAAAAGGCTTGTGACAGGAAGGGCATCCGACGTAAAAACCTCTGCCAAATCAAACGTGTGAATCAGATGATTCGCTGTGGCGACTCCCGAGTAAAAGGGAAAAAGCTGAAAGGAAGACAGAATAATAAATAATAAAACAAGACTAAACAATAAGTCAACTAACCCTTCTGATCATCAACTGTGGCGAAGATGTCACATGGGGCAGGCATGAGGTAGTGCTTAACAGAGGAGGAGGAGGAGGAGGAGAATTTTGTGCATGTGCACACTACGCCAGCAAGGAAAGGCTCGTGGTGAGCTCCCACAAGGCCAATGCTTTCAAATAATGTGGGGGGCTTGATGTGATGTCAGGGGGGGCATGTTTGACGCTGAGGTATGCCCTACTGTACAAGAATTAAGTGTAATTACGCACAGTGTAATTACGTAGGTGGCAGTGAGTTCTTTATGGTTTAGTGAAAAAGCAAGGAGCAAACGATGCTATTCATATACACATATATACATATATATAAACACTAGTCATAGTTTCGCGCTGGGGGTGGGGGCATGAAATGTTTTTTTCTTCCTATAGGGGGAGTCACAGAAAATAATTGAGAAGCACTGCACAAGGTGTTCTCAGACCGCGGAGGAACACACATGGAAGAATACAAGGCTAATCGGCCTGGAAAAGCCATTTCCCCAGCAGAGCTTGTAAATAAAAATTTTGTAGTTGTGGTGCGATCGAAGTTCATATCATGGAAAAGTCGTTATAGAAGTAAGCCAAGGTATCACTGTGTGTGCATATATATGCACATATATATATATATATATATATATATATATATATATATATATATATATATATATATATACACACAGTCGGTCCCTACTTCTGAAACCACTTGGGTACGAAAATTCCGGGTTACGAAGAAACATTTTCCTAAGCTTCCGTCCCCGGGATACGAAAACAACCTCCTCTTACGAAAAGCGCCAAATGCGCCATTCAAAATTCAAACACGCCAATCAAAATTTCACACACTGTGCAAGTTGCTCTCTCATTGGCTGTCTTCCAACATCCCGCCGCACTGGCCTCCCATTGGCCACAATGCAGCTGAACGTTACCCATACTTCCTGTACCCATACTTTTTGTTTGTCACACGCGTGAAGGAGAGTTGACTGTTGGCTTGTTCTGAGATTGATCATGCATATTTCGTTATCGCTGAAACCCCTCTACAATCGGGACATTATTGAACCAGAAGGAGACCTTAAAGTGGGAGTACAGTGACGGAGGCGATTATTTTGGCACGGTATTAAAACAGAGTGCTCCGTGGAAGGAGACCTCCAATGTCACAAGCAAGCAAGTTAATATTGACTGAGGACCTCTGATCTTTCAAACAGGTACTGTAATTCCACTTTAAATAAAACATCCCGTCCATTTAAACATTTAAATAGAATTGTTCCGTCAGCTGCACGTTGTGTGTGTGTGTGTGTGTGTGTGAGAGAGAGAGAGAGAGAGAGAGAGAGAGAGAGAGAGAGAGTGTGTGCGTGCGCGTGTGTGTGAGAGAGAGAGGGAGAGAGAAATAGAGAGAGACTGCCTTCAGAGTCAGTCAGAGATGAAAGGAGGCTTAACTCTTTAGTTTTTAGTTTAGTTTTTAAGTTGTTTAATTCAGAAAATGTTTAATAAATGTGGTGTGCTCGCCGAATGTGAGCAAAACGCAGCTCAGCTGGACCGATGATCCCTCAAGGAATCGAGTTAAAGTTGAGGTTGGACCTCCGATGTGTCAAGCTGGGAATTCCTTTGAATTCGCTTTGAATTCCATGTCTTAAAATGCTCCTCTGTCCTGCTTGTGGGCAGAGCCCGAATTCAAGCACCACAATAAACATTTAATGTGTATTGTATTGTGTGTGTATGTGTGTGAGAGGGTGAGAGGGAGGGAGGGAGAGAGAGAGAGAGAGAGAGAGAGAGAGAGAGAGACATTTATGTGTGTGTGTGTGTGTGTGTGTGTGTGTGTGTGTTAATAAAAAATGTTTAATAACGGTTTAATTAATAAATATGTTAATAAAATGGTTTAATATGTTAATAAAAATGTTTAAATGGTTTAATAAATAATTTTCTTTTAGTTTTAACACATATTTCATGCAAAAGTAGTGTACTTTTATCATTTTTAAAGGGTTTATGGGGTAGTCTTGGGAGCTTTGGAACGAATCAGGCATTTTACATGTAAAAATGCGCCTCTACTTACGAAATTTCTGCTTTACGAAAAAGGCTCTGTAATGGATTAATTTCGTAAGTAGAGGGCCGACTGTATATATATATATGTGTGTGTGTGTGTGTGTGTGTGTGTGTGTGTGTGTGTGTGTGTGTGTGTGTGTGTGTATCAGGGGTTGGGAACCTATGGCTCGCGAGCCAGATGTGGCTCTTTTGATGACTGTATCTGACAGATTAATCAGGTGGACTTTCTTAACAGAATAATGAATACATAATTTCACTGTCATTATAAATAAAAAAAGCCATCAAATAAAACAAAAACAGATGAATAAATCTCACGCATTTAAATCAATTCATCTATTTTCAATGCTATGTCACTGTGCCACGAAGCGGAGAGTCTGTGTGGGTGTGTCCGATACCTTGAAACTCACAAGCTACAATGTTTATGTGACAGGAAGTTTTGGCAATCAGCTGGTCTGCGAGTTGAAGTTTTTCCATGTCTGTCCATTTGTGTTTGCTTGCCAGCTGTGCTTGGCTTCATGGAAATGAGCTGATCAAAACGAGGGGAATTTATCTCTTTACTCAAAAACAACACGCGCAGTCTGTGGCTGTTGTTATAATACTAGAAAATTAGTGTTTCAAGGTATCGGACTCGCCCACATGGTGGCGTACAGAAAGGATTGGCTCTCCGCTGCGCGAAACAGTGACGTGACATTAAAAATAGATGTATAGATTTAAATGCGCGAGATTATTCATCTGTTTTTGTTTGATTCGATGGCTTTTTTTGTATTTTTAATTAAATGACAGTGAAATTATGTATTCGTTATTCTGTTAAGAAAGGCCACCTGTTTTATATGAGAGCCAAATACAGTTATCAAAACAGCCACATCTGGCTTGCCAGCCATAGGTTTCCGACCCCTGATATATATATATATATATACACACATATATATATGTGTGTGTGTGTCTCTCAGAGGATTAGATTTTAAGATATGGTTTTTTTTGGCCGTCTTAGTCAAAAAGGTTCCCGACCCCTGATATATACATATTATATATATATATATATATATATATATATATATATATATATATATATATATATAAATATATAGAAGAAGATGAAGAAGATATATATATTATATATACATATATATATATATATATACTAGTATATTAGTATACACACACACACACACTACATAGAAGGATATTTGTCAATAAAAAACTGAAATTAAGGCCAATTCACAAAACCATCTCGAAAATATCTAGAAAATTTCCAAATATCCTTAACTTTTTTTTGTAGTGTATATGTATATATAAAACCACACTGTTGTAAGCAAATATCTTTTCTTGTGCTTTTTTAAGGTACACTTATGGACAGCCAGTACCTGGTGCTGCACTGGTGCAAGTGTCCCGTAAATTTCGGCTGAGTTATCTTCCTCATGAAGATACCCATCTAATGTCACCAAGCATTTTTCGAAGAGTGGAGGTGTGTAAATAACACAATGCAAGGGTAGCATTTTTTTTTACTAAAATTGTTCTCGCTCTTGATTGGTTTCTGTGTTTTCCCAACAGATTAATCAGAGAGGTTGTGCCTTTCTTATGTTGAATGTATCAACATTAATAAATTCGAATTTTGCACAAAATTTGGAGAATCAACTTAATGTCACTGTTACACTGACAGAGGAAGAAACAGGTGAGTCCAAAATAGATCTCTTCTGAATAAAGGAGGACGTAAAAAGTCACATTCAGATTAAACGTTTGCTTCTTTTTTCAATTTATTAATATATGTTTTTTGTTTCTTCTAGAAATTTCTATTGTAAAATCTGTATTAATTCAGCTTACTTACCAAGTGGGTAAATTGGAATTTCTTAACTTACCAAAAACATTTGAACGAGGGGGAGTTATAGAAGGAAAAGTATGATTTTTTTTTTAATTGACGCTTATCAACTATTATTTTTGTTACATTTGTAATGTTTTGTGTTTTGACATATGCAGTAAATTACATCAATTCTTAATCCCTGATCAACAGATTAAAGTTACTACCTTCATTGGAACGCCAATTCCCAAAAAACAGGTGTATCTTTTAGAAGGCGAGCAGTGGTCTCAAAAGTCACTACTTAATCTTACTACAGATGAAAATGGATTGGCATATTTCTCTATTGCATCCCCTGTACATCCCACAACAGAAATCACATTACAGGTAAGCACTCACAAAGTGGATATATACTGTGTGTGTGTGTGTGTGTGTGTGTGTGTGGGTGTGTGGGTGTATATATATATATATATATATATATATATATATATATATATATATATATATATATATATATATATAGAGAGAGAGAGAGAGAGAGAGAGAGAGAGAGAGAGAGAGAGAGAGGATTTTCTGAGTAGATTCTTCCGTAGGAGAGTGCTCAATACTTTTTGGTAGAGCAAATAAAGAATTCTATTCTTCTATAATCACCTGAAGAGAGAGGAGGGTTTCACCACCCCTCGAAACAGATCTGTAGTGATAAATGGAGTTTCAATAGAAACTCTTTGTCCTGTCCTTTTATTTTATTTTATTTTATTTTATATATATATATATATATATATATATATATATATATATATATATATACTAGTCCTTCTCAAAAAATTAGCGTATTGTGATAAAGTTCATTATTTTCTGTAATGTACTGATAAAAATTAAACTTTCATATATTTTAGATTCATTGCACACCAACTGAAATATTTCAGGTCTTTTATTGTTTTAATACTGATGATTTTGGCATACAGCTCATGAAAACCCAAAATTCCAATCTCAAAAAATTAGCATATGATGAAAAGGTAGTCTAAATGAGCTATTAACCTAATCATCTGAATCAACCAATTAACTCTAAACACCTGCAAAAGATTCCTGAGGCTTTTAAAAACTCCCAGCCTGGTTCATTACTCAAAACCGCAATCATCGGTAACATTGCCGACCTGACTGCTGTCCAGAAGGACATCATTGACACCCTCAAGCAAGAGGGTAAGACACAGAAAGAAATCTCTGAGCAAATAGGCTGTTCCCAGAGTGCTCTATCAAGCCACCTCAGTGGGACGTCTGTGGGAAGGAAAAAGTGAGGCAGAAAACACTGCACAACCAGAAGAGGTGACCGGACCCTGAGGAAGCTTGTGGAGAAGGGCCGATTCCAAACCTTGGGGGACCTGTGGAAGCAGTGGACTGGGCTACAGGTGCTGCAACTCACAGTCAGTGATGGTCTGGGGTGCCATGTCAGCTGCTGGTGTTGGTCCACTGTGTTTTATCAAGGGCGGGGTCAATGCTGCTAGCTATCAGGAGGTTTTGGAGCACTTCATGCTTCCATCTGCTGAAAAGCTTTATGGAGATGAAGATTTCATTTTTCAGCATGACCTGGCACCTGCTCACAGTGCCAAAACCACTGCTAAATGGTTTACTGACCATGCTATTACTGTGCTCAATTGGCCTGCCAACTCTCCTGAGCTGTTTTTTTGTATTAAAAACCCTTCTTTTTTTGGTCGGATGAAATGTGCTAATTTTTTGAGATAGGGATTTTTGGTTTTCATGAGCTGTATGCCAAAATCATCAGTATTAAAACAATAAAAGATCTTAAATATTTCAGTTGGGGTGCAATGAATCTAAAATATATGAAAGTTTAATTTTTATCAGTACATTACAGAAAATAATGAACTTTATCACAATATGCCAATTTTTTGAGAGAGAGAGAGAAAGAGAGAGAGAGAGAGAGAGAGAGAGAGATTTCATTATAAATTAATGATAAATAAAAGCAGAGTTTCTTTTTTCCCTGTTATCTAGGCAAATGTTCATCCAAAGGTTGTATACCAAGCATACTTGACACCATACTTTTCAGCTGATCGTGCACGTGTACAACTACTCCAGTCTGCCACAGCTTACAGTCCAGTACTTAGTGAACTGTCAATAGAGAGCTCAGAGGAACCATTTCAGTGTGGTGCAAAAAATTCCATAACTGTTAATTATTCTCTTGTTGGGGAAACAAGTGGAAAATACAGCATCGATATTATTTACATTGTAAGTATTAAGTATATAAAACTGAAAGTTATTTGAGACCACAAACACAAGTCACTTGTATTACTTACAATCTAGTAAATGTACAGTGTTCATCATATATTTTGTCTCTCCGATTAAGGTCTTATCTAAAGGAGCCATAGTCCATTATGGGTTTCAGAAAGTTGAGGTGAACGACTCTGCAGATGTTATAAAAGGAAAAATCTCTTTCGAATTGTCTGTTGTTCCCGAGTTCGCACCATTAATGCAGGTTGTAGTGTATTCTGTCCTGCCCAGTGAAAATGTTATTGCTGCTCACAAGGATTTTGATGTGGAAAAATGTTTCAGTCATAAGGTGATGTTAAAGTACTAAACTTTAAACATTTTAGATGCAGTGTATTAGTTTGTGGCTAGCTACAAATTGTTTTTTTTATCTAACATTTTAATAATTATGGACTCCAGGTTTCACTACAGTTCTTAAGCTCAAAGGTAGTCCCTGGTGAAAAGAATACTCTTCAGCTCTCAGCTCATCCTGGTTCACTGTGTGGCCTTAGCGTTGTAGATCAGAGCGTGTTCGTCTTGCAAACAGGAAATCGCCTAAACACTCAAAAGGTGAAGTTAAGGAGAAGTTTTGCTCATACAATTTTGAATCTGCCAGGAGTGCCATGCCAGCGTCCTGAAACAGTGAAATTATAATTTAATAATATTATAATTCTTCACACTGTCTTTGTAAATTATGTTTGTCAATTATTTATCCATAGATGATGAACTGCTTAGAATGTTCAATGTCACAGAAAGAGGACCCTGAATTCGAGTCCCAAAGCTCAGCAAGAACATTTTTGTTTGGGTATTATTGCATGCTCTAGCTATGCTTGCCTGGGATTTCTCCAAGTTCACTGATTTCCTCTCACAGTCCATAGACATTCACATCAGGCAAATTGGCTAAACCAAGTTGCCCCGAGATGTGAGTTTAAATGGTTGTGTGTGGGTTGGCTATGTGCATGTGATGTTCTCACAAGCTGTTCAGGGTATAGCACACCTTTGTCCAGTGTATTCTGAGATAGCTTACAGGTTTCTTGTGACCTTATTAGAATTAAGTGTTCTGGCAAATGAGTCAATGCATGATGGATTATTTATTCAGCTTCCAAAATAACTACTGTTGAAAGTAGAACTATAGTTTCTTTTGGAAAGAACAGATATTGCATTGCTGTGGTTTGATGCTAGACTTCTGTCAATGTTAGATTAAGGAACTGCTCTTAATGTAGGCATTAAGGGTTTGATGCACCTATTATTAGTGTGATTATCTGGGGTTGCTTCAGTTGGTCAGATCATACCAGTGGAGGTATGGACGTGTCAAGGAGGTAGCAGTAGATTTTCTGACAAGAACATTCAACAAGGTCTTAGAGAGTGAGAGGATGCCGGAGGAGTGGAGGAGAAGTGTGCATGCGCCCATTTTCAGAAAAAGAGAGACTTGCAGAGTTGTGGCAACTACAGAGGGATAAAGTTGATGAGCCATACGATGAAGTTATGGGAAAGAATAGTGGAAGCTAGACTAAGGGCAGAGGTCAGCATTTGTGAACAACAGTTTGGTTTCATGTCAACAAAGAGCACCACAGATGCAGTGTTTGCTTTGAGGATGTTACTAGAGAAGTACAGAGAAGGTCTGAGGGAGCTGCATTATGCCTTTGTGGATCTGGAGAAAGTATATGACAGGCTGCCGAGAGAGGAACTGTGGTATTGCATGAGGAAGTCTGGAGCGGCAGAGAAGTATGTTAGAGTGATGAGGTGGGATGACAGTGGAAATGAGGTTACATCAAATGGGCACTATAATTCAAGTTAAAGATGGTTCAATTAAATATTAATATGGGCAAACCTTAGTAGCCAGGCAGTGGGCATGTAGTTAATCCATTTATTCACTTGACCAAACCTAATCCTACTAGGGTCATGGGGAGGCTGGAGCTGACATTGGGTGAAGGCAGGATAATCACTACGCCACCATGCTAGTCATGTACTGTATATGTAATATTTTAGGTAAAACTGTGAAAAATTGTGGCAGTAGAATAGCATCAGAGTAATGTGTTTTATTATAATATGAATACTATCCCATAATAAACATACATTAAACCATATATTTCACAGATTTTTAATTTGCTGCCAGTAACTTCATTAATAGATTATCCATATGGGATTGAAGATGAGCATGAGTGCTTCAACATTGAACCTCAACAGAATGCAAGAATTGATCATACTTACAATACATTCAAGGTAAGCGGCTTCTGTCAGGTCACATGTAACATATAACTGTCTCTGCAAATATGTGCATGAATGTTCTCATTGTAGACAACAAATGCCCAATTAAAAATGAATATGGATTTATACTCTGTAGTAAAGTATGCAGCCTAACCTGTCCTGAAGGTGAGACATATAGCTGGGTGATCTAGAGACGGTGCAGATAATTTTATGGTCTTATCTAATCCCGGGTGATCTCCCTCAAAGGAACATGATGGCCGTTGTGGCTCCTTGAGGATAATTACTGTATTGCATAAAATGTCCATTCAGTACCATCATGTCAGAATCTGCCTGAATCCATGTTGTTTTACAGGCAGTGGCCTACAAACATGGCAGCAAATGACCAAAGAAACCTACAATAAGCACCTTTTATACAGCCTGTTCAAGGCTTTTTTTTCTTGACTTTCTGTGTAAAAGATTGTAATCTGGAATTGCCTGTGATTTTGCTTCACCTTTGATCTGGTACAGTAGGTACCATAATCACACAGCTGGATTTAGACATACAGTACTGTAATATAACCAGCCAGCATTGTGGAGAGACATTTTACCCTAAAGCATAGCAACAATATTGTTAAATAGAGAGAAAAAACTCTTCTTTTTTTTTTTCTTGGATTGCGACTGCAGAAAGGGCATGCACAAAATAAAATTTCTTCTACAAACCCCATTTCCATAAAAGTTATCTCTGTTCCAAAATACAATATTTTCCATATTTTTGCTACCAGCATAAATGTATTTGGTAAACATAAATAAAGTTAAGCGGGGCAGTGGTGGTCTAGTGGTATAGGGCGCTGGATCACTGATCCAAAGGTTGGGGGTTCGAGTCCCACTCTGCACAAGGTTGTCACTGTCCCCCCCCAGTGGAGCAAACTGGGTTATCAAAGGCCGGCCATGTCTCTCACTGTCTATGGTGTGAGGCATGTAAAAGAACCATTGCTGACTTTCGTAAAGAGTAGGCTGCAAAGCCGTCAGCGTGTTTCCGCCCTGCGATGGCCTGGCGAGCTGTCCAGGGTGTACTCCGCCCTCGCCCGAAGTTGGCTGGGATGGGCACCAGCCTCCCCGCGACCCAAATTAGGATTAAGCGGGTACAGAAAATGAATGAATGAATGAAAATAAAGTTAGTATTTGATCTCTGCAATATCTATTCATTATCCATACGGCTTATCCTTAGGGTCACACAAAAGCTGGGGCCAATCTAATAAGACTTTAGGAAAGAGGGGAAATATGCCTTGAACAGATCATCAGTCCATTATAGGACTAACAAATGTGATTATGGATATCAGAATTTATTTATTTATTTTTAATTGATTTTCAAACGAATCGGATTATGTTTATCTGCAGTATATAGATAGACTAGAAACTAAATGTAAAAATGACTTCGACACTCATACCAATAATCCATTTGGTCTGTTTGTATCTGGTTCTGTAATGCTGGCTTGCTATGTAAAAACACATCAATAAAGCTTTTATTTGGTATACAGCCAAAGCCAGAATGATGAGCATATTTGCAGAATGTCTGTGTAAAAAGGGCTATAAATTCAATCCTGCTGTATTTCACCATTGTACTAGTTACACACACCTACACTTAGGTCAGTGCTTTTCAATTATTTTCTGTGGCGCCCCCTCTTGGAAGAACCCCCATGCGTGCGACTATAAATAGTATTATTTGTCTATAAAATTATTACTCATACACCTCTGCATTGTATCTTTATTAACATTAAAAACAAAAACAAAATATAGCTCAACTTACAACAAAGAAAAACTTCATTAACATTGTTTTTTAATCTGCAATTGAAAAGATTTAAAGTGCATCAATGTGCCTGAAATAAAACATACATCCTTATTTAAACTCATTTAACTTATTTATGTCATAATAGCTCCGTCTCTCTCCAGCTTTCTCTTTGTTCCTGTGAGAAAATTTTCCTTGTTGTTTCTTGAGGGGGTTGTTTACTGCATTTCATATTGTTGACTCGTGTGAAAAACCGCTATACCATAGCGTGACAATGAGAGCACCACTGCCAACTAGTGGAGTGGAGGTGCGATTACACTTAATTCTCACACAGTTCCAGAAAAGCATGTTCCCCAGAGTCATACGCGCTCCGCCGGCATCACATCGCGCCCCAGGCATCATATGGTAAACCCCCCCCCCCCAAGGGAGCGTGCCCCACTATTTGAGAAGCACTGACTTATACCCCCCATTTCACTGGAGCGCAGCAGACTCGCAGAAGCGAAACCGTACTCATCCTCCAACGTTCCTCAGTCAGTCCGTCATCTTCTGTGTCCTTCAGTACGATTCCGAAGGTACTCCTCCTCTTCGGTCAGGCCAAAATTTTCCGCCAACGGGAAAACGGAAAAAAGTTCATGGAAAAAAATTCCAAGAGTGTTCCCTTTGGTTCTGTGGTCTTTCCTTTTATACCGCAAGTGCTCCTTAACTTATTCGCAAGTCTTCCCTCCTCTTCCGTATGGTCAAAAGCAGTGAAGAGAGCTGCTCTACACGCCACACACCATCAGCACCATCAGCAGCAGCTTCAGACCGAGCGCTTGCCGGGTGCTTTGCCCCTCACTTTGGCTGTGTGTGCGCGCTCTCTACTCCGTCCGCACACACGTGATCATCGGCATGAGGAGGATGATCAAGACCCAATCGAAGTTCATCTATGGCACACCGGGAGTATTTCACCTTCTTTTGATTCACTGATCCACTGCTTCGATCGGGTCTGCATGATCATCCTCCTCATGCTGATGATCACGTGCGCGCGGACGGAATGATCAAATACACAGGGGGGTTCAGAGATTAGCACATCTTAAACACGTGCTCAAGCTCAAGTGCATGCTGTCATCCAGCACAGACTCGATCAGAGGGATTGGGGAGTTGGAATAAAGCCCGGATGATGCTCTGAAACGCACCACACCGAATAGATGAACCAACCTGAAGGGAGAAGAACAGAAATCTTCACCACATCTCAATCTAACGCCTTGAAATGAAGCACTGGGACTTTTTTATTTATTTATTTATTTTACTTGGCTATCAAATAGACTAAGCTATTGTATATTGCAGGGCTTATGCGCATGCATGGTCAATACGGAGAGACTCACACGCTGCTGTGTTTGGTCTGTGACAGGAAGCGCGTTCCAAGTTTGGACAATCAGCTGGTTGCCAGCTCTGCCTGGCTTCATGCAAGTCTTCAAAATCTTAATTTAAGTGATTGTGGCCTACTCCTCATCTTTTTTCTTTCTTTCTTTTTGCCATCTTCTTGGTTGAAAGGGTTCGCTCTGCACAAATGAGCTGATCAAAAACTAGGGAAATTTACCTCTTGACCCATAAACGACTCGCGCAGGCTGTTGCATATAATCCAATAAAATTAGATTTTCAAGGTATCGGACCCTCCCGCATACTGCAGTACAGAAAGGATTGGCTCTCTGCTGTGCGCCACAGCAACAAGTGGAGTAGAGAATAGATAAAATGCGTGAGAATTATTTATCTGTTTTTGTTTTATTTGATGGCTTTTTCTGTATTTTTATTTAAATGACAGCGAAATTATTATTAGTTATTCTGTTAAGAAAGGTTGAGAGCCAGATACAGTCATCAAAAGAGCCACATCGCTTTTAATCACTGTGGTTTGGACTTGTGTGCATGGTTTTTAGTCTGGAAGGATTTGAGTTGCAAATAAAAGGAACAAGACATTATTGATATTAAACATATTAACATATGTTACATTTTAAATTTATTGTGCATTATAAGCATATTGTAAAATATAAACATATAATACTTTGATAAATATCTTGTAAATTACAAACATATAATATACTCTAAACATCTTGTATATAATAAACCCATATTGCTTTAACAAATATCTTGTCAACTATAAACATATAGTAACATCTTGTAAATTATAAACATATAGTAAACATATTGTAAATTATAAAATTATTGTAAATTCATCATCATCATCATTATCTTCCACCTAGTCCAGGGTCGGGTCGTGGGGGCAGCAACCTAAGCAAAAAGGTCCAGACGTCCCTCTCCCGAGCCACTTCCTCCAACTCTCCTGGGGGGACACCGAGGTGGTCCCAGACAAGCCGAGAGACATAGTCCCTCCAGCATGTTCTAGGTCGACCCCGGGGTCTAGTCCCGGTTGGACATGCCCGAAACACCACCCCAGGGAGGCGTCCGGGGGGCATTTTGACCAGATGCCCGAGCCACCTCAACTGGCCCCTCTCAATGCGGAGGAGCAGCGGATCTACTCCGAGCTCTCCCCGGATGGCGGAGTTTCTCACCTTATCTCTAAGGGAGAACCCCGCCACCCGGCGAAGGAAGCTCATTTCAGCCACTTGTATCCGTGATCTTGTTCTTTCGGTCATTACCCAAAGCTCGTGACCATAGGTGAGGGTTGGAACGTAGATCGACTGGTAAATTGAGAGCTTTGCCTTGCGGCTCAGCTCCTTCTTCACCACGACGGACCGGTACAGGCACCGCTTAACAGCAGAGGCTGCAGCGATTCGTCTGTCGATCTCTCACTCCATCCTCGTAAACAAGACCCCAAGATACTTAAACTCCTCCACTTGGAACAGGACCTCATTCCCGACCCGGAGGGTGCATTCCACCCTTGTCCGACTGAGAACCATGGCCTCGGACTTGGAGGTACTGATCTTCATCCCAGCTGCTTCGCACTCAGCTGTGAATCGCTCCAATGAGAGCTGGAGGGCCCGACTTGATGAAGCCAAAAGGACAACATCATTCGCAAAAAGCAGAGATGATATCCTATGGCCACCAAACCAGAACCCCTCGACTGCGCCTAGAAATACTGTCCATAAAAATTATGAACAGAATCGGTGACAAAGGACAGCCTTGGCGGACTCCAACTCCCACTGGAAACGAATCCGACCTGCTGTTACCAATACGGACCAAACTCTGGCTCCCGTGATACAGCGACCAAATAGCTCGTAGCAACGGATCCAGAACGCCGTACTCTCGGAGCACGCCCCACAAGATCGTTCGAGGGACACGGTCAAAAGCCTTCTCCAAATCCACAAAGCACATGTGGACAGATTGGGCAAACTCCCAAAAAGCCTCAAAAAGGTTCTGGGCCACCATCCGACGCCTCAGGAGGGGGAAGCAGTTTTTCACAAACACTGTTTACAGTGGAGGTGGGGAGCTGCTTACCTTGACTGGGGATGTTGTCGAGAGGTGGAGGGAATACTTTGAGGACCTCCTCAATCCCACCAACACGCCCTCCGTGGAGGAGGAAGACCCTAGGGGTTCGGGTGAGGGTCCGCCCATCACTGGAGTGGAGGTCACTGAGGTTGTCAAAAAGCTCCTCGGTGGTCGAGCTCCGGGGTTGGACGAGATCCACCTGGAATATCTCAGGGCTCTGGATGTTGTAGGACTGTCTTGGTTGACATGTCTCTGCAACATCGTGTGGTCATCGGGGGCTGTACCTCTGGATTGGCAAACTGGGGTGGTGGTCCCAATTTTTAAGAAGGGGGACCGGAGGGTGTGTTCCAATTATCGGGGAATTACACTCCTCAGCCTACCTGGGAAAGTTTATGCAGGGGTACTAGAGAGCAGGATCCGACCGATAGTCGAACCTCGGATTCAGGAGGAACAATGTGGTTTTCGTCCTGGCCGCAGCACTCTTGACCAACTCTATATGCTCCACAGGATTCTGGAGGGGGCATGGGAGTTTGCCCAATCTGTCCTTATTGTAAATTACAAACCTATATTAAATTTTAAATTTATTTTACATTATATACATATTATTAAGTTATAAACATGAATGAGAAAATGAGCTTTCTTGGTCAACTCCGCGTGTGTATAGGCGGAATCAAAAGCAAATCCTTTGATCTTTGCCAATTTTTCCGCATTGAAACGTGGTTACGCTGGCTAATCCTCAGTCATTCCTCAGTCATTCCTTGTTGAATGTGAATGTTCCGCCTGCATTCCGCCTGTTCCACGATAATTCCGTGGGTCTTCCTTCTAAAAAGGAGTAGTGCCGTGGTCATTCCTCGAGTGTTCTGTGCTTTCCGTGAATGGTCCGTGAATTATCTGAAGGTCTTCCTTTGCTGTCCGCACTGGTTTTGAAGGTGATCTGAGCACTTTTATACATGTATTCCGACATTGTACCGCGGTCTTTCCGTGTCCTTTCCGCATATTCTGTGATCATTCTGAAGGCGTTCCGAATGAGCAATTTTCCGTAGCTTTTTGACCCATTTTCCATGTAAAAATGCTGAAGCTCCTCCGTAGAGTGCCTTTCCGCCATGATCCTTGCATTCTGCCTTACAGTGAAATGGTGGTATTAGGTACTTAATCGCATGACACTCCTTCCACCAAAACAGTGCAGTGATTATTGAAAAATAAATATTGTTAAAATATGTTCACCACTAATAATGACTACTCATCTGACAGAAAACAGGACTGAAGATGGCAACAAATCTGGCTATTAAACAACCTCACTGCTTACTGGACAAAGGAGCACCAAACCATCGCACATGGATGGAGAGACGTCCAGGTACATCCAAACCCATATTTTTCATCTTTGACATAAAGTACTGCTCATTAAATTGTGAAATTTTATTCATACAGTTATGTTAGGCATGCTACATTGCATTTTACACCTTACAATAAAACCCATACATTAGTATAACATATTACAAGCATTGTATTAACAAAGTGATGAAATACAGTGTAATGTAATAATATTCATTAATAATCTGAATAATCTTGCTACACCTGAATTAAAAATGTACTTTTGACATTAAGATCATAAAGTGTGATATTTTTATTTAAAATATACATACCGGATTCCAAAAAAAGTTGGTACATGATACAAATTGTGAATAAAAACTGAATGCAACAATGTGGAAGTGCAAAATTACAAATATTTTATTCCAAATCGAACATAGATGACAGGGTCAAAAGTTTAAACTGAGAAAATGTATCATTTTAAGGGAAAAATATGTTGATTTTAAATTTCATGGTGTCAACAAATCTCAACGAAGTTGGGACAAGGCCATTTTTACCATTGTGAGGCGTCTCTTCTTCTTCTTACAACAGTCTGCAAACCTTTGGGGACCAAGGAGACACGTTTCGCAAGTTTAGAAATAGGAACGTGCCCTCTGCGAAGAAGGAAGATCCACCCAATACTGGGATTGAGACTGCCAAGGTGGTCAAAAAGCTCCTCAGTGGTCAGGCTCAGAGGATAGATGAGATCCATCCTGAATATCTCAGGGCTCTGGATGTTCTAAGACTGTTTTGGATGACACATCTCTGCAACACCATGTGGGCTGTACCTTTGGATTGGAAAACTGGGGTGGTAGTCCTCCTTTTTTAAAAGGGGGACCAGAGGGTGTGTCCAAATTATCATGGAATCTTACACCTCAGCCTTCCCAGGAAAGTCTATGTAAGTGTGTTGGAGAAGAGGATCCGACCAATGGTTGAACCTCAGATTCAGGAGTTACAATGTGATTTTCGTCCTGGCCATGGCACTCTTGACCAGGATCCTGGAGGGTTTATGGGAATTTGCCCAATCTGTCCACATGTGTTTTGTGTATTTAGAGAAGGCTTTCGACCATGTCCCTTGGGCTATCTTGGGGGGAGTGCTCTGAGAGTATGGTGTACCAAACCCATTGCTATGGGCCATTCGGTCTCAGTAACATCGGAGCCAGAGCTTTGTCTGTATTGTAGCAACAGGTCACATTTGTTTCCAGTGAGGATCGGAATCTGCCAAGGCTGTCCTTTATCATCAATTCTGTTAATTTTTATGACAGAATTTCTAGACACAGCCATACTTTTAAGCAGTTCTGGTTTGGTGGCCATAGGATCTCATCTCTGATTTTTGTGGATGATGTCCTTTTTGGCTTCATCAGTCCAGGACCTCCAGCTCTCATTGGAGTGATTTGCAGTTGAATGCGAAGTGGTCAGGGTCAGAATCAGCACCTCCAAGTCTGAAGCCATGATTCTCAGTCGGAAAATGTTAGAATGCACCCTCCAGGTCTGTAATGAGGTCCAGTCCTGAGTGGAGGAGTTTAAATATCTCAAGTGATGGAAGGATGGAGATCGACAGCCAATTGCTGTAGTCTCTGCTATAAAGCAGAGCTTGTACTGGTCCATCGTTGTGAAGAGGGAGCTGAGCCGCAAGGCAAAGCTCTCTATTTACGAGTCAATCTATGTTCCAATCCTGACCCACAGTCACGAGCTTTGGGTAGTGATCAAAACAACAAGATCGCAGATACACGCGGCTGAAATGAGCTTCCATCACAAGGTGGCTGGACTCTCCTTTAGAGATAGCTATCCAGGAGCTCAAAGTAGAACTGTTGCTCCTCTGCATTGAGAGGAGCGGGGGATAATGGATCAGCGTTCATGTCGCATCCCTCGTCAGTACCCCTCTGGGGAAACTAATGATCCAAACCAGCCGACTGAATTCTAAAATGAATCCCAGTCCTCAGCCAAACAACAACAATAACAACAAAAATGGACGCCACGACTTTCAAGACGTCGGCCCCACTATGCGACTCCTCCAAATCAATGTGGAGGGCCTATCAGCTGCCAAGCGAGAAATACTTTCTGAAATATGCCCTACCAACAACATAGATGTGATCTGCATCCAGGAAACACATGTTGCTGCTGATGCACCTGCATGCCGCCTCAAGGTAAATGGATATGATCTTATTTCCTTGTATGGCCATAACAAGCATGGACGGGCAACATACGTACGCTCAGACATGGCAGATGTTGAAATGGTAGAATCAGCAGAATACTATGACACAATCCGTATTGGAAGCTACACCATCACAAATGTGTACAAACCTCCGCCTGCCCAATGGTCTGATGCACCACTTCCAAACTATCAACACCCAGCTATTTATTTGGGGGACTTTAATAGCCACCATACCATCTGGGGATATGATAGAGAAGATGAGAATGGTGACTGGCTGATAGAATGGGCTTCATCAAACAATCTCCACCTAGTCTTAGACCTGAAGCAGCGTCAGTCTTTCCACTCAGCACGATGGAACCAAGGATACTCCCCAGACTTATGCTGGGTTACAACCTCAGAAGGCCATCCTCTCCAAGCTACACCTCAGGTGCTAGACGATTTCCCAAAAGTCAGCACAGACCCATTGTGATACACATTGGACTCCGGATACCACTCACCAAATCTGTTGAGAAACCGAGATGGAACTTTAGGAAGGCTGACTGGGAAATGTATACTGAAAAAACTGAAAAGAGCATTGTCTGTATACCCAAAACTGGCATCCCCATTGAGAAATGATTTGAAAGATTCCGCTTTGCAATCTACAAAGCTGCAGAAAGTACCATCCCAAGGGGGTACAGACCAACATACACCCCATGCCTAAACGAAGAATGCCAACAACTCTTGACAGAGTACCAGGAGTCTGGAAGCACTGACATTGCCGACCACCTGATAAGTGCACTAGATAATGCACGTCGGGCAAGATGGGAAGAGCTTACTGAAAAACAGAACTTTACCCACTCAAGCCGCAAAGCCTGGAAGCTTCTTAGACACCTCGGAACAGGACAGCAACCACCAAAATTGTCACGCCCAAGTGTGAAACTGAATGCTGTTGCTAACCATTTAGTGAAGCTTGGGAAAACTCCCATTGAAAAGACCCAAAAGAAAAAAGTTGTGAAAGAGCTTCGAGACTTTAGAAGGTCTGCCCATACAAATACAACCCAAGCTGAAACAGTTTCCAGTTTCACAATCTTTCCAGAATTCCTTTGTCACCTTGGACCACGTGCACAAACCTGGTTAGCAGCCTTCATGTCCCGTATTATACGTGAAAGACAACTGCCAAAGCTATGGAGAGAAGCAAAGGTTATCGCTATCCTGAAACCCGGGAAGGACCCAAAACTAGCATCTAGCTACCGACCCATATCCTTACTCTCAGTCTGCTATAAACTACTGGAACGCATTATCCTACACCGAATTAAGGATGATGTAGAAGCTGTACTCAACATTGACCAAGCCGGCTTTAGACCAGGTAGAAGCACCCAAGATCAGGTGCTAGCACTCACCACCTTTATAGAGAATGGATTTCAGGAGAATAAAAAGACTGGTGCAGTTTTCCTAGACTTGACAGCTGCATATGATACAGTGTGGCACTCAGGTCTTCTACTGAAACTATCAAAAATCCTTCCTTACTGGGTAGTAAACACAGTTGAGCTATTGCTACAGCACAGACGGTTCCGTGTTCATCTTGGTGGATACAGCAGTGCATGGCGAACACAGAAGAATGGACTACCCCAAGGTTCTGTCCTGGCACCAACTCTATTTGCACTGTACACCAATGACCTACCCATCACACACTCTCATAAGTTTGGATATGCTGGCGACACATGCTTTGCTCTCCAAGCAAAAACATTTGATGAATTGAATGAGAGATTAACTGAGGACATGAGTGATATGAGCACCTACTGTAAACAGTGGCGGCTTCAACCTAGTGTGAAGAAGACCGTTTCTAGTGTTTTCCATCTACACAACGCTAGAAGTAAACAAGAGCTGGATATAACACTCAACAACAGCCGCCTGTCTCATGATGCAAAACCAGTGTACCTTGGAGTCACCTTGGACAGGACTTTGACATACAAAGCCCACCTGCAAAAAGTAGCCAAGAAAGTTCAAACAAGAAACAACCTTGTGCAGATGTTGGCTGGTACTACATGGGGAGCCAGTGCAAGGACACTACGTTCAGCAGCATTAGCACTGTCATACTCTGTAGCGGAATACTGTGCTGCTGTCTGGAGGAACTCAGTTCACTGCAAACTAGTTGACACCAGATTGAACTGTGCTATGCGGACCATATCAGGTACACTAAAATCAACACATACAGACTGGCTGCCAGTTATGTGTAATCTTGCCCCGCCAGATATCCGCAGGGAAGCTGTCACTGCAAAGTTACTGGACTCTACACTCCAGATCCCAGGCCTTCCCCTGCTGAATGATATTGAGCACCACCCACGATACCGACTGACTTCAAGAAAACCCATCTGGTCTAACCTGCCCACAACAAACTACTCCATGGTAGAAAACTGGCAATCCAGATGGAATAAGGGAACAGCACCAAACAGGGACATCGTGAATGATCCAACAACTGCACTAAATAGTATGGATATTCGTCGAGACCTGTGGTGTAAATTGAATCGTTTTCGCTGCGGTACTGGCCCATGCCGATACATGTTGGAAAAATGGGGATACATTGACTCACCAAATTGTGATTGTGGAGCTATCCAAACTATGCAGCAGATACTACAAGAGTGCCCTGAAACACAACTGACAGGAGGCCTCTATGAACTACATGAGGCCACGGATGTCGCGGTTGAATGGCTGAGAAACAACAGCATACGATAGAAGAAGAAGATTGAGAGGAGCCAGTTTAGGTGGTTAGAATGCCTTCCAAATGCTTCCCTGATGTGGTGTTTTGGGCATGTCTGACTGGGAAGAGAGTCATAAGAGGTAGAGGAACTGGCTTGGGAGAGGAACGTCTGGACCCCATTGCTTAGGCTTCTGCCCGTGTGACCCCAGATTAAGCGGAGGAGGAGGAGGAGGAGGATGATGATGATGATGATGATGATGATTATGATGATGATGATGAACTATGAGTGCATGTATACAGTTTAATATACAGTGTCTGTCTATTCACAGCTGAACGTGGCTTGTCAGGTACTTCTGGAAGACGACGGACAGAAACAGTTCGCAAGTTTTTCCCAGAAACATGGCTATGGCAACTGTCTGAAGTTGGGTTAGTCTGCATATTAATGATGAATATGTGCAAGAATAATACAATGTCACTACAATTGCCTGGTGAGTTGTTTAGGGCATATACTGCCTTCGCCCAGATTCGGCCGAGATGGTCGCCATCCCACTCGACCCTAATTAGAATTAAACGGCTTAGAAAATGAATGAATGAGTAATACACTATCAAGCCAAAATTATATTTTGTTGGCTTGCCTTAGCCTTGCTTTACAACATGTAATTCATGGTAAACAATGCCATGATATCCCAAACAATATCGCAACATTTTTTCCATACAAAATTGGGCTCATTTTTTTTCTTGAATTGAGATTTTTTTTTTTTTCCCTTGAATTAAAAATCAGACCACTTAATAAAGTTGTATCCAGCGCATCCTACAGACCTTCAGTGGGGTTAAGGTCAAGACTCTTGCTCTCTGAATCACTCTTTTAGAATTTTATTTCTGTGTCATCAGGGAAGAAAAAGTCCACTGATTTGATAATTTGGTCATTTCGTTCATTCAGGTTATCAAGTGACCTCATTTATTTGCCACAATGTTGCTGAGCCTCGGCCTGACCAAGTGAAGCAACAATGGCATGACAATTATGTGCTGTAATCAAAGTTAAAGGTGATCCAAAAATATGAGTACGTACAGAAACTTTTCTGCCTGGGCAGTGTATTTGCCATGCTTATTTAAATTTTAATTTAAATTTGAGATTCAGGAAGAAAATAACGTTCAAAATGTAAAAATGTAATTGAATTAAATCAGCGATGTACAGTCTTGTCCGCAATGGGTTGTGGGTCCAAGTTTTCACTTCAAATCAAGCAGTAACCACAACTCCCATCTGTTTCAATCCCCTAGTTTAAAACACAATAAATAAATAAAGTCTACAGGTGGCACGGTGGTGTAGTGGTTAGTTCGTCTGCCTCACAGCAAGAAAGCCTGGGTTTGATTCCCAGCTCAGGTATTTCTATGCCAAGTTTGCATATTCTCCCTGTGATTGTGTGGGTTTCCTCCAGGTAGTCTGTTTTTTCCCCCACAGTCCAAAAACATGAGTAGTAGGTTAATTGCCTGTTCAAAATTTCCCCTAGGTGTGAGAGTAAGTGTGAATGGTTGTCAGTATTGGTCCTGCGGTGGCCTGGCGAGCTGTACATTGTATACCCCACTGTATGAGATGGGCGCCAGCCTCCCTGCAAACATAATTAGGATTAATCAGTTCAAAAAATGAATGAATGAATAAGGACTACATTGCATATTAGTGTTTCAGTTTTTGAGTCAAGTGGCAACTATTTTGGTGAGACCACCTTGCTTTAAGATTTCAAAATGGAGCCGCTGTAAGACAACACAGTTCGAAAACCATGACAATTTTAACCACTATGTTATTTTTATGCTATGTGAGTATAACTTTCAACAAGTAAAGTGGTCTTGTCAAGATGGCAGCATTCTGGATTCAGTTTTGCCACATGCAAACAACAGGATATCCAGTCATTTTATGAGATTATTGGTTCACACAGGTGGAAAGTGTGGTCTCTGCTTGGTTGAAGTGAAAACCTGCACCCACACCAGCCCTTTGCAGACAAGACTGGAAATCCCTGGACTAAATAAACATGTTTTAACAGTGCTTCCCTATTTCTGTTTGCATCATCTATTCATATTTGAATACCATGGACACCAATTTTTAGGTGGTTTTATTATCATGTACATTACCATCTCATGTTATTTTATTCATGAACATAAATTAAATCATACTAGCTTGAATATTGCAGTCTTTTTTGAAGAATAAGTATCCAATATATAGTATGAGTGCTCCTGATATTTTGTAGGGACTCTGGATCAGTACAGCTTCCAGTCACTGTTCCTGACACAACCACTACTTGGGAGAGCGAGGCTTTCTGCGTCTCCTCTCAGGGTTTTGGACTGGCTCCACCTGTCCAACTCACTGTATTTCAGCCCTTCTTCCTGGAGCTCTCGTTACCCTACTCCATTATCCGTGGAGAGGTTTTTGAGCTGAAGGCCACTGTCTTCAATTTCCTTTCCAAATGCATTATGGTAATGTGATGGCAAAATTTTATTTTCATTTATGTTGTATCATTTAAGATTAAGTTGAAACTAAATGAATCACCTGTATTTCAGGTTAAAGTGACTCCAGCTGCCTCCTTAGACTATACTCTAGAACCCTTTTCTGATGGCGAGTATTCATCCTGTCTGTGTGAAAATGGTAGAAAATCCTTCAGATGGACTTTGAGTCCCCTTGTGCTTGGTTAGTCCTACAGTTTTTCATGGAGTGCCATTTTTATGTCAGTTCAAGGCAACTTTGTTAACAACGATACATTAATTTCCTAAGCACTTAATCCTGATAAAGATCGTGGGGAGGCTGGCGCCCATCTTAGCTGACTCCATGTGAGGATGGAGTATATCCTGGACAGCTCACCAGGCCAAAACACAGATACAGTATCTCTATAATTGAGATTAGGTTCGAGGTTTTTTCCATGTTTATTTTTCCCATGTTATTTTCATGTTTACCCCTCCCTGAATCGCCACCTTATCGTGGACACATGACATCTGAGAGAGAGCACAGGAAGCAGTCTCCCTTGCCCGGACGCGGGTCACCGGGGTTCCCTCCTTGAGCCAGGCCCAGGGGAGGGGCTCGAAGGCGAGCGCCTGGTGGTCGGGCTTATGCGCATGGAGCCTGGCCGGGCCTAGCCCGAAAAGGAGACATGGGTCTGCCCTCTCATGGACCCACCACCCGTGGGAGAGGTTTTAGGGGTCGGCTGCAGTATGAGTTGGGTGGCAGCCAAAAACATGGGTTCTGTCAGACCGATCCTCGGCTACTTACTCTGACCCTCGGGACATGGAATGTCACCTCTCTGGCGGGAAAGGAGCCTGATTTGGTGCGTGAGGTGGAGAGATACCGACTAGATATAGTCGGGCTCACCTCAACGCATAGCTTGGGCTCTGAAACCATCCATCTCGAAAGAGGCTGGACCTTCTTCTATTCTGGAGTTGCTCATGGGGAGAGGCGGCGAGCCGGTGTGGGTATTCTTGTTGCCCCCTCATCTCGGTGCCCAAATGTTGGGGTTCTCTCGGGTTGACGAAAGGGTAGCTTCCCTCCGTCTTCGGGTGGGGGGACGGGTCCTGACTGTTATTTGTGCTTATGCACCAAATGACAGTTCAGAGTACCCACCCTTTTCGGAGTCTTTGGGGGGGGTGTTGGAGAACGCTCCCTCGGGAGACTCGCTTGTTGTCTTGGGAGACTTCAACGCCCATGTGGGCAACGATAGTGTGACCTGGAAGGGTGTGATCAGTAGGTACGGCCTCTCCAGTCTGAATCCGAATGGTGTTTCGTTGTTGAACTTCATCTGATTCGCATGTTTGATTTGGCATAGGTTTTTATGTCGGATGCCCTTCCTGACACAACCCTTTTAGCAAGGGGCAGAAACACGCTGAAGGCTATGCAGCTACTCTTTACAAAAGTCAGCACTGGTTCTTTTACATGAGCCTCACCATAGACAGTAAGAGACATGGCCCGCCTTTGATAACCCAGTTAGCTGCACTGGGGGAAACCCCATAGATATACATAGATGCAAAATGGGTGCTATTTGAACGTTCATTAGGTATGTGACTGGCTTGCCACTCTATGCCCATCTTTGGGAGGTGAACCAATGTAAACAAACATCACCTCTGGGATTTTATTATATATATATATATATATATATATATATATACACACACTTATTGATAAATATATATTGGTCACATTTTTACTAAATCAATAATCATTATCATAGTTGTATACATTTTATATTATATACACATTCATTAATGCAGCTTTTCATTGTAATATCATGAAAGTTATATCACTTACCTTAAAGGAAACTTTAGATTGCCTGTGGAATGTAACTGCAATTATAACCCCGCTTGCTTGAATTCTTCATTTCTGCATGGTATGCAGCCATAAGTGGCACAAAACTGGAATATTTATTTTACTTCACTGCTTTGATAGACCAATTGATTGTTCTATTCCTTGCTGACACTTTCTCACACAGGTATAAAAACATGTTTATAGAAAAGACATCTTTACGCCTATGCTGGAAGCGATTTAAGATGGCACTTCCGCTTGATGTGCCAAAATGGACTAATTGTGTATCTAGGCATATCTATGGTAAACCCCTTGAACTAAAGCTAAGATGAAAAAGGGAAAAAGCTGAAAGGAAAAGAAGAAGAAGAAGAATCTATATTTCAAGTGTACATTTACTGCTACATTTCAAATCCACTGTGTAAATCCATTCTGTGATTGCGTACAGAGACAAAATTAAACAAATCATTACACTGTTTGAATACATATGGACCTGCGAAACAATATATAATATTGTAATATTATACTTTTTCCCCTACAAGATTAATGTAAAAACAGGGCCCATGGGCATACATGTCTGCTGTAATACATTATCCTTAATGGCGATTAACTCCATTTTGCAATTATTGAAATTATACAGGGGTCTTAAATGTGACAGTGAGTGCAGAAGCACAACAATCTCAGACTCTGTGTGACAATGAGATAGTGAGTGTTCCAGATAGAGGCCGTATTGACACAGTTACACGAAGCCTCATTGTACAGGTAGGTATCTTAAAAATAAGCATAACTTTAAACATAATAAACTGCTGTTTATTAGCTAATGATCTAATAATACATTTTTCTTTTCATTAGGCTGAAGGTACTGAGAAGATAAAAAGCCAGAGCTGGTTATTATGTCCACAGGGTGAGACCTGCATACATTTTAGCAGATTCCTTTATCAAATTTATTACATCAACACATCAGATTTAAAACTGATGCTCATGTATCTGTACTGTTAAATCTATTGGAGTTGCCTTTTAATTCATTTTCAGGCACCAGTGTTTCACAGGAACTGGAGCTGACTCTTCCTGGGGATGTAATAGAGGGATCAGTACGAGCTTCTTTTTCAGTACTTGGTAAGACAGAGAACAGAGAACAATGAGACTAAATAATAGCAAAATAATAAGTAAATACTTATCACATCAGTTATTATTGGGGCTACAAGCCATGTGAGCCACATTAATAAGGGAAACGTGTCTAACCATTGAGTTGCTTGTGGAACATCGAGAAAAACCCATGGTGCTGGTCCACTCAATTGTCCAGTACATGGGAAACCTATGGTGATATTTTCCAGGCCATGGTAATCAGAATGAATGTCTGAGTGATGGTCACTTGTTCTACTCTCTTCTTCCACTCCAAACTGATACTTGTTTCAAGCAATATAATAAAATACACTTTTTTAATTAAATAAAATACTTTTGCTTCACAATAGGTTTCTAACCCAAATCACATTGATGAGGCACGTAACGTGCTTAGGGAAATGAACCTATCTGACAGAAGGACGTTTCACTACCTTGTGGGTTTCCAATAAAGAAATCTTATCTCAATAGCATAAAACGTAAAACTTTCAAAACAATATCAAAACTTTTTTTTTTTTGGGGGGGGGGTCATAACATGAAGATTACATGATGATGCTGTGTGAATGGCATCATCAAAATGAATTCACATTGAAACTTTTTATTAGTTTTTTATTAGATTTTTTTTTCGTTGTTCTATTCTTAAACAGCTTTATATTATTTTAAATCTTTATGTTAGGTACACTAATCATTCGAAAGTTTGAGGTCATTTAGAAATTTCATACTTTTTGAAAGAAAAGCACTTATTAAAAAAATCAGAAAGACAGTTGAGATGCTGTTAATGTATGTTGTACATGAGAATTATTTGTGGAGACAGCTGGATTAATTAAGTAAATATTTCAGGAATAAGTACACAGAAGAATGGCGGCCCATTTTCAGCATCTATCTCTTGTGTGTTCCAATGTCATATTGTGTTAATTAATCCAAGGTTGTCCTTTTAAAAGCATAATTAATAAGTAGAAAACCTTTTTGAAGTTATTTTGTGTCAAAACAATATTATGGATAAAAGGTATGTACAGTACACATTTTCAGTAAACAATATGGATTTACACTGTAAAAATGTTCAGCTAACACTTTGTACAAATAATTGCAGTTAAATTCTGCACTTCAAATCTCTTCTTGAGGGTTTAAATTAAAAACTATTATGGCTGTGTACAATGGCAAATTACCATTGTTACAGAACAGAAACTTATGGACCTGAATGTAAATAATTAATGTAAACACAGATAAACTTTGAAAAAAAAAGCCTTATGTAATTCCACCGTTTTTTTCCTTTATCACTGAGGGGTGTGCTTGGTAAGCCAGCTCCTGTTGTCAGAAACCTTGATGTACTATAGTCCCACATTTTGATTTAAAATTTTGATCTAAATATCAAAATTTTGATTTTATCAAAATTTATCTTTCTCACTCTGATGGTGAGAAAGGTGAAAAAGGCAAAGACAGAGCAGAAGACAAAGTGGTGGAAGCTGAAAAAGGAAGAGTGTCGTGTTGTCTTCAAGGAGGAGTTGAAACAGGCTTTGGGTGGTCAGGAAGTGCTTCCAAATGACTGGACAACCACAGCAAATGTGATCAGGGACACAGGTAGGAGAGTACTTGGTGTGTCCTCTGGAAGGAAAGTAGATAAGGAGACTTGGTGGTGGAATGAGGAAGTGCAGGAGTGTGTACAAAGGAAGAGGTTATCTTTGAAAAAGTGGGACATTGAGAGGACCGAAGAGAGTAAACAGGAGTACAGGGAGACACAGCGCAAGGCGAAAGTAGCAGTGGCTAAGGCCAAACAGAGGGCGTATGATGACTTGTATGATAGGTTGGATAGTAAAGAGGGAGAAAATGATCTATACAGGTTGGCACAGCAGAGAAATAGAGATGGGAAGGACGTGCAGCAAGTTAGAATGATAAAGGACAGAGGGAAATGTATTGACTGATGACAGAAGTGTGCTGGGAAGATGGAAAGAGTACTTTGAAGAGCTGATGAATGAGGAAAATGAGAGAGAAAAAAGAGTAGAAGAGGTGACCATTGAGGAGCAGGATGTAGCAAAGATCAGTAAGGGTGAAGTGAGAAGGGCATTGAAGAGGATGAAGAATGGAAAGGCAGTTGGTCCTGATGATATACCTGTGGAGGTATGGAAGTGTCTAGGAGAGGTAGCAGTAGATTTTCTGACAAGAACATTCAACAAGGTACTAGAGAGTGAGCAGATGCCGGAGGAGTGGAGGAGAAGTGTGCTGGTGCCCATTTTTAAGAACAAGGGAGACATGCAGAGTTGCGGCAACTACAGAGGGATAAAGTTGATGAGCCATACGATGAAGTTATGGGAAAGAATAGTGGAAGCCAGACTAAGGGCAGAGGTCAGCATTTGTGAACAACAGTTTGGTTTCATGCCAAGAAAGAGCACCACAGATGCAGTGTTTGCTTTGAGGATGTTAATAGAGAAGTACAGAGAAGGTCAGAGAGAGCTACATTGTGCCTTTGTGGATCTGGAAAAAGCATATGACAGGGTGCCAAGAGAAGAACTGTGGTATTGCATGAGAAAGTCTGGAGTGGCAGAGAAGTATGTTAGAGTGGTGCAGGACATGTATGAGAGATGTAAGACAGTGGTGAGGTGTGCTGTCGGTGTGACCAACGAATTCAAGGTGGAGGTGGGACTGCATCAAGGGTCAGCTCTGAGCCCCTTCTTGTTTGCTATGGTGATGGACAGGCTGACAGACGAGGTTAGACAAGAATCTCCATGGACTATGATGTTTGCAGATGACATTGTGATCTGTAGTGAGAGCAGAGAACAAGTGCATGAAAATCTAGAGAGGTGGAGGTATGCCCTGGAAAGGAGAGGAATGAAGGTTAGCCTCAGAAAATCAGAACACATGTGTGTGAATGAGAAGGACCCAGGAGGAACGGTGATGTTACAGGGAGCAGAGATAACGAAGGTGGAGGATTTTAAGTACTTAGGCTCAACAATCCAGAGCAATGGAGAGTGTGGAAAAGAGGTGAAGAAGCGTGTGCAGGCAGGCTGGAATGGTTGGAGAAAAGTGTCCGGTGTGATGTGCGAGAGGAGAGTGTCAGCAAGAATGAAGGGAAAAGTGTACAAGACAGTGGTGAGGCCAGTGATGTTGTATGGCTTAGAAACAGTGGCGCTGAGGAAAAGGCAGGAGGCAGAGCTGGAGGTAGCAGAGATGAAAATGTTGAGGTTCTCTCTGGGAGTAACGAGGATGGATAGGATCAGAAATGAGTATATAAGAGGGACAGCCCACGTAAGATGTTTTGGAGACAAAGTCAAAGAGGCTAGATTGAGATGGTTTGGACATGTACATAGGAGGGATAGTGAGTATATCGGCAGTAGGATGCTGAGGTTGGAACTACCAGGCAGAAGGCCTCGAGGAAGACCAAAGAAGAGATTTATGGATGTGGTGAAGGAAGACATGAAGGTCGTTGGAGTCAGAAAAGAAGATGCGGAGGACAGGGTGAGGTGGAGGCGGATGATTTGCTGTGGCGACCCCTGAAGGGAGCAGCCGAAAGTAAAAGAAGAAGAAGATCTAAATATCAAGTCACTCTCCAAAATTACATTTCATCTACATTTTAATCTACTCATAATTACTTGTTTTTTGTCGAGTAATGATAAGGATTGGTTTCTGTCTCATTCACATCTCATACTGCAACTTTAAATACCTTTTCATCTTTCCCTGTAGAGCAGTGCTTCTCAATTATTTTCTGTGGCAGCCCCCCAGGAAGAACACCCCCCCACCGCCCCGCGAGCAACTATAAATAGTATTATTTGTCTATACAACTGCTATTAGTATACCTCTGCATAATATTGTATCTTTATTAACATTAAAAACAAAAAAATAAATAAATATAATTTAACTTACAATGAAGAAAAACTTCATTAACATTGTTTTTTCATCTGTAACAGAAAAGTGCACCAACAATGTGCCTGAAAAAAAAAATACATCCTTATTTAAACTAATTCAACTTGTTTATGTCTTAATATCTACGTCTCTCTCCACCTTTCTCTTCGTTCCTGTTAGAAATTTTTCCGTGTTGTTTCTTGAGGGGTTGTTTACTGCACTTCATACCGTTTGTTCGTGCGAAAAACTGCTACACTAAAGCATGACAGTGAGAGTGCCACTGTCAACTAGTGGAGTGGAGGTGCAATTACACTTAATTCTCAGACTCTTCCAGAAAAGCGTGTTCCCTAGAGTCATACGTGCTCCCCCGACATCACACCGCACCCCGCAAGGGGGGCGCGCCCCACTATTTGAGATGCACTGCTGTCGAGTCTTAACAAAATCTTCAGTATATTCAAAATCCTGCGCTAATATTCTCATTCATACTAAGTAATCTGTTCACCTAACTGATGTGGTTTTATCTTAAGATCGTATATAAAAAAATCTTGCTTCCTGTTCTCAAAGGCCTGCATAATTTTGCTCCACTTTAGCCATTGTTTGATCGCCTACTCTTGTAAATCTTCTAGTAATAATCCTTTTGTTGACCCAGACAACAGATTTTCTGACATGGAAAGCATGTCCTTCAGTGCCTCAGAGCCCAACATTCTGGAATTTTCTTCTTCTATCTTACTTTAACTACTCTTCTTTATCTACTTTCAAATCTGAAATAAAGACTTTCTCTTCAGTGTTTCAAAAAACATCTATTTTCCTACTTCCTACCTAATTATATAAAGCAACCTTAGATTGTCAAATGGACTGCATAATCAATATTAATACACAATAATTCCATGGTATTCTTTTGTAGGTGACATACTTGGTCGTGCATTACAAAATCTGGATGGACTACTAAAGATGCCATATGGCTGTGGAGAGCAAAACATTGCTCTTCTGGCCCCTAATATTTACATTCTTCAGTATCTAGAGAACACTAAGCAACTCACCCCAGCTATCCATGAGAGGGCTATTGGGTTCCTTAAGAGTGGTCAGTAAGCATATCTTTTTTTACTTTTAAACATTTTAGGGTTAGGGTCAGGGTCACATTTTTATTCTGAACAGATTTTTTTTACCAGAATAAAACAATTTGACTTTATCCAGGATACCAGAGGCAGCTTAATTATAAAGATGGAAATGGTGCATATAGCACATTTGGCAAGGGCAAGGGGAACACATGGTGAGAACATTTTAAAGCAAACCTCACAAATAATATGCCACAGTTAATAAACAACGCTGATACTTATTTTAATAAGCACCTATTACATATTTCATTTTTAATTAGCATATATTTTTAAAAGTACAAAAAATTGGTGAATATAAAAACATTACATGTCCACCCCTAGGTTAACTGCTTTTGTATTGAGGACTTTTGGCAAAGCCCAGCGGTACATCTTTATTGATCCAAAAATCATTAACAGTGGAAAGCAATGGTTACTGGACCACCAGAGATGCTTTGAAACACATGGGACATTATTGAACAACAGAATGAAGGTATGTATTCTACTAGGATACTTCATACAATCAAAATAACATCTCAAATAATTAAAAGAATATGAACAATGAGACATCACATACCATACGCATTTGTATGTGAAGATGGGGGAGTGGGGATTCTAAGAAATACTATCTTCCTCACTCGCTCATTTGCTTAAACCTCCTAGGGTCACAGGGAGGTTGAAGCCTATCTCAGCCAACAATATGCAAAGGCTGGGCACTCCTTTAAACAGTTTCACCCTCGTTATAAGTAGTAAATGTGATTAAGCTCAACAAAACCATAAAGAGTATTAGCTTTTAAAATCATACATTCTAAAAAATATGGTGGTACCTTGACTTACAAATTTAATCTGTAAGGGAAAGCTTGTAAGCCCAAAAGTTCATTAGATAAAACAATTATTCCCATAGGAAATAACAAAAAAACAGTTAATCCGTTCCAACCCCCTCCGAAACTCATATAACCTGTTAGAAACATGTATATTTGACCTAATACATTAAAGACAAACATGTAAAAACAATAAATATTTAATAACAATAATTATACATGTACATTACCATTAATAATAATTATTAATAAAGAACAATAAAACAAGAATAAATATAAGTCAATTAACCCTTCCAATCATCGACGTGGGTGTGAAGATGCCACATGAGCAGGAATGAGGTGGTGTGTGATAGAGGAGGAGGAGGAGGAAAATTAGGAAAGGCTCGTGGTGAGCTCCCACAAGGCCAGTGCTTCTCAAATAGTTAGGTGCATCCCCCTTGGGGGGCGTGGTGTGATGCCAGGGGGACGCATATGACCCTGGAGAACATGCTTTTATGCCATCCTGTACTATATTTAAGTGTAATTGCGCATCCCCTACAGTAGGTGGCAGAGGCGTTCTCACTGTGTGCCCTATGGTGTAGGGCAAAAGCACTCAGCAAACGATACGAAATGCAGTAAACACTATTTTTGGTCGTGTGTGGGGCACTGGGATGGGCATGAAATGTTTTCTTTTTCTTCCTATACGGGGCATCACAGAAGCGGAAGAATATGAGGCTAATTGGCCCGGAAAAGCCATTTCCCCAGCAGAGCTTGTAAACCAAAATTTTGCTCGTTGGAAAGAGAATATTTCTGATGGGATTGAAGCTCCTATCATGGAAAATGTGTTATAAAAGACATTAGTAAGTCAAGGTACCACTGTAATTGATATCATTATTCAATTAAGAAAATAAGTACACCTTTTAATTTAATATTAGTTTCTAAGGTCAATCATTATAGGCACTTTGCATAATCACCCACCAGTCTCTGACTCTTTGGGAAAAAAATTATAGACCACTATTAGACAATAATAATAATTTTTCTATTGAAAGATGTTTCGTATACTGCTATTTACAAATCAACTCACAACATTTTAATAGGTTCAAATTTTGGCTTTGACCATATAATTCTATAAGGATAAATTTTACTTACTTTTTATAATGAATTTATTAATTCATTCATATTTTTATTTATTTATTGCATAGGATCATCATCCTCTTACATTTACAGTATTTGGCAGACACTCTTATCTGGAACGACTTATACTGTATTCAACGTGATAAGCGTGATAATTGATAATGTTACCAGCAGAGTGGAACGGTAACCATCGAGGTGAAAAACATGAATAACACAACAGTAAAAGAGTTTTACCGGTATTTGTGTTATTCATTTTGTGGTATCAGCCAAACTACTTACACGAAAGTTGAAAATAAACAGAAAACAGTATTTTTTTTTTAAAAGGACCCCTTACTTTTCCTCTCACGATGCTGTTCCTTTAAACATTTTCCCGGAAGTAAAACCAAGCCAATCAACACGAATGTCAACTTTAGCACATGGCACATTGAACCAATCAACACGAACATAAACAAAAGCACATGGCCAATTTATGAACTTAGTCAGCAGGAGAATTGAGTGAAAAATACTCATCATCATTTTCTGACAGGTCCATATCAGGCTCATCGCTCCATTCATTCAGAGCATCCAATAGTTTTGCTGTAGCAGTTTCTCATCAGTTGTTGGACATTCACCAAGAGAACACAGCAAAAATATTTTCCTGTTTTTTTTAAAGCATGGCAGAACAATCAAATCCCCAGTGGCAGGGGGTCTTGAAATACAGTGTAAACTCACTTTTACAAGCAGTGAAAGTGTCATTTTACGGTTACAGAGACTGATCAAATAAAATTGGTTTGATCTACGTTTTTGCTCCCAGTACACATGGGCGGTTATTAGACGTAAGATCAAAAACTATTGGGGGGGGCACTTATTATGTCGAATAGGGTAATTATAATTTTTTTTATACATCTGAGCAATTGAGGGTTAAGGGTTTTGCTCAAGAACCAAATGTTAGGGATTCCAATGGTGTCTTGCCAGCAACATCGAGCTTTTTCATGAAATAAGACACAAGTACAGATCATGGTTCCTGCTTACTGCTTCCCACTGGTGACACCGTCACCTTTCTATCCAACCAGTCCCATCAAAAAAATTTTTCAGATCCGCATCTATCTCACGCACTTTAGCTTCGTTACGAGTCTCTATAACATTCAGCATTTTGATTGATACAAAACTACATACACGAGTATTGTTGCAGTAACTTTTTTTCTCTATATATTTCCACATGGCTGAGATGGGCGCCAGCCTCCCTGCGACCCCAATTAGGATTAAGCGGTACATAAAATGGATGAATGACTAATAGGAACTGCGGATATTTTGAAGTAAAGAGGAACTAAAGGCCGAGGCCTTTAGTTCCTCTTTACTTCAAAATATCCGAAGTGTTAATGTTGTAAGGTCCGCCATCAGGACAATACTGAACAATAGTGTATGGTTACAAGGACAAAGTGACTGCTCTCCAAAAAAACAAAAACAAACATTACTGCCGTTCTACATTTTGTTAAAAATCATGTGGTCAAATCAGACAACTATTGGAAAAAATTAGTGTTATAGATGAACCCCAAATAGAAATTATTTTTGTATAAATCAGAAATTTTATAGTTCAAGAAGGAAAACACTGCACTCCAGCAAAAGAACCATTTTCCATCTGTGAAATATGGTGGTGGTTTTTTTTTTTTTTTTTGGGGGGTTTGACACATCTGGTCCAGAACAGTTTGCCAGTCTTAATACAGTAACGGTGTGACTCTGAATGGTTAGGTGCATGTGTGGCCCTGTGATGGTCTGGCAAGCTGTTCAGGGTGTACTCTGGTTTTGCCCAGTGTTAGCTGGGATATACACTATCCTCCCTGTGAATCTAGTAGGATTAAACGTTTGACAAATACGTGAGTGAGTACATTGCCAGACCTTTTGAAGATTCTTATAAAAGAGTGACCCTTATCTTTTTGATTTATCGTAGGGTGGTGTAAATGATAATGTGACCATGACTGCCTACATCACTGCATCAATGCTTGAATTGGGGAGTACAGTCCAGGTAAGACCATGATGATTCAATTAAAGCCTTGTTTTCACATAGCACTGCAAAGGTATATCGGTTTGGTTAAATGCGCCTAAATTAAACCACAAAGACTTTGTTCCAGCAAAATGTGTTTCTACTTGGATATAATAGAAATGCTTATAAAATACTTTAAAGGTGACCTTGAATGGAAAACTGTATGTACCTTGGCATTGTCAAAAAATACGAGTTTGGTACATGGAGTTCCCAAGGTAAGGTATACCATGAGCATAATGTTTTATTAAAGCTAGACTAAGGGCAGAAGTCAGCATTTGTGAACAACAATTTTGTTTCATGCCAAGAAAGAGCATTACAGATGCTGTGTTTGCTTTGAGGATGTTAATAGAGAAGTACAGAGAAGGCCAGAGGGAGCTGCATTGTGCCTTTGTGGATCTGGAGAAAGCATGTGACGGTGCTGAAAGAGCAATTGTGGTATTCCATGAGGAAGTCTGGAGTGGCAGAAAAGTATGTTAGAATGGTGCAGGACATGTATGAGAGATGTAAGACAGTGGTGAGGTGTGTTGTCGGTGTGACAGAAGAGTTCAAGGTGGAAGTGGGACTGCATCAAGGGTCAGCTCTGAGCACCTCCTTGTTTGCTATGGTGATGGACGGGCTGACAGACGAGGTTAGACAAGAATCTCCATGGACTATGATGTTTGCAGATGACATTGTGATCTGTAGTGAAAGCAGAGAACAAGTGCAGGAAAATCTAAAGAGGTGGAGGTATGCCCTGGAAAGGAGAGGAATGAAGGTTAGCCTCAGTAAAACAGAATACATGTGCGTGAACGACAAGGACCCAAGAGGAACGGTGAGGTTACAGGGAGCAGAAATAAAGAAGGTGTAGGATTTTAAGTACTTAGGCTCAACAATACAGAGCAATTTAGAGTGTGGAAAAGAGGTGAAGAAACTTGAGCAGGCAGATTGGAATGGTTGGAGAAAAGTGTCCGGTGTGATGTGTCATAGGAGGGTATCAGCAAGAATGAAAGGAAAAGTGTACAAGACGGTGATGAGGCCAGCAATGTTGTATGGTTTAGAAACAGTGGCGCTGAGAATAAGACAGGAGGCAGAACTGGAGATAGCAGAGATGAAAATGGTGAGGTTCTCTTTGGGAGTAACGAGGATGGATAGGATCAGAAATGAGTACATCAGAGGGACAGCACATGTAAGATGTTTTGGAGACAAAGTAAGAGAGGCTAGATTGAGATGGTTTGGACATGTACAGAGGAGGGATAATGAGTATATTAGTAATAGGATGCTGAGGCTGGAACTACCAGGCAGAAGGCCCAGAGGAAGACCAAAGAGACGATTCATGGATGTGGTGAAGGAGGACATGAAAGTCATTGGTGTAAGAGAAGATGCAAAGGATAGGGTGAGATGGAGGCAGATGATTCGCTGTGGCGACCCCTGAAGGGAAAAGCCGAAAGGAAAAGAAGATATATATATATATATATATATATAAATTGAACTGGGAAGAAGGAGGGGCATGTTCAGTCTCGTTTGTAAACAATAGATGCTACGTCATTACGTCAGCGTACTACGTAGGTACGTCTAGACTCAAAATTTGACTTTTTATTTTTTTATTTTTGGAAAAACAAAAATGTAAAAGCGAAAAAACGTAAAACAGATGAACGTAAATCGGGGCGCGTCTGTATACATAAGTAAATACAGGGATCCCTCACTTTACGCGGTTAATGGGACCGAGACCCCCCATGACCACTGATTTCCGCAAAGTAGGATCAAAACCCCTGACTGACGTATACGTACATGTATATGTGTATATAATATCAATAAATACATATTCAACGCTATAAATGCTTATAATAGCAATTAAACATTCAACAATAATGCTTAGGATGTAAATAAAATATAAATACACACATACAGATGTGCACCTCACAGAAAAATGTCAGTAATCTTGTTAGGTTGTTTTTTGTTTATATTTGTTTGTTTGGGTTTTTTCATAATTGACCTTGTTTTGTGTCATTTTCCTTACCTTTTTCGCCTTTTCTTCCTTAATTTCCTTATTTTTTAATTCGATGAATATTTTTGAAAAACCCACGATGCAGTGAAGCTGCAGAAAATGAAGCACAAAGTAGCAAGAGATCACTGTACATAATAATTTGTCACAAATAGCATTTGTGAAAATCGCAGATCAGCTGTCTACACATGCTGCATCAGACATTTCACTTCATGCAGTTTCTCATACATTGGACGGTAGTGAGCAGATTCAGTCAACGTTTGACTCGACTCAACTCCAAATCGTGGTGCAATTCCAACTTTGTCACCACAACCTCCACTTTCAATTAACTCTGCTATGTAATTTTATCCACTTTTGATGGTTGAAGTCAGAAGATGGACAAAAATAACCATTTGTTTTCCTATAAATATGCATGTCAATCTTTTGTCAAGTAAACTTCAACCAGCTGTCCAAAAAACAACTAAATGCTGATATGTGTAAATAGTTTGTAAAGTTCTGCCTATGTTGCAGCCATACATTTACTGACCAGTTTATTCAAAGAATCAGGAAGCTGGAATATGACTTTACTGATTAGCTCGTAAATTCATCAAATTAAACTGGCTCTTTCAACAGCGTCAAGAATATATATTTTTAATTGTCTTATTGTGAAGTATTTTTACTCAAAATCTACTTACAATGTTTCAATATCATTTTAGTTATATTGTACATTATAGTTCGATTTTAGTTATATTTTAGACAATTATTTCGTCGCACCAAGTTAGATTTTTCAGCAAGGCTCTCAGCTAACTAGAGTGGTTCCTAACAAATGTGTGTGTGTGTGTGTGTGTGTGTGTGTGTGTGTGTGTGAGCGACAGATCATATGCCCTATATAATTATTGGCACCCCTAATGAAAATGTGTTAAAAACCTTACAATAAATTACATTTTTATTGCAGAAGTTACTCTCACACTGAAAATTATAGAATGCCTAATAAAAGTGGAGTTATGGACATGAAGTAGTTCTCTCACTGTCTTTGTAAGAATGGTTCACATAGTAAATATAGAGTGAAATAAGATGGACTACACTGAAATCTGGGGATTGTGAATGTCACACTTTATGGAGAGAGAGAGAGAGAGAGAGAGAGAGAGAGAGAGAGAGAGAGAGAGAGAGAGAGAAAGATCCTTTCATCTTTTTTCCCTTTATCAGAATGACCCATAAATATATATGATTTTAATACTTTATTTTTCTTCTGTACAATGATGTATATTTAAATGCAGGATCCCGCTGTAAATAAAAAGTTGTTATGCTTAAAAACATCTCTTCTCAACCTGACAAACATCTACACCACTGCTCTGATGGCCTACACTTTTAGTCTGGCTGGAGAGAAAAATGTTCGAGAGTTCCTGTTGAAAAAGTTGGACAGTGTTGCAATTTCAGGAGGTACACATTTAGCAAATTTTATTTTCAATATTTGGATATTAGATATTAAATATGGAAATAGAAAAAGTTGTATTTTGAGCTACTTACTAATAATGTAATTCTAATAGAGTATTTTGTAATCTACATTTACAGCATTAGCATGCCCCTTTTTACTATGTGACTGGGTACTTTATTTAATGCTTTCTTTTCAGACAATTCTTGCATGGTTCAACGTAAAATCTATTTTATGCAATACAGATCATTTCACATATCATTTTGCTTATGCAGTATATTCCTGGGAGCATTCCCAGGAATATACTGTATAAGCAAAATGATATGTGAAAATATTTTGGTATTCTCTCCACACTGGACAGAAAAATTCCCTTAACAACTACATACAGTACATTGTATGTCAACTGTGACGGTCAACCAAGAAAATCCTTCTTTTTTATTGGAAATCAAACACTTCAGAGTCATCCACAGGACAAATTTACTGATCAATTATATAGCAACTAAAAACTGACTGCCTTAATCAAAAACAAACAACCATGATATTACGCTACTACAGAATACAGTACAGTAACTAGGACCGGATTATTTTTGTAGTTTTAAACACAACCACCACCGTACCACACATCACTCCCATGCCTGATACAAATATCTCATGTGGCACCCTGACTGTGCCATAACACCAGAACACAGAATAGAGCTAATAGTATTTCGATGCCCAGCTAGCTGTAACCTATCAGCGTCTTAAAAGATAAAGCCCAAGTCCAAATTCAAGAATCTTTCAATTCAGATATCTCCCTTCATCGTCTCAGGGGGGTTTTGTTTATCTTGAGGCCAGTGGTAGGAAGCTAACAGGCTAACATTAGCTAGCTCAGAGAAAATAAGAAGATAAATACTGTATATGAAAAGTCTGAGCTTGTGATTGGTTTTGTGCAGTTAAAAACTTCTGTTAATAAACACAGTTCGGACTTTGAATTGTATAAATTTGGGAATTAATTTATGAACTTACAAGCGGATTCCCAGTAGCTTAGATACATCAGATTATTATGTTTTTCCCCGCTGTCTGACTCATTGATAAAATATAAGAGCAATCGAACATAAACAAATAAATAAAACCAATAAACAATAATAAAAAAAAACAATAAAAATAAACTTGTCATTGTCATAGATGTGTTATCGTCACAACGCCTCACCTGTAATTTCAATATATTCTCATGTATCCTCTCTCTCTCGTGCGCTCTTTCTCGCTCTCTCCCTCCCATTTCAGATGGTCAGCTTCACTGGTCTCAGTCAGAATCAGATGACTCTACTGCACTGTCAGTGGAGATCAGCTCTTATGTGTTGCTAGCGGTTCTCACGACAGACCAACTCACTGCTGTTGATTTGGGATATGCTAATAAGATAGTAAGCTGGCTGGTAAGGCAACAAAATCCCTATGGAGGCTTTTCATCCACTCAGGTACTTTATTTGCAGCCCTTCCTTTAGCTTGTCCAACATTTAATCAGTATAATAAACTAATGCTTTCTTCAAAACAAATAAAATAAAAAAGCATAAGTTGTAGTTTTCGTTTGCTTCAGGACACAGTTGTAGCTCTCCAGGCTCTTGCACTGTATTCCACCCAAGTTTTCAGCCCAGATGGCTCTAGCACAGTGACTGTGAGATCAGCAGTGGGAGACAGTCACATCTTTGATGTGAACCAGAACAATAAGTTACTGTATCAAGAAAAATCACTTCAGGATGTTCCAGGCAAATACAGCATTGTTGTGAAGGGCTCCACCTGTGTGTCCGTACAGGTCAGTACACCTAACTCTTCTGATCTTAAAAACTGTATGAATACTGTTCTATTTCACCGATCCTAACCACTGCAGGGCAGGTGATTTTTAAACATTTATATACAGTGGTCCTCACCTTACGAAATTAATCCTTTTTCTTAACCTGGATTTTTCATAAATTGAACCGCATTTTACGTGCAAAACATGTGATTCGTTCCAAGGCCCCCAATACTACCCCCTAAACCCTTTAAAAATTGTAAAAGCATACCTTTTAAGACCTCCTTCTGCTTCAATATCGTACCAATGGTAGACGGGTTTGGCCAGATTCCTTTGCGATACCACTCAACTGCATGCCACGAGCCCGCTTCTTCTTTTCACTCGCACCAGAAATCACACGCGTGTGTGTTTGTGTGTGTGGGCGCGCGCGCATGTGTGTTGACCATCTCTTCTTAGCAGAGTTATAATCTTACAAATGTTTATGGAAGGTTAAAAGCCTGAGTCAAAAAATAAAGTTGAATGACTCAAAAAACTCATGAAACAACAGTAACTCTGTTCTTTACACAAAAAGCACTATGGGAGATGCAGCTCCATAATAGCCAATGGGGGGGGAGCTGAGTCATCCCTCCTAACCAATGAGAGGCCAGTGGGGTGGGATGTTGGGAGATAGCCAATGGAAGTGAGCTGCAATTATATGCAGAAATGCCATCAAGTTCTTATGTATCAGTGTTCACTGCATGTGTGAAAGTACCATTGACATGGCTGCATAATTTGGAATTTTAGAGAAACATATTTTCACATACACAACAGTCTGGAACAGCAAATTTACCTATTGTTATTTTTCTTTAAATTGTGGGAGGAAACTGGTGCACCTAAATGGAAACTCAGGCAAGCACAGGGAAAACATACAAATTACACACAGTAACACTCCAAACCCAGGACTCAAACCCAGACCCTTTTTGCTGTGAGGCAGTACTGACAACTACGCCCTCATGCTGCCCCATTTTCATTTTGGAAAAACATTAACTTTTTTGGAAATGGTATTAGTAAATCTTATAGTTACTACTGTGGGTTTTCTTACTATAGTTCTGACTGTAGTTCTTACAAATAACACCTCTTTTTTTGGTACTGAAAAAAGGTGTTTGAATCTCTGCTCATAGAACCATAGTTACATATTTGTACGTACTACATTTCAGAGAAAAATGCATCTTTGTAAATCAGCAACTGATGACATAATTAGTGATTATCCATTTCTTAACAAATCATTTTTTCTGTACTTTCACAGAGCAATAAAAGTATTATTAATTGATTGTCCATTGATTACTTCATGACTTATTCCATTTTTAAACTGGAGCACATTATCCATTTAAAAAAACCACGATTCAAGCACTGAGCTTCACGAATTACGAATTATGAGCATGCTCGGAGCATGACTAGGTTATATAAAACAGAGCAGGATGCACCCAATCATTGCAATTATTATGAATCCACCTAGTTCCCCAATAAGGTCATCAGGAATCCACCAAGCTTACTCAAGATCATCACGATTTGGTCTCACAACCCAACACGCTCGTCATGATTCTGTAAAATAAGGGAGACTGCAGCCATCATGCCCCAATGTAAACCAAGGGTTAACTTTTTAATCCTGCAGACAGCACTTTTCTACAATGTTCCTGCACCTACTGAAACCAGTACACTGGACATCACAGTGAAGACTGAGGGAAACTGCACGAAACCATTTGGAAAAAATGTTCTAATCAACTTCACTGCCAAGTAAGAAAGACTAAGTTATAAAACATTAATCTAAAAACTGGTGAATGAAAATGCAGAACATTTGAAGGGTCTTTGCCACAACTGTTGCTCTGTGTATAAATAATTACAATTTTCATTGTAAGCACAATTTAACTGGGTTATCAAAGACTGGCTATGTCTCTCACTGTCTATGGTGTGAGGTTCATGTAAAAGAACTATTGCTGACTTTTGTAAAGAGTAGCTGCATAGCCGTCAGTGTGTTTCTGCCCCTTGCTAAAGGGTTGTGTCAGGAAGGGCGTCCAACGTAAAAATCAAACATACCAATCATTAATATGACTTCCGTGAAGATGGAGGCAGATGATTTGCTGTGGCGACCCCAGAAAGGGAAAAGCCGAAAGGAAAAGAAGAAAGAAGAAGATTGTAAAAACAATTTAAGTGGACAACAACAACAAAAAGTATATAGTAACCATTTTAAAAATGGTTACATGCCCTAGAAGAACCTCGGGGGGGGGTTGCACCCCCGCCCTCTTAAAAACGGCAGCAAAACACAACTAAATGCTGGAGTCCGCTCCGGGGAGTAACCCCAACGCCTGCCTCCAGCGGCGTCGTATGAGGAGGGGGTGGAGCAAATCCTCTGGCACCCCCACTCCATGATGGGAGTGAAATCCTGGAGCAACCAGGTCGGGCATGATAGGGTGAGTGATGCGGGTGGTGCAAAGGTGTCGGACACCAGCTGCTTTCGGTCGCATCGGTTGAATCTGAGGCGGTCGGTCCGGGTTGGCGCATGGAACGTGACTTCCCTGCGGGACGACTCTCACCTGCCTCTGGTATCAAGGGAGCTTAGTCTGCTTGGCGTTGGCATTGCGGCCCTCTCTGAGGTGCAGAGGCCTGGGTCCGGCGAGACAAGTGTCGGTGGGTACACCTACTACTGGTCTGGCCGGGCCGACCGTCTTCACGCTCAGGGAGTGGCCGTCGCCGTCGCTGATTGATTGTTTCCCTTGGTAATGGAGGTGGTCCCAGTCAACGAGCGTATTATGCAACTGAGGGTGACTCACACAGTGGGGACGCTCTCTATTGTTGCAGTGTACGCTCCGACCGGGGTGAGTGATCGATCTATGAAGGAAACCTTCTATGACCAGCTCAACTCGGTGGTGTCGGGGGTTCTGGGAAGGGACACTCTGATCATACTGGGGGACTTCAATGCGACCACTGGCACTAACCGAGATGGCTACGAAGTATGTGTTGGTCCTCACGGCTCTGGACGCCGCGATGAAAGTGCCTTAATGCTTCTTGACTTCTCAAAACGGGGCTTAAGGATTGCTGGCTCGTGGTTCCAGAGATCGGATCCGTGACGCTGGACTTGGTACTCCAACGACGGCGTCACTAGGAAGGAGATCGACCATGTTCTCGTAGGTAGTCGCTGGCGGCTGGTCCAGAACTGCCGTGTCTTCAGAAGTGCCCAGCTCTTCTCGGAAGACCACGGGCTTCTGGTGGCGACTCTGAAGATCCACTTCAGGCGCCCTGAGAAATCCTTGGCTCGTCAAATGCGACTTGACGTAAGTCGACTCGAGGACCCTGATGTGGCTTCGGAGTTCACCAGTAGGCTTGGGGAATCCCTGGAGGATCTGGACACGGGTGCAGGTACGGAGGCTCTCTGGGCTGCACATGTCTGTATGTGTGTGTGTACAATACTTATATTTTATTTACATCTTATGCATTATTTTTGAATGTTAAATTTCTATTGTAAGCATTTATAGCATTGAATATGTATTCATTGATATTATATACACATATACATGTACGTATGCGTCAGTCAGGGGGGGGGGGGGGTTGATCCTACTCCGCGGAATTTGGCGGTCTCAGGGGATCTCGGTCCCAATTAACCGCGGAAAGTGAGGGACCCTTGTAATTAAAATACAGTTACAGTAGGCCTTCGACTATTCACAGTTTTGCACTTGCACCTGCGCATATACTTGTTTAGTGCTCAACCTTCACTTGCTCACTTGAAAGATTGGAAATTTGGATAAGCCACGCTTTGTATCACAAGCACCATACATCACTTGCGAGAAGCGCCTACATTCGGTGGAGCGTCTCACAATTAATGCAATTCCCCCCTCTAGTGGGCATCTGATAAGTATTTTTAACCATTAATGTGTTGTACCTGCATGTCTTTTATATATACAGTCGGCCCCAATTTACGAAATTAATATGTTCCAGAGCCATTTTCGTATTACGGGGATTTCGTAAGTAGGGGTCGCATCTTACATGTTAAACGCCTAATTCGTTCCAAGGCTCCAGTCCTTGGGCTGGATAAACCCCATAAACCCTTTAAAAATGATAAAAGTACACCAATTTTGTATGAAATATCTGTTAAAAGTAAAATAAAATTATTTATTAAACCATTCAACCATTATATTAACATGTTAAACCATTTTATTAACATATTTATTAATTAAACCACTATTAAACATTTTTATTAACACACACACACACACACACACACACACCTCTCTCTCTCTCTCTCTCGCTTTTTCTCTCTCTCTCTCGATCTCCTTCTCTCGAGCGCACGCTGCGGGCCACGCCCACAAGACATGGAATTCAAAGCAGCATTCCCTGCTTGACAAACTCAACTTTAATTTGATTCCCTGAGGGATCGGGATACCAGATAAGCTCAAATGCACCCACATTTGCATTTATTGAATTAAACAACTTTAAAAAACTAAAAACTAAAATGTTATTCCTTCTCTCTCTCTCTCTCTCTCTCTCTCTTTCTCTCTCTCGCGCGTGCACTGTGGGCCACACCCACAAGACGTGAATTCAAAGCGCATTCCCTGCTTGACAAACTCAACTTTAATTTGATTCCTTGAGGGATCGGAATTCCAGATGAGCTCAAATGCGCCCACATTTATTAAACATTTACTGAATTAAAACAACTTAAAAAATTAAAATAAAAACTAAAGAGTGAAGCTTCCTTCTGTCTCTATCTGGGAGGCCTGCGGGGTGGGATGTTGAGAGACAGCCAATGAGAGAGCAACTTGCGCATCGTGTGAAATTTTGATTGGCGCGTTTGAATTTTGAATTTCTTTTCGTAAGAGGGGGTTGTTTCATATTTCGGAGACGGAAACTCAAGAAAATGTTTTTTGTAATCCGGGGATTTCGTACAAATGGGGTCTTCGTAAATTGGGGGCCGACTGTACAATATATATAAAACAGCATAAAAGCAGACAAGAGGAGGTATGTGGAGGCACTTGCCATAGAGGCAGAGGAAGCTGCATGAAACGGAAATATGAAGGACCTCTACACCATCACCAGGAAGCTCGGAGGGAAGTTCCCCAAGCCTGGAAGGCCAGTAAAAGGAAAAGACGGGAAAGTCATATGAAGTGACTCAGGACAAAATAACAGATGGAGAGAACACATTGAAGAGCTCCTAAATCAACCAGCCCCACAAGACCCACCAGACATCCCATCAGCTGACACCGACCTCCCAATTGACTTGAAATAGTTTAATTGAAATAGTTGAATGTAAAACATTTTATTAACATATTAAACCATTTTATTAACATATTTATTAATTAAACCATTATTAAACATTTTTTTATTAATGCACATACACACACACACACACACACACACACACACACACACACATTCCTGTTGAACTCTCCTCTCTCACACGTGTGACAAACAGGAAGTATGGGTACAGCAAGCATAGATCAGCTGCCTCCTGGCCAATGGGAGGCCAGCGAGTCGGGATGTTGGGAAACAGCCAATGAGAGAGCAACTCACGCATGGTTTGAATTTTTGAATGGCGCTTTTGGCGATTTTCGTAAAAAAGAGGGTTTTTTTCATAAAAAGAGAACGAAAATTTAGGAAATAAGTATAATATAGTATAATGTTTATATATTTTATTAATAAATATCACAGTACAAAATTAAAAAGTTTTTCTTAATCATTTCTACATTTTACTAAATTAATACTGTATTAATGAGTAAGACTGTCTATAGAATGTGTTTGAGAAGCATATTTTAGCACATGTAATAGATACATAGTATTTTACTTATATTTATACTTATATAGTATTTATTTGATCATTCACGCATGTAATATGATACATGGGGTTTTACTTCCGGGTACAGAACTCGCAGATTATCTTGATTCACCGGAAGGGCCGGAACCAAACCCCCGCGAATATCGAGGGCCTACTGTATTTCCTCTTGATACATTTGACCTGTCAGTGACAATGATTTTTTTTGTAATAACCTTTGCTATAATTACTCTTGAAGTCACTGAGTATGTCTCCCCTTCCAACAGATATAATGGGTCACTAATGAACACTAACATGATCATAGTGGATATAAAACTCTTATCAGGGTTCACAGCAGATCCTGGTGAAGTAAGGAGTGGCAACACTTATATAGTTTCTATAATATATATATCTCTTGATTAAATCAATATTATTAAAGTCTTTTTATGCTCAGGTGTTAATGAACTAACAGTCAAAATATATATGTATATTTTTAGCTGAAGAATAAGATTTTTGTGGAGCGAGTTGATACCAAAAACGACCACATTATCATGTACATCACACAGGTGAGAGAACATAGTTTATAAATAAAATGATATTATTCCTATTTTATTCAATGTTGCATTATATCTGTTCTTAGGCTTTACTGCACACACTTGTTACATTACATGATGTAAATGTCTCCAATATATGGTGTATGTTTAACAGCTCCCAAGGAATATTCCAATCAACTACAAGCTACATATTAAACAAGAGCTTCCTGTGAAGAATCTAAAGCCGGCTGTGATTAAAGTTTATGACTACTATCACACAAGTAAAGTTTTCCTGAGTTATATTGCTTAATCATCGGTTCATTCATTATCTATACTGTACTGCTTTTCTTGTTAGGCTCACGACGAAGGTGATGCTAATCTTAGCTGACTTCAGGTGGCAGGTGGGGTTCATCCAGAACAAATCAAGATCACCTGTTTACTGCACGGCAAACACAGACTCAAACAACCCTTCACTCCTGCATTTATGCCTAGAGCAGTGCTTCTCAATTATTTTCTATCGCTCCCCTCCAGACAGAGGAAAACATTTCGTCGTTGTCCAGACTATAAATGGTGTCATTTGTCTATTAAAATTGTTATAAGTAATGCTCTGCATAACACTGTATCCTCATTAACATTATGGAATACAAAAAAAGGAAGATATATAGATCAACTTCCAACAAAGAATAACTTTATTAACAATTTTTTTAGTCTTTAAACAAAAATATTTAAAGTGCATCAATTTGCCTGAAATTAAAAAAGTATCCTTACTTAATACTGTCAGGTCAGGTTTTGCCCTGCTACTAGTATTATTCGACCATAGTTGAGTGGTCAGTGGCTAAACCGGCTCCCCCACCAGGTTCCAAATTTGGTGAGTAGGGTGGCGAGCAACCCAGTAGGAATAAAAACAAGACCTATCAAAGGCCAGATGAACTCTTTAAAGTCAACGACCAGCTAGCTAGAGATGGTGTCGCAATAAAAGTACCATGCAGAAAGAACTTTGGGTCTCTACTGCGGATTTTTTCTTTTGCCCATCGGATATGCCAAGAAGGTTGTTATGGCTGCCGCCTACGCCAGAATTCTGGCACAGCATCCAGATTGATTGATTGATACTAATTTAAACGGTAAACATTTTTTGACCAACAATTTGAACCATTTGATAGTGAAAAATAAAATTAAATAAAATCAATAAATAATAATAAAGTCAAATTGATCAGCAATATTAACTCAGGAGAACAATATATAAAACACTTTGACCTACAAAACAAAAATGAATAAAACAATTTGTATTATTTTAATTTTTTTGTCAAAATTATTAAGTCAAGATTAATTGCTAAATTAGCATGTTTCACAGTGCACAGCTTTGCGAAGCAAGATTTAAAGCACGATACTGCGACTCTCAGCTCGTGCTCAACGCTGAACTGAGTGCTACATCCGCTTCATCATGCCTCCTCGACTTAGCATTCGAGAGACTTTCGTTTCTCTCATCGTCTCGGTCTTTCTCCGCCTCTCTTTTCGTCCCTGTTAAAATTTTCATGGTGGGTTTGTTAACTTCACTTCATATTTTACCATTCAGCTAATTCTGTCTTAGCACAGTCTGACAGTCAGGGAGCCACTGCCACCTACTGTAGTGTATGTACAATCACACTTTATTCTAGTACGACAAAAAAAAAATATTCCCTGGGGTCACACACCCCCACCCCCACCCCACCAGCATCACACACACACAAAAAAAAAAGCATGTTCCCTGGGCGCACCCCACTATTTGAGAACCACTGGCCTATAGGCAATTTAAAGTGGCTAGTTAACCAAATATGCATGTCTTTGGAATTTGGGGGTATTTCTGTGTGTGAAAAGAGGTTAAGAAGTGTGTGCAGGCAGGCTGGAATGGTTGGAGAAAAGTCTGCAGTGTGATGTGTAATAGGAAGGTATCAGCAAGAATGAAAGGAAAAGTGTACAAGACGATGGTGAGGCCAGCGATGTTGTATGGTTTACAAACAGTGGCCCTGGGGAAAAGACAGGAGGCAGAGCTGGAGGTAACAGAGATGAAAATGTGGAGGTTCTCTTTGGGAGTAATGAGGATGGATTGGATCAGGAATGAGTACATCAGAGGGACAGCACATGTAAGAGATTTTGGAGACAAAGTCAGAGAGGCTAGACTGAGATGGTTTGGACATGTACAGAGGAGGGATAGTGAATATATTGGTAGTAGAATACTAGGGTTGGAACTACCAGGCAGAAGGCCTCGAGGAAGACCAAAGAGGAGATTTATGGATGTGGTGAAGGAGGCCATGAAGGTAGTTGGCATAAGAGAAGAAGATGCAGAGGACAGGGTGAGATGAAGGCAGATGGTTTGCTGTGGCGACCCCTGAAGGGAACAGCCGAAAGGAAAAGAAGAAGATTCTATGTGGGATTTATATTTTCTCCCCATGTTTACATGAGTTTCCACTGGGTATTTCTGTTTCCTTCAACAGTTCAGCAAATTCGGTGACTAAATTTCCTACAGGTGTGAATGTGAGCATGAAAAGTTGAGTGCCTGTGTTTTCCATGCAGTCGACTGGTGACCTGCTCAGGGTCAACCCTGCCTCATACACTCCACTCCGCTAGAATCAGCATCAGCTTCCCCCACAACCCTTAGAAAAAGCGGTATAGATAATGGATGAATGAATGTAATAATTTGCATGAATACTAATCATTTACTGATTTTGAACATTTCTGGCAGGTGACCAGTCTGAGATGGAGTACACCTCCCCTTGTGTGTAGGATTTCAAATATACACTTAAAGAAGCAGGAAATTCATTTTTGTTGGATACATATTGATTTTATTTTGTGATTAATATTTCTGTTATTAAAATTATTTTATAAACCACCAACAACAAAAATACCTTAAGGATGGCTTGTGTATTGAAGTAAGATATTCACCAATTCACAGCAGATATGAAATTTAAAAAAAGGTTGTTTTTTTAAGTACCCAAAGGATGACATCACTTGCAAAGACCAAACAGCCTGCAAGTGACACCATCCTTTGGGTACCTCACCAAAATCTTGCCAGTGTGGGTCACCCTCATTAAACATATTGAGACTGCCTGCTACGTGACACAATCTGAAACATCAATAAGCACCCCTTCATATGGGAAACCATACATAATGATGCCGTAGAAGAATTAAAATATTCAAGCAAGCTCAACACGGCTCTTTTTAATGTCTTGTGTGTAATATGTTTGGAATGTTTTTAATAATGATAGGAGTGATTTTTAGTAAAGTGGAGGGATTCATGGAATAAGTGAATTGTTAAGGGTAGCTGAATAATTATAAGAACCAAAACACATTACCTGCTGTGTAAGTACAGTGGTACCTCGATTCTCAACCACAATTCGTTCCAGACGGCTGGTCGAATTCCAATTTGGTCGAATTCCGAATCTATTTTTCCCATTAAAAATAATGTACTGTAAATGGTCTCAATCCATTCCATCGTCTTTTGAACAGAAGTTAACGGTACCGTAACTTATACCATAGGTCCACAAATTAAGTGAAAAATTATTGAATACAGCACACTAAAATAAAAACTAGAGTACAGTTAAAGCATAAAACCAATAAAGCTAAGAATTTTTATCTTTGTGGTGGTGAGCAGTTGGTATACGTAAATGTTGGAGAGGGAGAGAGGAGGAGGATTCCCTTCCATAACAAAGAGAGAGAGAGAGAGAGAGAGAGAGAGGGAGAGGAGGAGGATCCCCTTCCATAACAGCTTCAGGTGAAAAAGCCAAAGGTTTTTTTTCTCTTGCTACTTGCTTTGGTGTGGATGACTCTACTTCAGGATGTCCCTTTCTTTTCTTGAGGAAAATTTCTAACGTGGCTTGTTTCTGCCTACTTTTCAAAACCTTACGAAAGTGGCTCATGACCTCATCGTTAAAGATGTTTACAGTGCTGCTAGCTTTATCTTTATCAGGTTGATACAGCTCAAAAATCTCTGGACTTCTGGAAAGCGTGCATTTCCTCTCCCTCTCGGTCTCGTTCATTCTCATTTTTTCTCGCGCTTTTTCGTGTTCAACTTCCAGATTTTGGTGGACTTCTGGGACAAAAAAATCTGGGATTTTTTTGGTCGAATTCCGATTTGTTCGACCTCTAAAGCGTTCGAGAACCCAGGTACCACTGTATGTCATTGCATTTGTATATTTATGAGAAGGTATTACCAGATATGAAAACTTGACTGTCACAGGGCTGGTACTAAGGTGAAAATATTTTCAGAATTGCCTGTTGAAAATGGCATAGACATTTTGTGTAAAGTTGGCCCGAGAACTGTGAGCACAAATATCTCTCTGATTATATCCACTCTGCTACAGACCGTGTAAAAAATTGTGTAACCGTCTCTGAGATTAACTACCCAATGATCAATCATTCATACCCCATGTAAAGCTTTTTGTAACCTGTGAGGATTTTCTCTCAGATGAAATTTATGCGATTCAATTTAAACAGAAAACTGAGAAAACATACAAAGGTGTCTAAAGAGAAATTTATTAAATCAATAACTACTTGCATGTTAGCCTAGTTTAACTGAAATACGTACAGCATTTTTTCCAATAAATATAATACAGTAATCCCCCTTATTTCACGATTAATGAGGACCAGACCTCGCCGCGAAATATGAAAAACCGCGAAATGACTTCTGCCACTTCTTAAGGACACCCACCCACCTATATATTATATAAAATTCATATAGAAGTTAATTTTAAGGTGTTCTATGCATGTTAATGTCATACAGGCAATGTGCATTAATATATAAATAAATTATACACCTTATACTGACAATAAATATATATAGAATAGACCCTTGATATTCGCGGGGGTTCAGTTCCAGCCCCTCCCGTGAATGAAGATAATCCACAAGTTCTGAATCCGGAAGTAAAACCCCATGTATCATATTACATGCGCGAATCAGCAACCGGAAGTAAAATACTATGTATCTATTACATGCGCTAAAATTTGCTTCTTAAACACATTCTATAGACAGTATTACTCATTAATACAGTATGAATGTAGTAAAATATAGTAATGATTAAGAAAAACTTAATATTTTTACTGTGATATTTATTGATAATAAAATATAAACATTATACAGCATGCATATAAACACAACTTTAAATGTATTCTCCTTGAAACATACAGCACTGTAGTTTTCAAAAATGCCCACTAGAGGAAGGTATTGCATTAGGCATGAGATGACTGAAGTCAGGTATGAACTGCATGAAGTCCGAGCAGCTCAGCCACGCCCTCAGCCAGAGAGAGTAGAAAACAGAGTTTTAGAGTGAGAGAGTTAGAGAGCGTTACAAACCAAAGAAGCGGTGATGTGATGGGAGTTAATCAATTGGCGCAGAGGTGAGCATGCTTCTGTTTGTTGGGAGTAAATGAGAATAGTGAATTCAGGTGTGAGCCACGGAGCAGCTCAGCCACACCCCTCAGCTGAAGCAGAGAGTAAACAGTTAGTTAGAGGCACAGCACCCCCAGAAACACAGACCACAACAAAAAGAACATAAAAGAACAAGAAATGTAATAAATTGGATAAACAAAACAGAATGAGAAACATGCTACACCACAGTAAATAAAATCACACACACAAGCATTCTAAACATGAAGTTAGGTAATGTACTGGAATAATAATTGAAAAAGACTTTAATAGTGGAGTGTTTTACAACAGTGAAGGAGCAACTATGCACGCGGGACCTGGAACTGCTCGCGGTGAGTGCGCGGCCATATTATCTACCAAGGGAGTTTTCACACGTGATTGTGTTTTGCGTGTACATTCCGCCCTCGGCTGATGCGGCGGCCACGTATGAGCGTCTCCACAGCGCCGTTAATCAGACACAGACTCATCACCCCCGCGCCATGATTCTGATCAGCGGGGACTTTAACCACGCCCCTCTCTCCGCCTCTCTCCCGACGTTCACGCAATACGTGAAGTGCGCCACAAGACACAAAACACTGAACTTGCAAATGTGAAGGACGCTTACAGCTCCTCCCCCCTCCCCCCACTGGGACGATCAGACCACAACCTGGTCTACCTGCTCCCCCAATACACACCCAGGGTGCGAAAGGAACCTGTGCAGAAGAGGTCTGTGAAAGTGTGGACCGAGGAGACCAATGAGAGGCTTAGGGACTGTTTCCAGACCACAGACTGGAGCATGCTCTGTGACTCCTTTGTTGATGACATCGACGGCCTCACACACTGTATCACTGATTACATGAACTTCTGCGTGGACAGCACTGTGCCAACACGGAGGGTACGGTGCTTCTCCAACAACCACCCGTGGGTCACCCCCGAGCTTAAAGTCCTCCTGAACCAGAAAAAGAGGGCTTTCATCTCGGGGAATAGAGAGGAGCAAAGGAAGGTCCAGCATGAGCTCCAGTGGAGGATCAGGAGGGCAAAGAAGGACTATGGGAAGAAGCTGGAGGAGAAGCTGGCTCAGAACAACGTGCGGGACGTCTGGAGAGGACTAAAAACCATGTCTGGATTTGGGCAGGGTGTCAGAGGGACAGCTGATGGTGACCAGCGCTGGGCAGATGAACTAAACTGTTACTTCAACAGGTTTGATCCCCCCCCCGTTCCCCCCCTCTCTTCACACGTCTCCAGACCAGCAGACACCTCCCCCCTCCCCAGGCCAACTTCACTTGACTGCTACAGCCCGACAGACACATCCCCCTCCCTCTGCAGCCCTCCCCAGCCCCCCCCCTCTCCCTCACATCAGACCAGGTGAGGAGACAACTGAGGCGACTAAATCAGAGGAAATCAGTCCCAGGCTGCTGAGGACCTGCGCAGACCAGCTCTGCTATGCTACCTGTACAACCTGAGCCTCAGCCTGGAGAAGGTTCCCGTCCTGTGGAAGACCCCCTGTGTGGTTCCGGTTCCCAAAACAGCACAAGCGAAGGAACCGGCCCACTACAGACCTGTTGCCCTGACCTCCCACCTTATGAAGACCATGGAAAGGCTCCGCCTCATACACCTCCGCTCTATGGTGAGCCCCACCCTAGATCCGCTGCAGTTTGCCAACATCGGAGTAGAAGACGCCGTCATCTACCTTCTGCAGCGGGCACTCACCCACCTGGAGATCGCTGGCAGCGCTGTGAGGGTCATGTTCTTTGACTTCTCCAGCGCCTTCAACACCATCAGGCCAGCGCTTCTGCGGGGGAAGCTGGAGGATGTGGGAGTGGACGGGCATCTTGCTGCCTGGATCACTGACTACCTTACTAACCGTCCACAGTACGTACGGCTGCGCGGCTGTAAGTCAAAGGTGGCAGTCTGCAGCACGGGGGCACCGCAGGGCACCGTCCTCTCACCCTTCCTTTTCAGCATTTATACCTTGGACTTTAGCTATAGCACAGACAGCTGCCACCTCCAGAAGTTTTCGGACGACGCCGCCATCGTGGGCCGTGTGTCAGAGGGGAACGAGCTGGAGTACCGGTCGGTCATCGTTGACTTCGTGGACTGGTGTGAGCGCAACCACTTGTGCTTGAACACCAGGAAGACGAAGGAGATGGTGGTCGACTTCAGAAGAGGCACACTAACACACACACACACACTCACTCACTAGTGAACGTCCAGGGACAGAACATTGAGACAGTGGACAGTTTCAAGTACCTAGGCGTTCACCTCAACAATAAACTGGACTGGTCCCACAACACCAACAAGAAGGTGCCAGAGTCGCCTCCACCTTCTGAGGAGACTCAGGTCCTTCGGAGTATGCAGACCTCTGCTCAGGACATTTTATGACTCTGTGGTAGCCTCTGCAATCCTCTACGCTGCCATCTGCTGGGCACCGGGCAGCACAGAGCGGGACAGAAGGAGACTGAACAAGCTGGTCAGGAGGGCCAGCTCTGTCCTCGGCTGCCCACTGGACTCTGTGGAGGAGGTGAGTGAGAGGAGGATGGTAGCAAAGCTCACATCCATCATGGCCAACAGCTCTCACCCACTTCACCAGACTGTAGAGAAGCTGAGTAGCTCCTTCAGTGGACGACTGAGACATCCTCAGTGCAGGAAGGAGCGCTACCGCAGGTCGTTCATTCCTACCGCTGTCAGACTGTACAACGCCACTTTGTAACTGTCTGTGAAAATACCGGTTATGTGCAATAAAAACCCCATGCACTTTAATCAACCACATCTACCCCACTGCCTGTGAACCATATCAACCCATCTACTCTGCACTCAGATACATTACACATTTTAATATAGGCCAGTCTGTAAAGTTGTTCCCTTTTTTTCTTTTATTGTTTATTAATTTATACTATTTATGTATCTATTTATTTATTTACTTATATAATATATGTATGTGTGTATGTATGTATATGTATCTATTTTTGCACCCCCTACTGATGGTACCTCAAGCGCCTGTAACAGTGAATTTCTCCATTGTGAGATTAATAAAGCTGTATCTATCTATCTATCTATCTATCTAACAGTTCAGACAATTATTCATCTTCAGGCACTTCAGAGGAAACTGTCATTTCTTCCGAAGAAAGTCTTATTTCTTCAGAAGACACATCCAATGTCATTACCTTTTTCTGGTGCTTAGCAGGCGTTTGAGTGGCATCATAGAACTTAACTGGTAATTAAAACACACTAAAAAAAGGCTCACTGACAAGTTGTGCGTGAATGAGGAAAAAGGGGCGTTGCATCATGTCAACCAGTCAGCAGGATGGAGGACAGCCATTGGCTGAATTTGAATCACGTGAGAGTTGCTCGGCAGTTCGCGAATATGCAAACCGTGATTGCAAAACCGTGAATAGTCAAGGACCGACTGTAAATCATGTATAACAAACCTTATAAATAATAAATCCACAGCCACGTTAAGGAGGAGAATTACTGGCAGCACCTGTGCTTGGTTGGGGCTCGTCAACGCCTCTAGAGCCTTTGATTTAGAGTAGTACGTATTATGTTAGTGTCCAAACTCACATTATTTTTATGGCAGGTTGTAATCCACAACGATAAGGCATTTTCCATTTTCACAAAGTCCTTATTGCGCTGTTACTGTTATGGTTTGTGCTAGTTGGCGGTGTTTAACTTCTCTCTTTCTGCTCACGCTGGTGAGGGGCGTGGCTGTTACCCGCAGGCGAAATCCAGAGAGCTCACCTGAAATGACTCAGCCATCAGCACGCTAGAGGAGCTCCGTGCTCGACACTGTTTTTCCCCTCACCACTACGGTGAACACGATTTTGCCGCACCCCATTGCTTCCTCTGAGCTCAATAAAAGTCTTTGTTTCATCGTACTTAGTCTCCTGCATCTTTGGGTCCAACTGATATGCGTATTTTCTCTACTGACTTCTTAATGTAGCGCAGTCGATTCGTTAATGACGTAATGGCGAGCCACAGACACGAACCTTCACCCTTCCTTTAATAAATCGAGAAGCTTAACTTCCTCCCTGTCTCATTCGGTTGGGATTTTACACCCGAGCCTAGTGACTCATCAGCCCCACAACTTTCACACAACTGGCCCCACAACTTTCTCATTATCTCGACCAATCAGCTTGCTGGATTCACAGCCAATCAGAGAACACTCAAGTCAAGCAGAAGAACATAGCATGATGGGTAATGTAGTTGAATGTAGTGCGTGTGAATTTTGAATACTGTACTGTAATCATTAATTTTTTTAATTTCCCGATGAGAAATCCGCGATATTGCAGGGACGCATAGTAGGAAGCGCAGAGTTGCAGGGGATGACGGTATTACCATTAAGATGTAATGTCTGCCCAGTTATGGAAGTGTGGTAACAGAGGAAATTAGAGATGGTACCTTATTTATATGAATTTCAAACAAAAATGAAATAACCATGAAGAAAAAAGGAGCTATTTTTGATTAATACTAGATATACACTCATACCTTGATTTTACAGACTTCACTTAAACGGATTTCGGATGCAACGGACAAAATCTGTAGCTTTCGACGAGTCTGGATCATCCGGGCTAGGGCCGCTGTTTCCGAAAGTGACCGCCGGAGGTAGGAGCACACAGGTAGACTACATCTTGTGTAGGCGATGTAATTTGAAGGAAGTCAGTGACTGCAAAGTAGTAGTGGGTGAGAGTGTTGCCAAACAGCATAGGATGGTGGTGTGCAGGATGACGCTGATGGTGAGAAAGATGAAGAAGGCAAAGGCAGAGCAGAAGATAAAGTGGTGGAAGCTGAAAAAAGGAAGAGTGTCGGGTTGTCTTCAAGGAGGAGTTGAAACAGGCTTTGGGTGGTTAGGAAGTGCTTCCAGATGACTGGACAACTACAGCTAATGTGATCAGGGAGACAGGTAGGAGAATACTTGGTGTGTCCTCTGGGAGGAGAGGAGATAAGGAGACTTGGTGGTGGAATGAGGAAGTGCAGGAGTGTGTAAAAAGGAAGAGGTTAGCTAAGAAGAAGTGGGACATTGAGAGGACCGAAGAGAGTAATCAGGAGTACAGGGAGACAGCGTAAAGCGAAGGTAGTGGTGTCAAAGGCCAAACAGAGGGTGTATGATGACTTGTATGCTCAGTTGGAAAATAAAAAGGGAGAAATGATTTATACAAGTTGGCACAGCAGAGAAATAAAGATGGGAAGGACGTGCAGCAAGTTAGAGTGATTAAGGACAGAGTGGGAAATGTATTGACTGATGACAGAAGTTTGCTGGGAAGATGGAAAGAGTACTTTGAAGACCTGATGAATGAGGAAAATGAGAGAGAGAAAAAAAGAGTAGAAGAAGTCACTGTTGAGGACCAGGAAGTAGCAAAGATTAGTAAGGGTGAAGTGAGGAGGGAATTGAAGAGGATGAAGAATGGAAAGACAGTAGGTCCTGATGACATACCGGTGGAGGTATGGAAGTGTCTAGGAGAGGTAGCAGTAGATTTCCTGATAAGAACATTCAACAAGGTCTTAGAGAGTGAGAGGATGCCGGAGGAATGGAGGAGAAGTGTAATGGTGCCCATTTTTAAGAACAAGAGAGACGTGCAGAGTTGTGGCAACTACAGAGGAATAAAGTTGATGAGCCATACGATGAAGTTATGGGAAAGAATAGTGGAAGCTAGACTAAGGGCAGAGGTCAGCATTTGTGAACAACAGTTTTCTTTCATGCCAAGAAAGAGCACCATAGATGCAGTGTTTGCCTTGAGAATTTTAATAGAGAAGTACAGAGAAAGTCAGAAGGAACTGCATTGTGCCTTTGTGGATCTGGAGAAAGCAGATGACAGGGTGCCGGGAGAGGAACTGTGGTATTGCATGAGGAAGTCTGGAGTGGCAGAGAAGTATGTTAGAGTGGTGCAGGACATGTATAAGAGATGTAAGACAGTGGTGAGGTGTGCTGTCGGTGTGACAGAAGAGTTCAAGGTGGCAGAAGGACTCATCAAGGGTCAGCTCTGAGTCCCTTTTTGTTTGCTATGGTGATGGACAGGCTGACAGACGAGGTCAGACAAGATTCTCCATGGACTATGATGTTTGCAGATGACATTGTGATGCGTCGTGAGAGCAGAGAACAAGTGCAGGAAAATCTAGATAGGTGGAGGTATGCCCTAAAAAGGAGAGGAATGAAGGTTAGCCTCCGTAAGACAGAATACATGTTTATGATTGACAAGGACCCAAGAGGAATGGTGAGGTTGCAGGGAGCAGACATCAGGAAGGTGGAGGATTTTAAGTACTTAGGCTCAACAATCCAGAGCAATGGAGAGTGTGGAAAAGAGGTGAATAAGCGTGTGCAGGCAGGTTGGAATGGTGGGAGAAAAAAAGAAAGAATTGCAAAATTCTGATAATACACAACTACATGCAAATTATCAGTGGATTGAATCCGAAGGGCTGGACAGAACGAACCAACAACAAATGAAATTAATTAAAACAAATTCAAAACAACTTAAGTTATCATCCACAAACCAGAGCAAATGCTAAACAAATATTAGCAAATGTTTTAATGGATGAATAGAGAGCTGTGCATGAGCTCTCCGTATCCGCATAATCTACAAGTATAAACCAACCACATCGTGCAAGTATAAATCATCACATACTGGTTGAACAAATTGCACAAGGGCTGAAGATGCCCAAAAGTTTGGATTGGAGTAGATGTCGGAGAATAAACAGCTATAACCGTAAGCAAGCATGCAACGCTTTTTCTCCAACACCTTCACCTGAAGAAGATATACAGACAGACAGACATCGATATATAGACAGACAAACACACAGACAGACAGAGACATAAATGCTTTACATTATTACATATTCACATACAATAGGCCCTTAACTATTCGCGGGTTTGCACTCGCGGCTCCACAGATTAGCGGATTGCCAAGCAACTGTCACATGATTCAAATTCAGCTAATGGCTATCCTCCTTCCTGCTGATTGGTTGAGATGATGTAACGCTCCTTTTTCCTTATTCGCGCACACTTTGTGCGTGTGTTTTTTAGTGTGTGTGTGTGTGTGTGTGTGTGTGTGTGTGTGTGTGTGTTTTTAATTACAGTGAAGCTCCATCATGCACCCAAATGCTGTGTACCTTCTCAGGCTTCTGGTAAGGCGCCAGAAAAAAGTAATGACGCTGCATGAAAAAGTAAAACTGCTTGATATGGAAGGAAAACATTTTGCTGCAGTAGGGCGCCATTATAAGTGAATGAAAGTACAGTCCACTACTAAGAAGTTGAATGTTGTATGAAACAAGGTCATCATCAGAATGGAACCTGCTTTATTATTCTGGATACTTCTAGTTCAGGGGTCAGCAACCTTTACCATTCAAAGAGCCATTTGGACCCACTTTCCACATTAAAGAAAACCACAAATGAATGATGAACCACAAATCCTTTTTGACATTTAAAATCAAATAGCACTGCATATAATATTTTTCCCCTTTTACCTTCATATTAATATAAAACAACAATGTGTTGCATTGATTTAAATGACTGCAGAGACAATTAAATTCCAATTCTGCTTGCAACAAAAACATTTAGATTAAAAACAAAAAAAATAAATCGCCAGCCTCCCTGTGGAAAATGAAATGAATGTGTTAGAGTCCTTCTTGTATTTTTATAAAGGAAAAAGAATATCTATCCCACTAAGTGAGGCACGGGCTGCAGCCAGATGTGATCATCACTCCCTTCGTGGAATTGATTCATTATACAGTGGTACCTCACCTTACGAAATTAATTCGTTCCAGAGCCTTTTTCGTAACCGCATTTTACATGTTAAACGCGTGATTCGTTCCAAGGCCCCCAATACTACCCTTTAAAAATTAAAAAAGCATACCTTTTAAAGTACTTGCGTCGTGTTGACCATGTCTTCTTAGCAGAGTTATAATCTTACGTTTATACAACGTTAAAAGTCTGAGCCGAAAAGTTGCAATGAGCATACTCGAAAAACTAATGAACAAGCTGCTACTCAAGGGAGCTGCGTCATCCCTCCTAGCCAATGGGAGGCCAGCGGGGCGGAATGTTGGGAGATAGCCAATGGGAGGGAGCTGCGTCATCCCTCCTAGCCAATGGGAGGCCAGCTGGGCGAGATGTTGGGAGCTAGTCAATGAGAGAGCAACTCGTGCAGTGTTTGAATTTTTTTTTTTTAATTGACCATGTCTTCTTAGCAGAGTTATAATCTTACAAATATTTATGCAAGGTTAAAAGCCTGAGCCAAAAAATAAAGTTACAATGAGCACACTCGAAAAACTCATGAACAAGCTGCTGCTCAAGGGAGCTACGTCATCCCTCTTAGCCAGCGGGACAGGATGTTGGGAGATAGCCAATGGGAGGGAGCTGCGTCATCTCTCCTAACCAATGCGAGGCCAGCGGGGCAGGATGTTGGAAGATAGTCAATGGGAGAGCAGCTCGTGCATTGTTTGAATGGCGCATTTGAATGGCAAGTTTGGTGCGTTTCGTAAGGAGAACCTGTTTCATATACAGAGACAAAAAATTTTGGAAAATGTTTTTCGTCACCTGGATTTTTTGTTTGCTGGAACTATCGTGAGGTACCACTGTATGACAGTAATGTTGTTTTGTCATCGTTTTAATTTACAAAAACGACAGCAACACAGAAAAGTATACGAAGACTTATGTTAAGAAGGAGCCTGTCCAACATTCTTTTAAATAATATTAATGCTTAACACTTTACTGACCGACCCATTCTCAGAGTGTAGACTGAACCATCCCCAGTCTTTTATTTTGTTACTGGAGGATAATTATTTATTTCGGAGATTGCTGTGTATAAACAAATCTCATCCAAATTGAGTTTTTCAGTTATAATTCTAGTACAGTACTGTACCTAAGTTAATGTTTAGAATGTGTGTGTGTGAGATTTTATGTTCTGTAGCATGCTATTCAAGCGTGAAGTAACCACATCATGTCATTTCATTGGTATCAACTTCATGTAAATATAATACAATGCCGCCATGTAGTGGGCATTTTTAAAAACTACGTTTAATGTTTAAGAGATGAAAATGTTGAGGTTCTTTTTGGAAGTAACGAGAATGGATAGGATCAGGAATGAGTACATCAGAGGGACAGCACATGTTAGAGGTTTTGGAGACAAAGTCAGAGAGGCTAGATTGAGATGGTTTGGACATGTACAGAGGAGGGATAGTGAGTATATTGGTAGTAGGATGCTGAGGTTGGAACTACCAAGCAGAAGGCCCAGAGGAAGACCAAAGAGAAGATTTATGGATGTGGTGAAGGAGGACATGAAGGTAGTTGGAGTAAGAGTAGAAGATGCAGAGGATAGAGTGAGATGGAGGCAGATTATTCACTGTGGCGGCTCCTGAAGGGAACAGCCGAAAGAAAAAGAAAAAGAAGTGCTGTATGTTTAAAGGAAATTGTTCAAATGTCTTTTATATATATATATATACATATATACACACACATATATATATATATATACACATATATATATACACATTTTATATATATACATATACAATGCAGCCATGAGGCGGGGGGGCACGAACCAGTGTCTCCCACCCTTATGCCGGTCCCAAGCCCGGATAAATGCAGAGGGTTGCGACAGGAAGGGCATCCGGCGTAAAACTTCTGCCACATTTAAAAAAAATGCAAATGATCAATACAGAATTCATACCGGATCGGTCGAGGCCCGGGTTAACAACGACCGCCATCAGTGCTGTCAACCAACAGGGTGCTGATGGAAATTGGACTACTGTTGGTCGAAGACGTCGAAGAAGGAGAGGCGGGAGGCGTGTCCGTAGGCAGAGAGAGAAGAGGAAATGCGTGAGCCTAGGACTGAGAGTAGGGACTTTGAATGTTGGAACTATGCAAGGAAAAGATAGAGAGCTGGCTGACATGATGCAGAGGAGGAAGGTGGACATACTGTGTGTTCAGGAGACAAGGTGGAAAGGTAGAAAGGCTAGAAGCTTAGGAGCAGGGTTTAAACTGTTTTATCATGGTGTGGATGGGAAGAGAAATGGAGTAGGAGTCATCTTGAAGGAGGGGTTTGTCAGGAATGTTCTAGACGTGAAAAGAGTGTCAGACAGAGTGATGAGTCTCAAGTTAGAAATTGAAGGCGTGATGGTCAATGTTGTTAGTGCTTATGCCCCACAGACAGGATGTAAGCTAGAAGAGAAGGAGAGATTCTGGAGTGATTTAGATGAAGTGATGCAGAATACCCCCAGAGGTGAAAGATTGGTCATTGGAGCAGACTTCAATGGACATGTTGGTGCAGGCAACAGAGGGGACGAGGAAGTGATGGGCAGGTTTGGTATCCAGGACAGGAACGCAGAAGGACAGATGTTGATCGATTTTGCAAAAAGGATGGAAATGGCTGTGGTGAATACTTTCTTCAAGAAGAAACAGAAGCATAGGGTGACTTATGAAAGCGGAGGTAAGAGCACACAGGTAGACTACATCTTGTGCAGGCGATGTAATTTGAAGGAAGTCAGTGACTGCAAAGTAGTAGTTGGTGAGAGTGTTGCCAAACAGCATAGGATGGTGGTGTGCAGGATGACACTGATGGTGAGAAAGGTGAAAAAGGCAAAGGCAGAGCAGAAGACAAAGTGGTGGAAGCTGAAAAGGAAGAGTGACGTGTTATCTTCAAGGAGGAGTTGAAACAGGCTTTGGGTAGTCAGGAAGTGCTTCCAGAGGACTGGACAACCACAGCCAATGTGATCAGGGAGACCGGTAGGAGAGTACTTGGTGTGTCCTCTGGAAGGAAAGTAGATAAGGAAACTTGGTGGTGGAATGAGGAAGTGCAGGAGTGTGTACAAAAGAAGAGGTTAGCCAAGAAGAAGTGGGACATTGACAGGACCGAAGAGAGTAAACAGGAGTACAGGAGACACAGCGTAAGGCAAAGGTAGCAGTGTCAAAGGCCAAACAGAGGGCGTATGATGACTTGTATGATAGGTTGAACAGTAAGGAGGAGAAAATGATCTATACAGGTTAGCACAGCAGAGAAATAGAGATGGGAAAGACATGCAGCAAGTTAGAGTGATAAAGGACAGAGAGGGAAATGTATTGACTGATGACAGAAGTGTGCTGGGAAGATGGAAAGAGTACTTTGAAGAGCTGATGAATGAAGAAAATGAGAGAGAAAAAGAGTAGAAGGGTGACAGTTGAGGAGCAGGAAGTAGCAAAGATTAGTAAGGGAGAAGTGAGGAGGGCATTGAAGAGGATGAAGAGTGGAAAGGCAGTTGGCCCTGATGACATACCAGTTGAGGTATGGAAGTGTCTAGGGGAGGTAGCAGTAGATTTTCTGACAAGAATATTCAACAAGGTCTTAGAAAGTGAGCAGATGCCAGAGGAATGGAGGAGAAGTGTGCTTGTGCCCATTTTTAAGAACAAGGGAGATGTACAGAGTTGTGGCAACTACAGAGGGATAAAGTTGATGAGCCATACAATGAAGCTATGGGAAAGAATAGTGGAAGCAAGACTAAGGGCAGAGGTCAGCATTTGTGAACAACAGTTTGGTTTCATACCAAGAAAGAGCACCACAGATGCTGTGTTTGCTTTGAGGATGTTAATAGAGAAGTACAGAGAAGGTCAGAAGGAGCTGCATTGTGCCTTTGTGGATCTGGAGAAAGCATATGACAGGGTGCCGAGAGAAGAACTGTGGTACTGTATGAGGAAGTCTGGAGTGACAGAGAAGTATGTTAGAGTGGTGCAGGACATGTATGAGAGATGTAAGACAGTGGTGAGGTGTGCTGTCGGTGTGACAGAAGAGTTCAAGGTGGAGGTGGGACTGCATCAAGGGTCAGCTCTCAGCCCCTTCTTGTTTGCTATGGTGATGGACAGGCTAACAGACGAGGTTAGACAAGAATCTCCATGGACTATGATGTTTGCAGATGACATCGTGATCTGTAGTGAGAGCAGAGACCAAGTGGAGGAAAATCTAGAGAGGTGGAGGTATGCCCTGGAAAGGAGGGGATTGAAGGTTAGTCTTAGTAAGACAGAATACATGTGTGTGAACGACAAGGACCCAAGAGGAACTTTGAGGTTACAGGGTGCAGAGATAAAGAAGGTGGAGGATTTTAAGTACTTCGGCTCAACAATCCAGAGCAATGGAGAGTGTGGAAAAGAGGTGAAGAAGCGCGTGCAGGCAGGTTGGAATGGATGGAGAAAAGTGTCCGGTGTGATGTGTGATAGGAGAGTCTCGGCAAGAATGAAGGGAAAAGTGTACAAGACGGTGATGAGGCCAGCAATGTTGTATGGTTTAGAGACAGTGGCCCTGGGGAAAAGACAGGAGTCAGAGTTGGAGGTAGCAGAGATGAAAATGTTGAGGTTCTCTTTGGGAGTAACGAGGATGGATAGGATCAGAAATGAGTACATCAGAGGGACAGCACATGTTAGATGTTTTGGAGACAAAGTCAGAGAGGCTAGATTGAGATGGTTTGCACATGTACAGAGGAGGGATAGTGAGTATATTGGTCGTAGGATGCTGAAGTTGGAACTACCAGGCAAAAGGCCCAGAGGAAGACCAAAGAGAAGATTTATGGATGCGGTGAAGGCGGACATGAAGGTCGTTGGAGTAAGAGTAGAAGATGCAGAGGATAGGGAGAGATGGAGGCAGATCATTTGCTGTGGCGACCCCTGAAGGGAACAGCCGAAAGGAAAAGAAGAAAGAAGAAGATATACATATACATATACATATATATATACATACATATACATATATATACATATATATATACATACATATACATATATATATATATATATATATATATATATATATATATATGCTGTATAATGTTTAGATTTTATTATCAATAAATATCACAGTAAAAAATTAAGTTTTTCTTAATCATTACTACATTTTACTACATTAAATACTGTATTAATGAGTAAGACTGTCTAGAGAATGTGTTTAAGAAGCATATTTTAGCGTATGTAATAGATACACATTTTATTTCTGGTCAATCATTCATGTATAGACCCCATTTACAAACATTCGTTTTGCAAACAATCAGAGATACGAACATCCGGATCCGAAGAAGAGAGTGAAAGTGAAAGTGAAATGAAATTGAAGAACAAGTAGTAATAGAAATTGAATAAAATCTATAGAAAGATAGATCATAAATATAAGTATGAAATATGATTAAACATTATCCTGAGGTACACTTAATACTCAGGGCAGTGGTGGTCTAGTGGTTAGGGTGCAGGATCGCTGATCCTAAGGTTGGGGGTTCGAGTCCCCACAAGGTTGTCACTGTCCCCCCAGTGCAGCTAACTGGGTTATCAAAGGCAGGCCATGTCTGTCACTGTCTATGGTGAGAGGCATGTAAAAGAACCATTGCTGACTTTCGTAAAGAGTAGGCTGCAAAGCGTGTTTCTTCGACCTGGAGAGGGGTGAGTTCCGCCAGGCCAAATCAGCCCAAGTCTCGCCATGAAGGCGCCCCAAATGAACTCCTGCCAAAATTTTGAAAGAAGAAACAAATTGACTCCAGTATTATAATGAACTGGATAAGAGTGAAACTCTCTGTAAATCTGATCAGATCCGCTGTGCTGTGCTTGAGAGGAACCAGGAGTTTAAACACGGGACATAATGATATTGATAATGTGATGATTATGGAGAGAGAGAGGTTAAAAGTTTTCTAAGTGTTTAATTTCATGTCCCCCACTAGTATGAACTTTCCATCTGTGAGCCGGTAATGTGCGCGCTGCTCTCAGAGGTTAGCACGTCTCGTTCCAGCGTTCCACCGTTCCAGCGACGCACAGCCTGAAGTGCACGCGTGCGGGCAGCAGGTTGAGTCAAGTCGGGTCAACGTGGGGCTGAGTGAGACACAAACCATGAATAATATTGGGAAATGATTCACAAATAATCCACCAATCAAACAGAAGTATCTAGGAAGCATTACACACACTTCGGGTAAATAAATAAATAAATCAGATTATCTTCATGTCGAAGTTCGATTATAGTTCTCCGGTGCTCCTTCCAAGGGCAACTGGAAGCTGATCAGTTCAATTGTCCAGTTGTAGTGTCGCCTGAGTGCATGTGTGTGTGTGTGAGAGAGAGAGAGAGAGAGAGAGAGAGAGAAAGGATATGCTTTCAATTAGACTGAGCTCCAGAGCATCATTACACCACACGGTCAGTTATGTAATAACTCAGAGAGAGAGAGAGAGAGAAAGAGAGAGAGAGAGAGAGCGAGAGATTGTACACAGTACAAAGTCGTATAAGTTACTTATACAAGGTTTAAATATACGTTCCCCTCTAAAGAACGCCCTGTAACAACTTACAAACAAATTCATCTAACAAACAGCCGTCTGGAACCTAACTCGTTCGTAAGCTGGGGAGCGTCTGTAATATGATACATGGGGTTTTACTTCCGGGTACAGAACTCACGGATTATCTTTATTTACGGGAGGAGCCGGAACCAACCCCGCGAATAACAAGGGCCTACTGTCTTCCAACAGCATTGCAGTAAAACAGCATACACTTCTTCTATAAAAATATGTGTGAATTGAAGCATGAGCACCACAATGTTCTGGTTAGGCATCAGAACCCAGTAGGACAACAGTGTCAGAGTCTTAAAATCCCTTCTGAATTTATATTCTTCTTGCTCTTTACTGCAGTCAGTGTACAGTATTAACCTACTCTCAATATATACGTTGAGTTCACAATCACGTCTCACTGTTAGACTTCAGAGAATTTTGAAATAAAGTCTGATGAAATTTTAATGTGTCTTTTTCTTTCAACATCCGTCACATTCTTACTTTTGTTTTCAATTTAAAAAATAATAAGAATAATACAGAAGCATCTTCTCTTATGTGCCTGAATACCCCAAGACAATGCCGATATACAACATTAGGGAGGCAAAGTCTGTTGGGCTTTTTACACCTAAGCCCAGTGGCTCATCAGGCCGGTGCTTATTCCTGGTTTCTGTAGCATGACGTGACCAGGAGTTCAACTCCCCCTGGATGGAACGCTAGTCCATCGCAGGTTACCTTCCCAGTATATGTTACTGGTACCATTTATACTGCTGGGTGAACAGAAGCACACTTGTGGTTAAGACCTTGCCCAGGGGTCTTAGCACAATGAGGGTCTAACTGGGATTTGAACACACAACTTCCTCATCATGAGCACAGCACCCTAACCACTATGCCGCCGGCCTCACACAAATAATATTAGGGAACTATGACTTTAACTTCTGCAGTGAAACTTGTTGAAATGGCTCAGACAACTTACAAATGTAATGTCTGTCACGGTGGAATGGCTCATAGAATTCAGCTTTTGCATGATACAGAATTATTTGGTCAAATAATGTTACCCAAGTCCTCTGTCTGTCTGTCTGTCTGTCTTCCTTTTGGCTTTTTCCCTTTTACTCGGGAATCGCCACAGTGAATAATCTGATTCACACGTTTGATTTGGCAGAGGTTTTTACGTCGGATGCCCTTCCTGTCACAACCCTTTTTTAGCAAGGGACAGAAACACGCTGACGGCTTTGCAGCTACTCTTTACGAAAGTCAGCAATGGTTCTTTTACATGTCTCTCACCATAGACAGACATGGCCCGCCTTTGATAACCCAGTTAGCCGCACTGGGGGGGACAGTGACAATCTTGTGGAGAGTGGGACTCGAACCCCCAACCTTGGGATCAGCGATCCAGTGCCCTATACCACTAGACCACCACTGCCCCCCTGTTACCCAACTCCTCTATATCATGTTATATAGCGTTTCTAGATATTGTGCAACTGTAGAAATCATTCTTTATATATTCTATTGCATGCATGGCCAAAAATGGGAAGTGGGACAAGTGTCTCCATGAAACTGTTGTCACCATGTCAGAGGCATACAATTATTTCATACACTCACCAAACCTTTATCTGTACATCTCTGCATGCAAGCAAGGTAAGCTAATCATGGGATAGCAGCTCAAAATCGCCTATTTTATGTGGTCTCTGGAAGCAAATAGGAAACAGGTTTGGCGAATGAACTGTTTGGTGGCATTTGACGATCAATGGTATTAGTCAAGCTCAGACTTGTTAGCATTTAATCGCTCACATGAAATTATATTTTATAGTTCTCCATCCTCAGTTTGGTTGTTAAGATTAATTGCAGTCATGTACTGTTTGGAATGTTCTTAAAACGTGTAAGGATAACCTGTATTTCTTCTAACATCTTGTTGTATAAATAAAGGTTATTTGGGTGGTGTGGGATCAACCGATCTGCAACTATAATTGGCTCATGACACAGAATGCATGCAGGGCAGTGGTGGTCTAGTGGTAGGGCGCAGGATCGCTGATCCTAAGGTTGGGGGTTCGTCCCCACAGGGTTGTCACTGTCCCCCCAGTGCAGCTAACTGGGTTATCAAAGGCGGGCCATGTCTCTCACTGTCTATGGTGAGAGGCATGTAAAAGAACCATTGCTGATTTTTTTAAAGAGTATCTGCAAAGACGTCAGCGTGTTTCTGTCCCTTGCTAAAAAAGGGTTGTGACAGGAAGGGCATCCCACGTAAAAACCTCTGCCAAATCCATACCTGTCAAGTTGTACGGTTTTGGCGTAATTTGTACAAGTGAGCACTGATTTTTAAATGTGTACGCCGTACGTCCGAAATCTGTACGTTTTTCGATCATTTCGTCTTTTTTTTTTAACTCCGTTTTTTGTGTCACCGTTTCGGTAAAGAGACGATACGCCGAATTGGTCTGTAGCCGTTTTCTGGAGAGAATCGCGCGTTGCGTTTATCGTCTGCTATCATCTGCTCTTTCCGACCACGTGACCGCACTTTCACTTCCGCCATCATTCACAGTTAGTTTTCGTGACTCGCAGTGGATACAGTTGATACAAACGTGATAACAATATGGATGGAACAGCTAAAAAGAAAAGGAAAACTAATGCCAACGGAAAACTAATGCCCAGCTCAAGTGCCATGAAGTGAAGCCATCAAAAGAAATGATTGAAAGTGCCAAAAGTGCTACATATAGTTATAATAAAGATCACTGTTAAATTTTCTTAATCATGCAGCTGAAGATATTACTCTTTTATTTGATTGCACCAGGTTATATGTTACAACATTACCAATAAATTCATATTATATTAAAAATAGAGTTTAATTTTTGTTTCATATTGCACGCGATAATAAGACGCGTAAGATTAGTTGCTATTTTGTAAGGGCATAAGTAGCCATTTGTAAGATCGCCAATGGCCTAGGGTTGACAGGTATGCAAATCTAATGTGCGAATCAGATGATTCACTGTGGAAACCTCTGAGAAAAGGGAAAAAGCCAAAAGAAAAAAAAAAAGAACACTTATAAATGCATGCTCCTGCAGTCGGTGACCAGTGTTAAACTACTGCAAAAGGTTTCATTGGAACAGGTTATCTGTTGGCCAATGCAACCATTACTGTATCACAGAGAACCCAGCAATGGACTGACCTTAGAGCAGGGGTGCTCAATCCTGCTCCTGGAGATCTACCTCCCAGAAGACATTCACTCCAACCCTAATCACGCCCACCTAACCATCCAATCATCTCATCAAGACCTGACTGGATCTTACATGTCACATGGGCCACATTAGGGTTGGAGATAAAGTCATCTGGAAGGTAGATCTCCAGGAGCAGGATTGAGCACCCCTGCCTTAGAGCTTATTTATATACCCAGCGTCATCGAAATGATGTCACACGCATGCGCAGTCGGACATCGTATGACTTGACCGAAACTGTTCGTGTTGCTTGTATGTCACGTCTCATATTTTACCATTCAACGATACATATCGTTGTCCTAACATAATCCAAACCTTAAAACAAGTTAAATGTTATACTAACAGTCATTTCTAAAAAAAAAAAAAAAAAAAAAAAAAAAATGATATACTGCGCATGCGTGGAATACCACAGACTCCTTGGTCAGGCTAGACGAGTGCTTACGGATAACACTCACATTCATATATTTATTTACATGTGTTTACATGCATGATGTTTAGAGCCGTGTTTTGGGGCATGATGGACTTTCAGCTTATAATAATCTGTCGTAAATAATGCTGTAAGGTAGTAGTGGTAATAATAACAATAATTAAACAACAATTGTTCACTGTAAACACAAACTAGTGCATGCAATCAATAAAAGTCTGTATTTTATAAACAGAAACTGCACCCCCACCACCCAAAAAAAAATTACATTTCTGTTTTGAAATGACATTTCATTGACATTTGAATTTCAGGCAGATATTTCTAATAGCTTTGAATACAGCACAGGTTCCTGAATGTGTCCATACACTTTACCGTACAACCCACAGTAGACGCGCATTTATTTTTAAGTGTAGACGGATAAACGCAGTTTTTCTTTTCAGCAGACTGAATGATCGAGCCTGTGCAAACCTGCAGGAGTCAGAAAGAAAACATATACCCAGTACCAGGAAGTGCTGCCATCCTGCTGCCGTCTGGTCGTTTATTCATGACATACGGAAAAAATATAAAATAATCTGAGCATGAAGCTGCAGTGCAACACTATTCAAACAGTGGGTAAGATAGAGTAATCCTTACTTTCTAACTCAATGTGCTGCTGCTGCTTCTTTTAAATCATTAGTTACACCTCCGTTTGCATGTCAAAAATTACATGAACGTTGTCGTGTTGTGATGACGTCATTGCCTATTCAGTCAACCTAAAAGTCAATATTATGATTTCTGCATGAAATTAAATCTTCATTCAGGATTTCACTGTTAAAAACATACGGCTAATAATCAAACTAGTTTCTGTTTGCACTGTTTAGCGAGGAATGTAAGAATATTTCTATATAAACTGAAACATTGAAATGATCTGAACTTACTGATGGATGTCATGCACATGTCTGTTCTTGCTGTATGATGAAAAGCAGTGCATGTGAATAGTGTGAGTTGGGGTAGCAGTGGTGTTGTGGTTAAAAAAAGTCTGCCTGACAGCAAGAAGAACCTGGGTTTGAGACCCAGGCTTGGAAGTGTCACATTCTATAGTTTGTATGCTCTGCCATGTGTGGGATTCCTCTAGGTACTCCGCTTTCCTCCCACTGGTCAGAGACATGCACATTAGACTGTACCGAATTGCCCCTAAGTTGTTGTGTGTGTTGGCCCATAAGGGTCTGGCGAGTTGTTCAATGTGTACCAGGCCTTCAGCCTGCCTGGTAGGTTTAAAGCGGATCAGTTAAATTAGTGAAAGGTTAGTTGTCATTCTCAAATTCTAAATAACTAAAATGCTACAGAGTTAAATGGAACCCAGTTCTTTTCTGTGACCAGATCTTCAGCAATAGACACTTTTTGGTTAATCTGGGCATGCACTATTGGGCAACAGTGGTATGAAAAAGTATCTGAACCTTTTGGAATTTCTCATATTTCTGCATAAAAATCACCATCAAATGTGACCTGATCTTTGTCAAAATCACACAGATGAAAAAAACAGTGTCTGCTTTAACTAAAACCACCCATACATTTACAAGTTTTCATATTTTGATGAGGATAGCATGCAAACAATGACAGGAGGGGGAGGAATAAGTAACTGAACCATCACATTTAATATTTTGTGCCCCCCTTTGGCATCAATAACTTCAACCTGACGCTTCCTGTAGCTGCAGATCAGTCTGGCACATCGATCAGGACTAATCTTGGCCCATTCTGCTTTACAAAACTGCTGCAGTTCAGTCAGATTCCTTGGATGTCTGGCATCAATCGCTGTCTTGAGGTCATGCCACAGCATCTCAATGGGGTTCAAGTCTGGACTTTGACTTGGCCACTCCAGAATGTGTATTTTGTTCTTCTGAAACCATTCTGAAGTTGATTTACTTCTGTGTTTTGGATCATTGTTGTGTTGAGCTGTTCCATTTTTCCTCCACATGACATTGTTTGTTTCTCCCAAACAATTCAACTTCGGTTTCATCAGTCCAAAAATATTTTGCCAAAACTTCTGTGGAGTGTCCAAGTGCCTTTTCGTGAACATTAAACGAGCAACAATGTTTTTTTTAGACAGCAGTGGCTTCCTCCTTGGAGTCCTCCCATTAATACCGTTCTTGGCCATTGTTTTACATATAGTTGATGTGTGCACAGAAATATTGGACTGTGCCAGTGATTTCTCTAAGTCTTTAGCAGACACTCTAGGGTTTTTTTTTTTATCTCTCAGAGTATTCTGTGCTGAAATGCAGCCGTGAGGGGGGGGGCACAAACCAGTGTCTCTCCCTCACGCCGGTCCCAAGCCCGGATAAATGCAGAGGGTTGCGTCAGGAAGGGCATCCGGCGTAAAACAAATGCCAAATAAACTATGCGAATCACAAGAAAGAATGACATACCGGATCGGTCGAGGCCCGGGTTAACAACGACCGCCATCAGTGCCGTCAACCAACAGGGTGCTGATGGAAATTGGACTACTGTTGGTCGAAGACGTCGAAGAAGGAGAGGCGGGAGGCGTGTCCGTTGCCAGAGAGAGAAGAGGAAAGGCATGAGTCTAGGACTGAAAGTAGGGACTTTGAATATTGGAACTATGACAGGAAAAGGTAGAGAGCTGGCTGACATGATGCAGAGGAGGAAGGTGGACATACTGTGTGTTCAGGAGACCAGGTGGAAAGGTCGCAAGGCTAGAAGCATAGGAGCAGGGTTTAAGCTGTTTTATCACGGTGTGGATGGGAAGAGAAATGGAGTCGGAGTCATCTTGAAGGAGGAGTTTGCCAGGAATGTTCTAGAAGTGAAAAGAGTGTCAGACAGAGTGATGAGTCTCAAGTTAGAAATTAAAGGTGTGATGGTCAATGTTGTTAGTGCTTATGCCCCACAGACAGGATGTGAGCGAGAAGAGAAGGAGAGATTCTGGAGGGAATTAGATGAAGTGATGCAGAGTACCCCCAGAGGTGAAAGAGTGGTCATTGGGGCAGACTTCAATGGACATGTTGGTGCAGGAAACAGAGGGGACGAGGAAGTGATGGGTAGGTTTGGTATCCAGGACAGGAGCATGAAGGACAGATGTTGGTAGATTTTGCAAAAATGATGGAAATGGCTGTGGTGAATACTTTCTTCCAGAAGAGAGAGGAGCATAGGGTGACTTATAAAAGTGGAGGTAGGAGCACACAGGTAGACTACATCTTGTGCAGGCGATGTAATTTAAAGGAAGTCAGTGACTGCAAAGTAGTAGCGGGTGAGAGTGTTGCCAAACAGCATAGGATGGTGGTGTGCAGGATGATGCTGATGGTGAGGAAGGTGAAGAAGGCAAAGGCAGAGCAGAAGACAAAGTGGTGGAAGTTGAAAAAGGAAGAGTGTCGGGTTGTCTTCAAGGAGGAGTTGAAACAGGCTTTGGGTGGTCAGGAAGTGCTTCCAGATGACTGGACAACTACAGCGAATGTGATCAGGGAGACAGGTAGGAGAATACTTGGTGTGTCATCTGGAAGGAAAGTAGATAAGGAGACTTGGTGGTGGAATGAGGAAGTGCAGGAGTGTGTACAAAGGAAGAGATTAGCTAAGAAGAAGTGGGACATTGACAAAACCGAAGAGAGTAAACAGGAGTACAGGGAGACACAGCGTAAGGCAAAGGTAGCAGTGTCAAAGGCCAAACAGAGCGTGTTTGATGACTTGTATGCTCGGTTGGAAAGAAGGAGGGAGGAAATGATTTATACAGGTTGGCACAGCAGAGAAATAGAGATGGGAAGGACGTGCAGCAAGTTAGATTGATAAAGGACAGAGAGGGAAATGTATTGACTGATGACAGAAGTGTGCTGGGAAGATGGAAAGAGTACTTTGAAGAGCTGATGAATGAGGAAAATGAGAGAGAAAAAAGAGTAGAAGAGGTGACTGTTGAGGACCAGGAAGTAGCAAAGATTAGTAAGGGTGAAGTGAGGAGGGCATTGAAGAGGATGAAGAATGGAAAGGCAGTTGGTCCTGATGACATACCGGTGGAGGTATGGAAGTGTCTAGGAGAGGTAGCAGTAGATTTTCTGACAAGAACATTTAACAAGGTCTTAGAGAGTGAGAGGATGCCAGAGGAATGGAGGAGAAGTGTGCTGGTGCCCATTTTTAAGAACAAGGGAGGCGTGCAGAGTTGTGGCAACTACAGAGGGATAAAGTTGATGAGCCATACGATGAAGTTATGGGAAAGAATAGTGGAAGCTAGACTAAGGGCAGAAGTCAGCATTTGTGAACAACAGTTTGGTTTCATGCCCAGAAAGAGCACCACAGATGCAGTGTTTGCCTTGAGGATGTTAATGGAGAAGTACAGAGAAGGTCAGACGGAGCTGCATTGTGCCTTTGTGGATCTGGAGAAAGCATATGACAGGGTGCCGAGAGAAGAACTGTGGTATTGCATGAGGAAGTCTGGAGTGGCAGAGAAGTGTGTTAGAGTGGTGCAGGACATGTATGAGAGATGTAAGACAGTGGTGAGGTGTGCTGTCGGTGTGACAGAAGAGTTCAAGGTGGAGGTGGGACTGCATCAAGGGTCAGCTCTCAGCCCCTTCTTGTTCGCTATGGTGATGGACAGGCTGACAGACGAGGTTAGACAAGATTCCCCATGGACTATGATGTTTGCAGATGACATTGTAATCTGTAGTGAGAGCAGAGAACAAGTGCAGGAAAATCTAGAGAGGTGGAGGTATGCCCTGGAAAGGAGGGGAATGAAGATTAGCCTCAGTAAGACAGAATACATGTGCATGAATGCCAAGGACCAAAGAGGAACGGTGAGATTACAGGGAGCAGAGATAAGAAAGGTGGAGGATTTTAAGTACTTAGGCTCAACAATCCAGAGCAATGGAGAGTGTGGAAAAGAGGTCAAGAAGCGTGTGCAGGCAGGTTGGAATGGTTGGAGAAAAGTGTCCGGTGTGATGTGTGATAGGAGGGTATCGGCAAAAATGAAAGGAAAAGTGTACAAGACGGTGTTGAGGCCAACGATGCTGTATGGGTTAGAAACAGTGGCCCTGGGGAAAAGACAGGAGGCAGAGTTGGAGGTAGCAGAGATGAAAATGTTGAGGTTCTCTTTGGGAGTAACGAGGATGGATAGGATTAGGAATGAGCACGTCAGAGGGACAGCACATGTAAGACGTTTTGGAGACAAAGTCAGAGAGGCTAGATTGAGATGGTTTGGACATGTACAGAGGAGGGATAGTGAGTATATTGGTAATAGGATGCTGAGGCTGGAACTACCAGGCAAAAGGCCTAGAGGAAGACCAAAGAGACGATTCATGGATGTGGTAAAGGAGGACATGAAGGTCGTTGGTGTAAGAGAAGAAGATGCAGAGGATAGGGTGAGATGGAGGCAGATGATTCGCTGTGGCGACCCCTGAAGGGAAAAGCCGAAAGGAAAAGAAGAAGAAGAAGAAGAGTATTCTGTGCTGAACTCTTGGTGTCATCTTTGGTGGACGGCCACTCCTTGGGAGAGAAGCAACAGTGCCAAACTCTCTCCATTTGTAGACAACTTCTCTGACTGTCGATTGATGAACATCCAGACTTTTAGAGATGGTTTTATATCCTTTCCCAGCTTTATACAAAGCAACAATTCTTGATCACAGGTCTTCAGACAGCTCTTTTGAGCGAGCCATGGTGCACATCAGACAATGCTTCTCATCAAGACAATTCTTACCAGGTGTGTGTTTTATAGTGGGCAGGGCAGCTTTAAGCCACTCATCAGTGATTGGGCACACACCTGACTTAAATTGTTTGGTAAAAATTGGTTTCAATTGCTCTTTAAGTCTCCTTAGTCAGAGGGTTCAGTTACTTATTCCTCCCCCTTCTGTCATTGTTTGCATGCTATCCTCATTAAAATATGAAAACCTATAAATGTTTGGGTGGTTTTAGTTAAAGCAGACACTGTTTTTTCATCGGTGTGATTTTGACAAAGATCAGATCACATTTGATGGTGATTTTATGCAGAAATATGAGAAATTCCAAAAGGTTCAGATACTTTTTTATACCACTGTATGTGTGGAACCCAGCACAATGCTTTAACTACATGAAAAATAGGCTCATGTCCCAGCCACAGGTCATGTTTACCTTTATTTCTGAATTGTTGAAGTATTTTACAATGAAAAAAAGATGAAGAGAAAAGTTGTGTTTTATGGAATGTGTATGGACGACAATTTAAAGAACCATTTAATGACATTAGGGTCACAGGGAAGCTGGTGCCTATCTCAATCAACTTTGGGCAGGATATACCCTGGACAGCTTGCTATTCATTCTGTCCATCCGTTGTAGGGTCAATAGACACACATTCGCACCTCGGGGGAATTTGAAACAAACAGTTATCCTAATGTACATTTATTTGAACTGTGTGAGTAAAGCAGACTACCCAGAAGAAACCACTAAAAGCACTGGCAGATCATGTAAACTCCACACAGAAACACCCTTACTGAGCCCAGGACTCAAACTCAGGACCTTCTTGTTGTGAAACAGAAATGCTAACCACTACACCACCATGCCAATCGAATATTTATTTGCCTTTAGTATATTTGTATACGTTTGTATTTGAATATTGTTTAGTATATTTGCAAAGTGTACACTTAACTTTTTCTGAAGTGAAACAAGCTTTTCATCACAGCACATGCAAGATGAGTACAAATAATTTTCAACTGTCAACTTATTATTATTAGTAGTAGTAGTAGGAGTATCACTTCTACACTGTAACTTAAGTAACTTAATTGGAAAGTTCAAGTGATGGAAGGTTCGCAGCATTCATGTTGAACCATGCAAGTAAATAACTAAACCTTATGACATTAAAGCTATTGCTGTTTTAGGAAGCGTCTTAAATGGTACCAGAATGTGGAGGTTTGAAAGGACGACAAGACCAGGAGCGATAAGCTGGAGATCCTACAGGGTGCTTAAAGATTTCCAGTACGAACATGAATCGACAGTTCTAGAAAGAAGTAGGCTTTTGTTTTATTTTTATTTTATTTTTATTTGCTTATCTACATACAAGTACTGTATTTCACTGATTCTGTATTTACCCCAAACACCCCACCCTAACTTCAGAAGTGGAGCTCATCCTTTCACCTAATGACTGTTGTGTCAGAAAAGGAATGTCATTGCATCCCAGGTATAATGTTCTAAAGGTGTTTCATGTTACAGCATGTAAGTCTATGAAAAGAAATTGTGCACTCTACGGTGATCTAAATTCTTGTTTAAAACATGTTCTTAAACAGATGGTTGAGTCTGGGTGGACTCGGGTGGAGGGAAAGGATAAAGTTCATGAAGTCTTCATTTCCTGGTTACAGTTTAAGGTCATATTCTTCTGGCACATCAAGCACAGGTAAGCTAAAAGTTTTGGCATATTATGACACAACTTCCTATGGTATAGTTACACAAAACAAATCATGGGCATTGGATCTTGGTTTCAAATTACTGTACAGGTATAATAATAAAATAAATCTCAGCACTGTGTTGAATTTCATCTACAGATCCCATAGATATCCACAAACAAAAGTTAACACTGTGGTTTAGTCACTTGCCCCAAGAAGAGAAACAGTTTGGTGGTTCCTTTTCTTCTGAAACAATGCACATCCAGCCACTTATTGTGGAGAAAAACCCAGAAGATGGAAATGACCTCACAATCAATCCCTTCAAAGAAAAAGAATCTGTGGCAAAAGCGATCACTGCTGAACAGCTGTTTGACTCAAGGAATGGCACTGTGGATGGACAGGGACTCAACATATTGTTATATGGAGCTGTTGGCACTGGGAAGAGTACAGTTGTTCGCAAGCTAGTGTTGGATTGGTGTGCTGGTTCAGCTCTGTCCCAGTTCAAGCTGGTAGTGCCCTTCTCCTGTGAAGATCTCTCTCAGCTGGCTAAATCTACATCGCTAAGAGACCTTGTGAGCAGAAAGTATGTACACCTTCGTAGGACACCATTTCTCAGTGGAGATAATAAGCAGGCCCAGGAGGTCCTCTTCATCTTCAATGGAATGGAGAAGATGAAGTTAGACTTTAGGATTGGCACCACTGAATTATGCAGCGATCCTAATGAGGCTCTTCCATCAGGAGCTGTGGTGGTGAACTTGCTGAGGAAATACCTTCTTCCTGAGGTTTGTCTAAACTTCTGAACTCCTAATATCTGACCTGAGCAACCTTATAGAATTTTCTAGAATGAAATCCAACCTCAGTTAATCTCTGATAAAGGGTTATACATCATACAAGGACTGAAAGCACAGGGCATTGTCATGTGATGTTTAATAAGGTTAAGCTTAACATAAAACCTTGCTGTGAGGTGGAAACGCAAACCACTCCGCCACCGGGCTGCCCCAGTTAAGTCAACATATCCATATAGTTATTAATAAAACAGCAAAAACAAACACAAGAGTCATTCTTGGTAACGCAGTGTAAAAAATTACATTTCAAAAGAGAGGCTGTTTTGTCAGCGTGCCTTAATGACTGATAATCCACCATATCTTTACTTTCTTGAATATTTTACAGGCGAGCATTTTGGTCACAACCAGGCTATCTGCAGTAGATCATATCCCAAAGAAATATGTGGACTGTTATGCTCAAATCTGTGGTTTCAGTGATCCTGATCGGCAGAGGTCCTACTTCACAAGCAGACTGTTACAACAAACTGGAGAGAAGTCGAGCAAAGAGGCAGAATCTCTAATAGAAATGCTGTACCTCAATCTGCAGCGCGAGAGCCAGTTAGCAACTGCCTGCTTTTTGCCTTCTTACTGTTGGCTCACCTGTGCCACTCTTCACTTCCTGCACTTTACTGATGCTAAGGCACCAAGTCGCACTCTTACTGGTATCTACACAAGCTTCCTCAGGCTTAACTTTGGGGGAGAGGTGCTCACATTAGGAAGATACCCATCTCCCCAAGAGCAACAGACTTCATTAATGCTCTACGTAGTCCGTACAGTTGGGAAGCTGGCTTTTGATGGAGTGAGCAGTAAACGTACATCATTTTCAGAGAGTGATCTTGAACAATGGATTGGTGGAAAGACCAAAACTGATGAGGAGCTTCAACAGCTGGCAGTATTTCATACAGATGTGCTAGATTTCTTTCTTGTACCTTGTGTGGAACATAGTCGAAATCTTACTGGATCAGATGAGAAACGCTACGTTTTTGCAGTTCCAGCCATGCAAGAGTATCTGGCTGCTCTTTACATTGTTCTTGGTGAGAACAAAACTGCCCTGGAGAAGGTGTCTAAGCAAATCCAATCTACCCTTGGACAAGCTGGTGAGGAAATCACTACGTTAATGACTATTCTCTCCAAGTTCATACCTCTACGGATCTTTGCCCTTTTCAACTTACTGAAACTGTTTCCCAATTTCTTTGATCGTATAACTAACCTTAGTAGGGGCCGCATTGCTAACACCATGGCTGCAGAAATGTTCCGCTCAGAAGACAGTTATAATGAAGATGTGCTTGATCAGGTGGAGCAAAGCTTGCTGGGAGTGCAAGGACCACAGCCACAGCAAAAAGATGACATAAGTTGCTTTGAATTGTACCCCATCTTTATGGGTGGACTCCTTCACTATGGGAACAGAAAACTACTGGACCAACTTGGATGTGACATTAAGAGCACCACAGTGGCCCAGATCACTCGAACACTGAAAAAGCAGCTGATCAAGGAGAGTCGTAAACAGCAGCCACCTGAGGAGTTGATGGATTTGCTGGTTTTGCTCTATGAGCTTCAAAATCCTCGGCTCACAGCTGAAGTGCTACAGTCCATCAATGTCATCAACCTGTCCAACGTGCGCATGACTCCACTGAAATGTTTTGTGCTGAGCTCGGTGCTGAATTGCTTACCTTCTGGTTTTGTGCTGAATGAGCTCAACCTTTCCTCCTGCCATATCACTTCAGAGTTGATTCACATTCTTTATCCTGCCTTTAACAACACTAGAAGCCTCAAGTGAGTTTTTTAATTTATTTATTTATTTTAAGTAAATTGAGCAAACTCTTTGTGTTTTCAAGTGTGGGGATATTCATTTAGCTTAATCGGAGGGGTGCGCAGTAACAGAGTGAGATATTTCCTTTCGGCTGTTTTCCTTTTTTTTCAGGGGTCCCCACAGCGAACGATTCACATGTTTGATTTGGCATAGGTTTTTATGTCGGATGCCCTTCCTGATACAACCCTTTAGCAAGGGACAGAAATACGCTGATGACTTTGCAGCCTACTTGTTACGAAAGTCAGCAGTGGTTCTTTTACATGCTTCACACCATAGGTTTTCAAAAAAATATATGGAAAAATAACAAAAAATTAAAACAAAGTTTATATCATTATAATTATATATATATATATATATATATATATATATATATATATATATATATACACACACACACACACATATATATATATATGTATATATATATGTGTATGTATATATATATATATATATATATATATATATATATATATATATATATATATATATATATACACATATCAGGATCAGGATTCAGGGTGACTTCACTCATGGCTGAGGAACCCCTCCCTGGACCTCTTCCAGCAGGCTCTATCTCGTGCGAGGCTTGGCCAGTTGTGCCCTAGGCATTGAGTCAGGTCGTTGCGCCATCTTGTTTTTGGTCGTCCTCGTGGTCCAGCTCCGGGGCGTCCACTCTGTTGCTCTGCTTGTCCAATGGTTGTTGGAGAATCGGGTCACGTGGCATGACCATCTGTGCTTGCTGTTGTTGATGGTGTGCACTATATCCCTCACTCCTGTTTGCTCTCTGATCCATGTGTTGTGCTTTCTATCCTTTAGAGACATTCAGCATGAGGCGTTCGATTTTCCTCTGTGCCACTCTGAGCATTTCCTTCATTGTGTTGTTGAGAGCCCACGTTTCGCTTCCATATGTCATGACCGGCAGGATATATTCGTCATGTATCTTCCGTTTGATTCTCATGCTGGCCTTTCTGCCTTTCATGATGGACTCAAACTTGCCAAATGCTGCTCAACCGAGAGTTATATGATGCTTGATTTCTGCCAGGAGATATACATATAGGTATACATAGCTGTCTACTTGCTCTATGGTCTTACCGTCAACTGTGACCACTGCAGGGGTGACGTGTTTGTTGAATATATATATATATATATATATATATATATATATATATATATATACTGTATATATATTTAAATACAGGAATCCCTCACATTCCGCAGTTAATTTGGATCAAGATCCCCACACAACCATCGAAATCAGCGAAGTAGGATCACCACCCCCCCACCCCTCACTGATGTATACGTACATGTATATGTGTATATAATATCATAATATCAATAAATAGATATCCGATGCTATAAATGCTTATAATAACAATTAAACATTTTAAAAAATCATAAGATGTAAATAAAATATAAATACAGACACTCCCCAACTTACCAACATTCGTTTTGCAAACATCCTGAGATACGAACAGGGCCGTCCAAGCTCGAAAGTGAAATTAAATTGAAGAACAAGTAGAAATAGAAATGGAAAAAAATCTATAGAAAGATATATCATGAATATAAGTATGAAATATGATTAAACATAATCCTGAGGTACACTTAATCGGAAAAGGAGCAGAACGATACATTTCTGAACTCCTGCCAAAACTTTCAAAGAAGAAACAAATTGACTCCAGTATTATATTGTAATAAACGGGATAAGAGTGAAACTCTCTGTAAATCTGATCAGATCCGCTGTGCTGTGCTTTAGAGGAACCAGGAGTTTAACCACGGGACATAAGAATATTGATAATGTACAGATGATTATGTAGAGAGAGAGAGAGAGAGCTTGCATACAGTACACACTCGTATAGATTACTTATACAAGGTTTAAATATATGTTTCGCTCTAAAGAATGGGGTGTAACGACTTACAAACAAATTCATCTAACCGGAACTGAACTCGTTTGTAAGCTGGGGGGCATCTGTACAAAATGTTGCATAATTGGCTTTGTTTTTGTGACATTTTCCGTAACTTTTCCCCCATTCCTTAATTTCCTTATTTTTTTAATTTGATGAATATATATTTATTTATGTTTTAAAAAAACGTGATGCACTGAAGCCTCATGAATTGAAGCGCAAAGTAGTGAGGGATCCCTGTGTGTGTGTGTGTGTGTGTGTGTGTGTGTGTGTGTGTATATATATATATATATATATATATATATATATATATATATATATATATATATATATATATACATATATACATACATACATATATACACATAGAGGCCGGTGGTGTAGTGGTTAGGGTGCTGTGCTCATGATCGGGAGGTTGTGAGTTTGAATCCCACTGATACCCTCACTGTGCAAAGACCCCTGGGCGAGGTCTCAACCACAAGTGTGCCTCTGTTCACCCAGCAGTATAAATGGGTACCAGTAAAAATATACTAGGAAAGTAACTTGCGATGGACTCTCATCCCATCCAGGATGAGTTGAACTCCTGGTCGCTTCACGCTACAGAAACCGTGGATAAGCACCGTACTGATGAGCCACTAGACTCGGTTGTAAAAACCAAACAGACTTTACCTTACCTTTTTTAACATGTACAGTTGGCCCCTGACTTACGAAACCCTCTGGGTACGAAAATCCCGGGTTACGAAAAACATTTTCCTAAGTTTTTTCTCCCCAGGATACGAAAACAACCTCCTCTTACGAAAAGAGCCATTCAAAATTCAAACACGCCAATCAAAATTTCACACGATGCTCATTGGCTGTCTCCCAACATCCCGCCCCGCTGGCCTCCCATTGGCTAGGAGGGATGTGACGCATACTTCCTGTTTGTCACACACGTGAAGGAGAGTTGACTGTAGGCTTGTTTTGAGATTGATCATGCAGCGTTATACAGGATTTCGTTATCACCGAAACCCCTCTACAATCGGGACGATATTGAACTAGAAGGAGACCTTACAGCGGAAATACGGTGAGGACCTCTGATCTTTTAAACAGTTACTGTAATTCCGCTTTAAATAAAACATCCCATCTGTGTGTGTGTGTGTATGTGTGTGTGTGTGTGTGTGTGTGTGTGTGTGTGTATGTGTGTTTGTGTGTGTGTGTGTGAGAGAGAGAGAGAGAGAGAGAGAGTGTGTGTGTGTGTGTGTGTGTGTGTGTTGTTTAATTCAGTAAATGTTTAATAAATGTGGCGCATGTGAGCTCAGCTGGAATTCCGATCCCTCAAGGAATCAAGTTAAAGGGAGCAGAGATAAAGAAGGTGGAGGCTTTTCAGTACTTAGGCTCAACAATCCAGAGCAATGGACAGTGTGGAAAAGAGCTGAAGACACGTATGTAGGCAGGTTGGATTGGTTGGAGAAAAGTGTCCGGTGTGATGTGTGATAGGAAGGGATCAGCAATAATGAAAAGAAAAATGATGTTGTATGGTTTAGAAACAGTGGCGCTGAGGAAAAGACAGGGGGCAGAGCTGGAGGTAGCAGAGATGAAAATGTTGAGGTTCTCTTTGGGAGTATGCCCCGGAAAGGAGGGAAATGAAGGTTAGTCTCAGTAAGACAGAATACATGTGTGTGAACGACAAGGACCCAAGAGGAACGGTGAGGTTACAGGGGGCAGAGATAAAGAAGGTGGAGGATTTTAAGCACTTAGACTCAACAATCCAGAGCAATGGAGAGTGTGGAAAAGAGGTGAAGAAGCGCGTACAGGCAGGTTGGAATGGAAGGAAAAAAGTGTCCGGTGTGATGTGTGATAGGAGAGTATCGGCAAGAATGAAGGGAAAAGTGTACAAGACGGTGATGAGGCCAGCGATGTTGTATGGTTTAGAGACAGTGGCCCTGGGGAAAAGACAGGAGTCAGAGTTGGAGGTAGCAGAGATGAAAATGTTGAGGTTCTCTTTGGGAGTAACGAGGATGGATAGGATCAGAAATGAGTACATCAGAGGGACAGCATATGTAAGATGTTTTGGAGACAAAGTCAGAGAGGCTAGATTGAGATGGTTTGGACATGTACAGAGGAGGGATAGTGAGTATATTGGTAGTAGGATGCTGAGGTTGGAACTACCAAGCAGAAGGCCTAGAGGAAGACCAAAGAGAAGATTTATGGATGTGGTGAAGGAGGACATGAAGGTCGTTGGAGTAAGAGTAGAAGATGCAGAGGATAGGGTGAGATGGAGGCAGATCATTTGCTGTGGCGACCCCTGAAGGGAACAGCTGAAAGGAAAAGAAGAAGATGAAGACTCTTTTGCATATCGAAGAGCAATGCAGTAGCATACAGTACCGACAATAATCTTTTCAGTTTTCGCTCTGAAAAAATAGAAAAAAAATATGTTGTCTGTGGCTTTAACAGTTGTGTGTCTTTTTATATTGTCTTCAGTTTGCAGTTTAACAGCCTGGATCCTGATTCCTGCATGCTGTTGCGTGATCTGCTACTTGAACCCAACTGTAAAATTAATTCCTTAGAGTAAGGCAGATTTCATTACTTTTTGTTTTATACTGTTGGTTCAACAGATAGGTAACTTGCCTCAAAACTGCTTATATTAAAAAGAGAATGATTGCTTGAATGATGCCAGTACTAAGTACATACAAAGTAAAACTGCATTTTGCTGTTATGTGCATGCAGGATCACACTTTTATATAATAAACTTGACTAGTTGTTAAATGTAAAGTTTTATTTAATGAATCTCTGACGACAGGTTGTGTGATAACTCCTTGATGGACACAGGAGCTAGCCACCTTCTGGAGGCTCTGGCTGGTAACCAGTCTTTACAGAAGCTGTCTTTGATGCATACTGGTATCGGAGATAGTGCTGCTATTGAATTAGCTGCAAAGCTGGCCTTGCATGGTGGGTTACTAGAGCTGAATGTAGCCTACAACAACATTGGAGATGGCGCTGCAATTAAAATTGTTGACGCATGCAGAGAGCACCCTACGATTCACACAATACAGTAAGTATGAGTAGTATACAATCTATAGCATTATAATAATTTTTACTTTATATACTAGTAACTGTATTCAGAATTAACCTGTCACCTTCACATTCATAAATGGTATTCAGGACACATGCCATCAATTAAAGTGACACTCATAAACCCAAATAAAGTTCAATTTTACCAATAAAATTTTAGTTTCATCTAACACAGTGCTTCTCAAATAGTGGGGCGCGCCTCCCTTGGGTGCCGGGGGAAGCGCGTATGACTCTGGGGAACTTACTTTTCTGGAATAGTGTATGAGAATTAAGTGTAATTGCACCTCTACTCCACGAGTTGGCAGTGGCGCTGTCATTGTCGCTATGGTGTAGTGGTTTTTCCGCACGAACAAACGATATGAAGTGCAGTAAACAACCCCTCAAGAAACAACTGGAAAATTTTTCTAACAGGAACAAAGAGAAAGGTGGAAAGAGAGACAGAGACATTAAGACAAATAAGTTGAATGAGTTTAAATAAGGATTTTTTTTTTTTTTCCAAGCACATTGGTGCACTTTAAATATTTTCAATTACTAATTAAAAACAATGTTAATGAAGTTTTTCTTTATTGTAAGTTGAACTATATTTCTTTCTTTTTGTTTTTAATGTTAATAAAGATACAATGTTATGCAGAGGTGTACTAATAACAATTTTATAGACAATTAATACTATTTATAGTCATTCACGGGGCGGTGGTGGTGGGGGTGGGGGGGGGGGCGTGAAATGTTTTTTTTTCTTCCTAGAGGGGGCGCCACAGAAAATAATTGAAAAGCACTGATCTAACACAAAAAAGGCCAGCAAGACAACTACCCAAAGCAGATCTTCAAATCAACAAAAGGATGGCTTCACACTAAGAAGATTAAAGTTTGGCAATGGTCCTGCTAGAGCCCAGGCCTGAATCCAGTTGAAATTCTGCGGGGTGACTTCAAGAGGGCTGTGCACATGAGATGCTCTCACAATCTGACAGATTTTGAGAATTTGTACGAGGTAAAGTGCCATCTGCCATGCTGAGAGCTTTCTCAGCACAGCACATAGCACTCTTCCTCATACAAATTAGCCAAAAAAGATTGAATGATGTCATAAAATCAAAAGGTGCTTCAAAAATGTGAATTTAAGTGTGCGCATATTTCTGAAACCAAGTTATTGTCAACTTTTTATGCCCCTTCCTAAAAGCTCTGTTTACCCTTCAGTTGAATTGTGTAGGCAATAGGTCACAGTAAAGGTAAACAGAATTCTGAAAATATCTGACTTATCTTTATTATTATTATTATTATTATTATTATTATTATTATTACTGTGGGGCCAGTGACGAAGTGGTTAGGGTGCTGCACTCATGATTGGGAGGTTGTGAGTTCGAATCCCACTGAGACCCTCACTGTGCTAAGACCCCTGGGCAAGGTCTCAACTACAAGTGTGCCTCTGTTCACCCAGCAGTATAAATGGGTACCAGTAAAATATATTGGGAAGGTAACCTGCGGTGGACTAGCGTCCCATCCAGGAGGAGTTGAACTCCTGGTCGCTTCACACTACGAAAACCGGGGATAAGCACCGGCCTGATGAGCCACGAGGCTCGGGTGTAAAAACTCAACAGACTTTACCTACCCTACCTATTATTATACTATATATTACTATATATACTTTATGCTATTATGTCTTACATCACAACGTTTGGTTGCCATAACTGATGGTTTTTGAGATGCAATTAAACCAGCATAAATCATGTTAGAATGTATACAACTTTCAAATGAAAACTTTTAAACATAATTTTTTTTTTTTTTTTTTTAAACTTGGATCCCATTTTCTCTTGTTGTTCCATCCACTTTTTACTCGAGATAAAAGCGTTAAGACATTATCTGGGCCGGCCATGTCTATCTCTGTCTATGGTGAGAGGTTCACGTAAAAGAACCATTGCTGACTTTCGACAAGAGGAGCTGCATAGCCGTCAGCGTGTTTCTGCCCCTTGCTAAGGTTTGTGTCAGGAAGGGCGTCCGACGTAAAAAACCTATGCCAAATTGAATATGCGAATCATTAATATGACTTCCAGGAAGATGAAGGCAGATGATTCGCTGTGGCAACCCGTGAAAGGGAACAGCTGAAAGGAGAAGAAGAAGAAGAAGTCACTTTAATTAATGACAGGTGTATGCTAACTGTGGTGGCACTGTGGCATAATGGTACGCACGCCCACTTCACAGCAAGAAGATCCTGTTTGGAGTTGCTTAAGTGGGTTTCCTCCGGATAGTCCGGTTTCCTCCCACAGTCCAAAAACATGCACATTAGGCTAACTGGCTGTTCCAAACAATCTCTGAGAATGTGTGTGTAAGTGTGAATGGCTGTATGTATACTGACCCTGCAATGGTCTTGCAAGCTGTTCAGGGTATATCCTACCTTCGGCCAGTGCCACCTGAGATAGTATCCAGCGTCCCCTCGACCCTAGTAGGATTAAGTGGTATGGAAAATGAGTGAGTCAGAGTGTATAATGACGGCCTGACATCAGATTAAATTGGTTAATTGGTTGATTTTGAGTATTGCTAGATAAAGTATTATTATAAATGAGTGTGCATGTCTGGGATTTATCTGGGGGTATTTTTATATCATAAAATGCTGACATTATACCAGGGTTCAGTAGAAGCTTTTATACCCATTATAACACATTTTAAAGGTCATAATTCATTGCAACAGCCTTGACTGAGCAAGATTATTTTCCTCTTCCCAGTCTGTATTTGAACCAACTAAGTGACGTGGGGAAGCAGTCGCTGCATGTCCATGATGTTCTATGGAAAAATGGTGAAAAGCGTGTGAAGGTGCTGGCATCAGTAACCGAAGGTTCGGATATCTCAGAAGACTGGCATCCCATTCTGAGCATCATACGGAACAACTCATTATCCTGGGAAAGAGAACGTGTACGTGGACAGCTTCTCGTCTTCTTGAAGGATCTGGAGTGGGGCCGTAAACAGCACTCAAGCTTCTGGAAGAAGCTGCACTTTCGCAGAGTAGAGCGTGTGGTGAAGCAGACTCTGCACCTGCTGGATAAAGGAAGTATCGCTAAATGATGGAGCTTTTTTATGACACGCTACACTGGTGCAATAGACTAACATACTAGCAACAAATTTCATGTGAGTTTAGTGTGTGTATATACTGCACGTAAACCTGGGCTTCCTTCTTTGCATTAATAGTCTGCATTAATGTTTATGTGGATTTTTTTTTTTGTTGTTATTAAAAAAAGAAAAGCTGCATGAACACTCAGCTCAGGTGCACATATATGACCAAAAGTATGTGGACACCTGACCCGATTGCCTAATGCCCAGGTGTGTTTGTTGAGCATAGCCCATTCCAGATTTAATTCTCCTTTGATATTTGCCACCTTACTGGGAAAGCTTTTCACTCGTTTCTGAAGCATTCTTCTGAGACATTGTACTCTTTTAGCATAACTTATATTCGTGTGAACTGGAACTGGCATTGGGTGAAAAGGCATGAGGTGTAGATAGTGTTCCAGTTGATGTCAACAGTGTTCAGTAGGGATGATGACAGGGATCTGTAAAGGGCATTCCATGCGACCACTCTCAATGCTGGCAACTCATATCTTCATAGATCACACTTTGTACACTGGGGCATAGGCGTCCACATAATTTTGCCCATATAATGTATAAAAATTGCCATTATCTTTTTGTTGTACTGGTCCTACTCAAAAAATTAGCATATTCTGATAAAGTTCATTATTTTCTGTAATGTACTGATAAAAATTCAACTTTCATGTATTTTAGATTCATTGCACACCAACTGAAATATTTCAGGTCTTTTATTGTTTTAATACTGATGATTTTGGCATACAGCTCATGAAAACCCAAAATCTCAAAAAATTAGCATATCATGAAGCGGTATTTTAAACGAGCTGTTAACCTAATCATCTGAATCAACCAATTAACTCTAAACACCTGCAAAAGATTCCTGAGGCTTTTAAAAACTCCCAGCCTGGTTCATTACTCAAAACCGCAATCATGGGTAAGACTGCCGACCTGACTGCTGTCCAGAAGGACATCATTGACACCCTCAAGCAAGAGGGTAAGACACAGAAAGAAATCTCTGAGCGAATAGGCTGTTCCCAGAGTGCTGTATCAAGCCACCTCAGTGGGACGTCTGTGGGAAGGAAAAACTGTGGCAGAAAACGCTGCACAACCAGAAGAGGTGACCGGACCCTGAGGAAGCTTGTGGAGAAGGGCCGATTCCAGACCTTGGGGGACCTGTGGAAGCAGTGGACTAGGCTACAGGTGCCGCATTCCCCAGGTCAAGCCACTTTTGAACCAGAAACAGCGGCAGAAGCGGCTGACCTGGGCTACAGAGAAGTCGCACTGGATTGTTGCTCAGTGGTCCAAAGTATTTTTTTCGGATGAAAGCAAATTTTGCATGTCATTCGGAAATCAAGGTGCCAGAGTCTGGAGGAAGACTGGGGACAAGGAAATGCCAAAATGCCTGAAGTCCAGTGTCAAGTACCCACAGTCAGTGATGGTCTGGGGTGCCATGTCAGCTGCTGGTGTTGGTCCACTGTGTTTTATCAAGGGCGGGGTCAATGCAGCTAGCTATCAGGAGATGTTGGAGCACTTCATGCTTCCATCTGCTGAAAAGCTTTATGGAGATTAAGATTTCATTTTTCAGCACGACCTGGCACCTGCTCACAGTGCCAAAACCACTGCTAAATGGTTTACTGACCATGGTATTACTGGGCTCAATTGGCCTGCCAACTCTCCTGACCTGAAGCCCATAGAGAATCTGTGGGATATTGTGAAGAGAAAGTTGAGAGACACCAGACCCAACACTGTGGATGAGCTTAAGGCCGCTATCGAAGCATCCTGGGCCTCCGTAACACCTCAGCAGTGCCACAGGCTGATTGCCTCCATGCCACGCCGCATTGAAGCAGTCATTTCTGCAAAAGGATTCCCGACCAAGTATTGAGTGCATAACTGAACATAATTATTTGAAGGTTGACCTTTTTTGTATTAAAAATACTTTTTTTATTGGTCGGATGAAATATGCTAATTTTTTGAGATAGGGATTTTAGGTTTTTCTTTACTTTTTTGCCAAAATTATCAATATTAAAACAATAAAAGGCTTGAACTACTTCAGTTGTGTGTAATGACTCTAAAATATATGAAAGTCTAATGTTTATCAGTACATTACAGAAAATAATGAACTTTATCACAATATGCTAATTTTTTGAGAAGTACCAGTATATGTGACTGTGTGTATGTTGATTCTGACGTTCCTTTCTGAAGATTTTTGGGGATTGGTTGAAGAACAAAATAAGATATTTGTTAAAAAGTGTAAGGAACAAAGAGGTCTTCCTTTATACGTCAGTGTTATAATGACAAAACATTGCTTTGTCAGAAAGTCAATACATTTTTTGTTTGATTTGTAAAGTACTGTATTTCATTTATTTTACCTTAAAATTGAATTTCCAGGCATTTCTATACTAACTCGTCACCTTATGATGTACCCTATAAAAGGTGTTTGGAAAATACAATACCAGATCATGTGCCTTTAGCTACATTTCAGAAGGAGACTGATGCATTTTTATTTATACTGTCGATGCCAATCTCTTGAAACAACAAAAATAAATAAGTAAAATGTCTGGGGAAAATCTTTTGTTCTGTTTCTTTTTTTCTTCCTTTTTTTAAAGCACAGTCAGGGTGTTACTTTACCTGAATTTCTGCTGATCCTCTTCATCTGAAAAATAATTTAGATTGTATTTTTAAAGTTTAAATGTGTGGGTGGTGATGTTGTGATTAGCAGATTCGCCTCAGAGCAAGCGCCCCGGGCTCGTGAGTTGAAGTGTGGAGTTTCTGTGTTCCTATTGTTGTGTGGGTTTCCGCTGGGTTGTCTGGTTTCCTCCCACAGTCCAAAGACATGCACATTAGGCTAACTGTCTGTTCCAAATTTGCCTAGGTGTAAGTGTGAAGGGCTGTTTGTTGGCTCTATGATTGTGTGGCGAGCTGTTCAGGGTGTACACTGCCTTCACCCAGTGTTGGCTGCGACAGGCTCCAGCCTCCCTGTATCGTAATAGTAGGATTAAGTGGTTTGGCAAATGAGTGAGTAAATAATTCAGGTGTGATTCTAGGCACAATTATATAAGAAAAATGGCTGTTGATGCCAGACTCTGGTGCTGATATTGTTTCATAAACTTCAGCTTAAATATTAAACTTGGGTGAGTTAATATGCTGGAGAAAGAAGGAAATGACTTGACTGAACAGCTTGTGTGCTTCAGGTGTGCACCTTGAACCCTTTTGCTGCCTGCGATCTCATCCGGCGAGGACACAAACAGTCAACACCATGAGAGAGAGCACAGGTAATTTGATTGGTTTTATTCTCTTTTGTTTCAGTTCGATATCATCATTAAGTTCTCTTGGACTAAAAGAAGTGTTTTAAAATCTCACCTGGTGGACCAAGATATTATTTATTATTGGATATTATTAGCGGTTTGCAGTAAATTTAATACTTCTGTTAAGGTTGTCTATTTCATTATACTTGGGATCGGGTAATACACTTCAGTTCATTTTTATGATCATTTCATGATCGTGTGCTGATAGATGATGCTGTATGAAAAATGATCTCTAGGTAAACATTCAAGGCATAAGACTGCACATGAATTTCAATAAAGGATCCAAAATACTTGTATTTATTTGTGAACAGTTTGAATTAACCTAAGAAAATCTTTACAAAAACATTTATCTTTATATACTGTTGTGGGTTATACAGTGTTAATTTCATGGAAGGACTCTGGAGTACAGATTGAAGTGACAGCCAGACAGCAGTGTTTAATCAAGGCGATATTATTATACTCTGACTATAAGCTGTTATGGAAAATCATTTGCATGCAATTGTGCTGTATAAAGCAGAATTCTCCACATTCTTGAGAAAATTACCTGTATTATGCTTTTATTAAAGGAATACAGGTGATCTTTGGATTGAGGTGTTTGGAGCTGAAAAAATTATTTTAAAATATATACTTAGGAGAAAATGTATCAAATCCAGTTATGTAAGTACATGAATATCGAGGAGACAAAAGATTTACTTCCACCTGTCATGTCCTGTTTTAATTGCTTATAAATAAAGTCAGTGTTATAGCCTATCAAACAAATAATGCTTTATTATAGGGTTTTATTGGATGTTTTGATAAACAAGATTGCTACTATTGAACATGGAGAAGAGTAATCAAAGGCTCCTCACAGAGATATCTGAGCTGCGAGTTGATTTAAAAATCTGAAATTAGGTAGTGGAAGCTTTGGCAAAAAAAAATGCCGACGCAACATTTCATCTTTAGAGGCTGCCGTTTGCCAAAACGCATCTAACTGTGAGTGAACTGTGACTGAAATAATCTTCTATTTTCATTTAATAATTACTGAATGATTGAACTTCACCAGTGTTTTCAGTAATGCTGCAAATTGTGACAGATTTAGTAATAAGCTTATATGTTCTAATCTTTTTTCACATAGCCTAATGATTTTCTCTTTACTCAGGGCTGCAGTTACCAAAATAATGAAAGTACTTTCAAGTTAATATTATACCTCATTCACACTTTTAACAGAACCTGGAGACGCAACAGCGATGCCGCGGTAAGTTTCCCTATAAGTGAAATATCCTTGTACAAAGTACTTTTTACGTGACTAATTCATTAATGATTTCTTAATGTTGCAATGATTATGTATATCTACCTGATTTGGATTTATTATATATTTTCATTTCTAAGGAAGTTCACTTTTACACCAAAAAATGGGATAGACAATCCTGCGCTGGTGATCTCAGATGACCCAGGTAAATAATAAAAAAACACAGCATGAGAGCTCCTAAAGATCCTAAATAAAACACATCATGTATAATACACGAGTGAGCAAAGTTGCGATAAATAATTCTGTACTCAGAGCCAGACTTGTGTCCACAAATATGCTTAATGAAGCGAGTGGAAGGCCAGGTCTTTGGCTTCTCTTTACGGAAAGAGAGAGGTCACAGGGGCCATATTGTGCAGCAAGTTGTCCCGTGGAGTGCAGCAGAACGCAGTGGCCTGAGGCCTGGAGACCGCATTCTAGAGGTTAATGAAGACTTTGTGGACAATCAAGAATATTCCAAGGTAAAGTAGTAAAAGATGGGCAGTTGCTTGAGTACTAGCCTCCATTTCTATTTATATCATAGACAGTATCCTAGCCTCTACAACAGTGAGCCCCAAACTATGGCCCGCGGGCCGGATTCGGCCTACCTCCACATTTGGCCTGGCCCCCTGAACAATACCTGAGACGCATGATGTTTTTTTTTTTTTTTTAGTCTGGCCACGTGATCAAGATTAATACACACCCGGAACATAACATTCTATTCCACCCTTCTGCCGTCCGTGCCCCATCTGAACACCCACCCACCCCGAAACAAAAGTTCTAGACTCTCCCCTGTCAAGTAGAACGGAATAATGGTGAAAAGGTTATGGAAGAGAAAATTGATTCAGAAAGCAGAATCTGTTAACCTGCAATGGACAAGCAATTATTATTTTTTGTTTAATGCAAAGAAAACTTTGTTTGTATCATCTGTCAAGACACAGTGGCGGTATTGAAAGAATGCAATCTGCGCTGACACTCTGAAACGTCACAAAGACGACTATGATTGCTTACAAAGCCAAATGCGATCGTGAGACAAACTCTCTTAGCGAAAAGGTAGACTGTTAGCTCAGGATAATTCATTTGTACACCAGGCTCGACTGAACCAGTCGTCTGTTCGGGCAGCTTTCAGGTTGCTCAACTGATAGCCACCAGTGGGGTTTTTTTTATTTATTTCCTGACTTTTTTTTCTGTGAAGGTCCCAGAAAGGGTTATTAATATCTGGCTTACTGGAAAACAATAACTGTTTACATTTAGGCAGTCACACTTTTTCTGTTACAAACTACCCCCCCCGCCCCCCATCAGAGAAGGGAAAAGTTATGTGGCCCTCGCAGGAAAAAGTTTGGGGATCCCTGCTCTACAAAATAAACCTCAAAGATATAGAGTTAATTTTGTTGTAAGGATATACAGGGATTCCTTACTTTCCGTAATTAATTGAGACCAAGATCCCCCGTGACCGCCGAATTCCACAAAGTAGGATCAACCCCCCCATGTATATGTGTGTATATAATATCAATAAATACATATTCAACACTATAAATGCTTATAATAACAAGTAAACATTCAAAAGTAATGCTTAACATTTAAATAAACTATAAATACACACATACAGATGTGCATGCATGCACTCAGATGCGCACCTCACATAAAAATGTAGCTTTGATGGGGGTTTTGGGTTGTTTTTTGCTTTTGTTTGTTAGGAGTTTTTTGTATAACTGGCCTTGTTTTGCGGTATTTTCCTTAACTTTTCCCCTATTCTTCCTTAAGTTCTTTATTTTTTAGTTCGATGAATATTTAAAAAAAAAACGCAATGCACTGAAGCCGCATGAATTGAAGCGCAAAGTAATGAGGGATCCCTATAAATGAATAAATAGTGTGATTCGGGTGAGGCAGCACAAGGGCAAGAGCAATAGTTTCTACATAAACGCAATGAAAATAAACAGACCAAAACAAGCAAAAGGCACACGGACCGACACACAGGCTTGTGAACATACAACAAATCTCGTAAGTTAAAAAAGGGCATGCTTATAAAAGTACTGCGTAACAAGTCCAAGAAAGCATCAGCCCAGATGTTGTGGAACTGATGCCCAACCTGAAACACATGAAACAAAACGCTGAACAGGCGAGGAACAAATGATTAGACTGGCTTAAATTAATAACTATTATAACAGGACAGCCAATGAAACACAGAGAGTAATAGCAAAGCACTTAAGTGATATGCAGTCGGGTGAACAGGTGAGTGGAGGTGAAAAGTAAACTTTGGGTCAGAATTCCAGGTGCCGTGGAGATGGCAGGGATGTAAAAATCTATAAAAAGAAATATTTGTAAAATGCACCGACAGTCTGTCATTAATCTGTAAAATTATACTGTATCTTAAAGGAGAATTTCATCATAAAACATTTAATATGTTTACAAAGAAATGTTTGTGATATGTTTCGTGATTCAAGTGATTCAGTTTGTTGGTTAATTAATATAGTATACTCCCCTGAGCACACTGCTCGTGCATTTACATATATAGATAATTCAATCAATCAATCTGGGTGCCGTGCCAGAATTCTGGTGTAGGCGGCGGCCATAACAGCCTTGTTATGGCTCTATACGAAGGGCATAAAATCCGCAGTAGAGGCCCAAAATTCTTACTGCAGCATGTTTTTTTATTGAGACACCATCTCTAGCTAGCTGGCTGTTGACCCTAAAGAGTTCATCCACCCTTTGATAGGTCTTGTTTTTATTCCTACTGGGTTGCTAACCACCCTTCTCACCAAATTTGGAACCTGGTGGGGGAGCCAGTTTAGTTTTACTGACCACTCGACCATGCAACAGATTGTACTGGCTTCCATGTTACCAGTCGCAGGGCAAAACCTGATATAGATAACTAGAAGGGCCGATTCACTTCCCAGGCATATTCAATAAACATGAAATACATTTTTGATTTTGTGTTTGTGTTTTGAATTTTTGTATTCAGCCAAAATGAACTGATAATGGAAAATAGAATGTATTGACTTTTCACTAGTGAAAGAGCAGCTTTAATAGGAAAAAAAAACAACCTCAGACAGAGGATTAAAGAAGTTGCGGTTTCATGTTAAAAAGTTTTTCTGTTAATTGACATACTGAATATAAACGAATAGGAGGTTTATATCTTTCTACAAAAAAGAGCTCATTATCATCCGAGAGAGTGCCAATCACTTTGACCTTCATTATTTGTAAACAATCATTCAGTTCAGCGTTCACAAAAAAAAAAAAAATGAAGATCACTGAGCATTTATTCATGACGGTCTTCTTTCTTGTTCTTCTCTCAGAAGAAGAGAAAGAAATGGGTAACATATGAAGCTACTTTTTTTTTTTTCAATTTACACCCGAGCCTACTGGCTCATCGGACCGGTGCTTATCCCCAGATTCTGTAGCGTGAAGCGACTAGGAGCACAACTCCTTCTGGATAGGACACTAGTCCATCGCCGGTTACCTTCCCAGTATACGTTACTGGTACCCATTTATACTGCTGGGTAAACAGAGGCACACTTGTGGTTAAGACCTTGCCCAGGGGTCTTAGCACAGTGGGGGTCTCACTGGGTTTGAACACACAACTTCCCTATCATGAGCCCAGCACCCGAACCACTACACCACCGGCCCCACTATGAATCTACTAACCAAGATAAAAATAGGCCATAATATCAATGAAAGTACAATTCCAGGGCAAAATAACTGTTGCATCACACCACATGTTAATTGAGTGTGGAATATTCCTTTGGAGGTACAGTGTGTATAAAGATATTTTCAGATGAAAGACACTAAGGGTACAAAAGACATGAACCATAAATTATCCTATTTCTACCAGTGTGTATATGAGAAAAAATGGGGGCAATGCAAGGACAATTCAAATGGGCTTCATTCATGCACTGTTCTGCTAAATTCTGTGGTTGTCTCTTTTTATAGGTCATACAGAAGGTGAAAGCATGTGTCCTCCATCTCTGTCTGTTGGTCTTAAGTCCTGTAAAGTATGAAACAGCAGTATGTGAACGAGTAGACCTCATGGCTTTGGCTAAAGCTCATCGAGGTGAAGGCTGTGCACGTCCTCGTTTATGCCACATTACCCGAGATCCTGACATTGGCCTGGGACTCAGCATCGTCCCCATTGAGGGTACACTAATTTATTTGTATGTGTGCAACAGAAAGAATGAATAAGGATATTGTTGAGCTCAATCATAAAACTCATATATACAGTTGTGTTCAAAATAATAACAGTCAGACATCACTAACCTGACTGCATAAGGCGCATCAGATTATGAAACGCAATATCAATAAATGACGTTTGAACGGCCCCTGTCCACACATGAGGGACACTGCTTTATAAGGCACACCGTCAGGGATTTTGCAGATTGAAGGCTTTTACGTGCACCTTATGGTACGAAAAATACAGTAATCAGTTTTTACTAGAAATGATCGTTCTACAAGGGAAATAATTGACAATTAGGTGTGGTAGAGTAATAGAATCCAACAGAATGAACAGTCATGACATGCATGCTGCTGATTCTGTGAAATTGAAAGGTTTGAGTTCAAAATATTAGCAGTGTGGAGTTCAATTAGTGATGTCATTCATTCTTTGAAAAACAGATTACAGTTATTGTCCTTATTTAAGGAAGGAAGGCAGCAAACGTTGTACATGCTGGTTATAGAGCATTTCTCTCTGAAATTCTGAGCAAACTGCGTCATTCCAGACATTGTTCAGAACAATGTACCTTGATTAAAAAGTTTATTGGAGAGGAGAAAGATAAATAAATGCAGGAAATGGTGGACTACTCAGCTAAAATAATCACAAATTCTTTAAAATGACAACCAAAACCTGAAAGACGTGGAAGAAAGTGAAATGCTACCATTTCAATTGATGGAAGAAGAGCCAAAATGGAAAGAACTCGACCAACAATCAGCCCCAGGAAGATCAAAGAAGGTCTACGTTTACCTGTGAGTCCTGTTTCAATTAGAAAACGCCAATGTGGAGCCAAGCTATCGGCAAGAAGCCCTGTAAAGTCGCACTGTTGAAAAAAGGCATGTTGAAGAGGTTACAATTTGCCAAACAGCACATTGACTGACCTAAAGAGAAATGGAGCAACATTTTGTGGACTGATGAAAGTAAGATTGTTCTTTTTGGGTGTCAGCCCCCCCTAGACGATCCCCAAACAACTGAATTCAAACCACAGTACACTGTGAGGACAGTGAAGCCTTGTGGCGCAAGCGTCATGATATGGGAATGTTTCTCATACTACGGTGTCGGGTCTATTGATCACATACCAGGAATCATAGATCAGTTTGAATCCATAAGAACACTTGAAGAGATCGTACTGCCTTATGCTGAAATGAAAGTTGAAAGTGCCTTAAAGACAAGCACCCCAAACATACCAGTAAACGAGCAACATCTTGGTTCCAGATCAACAAGATCGAGGATCGACGCAATGGGCGATCCCACGTCCATAATCCAATAGAAAACGGGTTTTCATCAAAAATGCAGTTTTGAGGCAAAAACAAGAAATACAGAAAAGTGTAGTCCAATCATCCTGGGCTGGAAAACCTGTCCACAGGTGCCAGATGTTGTTTGACTCCATGCAACACAGCTGTGCAGCAGTTCTCAGAAACAGTGTTTATACAGCTAAATATTAGTTCAGTGATTTAAAAGAAAGCAAAATCTTACATTTTTCAGTTTATACAGTGAATGTTTGAGTTTGTAACGAAGAAAGCAGACACTGATATTTTTTGAACAGTCTAATATTCACTGTTCTTCAATTTCTTTAAAGGAATAGTACAAATTTTAATATATTTTTTCTTCATGTTTTGACTTGGAATAGAATGCTTCGTGTTCACAATGCATTTGTGTGTATGGAATTAAAAGCTATTAAGGATTTTGACCTTTATTAATGGGGCAGTGGTGGTCTAGTGGTATAAGGCGCCGGATCACTGATCCAAAGGTTGGGGGTTCGAGTCCCACTCTCCACAAGGTTGTCACTGCCCCCCCCCCCAGTGCAGCTAACTGGGTTATCAAAGGCCAGCCATGTCTCTCGCTGTCTATGGTGTGAGGCATGTAAAAGAACCATTGCTGATTCTTACCTGCCTGACGTGTTTCCGCCCTGCGATGGCCTGGCGAGCTGTCCAGGGTGTACTCTGCCCTCGCCCTGAGTTGGCTGGGATGGGCACCAGCCTCCCCACAACCCTAATTAGGATGAAGCGGTTACAGAAAATGATGATGAACCTTTATTAATTGTTTTTAAACACACTGCTATTATTTTAAACACAACAGTACAGATCTGATCTGTTTCAAACAGTGCTTCTCAAATAGGGGGTCACGGTATGATGCCAGGGGGAGCGCGTATGACCCTGGGGAACATCCTTTTCTGTAATTGTGTAAGAGAATTAAGTGTAATTGCACCTCCACTCCACTAGTTGGCAGTGGCGCGCTCATTATCCGGCTATGGTGTAGCGGGTTTTCGCACAAGCAAACAATATGAAGTGCAGTGAAGTGCAGCTTCAATAAACAACATGGAAAAATTTCTAACGAACGAAGAGAAAGATGGAGAGATACAGAGATATTAAGACATAAATAAGTTGAATGAGTTTAAATAAGGATGTTTTTTTTTTCAAGCACATTGGTGCACAGCAGTGGTGGTCTAGTGGTATAGGGTGCTGGATTGCTGATCCAAAGGTTGGGGGTTCGAGTCCCACTCTCCACAAGGTTGTCATTGTCCTCCCCAGTGCAGCTAACTGGGTTATCAAAGGCGGGCCATGTCTCTCACTGTCTATGGTGGGAGGCATGTAAAAGAACCATTGCTGACTTTCGACAAGAGTAGCTGCAAAGCCATCGGCGTGTTTCTGCCCTGCGATGGCCTGGCAAGCTGTCCAGGGTGTACTCTGCCCTCGCCTGAAGTTGGCTGGGATGGGCACCAGCCTCCCCGCGACCCTAATTAGGATTAAGCAGTTACAGAAAATGATGATGAACATTGGTGCACTTTAAATCTTTTCAATCGCAGATTAAAAAACAATGTTAATGAAGTTTTTCTTTGCCGTAAGTTGAGCTATATTTCTTTTTTTTGTTTTTAATGTTAATAAAGATACAATGTTATGCAGAGGTGCACTAATAATAATTTTATAGATAAACAATGCTATTTATAGTTGCTCGCTGGACGGTGGGGATGGGGGGGGGGTTATTTCCTAGGGAGGGCGCCACAGAAAATAATTGAGAAGCACTGGTTTAAGGGCATTGACTGTGGATTAAGTATGCCTTTTGTGTGTGCAGGTGAGAGAGGAAAATATTATCTCGGTACTGTGAGTGAAGGTCCAGCAGAGAGAGCAGGTGTTCAGTCAGGAGATCATCTGTTCTGGGTCAATGGTGTCATGGTCTCAAAGCTCACACATTCTGCCCTGGTGAAAATGGTTGGTTGGCAGGGTATTCATCTGGATTTTACCCTTTAACGTTGTTTTTTTTTTTTTTTTTAATTTCTTCTGTTACTTTGTTTTCAGTTTAAAAAGTGTGAAGAATATGTCACCATTTTGGTGATAGACAACCTAAGCACAGAGAGCTATATTCGCCGAAGAATGCCGATTCTACCTGAATTTTCCAGTGCTCATAACCTGCCTCACAAGCCAAAAAACCTACATCTGATAAAGGGACCGCAAGGTTATGGATTCCTCTTAAGACAAGAGAAACTGTCTACAGGACGCATTGGTGAGAATTTCAGTGTACACATTCTTTAAATCTAATAATTTTGCCATTATTATGTTATTACTTTATACAGTATTTGAAGAACAGAGCAACTGACATTCATTCATTCTCTAAACTGCTTAATCCTAATTAGGGTCGCAGGGAAGCTAGTGCCCATCTCAACCGACTCTGGAAAAGGGCAAATGACATTCTGGAACAATTTTGGACTTGGTCGCTTAGTTCCAGAAAAGGGAATTTTCAAAGTTATTATGAACAAAAACAAAACAGGGTCATCTCTAAAGCTGGGAAACACTTGGGAGGATTTCCACAAGCTAAACATCATTTAATAGTAATATGGTAGTGCCTTTGTAACATCCTTTTAATGCGGTTACTATGGCCATTTTGGAACAAAAAAGCTCATGTCAAACATTTAAATTCATAGTAAGTTACTAATAAATATAATAAAGATTTAGTTTTTCTATTAGTTAACACAGTGGGTTTTTATGGTAAATGGTGCCGAAGTGGAATAAATTAAAGTGTTTCTATTGCTTTTACAAAAGTATGGGAGAGGATATAAAATTTAATTCTCCAGCTTGGTCAAGCCATCTCTAGATATGACCACTGGAGCAAAGCATTGATGGAAAAAATTAGAACTGCAGCTCTGATTTGTGTAACATTAATTAACTTGATCCCTGGCTGTGAGCAGGGTTGCCAGGTTTCACAAATAATGGCTGCATATTGCATATGCTGTAAATCAAAAATGTAAAAAAAAAATAATAATAATTAAAAAAAAATCTTTTAACCTTTTATTGCATCGAAACATTTGGAACTAATTTATCATCTTTTTGCGCATTTTTTGAGCTGCAGTAAGGCTGGGGATCTGAAAAAAAAAATCCTAATCCCAGCAAGCTTTAACAAAAGCAATACTCTGATGTTGCATATTTCAGTGAAATCCTTCTGAGAAGGTAATTGTTTATGCATTTGTTCAAAGAATAGCCAGACCTGGGGGCTTTACGTTTTTAAGCTGTAAGTCTCCCCTCCCTGAATCCCTATCGTGGTGGAGGGGTATGCGCGACCTAATGATCCCAAGAGCTATGTTGTCGGGGGAATAATGCCCCTGGTAGGGTTACCCAAGGCAAACAGGTCCTGGGTGAGAGTCCAGATGAAGTGCAGTTCAGAAGACCGCGATGATGGAAAAAACAAGGATATAGTCTCCCTCGCCCGGAATTGGGTCACCGGGGTCCCCCTTACCGGAGCCAGGACTGGAGGAGGGGCTTGAAGGCAAGTGCCTAGTGGTCGGGCTTCTGCCCATGGAGCCCGGCTGGGCCCAGCCCGAAAAGGAAACGAGTCTGCCCTCCCATGGACACCACCAACTGTGGGAGGGGCCATGGAGGCCAGGTGCGATATGTGTTGGGTGGCGGCTGACGATATGGGTTCTGTCAGACCGATCCTCGATTACTGACTCTGATTCTTGGGACATGGACTGTCACCTCTCTGGCAGGGAAGGAACCTGAGCTGGTGCATGAGGTGGAGAGATACCGACTAGATATACTGTAGTCGGGCTCACCTCAACACAGCTTGGGCTCAGGAACAACTCATCTCGAGAGAGGCTGGACCTTATTCCATTTTGGGAATTGCTCATGGGGCGAGGCGGCGAGCCGGTGTGGGCATCCTTGTTGCCCCCCGTCTCAGTGCCCAAACACTGAGGTTCTTCCCAGTCAATGAAAGGGTAGCTTCCCTCCGCCTTTGGGTGGGGGGACGAGTCCTGACTGTTATTTGTGCTTTTACACCAAATTACAGTTCAGAGTACTCTCCCTTTGTGGAGTCTTTAGGGGGTGTGTTGGAGAACACTCCTGTAGACTCACTCGTTGTCTTGGGAGACTTCAACGCCCATGTGGGAACCAATAGTGTGACCTGGAAGGGTATGATCAGTAGGTACAGTCTCTCCGGTCTGAACCCGAATGGTGTTTCGTTGTTGGACTTCTGTGCTCGTCACAGTTCGTCTATCACGAACGCCATGTTCAAACATAAGGGCGCCCATAAGTGCACTTGGCACCAGGACACCCTAGGTCGCAGTTCGATGACCGACTTTGTAGTCGTGTCACTGGACTTGCGGCCACATGTTCTGGACACTCTGGTGAAGAGGGGAGCTGAGCTGTCTACCGATCACTACCTAGTGGTGAGTTGGCTTCGGTGGTGTGGGAGGTTGCCTTCCAGACCTGGCAGGCCCAAGCGTGAAATTAAGGTCTGCTGGGAATGTTTGGCGGAGTCTCCTGTCCAAGAGGCCTTTAACTACCACCTCCAGCAGAGATATAACCACGTCCCGGAGGAGGCGGGAGACATGGAATCCGAATGGGCCATGTTTCGTGCCTCCATTGCTGAGGTTGCAGCCCATAGCTTTGGCCGGAAGATCGTCGGTGTTTGTCATGATGGTAACCCCCGAACCCGGTGGTGGACACCTGTGGTAAATGGGGCCGTCCAGCTGAAGAAGGAGGCCTATCGGGTCTTATTAGCTTGTGGGACTCCTGAGGTAGCAGACAGGTACCGGCAGGCCAAACGTGCTGCAGCTGAGGCTGTCGCAGATGCAAAATCTCGAGTGTGGGAGGAGTTCAGTGAGGGCCTGGAGAGTGATTACCGGTTGGCCTCAAAAAGGTTCTGGACTACCATCTGATGCCTCAGGAGGGGGAAGCAGTTCTCCACAAACACTGTTTACAGCGGAGGTGGGGAGCTGCTCACCTCGACTGGGGATGTCGGCAAGAAGTGGAGGGAATACTTTGAGGACCTCCTCAATCCCACCAACATGCTCTCCATGGAGGAAGAAGACCCTGGGGGTTTGGGCGGGGGTCTGCCCATCACTGGAGTGGAGGTCACCAAGGTAGTCAAAAAGCTCCTCGGTCGTCGAGCTCCGTTGTTGGATGAGATCCGCCCTGAATATCTCAGGGCTCTGGTTGATGACACGTCTCTGCAACATCGCGTGGTCATCAGGGGCAGTGCCTCTGGATTGGCAAACCGGGGTGTTTTTTTCCCCAATTATCGGAGAATAACACTCCTCAGCCTACCTGGAAAAGTTTATGCAGGGGTACTGGAGAGAAGGATCCAACCAATAGTCAAACCTCGGATCCAGAAGGCACAATGTGGTTTTCTTCCCGGCTGTAGCACTCTTGACCAACTCTATACGCTCCACAAGATCTTGGAGGGGGCATGGGAGTTTGCCCAATCTGTCCACATGTGTTTTGTGGATTTGGAGAAGGCTTTCAACCATGTCCCTCGGACTATCTTGTGGGGCGTGTTCCGGGAGTATCGCGTTCCGGACCCATTGCTAAAGGCCATTCGATCACTGTGTCACTGGAGCCAGAGTTTGGTCCGTATTGGTAACAATAGGTCGAATTCATTTCCAGTGATGGTTGGAGTCCGCCAAGGCTGTGCTTTGTCACCGATTCTGTTCATAATTTAATGGACAGAATTTCTAGGCGCAGCTTGAGGTGTTGAGGGGTTCTGGTTTGGTGGCCATCGGATCTCGTCTCTGCTTTTTGCGGATGATGTTGTCCTTTTGGCTTCATCAAGCCAGGACCTCAAGCTCTCATTGGAGCGATTCGCAGTTAGGTGCGAAGCGGCCGGGATTAAAATCAGCACCATTTTAAAGAAATTTAATTTTAAGTCATATTAAAGGGTGTAAACACAGCCTGTCCCTTACTCTAATTCCGTATCCTTTCATATAAGTTATTTCATGCATTCCTCTCCTGTAGAAACATCTTTCTGTTCAGGGTTGTGCTGGATTGGGAGCCTATTCTGGGAACATTAGGTGTGAGGAAAGAATGTACTCCGAAAGACCTATATTTTATTTTAAAATGTCTCTCATAATTATAAAGTGTGTGTTATGTTTTTTGGCTCCCTACAGTTCATGTGCTGAGAGAGATAGATCCATGCAGTCCAGCTGAGGCAGCAGGGATGGAGGATGGGGATTTGCTGTTGGTGGTTAATGGAGAACCGGTGGAGAACTCCGAGCACGAGTATATAGTCAGCAGAATACGGCAAAGCGGTCAGCATGTCACATTTACTACCATCTCTATTCAGGGCAGAGACTACTACACACAGGTGCGTGCACATTCACATTTGCACATGCAAAATACACGCGCACACTCACACACAAGGGTGGAGTACGACATGTTTGTAGGATAAATTCAATGAAATATTCAGCTCTGTTCCTGTGATCTTGCTGATTATAATAACTATGTTGCTTCAGGTCTTAAACTGTCTAGTGCAGCCGTAGCCTAACCTTTAGAGAAGTGGCAAGTGTGTTGGTGGGAGAGTGAGCAGCACCTTCCCTTCCTCCACGGAAACTGCTGAAGTGCTCTTGAGCAAGGGACGTAAACCCCAACTGCTCTGTGGGCACCCCAATGTGTGTGACAGCCCACTGCTCCAACTGTGTGTGTGTGTGTGTGTGTGTGTGTGTGTGCTCATTTTATATGGGTCAAATGTGGTGGAAATAATTTCCTTTATGGGGTTAAAGAGGTAAGTCTGTTGGGTTTTTACACCCGAGCCTCGTGGCTCATCAGGCTGGTGCTTATCCCCGGTTTCTGTAGCGTGAAGCGACTAGGAGTTGAACTCCTCCTGGATGGGACGCTGGTCCATCGCAGGTTTACCTTCCCAGTATATTTTACTGGTACCCATTTATACTGCTGGGTGAACAGAGGTACACTTGTGGTTGAGACCTTGCCCAGGGGTCTTAGCACAGTGAGGGTCTCAGTGGGATTCGAACTCACAACCTCCCGATCATGAGCGCAGCACCCTAACCACTACACCACCGGCCCCACTTTATGGAGTTAATACACTATATTAAAGTAAAAAAAAAAAAAATCTAACTGACAGACATAAATGTCTGTCTGTCTTCCTTTCGGCTTTTTCCCTTTTCCTCGGGAGTCGCCACAGTGAATCATCTGATTCGCAGGTTTGATTTGGCCGAGGTTTTTACATCGGATGCCCTTCCTGTCACAACCCTTTTTAGCAAGGGACAGAAACACACTGACGGCTTTGCAGCTCCTCTTTACGAAAGTCAGCAATGGTTCTTTTACATGAACCTCTCACCATAGACAGTGACAGACATGGCCCGCCTTTGATAACCCAGTTAGCCGCACTGGGGGGGACAGTGTAATAGAGTATAACAAATACATTTTCTGTTGGAATGCCAGACTTTTAGGCATCTTTTGCAAACTTAATATAAATTTTAGATATAAACATTTGACCGTGATTCATTACAGTCAATGAAATTTCTTAAAATGAAATCATGAAGCGAAGAATGAGACAGTGAGCTGAGTACAAAAACCCTCCAAAAAGCTGCTCTGTGCTGTCTCACACATCCTGCACTAAAACAAAGAGGCGTCTGAATTCCTTTTCTGATTCTGTCCAATTATCAAGGACACGCAGCTTCCTTTGGTGCCCACTCACGCTCGCAGCTCCATGACCATAGCTGTAATCTGAATGCAAATCTGAAATAATTAACAAGCTAATTCAGCAACATCCATCAGGCACATAATTGTTTTAGTATCTTCGCCCTTCCATACTTTGGTCATAGCTAACTCTCCCATATCAGGTATGCCAGCACATCACACATCACCACAACCAGGTCGAAACGACAGAAAGCATAGGCTGCCACTGAGTCATGTGATGCTTGTATATTCAGGGGCAGCATGACATAAACAGAGGTAAAACGGGTAAAGAGAGTCGGAACGTAAGTCTACTGGTAAATTGAGAGCTTAGTGTTCTGGATTAGCTCCCTCTTCACCACGGTAGACTGGTACAAGCTCTGCTTTTACAACAGAGGCTGCACTGATCTGCTTGTCAATCTCCATCTCCATTCCTCCCTCACTTGTGAATGGATGCAGATTACCAGGTTCCCCATGGAGCCAGGCCTGGGGGAGGGGCTCGAAGGCCTGGTTCTCAGACTACTGCCCCTGGAGCTTGGCCTGGTGCAGCCCGAAGAGGAGACATGGGTCCATCCTCCCATGGACCTCACACCTGTGGAAGGGGCCATAGGGGTCAGGTGCAGTGTGAGCTGGGTGGCAGATGAAAACAAGGTTCTACCGACCCGATCCTCAGCTACTGACTCTGGCTTTTGGGACATGGAATGTCATATCTTTGGGATATATATTTATAATAAACATATGCATGTGGACACCTGACAATTACTCCTGCATTATATTGATTGTCTTTAAAGTGGAGCTCCATACTTATGCAGATATCAAAGTCATGAGGTCAATTTCATCTGACATGTCCTGATCTGTTAACACCTCACACCTGGTGAAGAAGGTCCGACAACGGCTTTTCTTCCTCAGGCAGCTGAAACATACTGGACTCTCCTCTCAGCTGCTCAAGAACTTCTACAGTGCTACAATAGAAAGGACAGAAAGGACTTAGCCCAAGTGGTGAGGACTGCACAGGGGATCGTGGGCTGCCATCTACCAGATCTGGACAAAATATATGCTGTCCAAGTCCAGAAGAAGGCTAACCACATCACAACAGATCCCACACACCCGGGAAGTGGATGTTTGTACCACTTCATTCAGAAAAGCGGTACGGAAACATCACGATCAGAAAAACCAGACTCAAAAAACAGCTTTTACTCAGAGCAGTGAAAGCCTGCGCTATACCTCATTTACATTCTGGTTTATTCACTTTGCGGGGCCGGTGGCGTAGTGGTTAGGGTGCTGGGCTCATGATCGGGAGGTTTTGTGCTTGAATCCCAGTTAGTCCCCCACTGTGCTAAGACCCCTGAGCAAGGTCTTAACCACAAGTGTGCCTCTGTTCACCCAGCAGTATAAATGGGAACCAGTAAAATATACTGGGAAGGTAAGCCGTGATGGACTAGCGTCCCATCCAGGAGGAGATGTCCTCCCGGTCGCCTCACACTATGGAAACTGGGAATAAGCACTGGCCTGATGAGCCACTAGGGTCTGGTGTAAAAACCCGACTGACTTGACCTTATTCACTTCGTGCTTTTACATTTTAGTCTGTCCACCTTGCTGCTGCTGCTACTATTTATTTATTTATTTATTCGTCCATTCATTTATTCCACGATGCGTCAATGCCATCTCAGTGTTTAGTTCTGTTATACACACAGAGTTCGCATTGGTTTTATATTTTTACTTAAAGTTTCGTGTACAGAACTTGTGTGTATATCCAGTGTTAATTGAAGTCTATTGTCTCATTTGCACCTTTCAATGCTGACAGCCTCGTACAAAATCTCATTATGGCAATAAATACTCTTGAATAAATTTTAAATCTAATTACTAGTAGCAAAAAAAATTCCGTCCCCTGGAGTAAGAGACCCTAACCTGTTCCTTCTCTGTATACAAAACAAGCTCCATTAAGTGATGGTTTGTCAAACTCGCTGATTATTCAATTTAAGTCAATTTGATTCGGTTTTATTTGTACAGCGCCTTTTACAATTGAGATTGTCGCAAAGCGGCTTTGCACAGTAAAAAGTAAGGGCTTATAAGGTATAAAATAATTTCCTATAATTTAATTGGCCTGAACACAGCTCTGAACTGCACTGTGACTTTTGGGATGAACTGGAACACTGACCGAACCCCAGACCTTATCACTCAGTGTCTGACCTCATTAATCCTCTTGCGGTTGAATAAGCAAAACCAGCCATGTTCCAAATTCTTGGAAGTTCATGCTTCCACAAGAGTGAAGGTTATTATAACAGTAAAAAAAACAGTACATTTGGAATGAGCTTGAAAAGCTCATCTAATGATAATGGTGACGTATCTGTAAATGTTTAGTGTAAACCTGTGTAAACCTATATACTGCCCATACAGTAAACGTGTGCACTTGTGGTTATGAATGTTGGTGCAATTATTTTGCGTCACCCTTCTTCCCACTCAAAATAAACAGTAAGACGCCCCTCACTTGCTGCGTTCCAGTGGTGATAAATTTCATTTTGATAAATCCACAGTAGACACTGAATGTTGTCTTTCATTAATAGGACTCACATATCCATGTTAGCAGATTGCGAGGATGAGGAGGTGAGCAAGCTGGACAGAGTGAAGCAGTTGCTGCAAAAATAAGATAAGCTGACTGCCATTGCAGTCCACTAGGCATTCAGCAGAGCAAAAAATGATTAAAAGTTAAATTAAACCGAACTTTAATTAAAGAATAAATTTTAGAGCTGCACAGTGGCATAGTGGACAGCACTTCCATCTTACAACAAAAAGATCACCATTTTGAGTCTTGTGCCCAGTGAGGGTGTTTCTGTGCGGAGTTCGCATGTTCTTCCTGTGCCCACAAGGATTTTCCTAATGGATCAGTCACACAGCATTTTACAGCTTAATCACGGCCAAAACCCGTCTAAAAATGGTTTCCCGTGAAGCAGACGGCGTTGTTCGTGTTGATGTCGAGTTTAAGACGTGCTACAGTTGATTTTTAGACATGGCAGGACGTGGGGAAAAATTTGAACGGCGCTGGACGTGGAAAAAAGTTTTGAACTGCTCAAAATTTTAGACCACGGACAACCACGTGGTAAAGACGTGCTAAAGACGTGCAACACATGTGAAACACACGTAATAATCCGTGTTCTGGCAGTGATAAAAATTTGGGGAGACATGATAAGATGCAAAAGCGGCAATCCACCCTTCTGACGATGCCGAGCCGCAGTTATTAGTGATTAGGCAGTGCTATGGCAGTGGAGTGCCCATTTTACGTCCACGCTCAAGACGTGATCGGCAGTGATACAGATGTGATGAGACCGTGATTAGCCGTGGTAACTTGCAGTTTTTTTCCCACGTTCGAACATGTGTTTTTCCTAAGTTGTCTTACACGTTGCTGGACGTGGTTATCCGTGCTTAGGCAGTGTTTTAGCAGTGGAACAGCCGCTGACGGCCTTGCCACGTAAAAAGCACGTACAAAGCACGGCCAAGCCAAAATTGACTAAACGTTATCACTTACGACCACGTCCACCAGATTTTCAGAACTTTTTGTACGTGATTTAGACATGGAATGCTGTGTGACCAGGGCTTAACACAAGTGTTGTCCCACAGTCAAAAGACATAGATATGGGGCTAATCAGACATTCTTGATTGCCGCTGGGTGTGAATGTGATTGATCATGCGTCTAAAGTTAACCTTACAACAGTTTGGTGAGTAGCTCAGGGTGTACCCCCATCTTCACAGGAGTTGGATGGGATGGGCTCCACCCTTCCTCACAACCCCAATGAAGAATAAGATGGTTCAACAAATGAACTGAAACTAAATAATTCTTGGATGCCAGTGATGATCATGTTTACTATAAAGAATACAATCTAATCATTCTGGAAATTTTTAAATGCAAGTTAAAATTTAGGCTGGCACAGTAGTGTAGTGGTTAGCACATCCATGTTATGCCAAGTAGGTCGTGAGTTTGAGTCTCAGGTTCGGCAAGGACGTTTCTATTTGGAGTTTGTATGTTTTCCTTGAAAGTGGAATAGTGGTTAGTACGTCTGTCTCACTGCAAGAGGGTCCTGGGTTCAGGTCCCAGCTCGGACATTTCTGTGCGAGTATGAATGATTGTGAGTGTTGGCCCAGGGTGTACACAGCCCACACCCAGAGTGGGCTGAGATAGGCGCCAGACCCCTGCAACCCTAATTACAGGGATCCCAATGAGGTTTAGAAAAAAAATAGAGGAAACGGATTTAGAAATGGAGGAAATTAAATATTTCAACTGGGGGTCAAGGGGGCCGCAGGGCCCCTTGCGGGGTACAGGGGCAGCGCATGTCATGTAAAAAAATCATGCAAACAAGTTAATAGTTGTTTTGTAACATGCATAAACACGAAACAAAACAGCTTAAATAGTGTAAAAAATACTAAAAGGTTATTTCAGTGTTGATAAACACACATAATTCAAGTAGTATAGCCCTCCGGCTCGTCATTCATGTGTAACATAATTATGAAATAATTATCAACTAATTTGTAAAATGGTCACATATCACATGTATTCAACAAGGTCTTAGAAAGTGAGCAGATGCCAGAGGAATGGAGGAGAAGTGTGCTTGTGCCCATTTTTAAGAACAAGGGAGATGTACAGAGTTGTGGCAACTACAGAGGGATAAAGTTGATGAGCCATACAATGAAGCTATGGGAAAGAATAGTGGAAGCTAGACTAAGGGCAGAGGTCAGCATTTGTGAACAACAGTTTGGTTTCATGCCAAGAAAGAGCACCACAGATGCAGTGTTTGCTTTGAGGATGTTAATAGAGAAGTACAGAGAAGGTCAGAAGGAGCTGCATTGTGCCTTTGTGGATCTGGAGAAAGCATATGACAGGGTGCCGAGAGAAGAACTGTGGTATTGTATGAGGAAGTCTGGAGTGGCAGAGAAGTATGTTAGAGTGATGCAGGACATGTATGATAGATGTAAGACAGTGGTGAGGTGTGCTGTCGGTGTGACAGAAGAGTTTAAGGTGGAGGTGGGACTGCATCAAGGGTCAGCTCTGAGCCCCTTCTTGTTTGCTATGGTGATGGACAGGCTGACAGACGAGGTTAGACAAGAATCTCCATGGACTATGATGTTTGCAGATGACATCGTGATCTGCAGTGAGAGCAGAGAACAAGTGGAGGAACATCTATAGAGGTGGAGGTATGCCCTGGAAAGGAGGGGAATGAAGGTTAGTCTCAGTAAGACAGAATACATGTGTGTGAACGACAAGGAGCCAAGAGGAACGGTGAGGTTACAGGGGGCAGAGATAAAGAAGGTGGAGGATTTTAAGTACTTAGGCTCAACAATCCAGAGCAATGGAGAGTGTGGAAAAGAGGTGAAGAAGCATGTGCAGGCAGGTTGGAATGGATGGAGAAAAGTGTCCGGTGTGATGTGTGATAGGAGAGTATCGGTAAGAATGAAGGGAAAAGTGTGCAAGACGGTGATGAGGCCAGCGATGTTGTATGGTTTAGAGACAGTGGCCCTGGGGAAAAGACAGGAGTCAGAGTTGGAGGTAGCAGAGATGAAAATGTTGAGATTCTCTTTGGGAGTAACGAGGATGGATAGGATCAGGAATGAATACATCAGAGGGACAGCACATGTAAGATGTTTTGGAGACAAAGTCAGAGAGGCTAGATTGAGATGGTTTGGACATGTACAGAGGAGAGATAGTGAGTATATTGGTAGTAGGATGCTGAGGTTGGAACTACCAAGCAGAAGGCCCAGAGGAAGACCAAAGAGAAGATTTATGGATGTGGTGAAGGAGGACATGAAGGTCGTTGGAGTAAGAGTAGAAGATGCAGAGGATAGGGTGAGATGGAGGCAGATCATTTGCTGTGGCGACCCCTGAAGGGAGCAGCCCAAAGTAAAAGAAGAAGAAGAAGAAGATATTATTACAACAAACATTTGTGTTCAACTAGTGAGTACACCACGGCCAGTTGCATGAATTTTTGATCCCAGCATCTAAACCCGATAACCGTTCCACTCTCTCTTATGGAGAATGTCTCTCTCCCACAGCATGTTGAAATCGAGAAATCCAGCAAGAAATCAACCGGAAATCCGGCAAGGATGCCATCATATATGCTTTCGCATTATTTCACGTACATCCTCGCGGTACTTTACTTCCAAGTATTATTGAATGTCAACGGAAACAACCGACATCGACCAAAACATATCCAAAGCAAGCCAACTTGCGCTAATCTATTAACCATCCATGCAATTTTTTTTAGCAAAATTATACAAGAATAAAAACAATTATTTACAATTCTCTTCAGTATAAATTACTTTGGCAAGTAAAATTAGCAGAATTTTGCTAAATAGCAGACTATCTGGAATCCCTGCGATTAGGATTAAGTGGTTCAGAAAATGAATCAGGGAATGTTCTCACCATGGGTTTCCTCTGAGTACTCCCGATTCCTCCCACAGGCCACAGACCTGCACATTAGGCTAATTGGCTGTTCCAAATTGCCCCTCGGTGTGGATGTGAAAGTGAATATTTGTCTTTTGGCCCCGCAATGGTCTGGCATGTTGTTCTGGGTGTACCCTGCCTTTACCCAATACTGGCTGAGTAGACTCCAGCCTCCCCATGACCCCAATAGGATTAAGTGGTTTGGCAAATGAGTGAATTGCAATCTAGCAGCTCCAGTATGTAGAATAGCTGTGGATTTGATAAGCAGTGTAATGATTGTGGATTATCGGCATTTATTCCTTGATGTACTTTTACCAGCTGGGGCTTTCTCCACTGATGTTTAATGAAGAATCCATTCCACAAAGAGAGTGTTACACCACAAGCCCTCTACCACCCAACACCCTGCAGCATCCTCGACTGTGCACCCTTTACAAAGAAGACACTGGATTTGGATTCAAGCTGGCATGCACCCAGAATGACTGTAGGGTTTATGTTAGCCAGGTACCCACCAATGTTTTGGTACATCTTATATATACATTGTTGATGTTGATGAATTAATTTATTTAACAGTTAATGAATCACTGATCATCCCCAAATTCTGATGCACACACACACACACACACACACACACACACGCACTCTGTTTTCTCTGCTAGGTGGGAGCTGGACATGCTGGAGAGAAAGCAGGGCTGCGGGAGGGGGATGTGATTTTGGAAGTGAACGGGCAGAATGTGGAGCATAAGAGTTTAGAGGAGGTGGTGACACTGATCGGGAAGGGAGGCATGTCACTCCTGCTGCTCGTGGTAGAGAAGGCTGGCTATGAGAGCCTCAGAACAAGCGGCGAGTCCATCACTCTGGATGTGAGTTTGCCCAGCACACAGGAGAGAAAATACACCCATGTTCCAGTATACAGGGATCCCTCACTTTCCACGGTTAATTGGGACCAAGATCCCAACGCGACCATCAAAATCCGCGAAGTAGGATCACACCCCACCCCCGACTGACGTATACGTACATGTATGTGTGTATATAATATCAATAAATATATATCCAATGCTATAAATGCTTGTAATAACAATTAAACATTGAAAAAATAACATAAGATGTAAATAAAATATACAGACGTTCTCCAACTTACCAACTTTCGTTTTGCAAACATCCGGAGATACCAACATGTCCGAGGTCAAAATTGAAAGTGAAAGTGAAATGAAATTGAACAAGTAGAAATAGAAATGGAATAAAATCTACAGAAAGAAAGATCATAAATATAAGTATTAACTATGATTAAACATTATTAACTGCGGTAACTGCGGTACACTTAATACTGGGCTCCGGCAGAGGAGGGTGTGGCTACGCAACAATGTATCCAGTTTTGATGGGAGATTTTGGGTTGTTTGTTGGTTTAGGGGTTTTTTTTGTTGCATAATTGGCCTTGTTTTTGTGACATTTTCCTTAACTTTTCCACCCATTCTTCCTTAATTTTATTATTTTTTTAATTCAATGAATATATATATTTTTTTTAAACCGTGATGCGCTGAAGCCGCATTAATTGAAGCGCGAAGTAGCGAGGGATCCCTGTATTACCCAAAGAGAATGTTTCATTCTCCATTCATTTGCCAAACTGCTCAATTCTACAGGGGTTTTGAGGAGGCTGGTGCCTATCTCAGCCAACAGTAGAAGAAAAACAGCGTATATCCTCAACAGCTCGCCATCACAGGGCAACACACACAATTATTCACACTCCAACCTAGGGACAATTTGGAACACCAAATTAGCCTAATGTGCATGTCTTCGGACTGTGGGAGGATACTCAAAGGAATACTCTTTTTTTATACTCTTAAAGGAATACTCTTCTATTTACCAGAATATTCAAAGGAAACTCATGGCGAGAAAATGCAATGCAACGCCTTTTTTCTTTGATACAGACATGCTAAGCACTACATCACAAACAGAATGTGGTGGAAAATATTACTTTCTATGGGTAATTTTAATGGTTACACACAAAGTGCATCAAACTTATTGGTCAAATAAAAAACACAAGTAAAAGACAGCAGTTCCTGAAGCTGAATCCCAATCTCATTTGTCAAACTGCTTAAATCCTACTAGGGCACGAGGAGGCTGAAGCCTATCTCAGGCGACACCGGACAAATGTGGGAACTGTGAACAGCTTGTCTGACCATTGCAGGGTCAAAACACATGCAGTGGAGCCTCAGTACTCGAACTTATTCCTTTCCAGACGGCTGTTCGGATTCCAATTTGTTCAAAGTCCGAATCTGCTTTTCCCATTACAAATAATGTAAATGGTCTTCTGTTCCGTCGTCTTTTGAACAGAAGTTAACAGTATCGTAACTCATACCATAGGTTCGCAAATTAAGTGAAATTTGCTATGGTCTGTGTTGTGAGAGACTCTGGCTTTAGCTGCTCTCTCTCTCTCTCTCTCTCTCTCTGTGCGTTGAAGTCACATGTGGGTGGAGCACTAAACACACACACCTGATTCCACTTAATCACTGGCTATAAATAGCAGAGTGCGTACCCCGGTGCTAGAAAAAACGGTGTCCCTCTTCCCCGTGATCTCTCTGACTCTCATCTCCATGCTCCAACAGTTCCCACTTTTAGTTTGATTTCCGTGTTTCCCCACATCTCCAACAGTGACTACGAATTACGCATGATCTAGTGCCTTCCCATTGAACACAAAAGCGCACCCGTTTTCTAACGTGGCTTCTATTTCTGCCTTCTTTTCAAAACCTTATGGAAGTAGCTCATGACCTCATCGTTAAAGGTGTTCTCAATGTTGCTAGCGCTTTAGCTTAGCGTTAGTGCTTTAGCACTAGCCTTAGCTGTATGAAGTGGATGTTTGTACCACTTCATTCAGAAAAACGGTACGGAAACATCAAGATCAGCAAAACCAGACTCAAAAACAGCTTTTACTCAGAGCAGAGAAAGCCTGCTCTGTATCTCATTTACATTCTGGTTTATTCACTTTGTGGGGCCGGTGGCGTAGTGGTTAGGGTGCTGCACTCATGATTAGCAGGTTGTGTGTTCAAATCCCACTGAGACCCTCACTGTGCTCAGACCCCTGGGCAAGGTCTCAACCACAAGTGTGCCTCTGTTCACCCAGCAGTATAAATGTGTACCAGTAAAAATATACTGGCAAGGTAACCTGCAATGGACTAGCGTCCCATCCAGGAGGAGCTGAACTCCTGGTCCCGGTTGTTCAAAACACGGTTATTTTTTAACCACTGGTTAAGTAGAGCTTGATTACGACATAGCTGCTTTTTCAGACAAAGAATTAAGAATCCGCTATCGGTTTGGGAGAGGGTCAATTGTGTACCTGTGCAATCTGCTGGGAGGAGATTTGCAGTGTCCTCCGAATAGGGGCACCCACTGACTGTCGAACTGCAAGTGTTGATCACCCTTCGATTTTATGCCAGTGGGAGCTTTCTACAGGTGGTTGGGGACACTTTACATTTTTTTTGGCTTTATGAGGGTGATACATAAGTAGTACCGTATCAACAACTTCAGGACTTCCCCAGAACAGCACGCTTTATCATGGTAATACATAATATCAAAAACTTCTGGACTTACGGAAGTCGCGCACTTTTCCTCCCTCTCGGTGTCATTTTTTCTCGCCTATTTCTCGAGTTCGACTTCCGGTTTTTGTTCAGTTTCGAGGATGAAAAAAATCACGGATTTTTCGTTCGGATTCCAATTTGTTCAAACTTTAGAGCGTTCGGATTCCGAGGCTCCATTGTACAATTATTCACACTCAGAAGCACACCCAAGGGCAATCTGGAACAGCTCATCATTCTAATGTAGAAATATCTGATAAAACTACAGGTCCTGTTATACACTGTGTTCAAAAAGTCAAGAACTAATGGAAATATATCGAGCAAACTCCATCAAAAACATGACAGCAACTGAGAAAAAAAACATAAGTGTATATGTAGTTCTGTTTTCATTGGTTGTCGCATATATATATATATATATGTATATATCGGTGGTTCCTATCCTGGGTTCGATCAAACCCTAGGGGTTCGGTGAGTCAGTCTCAGGGGTTCGGCAGAGGTCAAGACACACACCTGACTTATATTCATGACGACACGCCCCGCTTGGCCTTCACTGGCTGCAGGTGATCACGCTACATTGCTTGGCCAATCTGTGCTGCAGGAAATTTGGTGTGCTCAGTAGTCGAATTGTGACTGTTGTGATGGTACGTCGTGTGATTTCTTTCTTAATGTTTTAATCCATACTATGTTGAGTCAAAAAAGAAAGCGGTCGGACGAATATGTACAACATGGATTCACATATATAACGGAACGTGATATAAGTCGACTTCCTATCTGCATGATTTGCAAAGTAGGATCAACCCTGTACTGACTGATGTATATGTACATGTATATGTACATATAATATCAATAAATACATATTCAATACTATAAAAACATATACCTATGTCTTGAATTTGAAAAAAAAAACTTTTTTTTTTCACTAAAGAAGGGTTCGGTGAACAAGCATATGAAACTGGTGGGGTTCAGTACCGCCAACAAGGTTAAGAACCACTGGTATATATATATATATATATATATATATATATATATATATATATATATATATATATATATATATATATATAATATATATAATTCTCTTAATCTTCACTAGCTTATGTGCAAATTTTTTTCTTGCAGGATCCTCAAGATGAACTCAATCAATTCCTCAATTCAACTCAGGAAAGTTTTTTATAAACATAGAAACTGACCCTGATACATCTTTTTTATTTTTCATAAGACACAAGGAAAACTGCATCCAGCTGAAAGTGCCAAACGCCGTATCTGCTGCTATCTATTAGAAAACAAATACTGCTCACAGTCAATGAAATCTGTCTGATGAATTTATTAATAATTTGTAAATATAATAAATGTAAATAATTAAGACTAATTTATTAAAACACACACACACACACACACACACACACACACACACAAAACAGCACGACTCATGATGGTCTAGTCTTGTTTTTTACTTTGTAAAAAACTTGAGAACACAAACTTTATTATAAACAGTTTAAATCTCCAAAATTTAAAAGGGAATAAAAACATCTATTAAGTGTTTGGTTAAAGCAATTGACTTGAATCGCTGTTAAATCAGGCATTGTTATTATTTCTACAGATCATGTTTCAAAAATATCTTGATGTAACTTATGAGTGATACACATGTTTAGATTCATACATGTATATACATAGTAAATAAAAAGTAGGTATTTTCTTTCAAAATACTTGTTTTTGTTTGATTGTGTCCTTCCTTTTTTCTTCTTATATAATCCTTTTTAATGCACTGTGGGTTAAAGGGTTTGTGATCAGTTGCAAAGAAATCTAAATGAAATATAAAAATACACCTGATTGTGTTCTTTAATTTTCTTACTAACCTTGCTTATTTCTGTTGTTCAGATGTTAAAAGGCCACCTTCAATTTCTGCAAATAATGAAAGTATATATAATAATATTGTTAATAATTTCTCATTTTTTAGCACGAGTAGTATTATGTAAGATGTAAAAATATATAATAGCTTCCATTATATTATCTCAGAGCAGAGCCCCCTGTCAGGACCCCATAGGTATGGAATGGATATTCTTTGTGCCAACACAGGAAACCCAATAAAGCCGCCATGTCACCAATAAAAAAAAACAGATAATTTCATTATGAATAATGAAACGGAAACTCAAATAGAGGCTCATACACAACTGCTCAGACTCACACAGAACAAAAAACAAACATAGGTAAATAAACCTTTGCTGAGGAAAGCAGCACCAAACATTAAAGTACAATTAAACACAAAGTTAATAAAATATTGCATACATCTACGTAGGATCGATGTTTGTCTGATAAATGTGTACAACAGCTCATATACACAGTAGACCTTGGTTATTCGCGGTTTTGCACTCACACCTTCGCGTATTCGCATACTGCCGACTGACTCGGAAGTAACTGTCACGTGATTCAAATTCAGCCAATGACTGTTCTCCCTCCAGCTGATTGATTGAGATGATGTATACGCCCCTTTTTCTCATTCATGCACAAGTTGTCAATGTGCATTTTTATTGTGTTTTAATTACCAGTGAAGCTCTATGATGCCACACAAACGCTGTGCATCTTCTCTGGCTAAGTGCCAGAAAAAGGTAATGATGCTGCATGTCTCTTCTGAAGAAATAAGACTTTCTCCTGAAGAAATGGTAGTTTCCTCTGAAGTGCCAGAGGAGGAATAATCATCTGAACTCTTGTAAAGCACTGTAGTATTAACGTCTTTTTCAATTATTATTCCAGTACAGTACCTAATTTAATGTTTAGAATGTTTGTGTGTGAGATTTTATGCACTGTGCTGTAGCATGTTTATCCTTTTGTTTTGCTTATCCAATTTATTACACTTCATGATCGTTTATGTTCTTTTTGTTATGGTCTGTGTTCTTGGGGGACTTTGATTTTGGCAGCTGTCCCCACTCAGCTGTCCCCACTTTTCGATTCCACGTCACTGTGACACGCAGCGGAGAGCCAACCCTTTCTGTCCTCCACTGTGTGGGCGGGTCCGATAGCTTCAAACTCCAATTTTATTGGATTATAACAACAGCCACAGACTGCGCGTGTTGTTTGAATAAAGAGATAAATTTCCCTCGTTTTGATCGGCTTGGCTCATTTCCACGAAGCCATATACAGCTGGCAAGCAAACACAAATGGACGGACATGGAAAAACTTCAACCCGCAGACCAGCTGATTGCCAAAACTTGGGACACGCTTCCTGTCACATAAACACTGCAGCGTGTGAGTCCAATAAAATTAGAGCCTCAAGGTATCGGACCCGCCCACACAGAAATGATTGGCTCTCAGCTTCACGCCACAGTGACGTGGCATTGAAAGTAGATGAATAAATTTGCTCTGAGCAGTTAGAAAGTGAATCTGCATCATCTCCTGCTTGGCCTTTTAAAATGCTGGCACTGCCGGCAGCGCAAACAACCGTCGTACACAACACTCGCACTGCACTGCCATGAATCATGCTTCACCACTTTTGCGGTCGTAAAGTTGATCAGGTCGTAAGTCGACGACTCACTGTATTCAATGCATTATACAAACTACTGTAATATATCTTAGTCTGTTTGATTTAATGCATTTATGGAACAGTACAGCAATATTCCAATGTATCGATGCATCGGAAATTTTTTTTTATCAATATATCGATACCAATAATAGGTTTTCAATGACACTCCTACATGAAGGTAGTTGGAGTAAGAGTAGAAGATGCAGATGATGGGGTGAGATGGAGGCAGATCATTTGCTGTGGCAACCCCTGAAGGGAACAGCCGAAAGGAAAAGAGGAAGAAGTGGGTTTTCTCTTGGGGGCCATGGTAACGGTATAGAGTACAAAATTTAGATGCTGCCAAGACGGTATCTAGTTACTGAGTGTAGTGGTAGATCGTTGTGTGAATGTGAGATGCTGGGATACTGTGCTGCCGTAACTGTCGTACGTGATGCCGGCTGGCTACCATGATTGCCGTACGCATTGCCGGGCTGCTATGTGCCGAGGTGCCAGAAATTGAGTAAACAAAATAAGCATCTGGTCCTAAGTACGGGTGGACGTAAGTCAAGTCGGTCATAAGTCGGATGTTACTTGTATTAATCATGTGTCATATTAAATATAAACCTGAACTGCTGTGTTTCTCACCTGAGAGAATGTGATCAATTTGTTCAGTGACCCTTTCTGCATCCTGCATGCTGAAGCACATGGGGGGTTTAAATTTGATGACGTTCTGCCATGGTCCATCTGTGCTCACTATTATATGTTTCTCTTTAAGCCTATGCAAATAGAATGACAGAAAAGTCTTCAGATTGAGGTTCACGTTTGATAATAAGATTAACAATTGCTTTGTGTCACATCTTAATATTTCTCACCTTCGAACAATCAGCGCTGCTTCTTCTGTTGCTGGTGTTAAAAGCACTTTGTCTTTAACCAGTTCAAAGCCCACAAAGAGACCTACACCACTGCAGATGACATTATGACATTTTTAATCAAAACCAAACAAAAATTCCTGTCAAAAGAGCATGGTGACAGTTTGTGGTAGAAGGGGACACTGAGGCTTTGCACCAGTATTTAAATAACCAACAATGGCAGCTTGGTATTACAAGGGCTTTAACCCCTGACCTTCTGGTTAGTAACACAAAGCCTTTATGACTGAGCCACCACCACCACCACTGTGTATGAAAGGGATCCCTCACTTTCCGTGGTTAATTGGGACCGAAACCCCCCACAACCGCCGAATTCACCTGCCGAGTAGGATCACCTCCCCCCCGACTGATGTACTGTATACGTACAAGTATATGTTTATACAATATCAATAAATTCATATTCAATGCTATAAATGCTTATAATAGCAAATAAACATTCAAAAATAATGCATAAGATGTAAATAAAATATAAATACACACACATACAGACGCGCACGCGTGCACTCAGATGTTAGTGCACACACTCAAATGCGCACCTCACATACACCTTGTTTTGTGTCATTTTCCTTAACTTCCCCCCATTGTTCCTTAATTTCCTTATTTTTTAATTGGATAAATATCTCAAAAAAAAAAAAAAAAGCGACGCACTGAAGCCGCATGAATTGAAGCACAAAGTAGCGAGGGATCACTGTATAGCATATTTTGCGGGCTATATGGTGCAATATCAATGAACTATTATTGAACGGTATATTTTCATACATAAGGCGCACCAGATTATAAATTCAGATTAAGTGAAACAAAAGTCAGATAAATCAAACTTTATTCAACCCATGCACAGTAACTCTCCTCATTGTTCAGTTGTAACAATATAAAATAAACTATTTTTTTCAATTGATTCATCTTCCATAAATTCATCAAATTCTTCATTTTCAGTTTCTGAGTTTAACAGTTGCATGATTTTGATATCACTCATCTACCCCCAGTGGTTCTCCAGGCACTGCACTGTGGCTACCTGCTGCTCCTGTGAGTAAACACACAGGAGCACCAGGTAGCCACAGTGCAGTGTCTGGAGAACCTCTGGCGGTAAGGGCACCGCAGTCATAAAGGTGGAGTGATAAGCACAGATTTGTAGTGCTGGTCCGGGAATCTCACCAATGACCTTTCAATCCCAAATAAATATCCCATCTCACACAGCAGCACAATATAAAAAATTATAAGAGGAAAGAATATGCTACAGCTGTTGAAATTGAAATTTCAATGACATGGTAGGGATGGCATTAGCAGTCAAGATGCCAAGAGTAATTCTGAAAAACCGGGACAGATCCTTACTTTAGATGCTGAAGAAGTTTGCCACAGAAGAACCATGGTCAACGATACATCATAAGGCTGGACATTGTGAAATACTGAGCAAAATAAATGTGTCTCGAATGACCAAAAAGGCATGTTGGAGACTCAATCAGATGGAAATGTGATCTCATTTAATAAAATCAAAACTGAACTTTTTTTTACCTTTCTGGCAACAGAGTTATTATTGCACAATAAAACTAATGTGAAAATAGATTCAAGATGTTTTTGTAATCTTTTAAAAAAATCTAAAAGTAAACATAGCTCATAATGACTGCTTAACAAGCAAGTAAATATAAAATAAGGAAAGAAAAAAAAACATGATTATTATTTGGAGACAGCAAAAGTATTGAAGTCGATGGGTGTGGTTATTGTAAGCAACCATATGATGGTGATAAACCGTGTAAGGACCTGTATTCACCAACTAATGAAGTTCTTACAGAAAATTACTCACTCATCATCTCTCACTTACTTACTGAACCACTTTTATTCTATTAGTGTCATGGGGAGGCTGAAGCCTTTCTTAATTGATACTGGGAGAAGGTGGGGTACACTCTGAACAGCTTGCAAGTCTATCACAGAGCCAACACACACACAGACACACACACACACACACACACACACACACACACACATACACACACACACACACACACACGCACACACACACACACACACACACACACACACGCAGGGGCAATTTGAAACAGGCAATGTGTCAACCAAGAATTACAAGATCTATCTGCCATTTCATTCAAATGGAAAACAGTGTTAATTCTCAGTTTACAAATTAGCACATGGTGCATGTCATTGGACTGTGGGGGGAAACCGGAGAACCACAACGAAATCAGGGAAGCACTTACATTTCGTGACTTACGTTTTTAATTGGTTCTGGACGGCCGAACGTAAGTTGAAAGTGAACCTAAGTTGTTACAGTGACTCTGTACATGTCCCTTGTTCTTAAAAATGGGCACAAGCACACCTCTCCTCCATTCCTCCGACATCTGCTCACTTTCTAAGATCTTGTTGAATATTCTTGTCAGAAAATCTACTGCTCCCTCCCCTAGACACTTCCATACCTCAACCGGTATGTCATCAGGACCAACTGCCTTTCCACTCTTCATCCTCTTCAATGCCCTCCTCACTTCACCCTTACTAATCTTTGCTACTTCCTGGTCCTCAACGTTCACCCCTTCTACTCTTTTTTCTCTGTCATTTTCCTCATTCATCAGCTCTTCAAAGTTCTCTTTCCATCTTCTCCGTCATCCGTCAATACATTTCCCTCTCTGTCCTTTATCACTCTAACTTGCTGCACATCTTTCCCATCTCTATTTCTCTGCTGTGCTAACCTGTATAAATCATTTTCTCCCTCTTTACTGTCCAACCTATCATACAAGTCATCATACGCCCTCTGTTTGGCCTTTGACACCGCTACCTTTGCCTTACGCTGTGTCTCCCTGTACTCCTGTTTACTCTCTTCGGTCCTCTCTGTGTCCCACTTCTTCTTAGCTAATCTCTTCTTTTGTACACACTCCTGCACTTCCTCATTCCACCACCAAGTTTCCTTATCTACTTTCCTTCCAGAAGACACACCAAGTACTCTCCTACCTGTCTCCCTGATCACATTTGCTGTGGTTGTCCAGTCATCTGGAAGCACTTCCTGACTACCCGAAGCCTGTTTCAACTCCTCCTTGAAGACAACACGACACTCTTCCTTTTTCAGCTTCCACCATTTTGTCTTCTGCTCTGCCTCTGCCTTTTTCACCTTCCTCACCATCAGCGTCATCCTGCACACCACCATCCTATGCTGTTTGGCAACACTCTCACCCACTACTACTTTGCAGTCACTGACGTCCTTCAAATTACATCGTCCACACAAGCTGTAGTCTACCTGTGTGCTCCTACCTCCACTTTCATAAGTCACCCTATGCTCCTGTTTCTTCTTGAAGAAAGTATACATCACAGCCATTTCCATCCTTTTTGCAAATTCAATCAACATCTGTCCTTCTGTGTTCCTGTCCTGGATACCAAACCTGCCCATCACTTCCTCGTCCCCTCTGTTGCCTGCACCAATATGTCCATTGAAGTCTGCCCCAATGACCACTCTTTCACCTCTGGGGGTATTCCTCATCACTTCATCTAACTCACTCCAGAATCTCACCTTCTCTTCTAGCTCACATCCTGCCTGTGGGGCATAAGCACTAACAACATTGACCATCACGCTTCAATTTCTAACTTGAGACTCATCACTCTGTCTGACACTCTTTTCACTTCTCGAACATTCCTGACAAAACTTTCCTTCAAGATGACTCCTACTCCATTTCTCTTCCCATCCACACCGTGATAAAACAGCTTAAACCCTGCTCCTAAGCTTCTAGCCTTGCAACCTTTCCACCTGGTCTCCTGAACGTACAGTATGTCCACCTTCCTCCTCTGCATCATGTCAGTCAGCTCTCTATTTTTTCCTTGCATAGTTCCAACATTCAAAGTCCCTACTCTCAGTCCTAGGCTCACGCATTTCCTCTTCTCTCACTCATTTCCTCTTCTCTCACGCATTTCCTCTTCTCACATTCAAATTAAACTAATAAACTTAATGAAACCGTTTGCGACAGAATAATAAAATACCAAAATAACAATGAGACAGAAATTCTGCAGTGTTCATGACCCTTATAACATCATCCAGACATTAAGCCATGATGCTGGTAGCATTATTCTACCTGAATCAGCAGAGAATAGAAAACTGCTAAGGGGCAATGTGGATAAAGGCAAATAGGCAGTCGTAGAAGAAGAACTGCTTCCCTGTGCAAGCTACTTGCATTTAGGTATTTTTACTATTAGATACGTCTCTTACACAGTAACACATAATGGTAGTCTGTCTCCAAAAAAATCCATGGCATTACTGGTATTATTACCATGGCATTATCCACTGCCTGCTTAAAAAAGTTCCATTTACTTTAATTTTTCACTGAGATCTTATATTGGTGATTATAAAGTGAATGTTGAATCACTTAGTAAAGTCTGTTTAAGTCCATCCCCAAGATGTTTGGAACTATTGAGGTTGGGACTTTGTGGTGGACAATTCATGTGTAAATTATTCGTCCTTCACCCTGAATGACTCCTCCACAGTATGAGCTTCAATTTTAATTTGGTCATTCAGTAAATTCAGTTAGTTAATTGATTTAATTTCATTATGACCTTTCACTGTTGAGCCAATCACGATGGAATCTGATAAATAGGGACTTGAGTTGTTTACACATTTGCCTCACAGCAAAAAGGTCCTGGGTTTGAGTCCTAAACTTGGGTGGGGTGTTTGTGTGCAGTTTGCATGTTCTCCCTGTGCTTATGTGGGTTTTCTCCAGGGATTCCGGTTGCCTCCCACAGCTGAAAGACGTCCACATTAGGCTGGTTGGCTGGGAGGATTTTGATTTTGTGTATCTGTCTACTTGCTTCAGTTGGACTTGATTGTTGTCACTAATATTTTCAAGTATAGGATTCTTAGCTGGTTCTGTAGTGCTTAATCAGCTGTAATTTTGGGCTTCCTTAAGGTGTGAATTGGGGCGGCACCAAGAAAGTATATAGTGAAGGCATCCCCCGCTACAAATGTGATGTTTGTTGCAGATAAGAACACAGACCATTTATTTAAACAAATCCTTGAATAGTGGTAATTTAATAATCTTCTTGGCGTTGTTGAAGTATAACTATCAAGTGTAAGGGCAGTGGGCAGGTCTTTTGGACCTCTGATGGAGTTAGGCGTCCCAGCCACCAAGAGTCTCCACTGTCATATGTGCAAACCACAAGACAGCCAGTAAGAATAGGACCTGTCTACGGTACCTACGCATGCAAAGACGGGGTCCGGCTGATTGTGCGGAAGAAACCACCAAATTGGTTCAGCGGACAAGAAGGCGGACCTAGCACAGCAAACATCGTGGAGCGCAACCAGGGCAGAGTGAGACACACAGGACACGGCTGGCCATCCACTGCATCCTGACCGATTATGCCTATGCCGTGCGACTGGACTCGAATAGACTGGGACGAGAGAGTGAGGCTGACAATCTGCACAACTCTCCCTCACTTAAATCCAAGTCAAGCGCAAGTCTTGACTTTACCCATACCGCAGATCATCGATCAGATATGAAGTCATGGTCATCTTCGACCTCGAAGGACGAACAACAACATGCTAATTGGCTGTTCATAACTGCCCTTAAGTGTAGATGTTAGCATGAATTATCATCTTTTGGCCTGCAATCTTCTGATAGTTGTTCAGACCCCTACCTTTGCCCAGATAGTTCAGATAGTCTCAGCCTCACCGCAACCCTTTTTAGAGGGATTAAGCGGTGCAGCAAATGAGTGACTCCTAATCCTGTGAGATCTCGTCACACTGTATGCTATTAGTTTCACTATTAAATGCAGCCAATTTTTTTTTTGCCTTCACCAAGAGTTTAAGTGGTCTCAGATCACAACGAATCAGGAGCGCTTTCTTTTTTTTTTTTTTAAACAAACATATATTTTCTGCAAAGTTAAGTACCACTCACAAATATCCTTCCAGGTTTTAACATATTTTGTACCACAGCTCTTCTGACATAGCTGGGTTTTTAAGAAAAGAGAGAAAGAGAGAAAGAGAGAAAAGAGAGAAAAGCTGCTTACTGCATCAGTTAGCATTCAAAGAATTGTTGCCTGCTGCAATACTGCATATTAATCCCTGCAGTAATTACCAGTGAATATACTCACCGCACATCTCCAATAATTGGGTGTGCAGCCTGGAGATCTCGAAGGAGCTTCATTAAATGATTTCCAACACGAACTGCATTACCTCTCAGGTCTTCTTTCTCAATCACATCCAGTACTGCCAGGCCAATTGCACAGGACACTGGGTTTCCACCAAACTGCATTGAAAAGTGTTTAAACAACTTAATTTTCAGAGAAATATGAGATGAAACCAAATCAAATCATATACATATACAGAGTTTGCCATGATTATTGATACCCTTTGTAAAGATCATTTAAAAAGGTTAGAAGAAAAAAAAATCCATGTTCATTTTCTATAACCGTTTAATCCTAATTAGGGTCGCGGGGAGGCTGGTGCCCATCCCAGCCGACTCCAGGCGAGGGCAGAGTACACCTTGGACAGCTCGCCAGGCCATCACAGGGCAGAAACACGCTGACGGCTTTGCAGTCTACGCTTGTCGAAAGGCTGCAATGGTTCTTTTATGTGAACCTCATCCTATAGACAGTGCGCTGGGGGTGGGGGGTGGGGAGCAGTGAAAACCTGTGGTGAGTGGGGCTTGAACCCCCAATCTTAGGATCAGTGACCCAGCACCTATACCACCACTGCCCTTCTAAAAATCCATGTTTAATCATAAATTTATTCAAAGAAAACAAGTCTTGTGAGGTGAAATGAAAATGAGAAGGTACAGGAGAGGAGTTACACCCTGGATTATCTAGAGATCTTGTACCTACTTAGGTACTCGATCTCGAATAATCACAGATGCTCTGATCTGTTCTCGCGAACCTTATTAAATGGTATTTGAGAAGATTGTTTATATTGGCAAAGGGAGGTTGCAAAAAAGAATTCCAAAGGCACGCATTCTTGGTGAATGTTCAGTTAAAGGTTAGATTTTTCTATTTTTTAATGTGTGATTTATTTGATAGGTAATCAAATCAATAAAGACATGATAAATTGCAACACTTGTGATGACTCTTAGTAAATTCTGCAAAGAATATATATTCAGTTATATCAACACACAAAAATAAACATGAAGACAATTTCATCTATTGCTTCATTGTGCTTATATCAGATAGCTGAATACTTCCATGGAATATTGTAGTCAAAATATAAATTTTTTGTGATGACAGTTACAGTCTCACAAAATATCTGTCACAAAATTATTATAGCTGTCATTTTGTCTTGATTCTTTTCCACTGATGTGAATCACCAGCAGAGCTGCGAGTTATCTTTCTTTTCTGGATTCGGTTTTTAAGCCTCATTAATTTTGCAACTCTCTTTCCTTTCTCTAATTTCAATAACTGTACAGATGTCTGCAGTTTTTCTTCATACTTTTTCTGTTTTTCTTCTTTTAGTTGTTTTATGTTTCTTGTATGTGGCGAAAGCACTGATACATGCTTTCTTCATTACTGTTGATATATATGGGGCAGTGGTAACCTGGTGGTAAACGGCGCTGGATCGCTGATCCTAAGGTTGGGGGTTCGAGTCCCACCCTCCACAAGGTTGTCACTGTCCTCCCAGTGCAGCTAACTGGGTTATCAAAGACCAGCCATGTCTCTCACTGTCAATGATGAGAGGTTCATGTAAAAGAACCATTGCTGACTTTCGTAAAGAGGAGCTACATAGCCGTCAGCGTGTTTCTGCCCCTTGCTCAACGGTTGTGTCAGGGAGGGCATCCGATGTAAAACCTATGCCAAATCAAACGTGCGAATCAGATAATTAGCTGTGGCGAGCCCTGAAAAAGGGAAAAATCCAAAAGAAAAAGAATATCTATACATTAAGTATATCAGTATGGCAAGAAAAGTTTGTGCCCCAGAGTCATACGTGCTCACCCTGGCATCACACCACGCCCCCAAAAGGAATGCGCTCCACTATTTGAAAAGCACTGAATTAGTGGCAGCCCCGACAAATTATACATATGCACCATCACGACATTACTGGTACATAACTCAGATTTAGCCACTGGCTGAGAGCTTTCGTTTCTCCCTCCTGCTGATTGGTTGCAGATGATATGTACACTAGAGCCCTGCGCGGGCCAAGATCACAAGTCCGCACCCGCCCCGCAAATTTAAATTGTGGTCCGCAGCCCACCCCACACATTTACCCTTGTAGGTCAGCCCGCCACGCCCCGCAATTGAAATTCTGACCTGGCCCGCAGCCTGCCCCCACACAAAATACTTCAGCCCACAGCCCGCCCCGCCGTGAGTTTCTGATTCTGAGCCCACACCCGCCCCGCAGCCCACTCAACACAACTACATATTAATATTCATCCTTAAATTCACTCAAAACATAAAAAATTACATTAAAATCAACAACTAACAATGCACAATTACAATGATAATGCAGTTATCAATGTAGCAAGTTATATGATAGATACCCAGTGTGTTTGGACTTTAGATTACATGCATAAAAGCGATATGGCGATTATCGTAGTAGTGAAGTATTCATATTCATGCTCTCTAAGGCTGAAAGGATTGAGGCTCTCACATTGTCACCAGGTTTTTCTTTGTAGCTTCAAATTTGTTTGTGCAAAGGACCCGACTCTTCAGTTCCCAGTCAGTTGTAATCCAGTGGGATGTAATCGTCATGTAACTTATTTTCTTATATTCACAAGTCCAAATGGACGTTTCGGCCATGGACATTTTGGCCAGCAGATTTTCCAGGCTAGGACATTTTATGCCAAATATGTGTTTTTACCAGAGTCACATAACATGAAGCTGAGCCGACTCACTTTTTATGAAGCTTAAAACAGCCAATCAACATTTACAATATGTGAGGCGCTCAAAACCGAAAGTAGAGTTTAGAACCGTTTAGAACTCAGTCTGCACTGGTGTGAATCACCAGCAGAGCGGAGAGTTCTGTCGGAGAGCATCTGTGTAAAATTTGTTGAAGTGCTCTTTAGCCCCGCAACAGCCCACATGAATCCATGACATAGCCCGCAGCCCGCCCCGCAAAACTTGGATCATTCTCAACCTGCCCTGCCGAACATAAGTTTCAAATTAACCCACCCCGCCCCGCCAACTAAAAAGTCTGACTTTAAATTTGTGCCCGTGGGGGCCCACGGGCTGAAACCCGCCCCGCGCAGGGCTCTAATGTACAACTCTTTTTTTTCTCCTTCGTGCACATTATTAATGTGATTGCTTGAATTGCGAATTCAAGTTTTTTTGTGTGTTTTTAATTATTTAAGCCCTATAATGCCCCCACCCAAAAAAAAAAAGAAATCTCAACAGATTTACACGATTTGGAAAAATGATTAAATTCAGTCCTGAAAAACCAGAGCTTCCGGCACATGCCAGAAAACTTGCACTCATGATTATATGTGGTTGCAATAATAATGGAGGGTACTGGATAACATGAGGGATCTTAAAGAGAACCTCACAGTGTTGAAATATTCAACTCCGTTGGCTGTGAAGGCGCAAGCTATCTCCTCTGTGGTAACCACACATGCCAAAGGATGCCCATTGCCCATTGGTTTGCCCAGAGTCATAATATCAGGGCAGAAGTCTTCACCTTGGAGCTGAAAAGCCCAGAAGTGGCTACCCACACGACCAAAACCAGTCTGAACTTCATCAGCTACAAAAACACCTCCTGCAGCCCAGACATACCTATAAAAATGCAGATGTTTTATGATGTAGAAATGTGATTTATTATATTCCGTGTGGGATCATAGTAGTGTTTTGCACACTTCAGAGATATAGTATTCCAAAGTGACCCAATAATTAATACGTTATCATGATACATCACATATCTAATTAAGTTCTATTGGTGTAGGAAAAGATACATCATGAGTTTACTAAACAAAATAAGAACACCCACTCTGCAACTTTGTGAAAGTATCCAGGTGGTAAGATGATTTGTCCAGCAACACTGGGTAAGGATTCTACAAACATAGATGAAATCTATTTAGAAAAGAGAGAAAAATATGAACACAGACTGTCAGTCAAATATACATGAAAATGTTTTCAGAGAAATTTAACTTTAAATTCATGACAACATACTCTGCGTCCTCTCTTATGTACTTCATCAATAAGACTCTTAACAGTATTCGCATAGGCTTCTGCTGGGTTGGGGTGGTCTGCGCGGTAAAGACCTCTGTAGGTATCAGGGATTGGTGCCTGTGTGATTCAAAACAGTTTCAGTTGTTGCTAATAACAGTGTGTGAACTTCACGGTGTTTCTTACTCACCACATGGACCCACTCTTTTTGGCCTGCCAACTTCTGAAACTTGTAAGGACTAATGTCAGTAAGACTGGTAAGATTGCCATGATATGCACTTTAGGAGATAAAAATAGATTTCAACCACATAAAAAGTAAAGTTGTCTGTTAAAATATTATATGATCAGCATAATTAAAGTTCTTACTGGTCTAGAACTATAACATCCTCATGTTGGGTGTACTGACGGGCAAGCCGTAAAGCAAGATCGTTTGCTTCTGAGCTACAGAACCAGAAATATATAAACCATTTACCATGCTTTAGTTCACCAATTTTAATGCTTTAGTACCAACTGAAAACACAGTCTTACCCAGAGTTGACAAAGTAAAAGACACAAAGCTTCTTCGGTAGAGTTGCTGCGAGACGGTCTGCATACTGGACAATATTATCATGAAGAAACCTTGCATTTGTATTAAGAAGTGCCATTTGAGTTGCTGCAGCCTGAGTGATGGTGGGGTGACAGTGACCCACTGCAACACAAACATCAAAACATCCACAGTACTTTTTTTTACTGTAAATACAGTACGCGTATTCTCAAACACTTTAACCAATAAAATCAACTTGATCACTAGAGCTTTATACAAGTGTAACTTGGGTATTCACACATTAGGCTAATGTAAGTTTGTACCTGTACACATTTTTTGAACTTTGCACCAAGAGATTTCAATATTTAAACATGATTGAATTTTAAATATGATTGAAATCCAATTTCAATATTTAAACATGATTTTTCTAAGTTTTGAATTAAACTGATTTCAAAAAATGACCATTGTGGCACAGTGGTTAGCATGTTAGCATGTCCGCCTTGTGGCAAGAAGGGCCGGTGTACGATTCCTGGATTTGGGTGGAGTCTGCATGTTGTTCCCGCGCTTGTGTGGGTTTCCTCCCACAGTCCAAAGGCATGCACATCAGATTAACAGGCTGTTCCATTCAGTCTAGTTGCTCCTAGGTGTGAGTGGTTGGGTGTGTTGCCCTGCGATAGTCTGGCAAGATGTTCAGGATGTATCCCAGACTCCCCAGGACCATAGTAGGATGAAGTGATTTGGCAAAAGAGGGAGTGTGAGCAAGAAGAACCGAGCAATTACACAGGGTGATAAACTATAAAAAATAAATACAATAACTCATAAAGTACATGTACATACCATGATGCACATTGCTAATGCAGTCCAAATACTGTGTCCCATTCTCATCATATAAATACTGTCCTTGTGCCCTCACTATTTTCACTGGGTCGTGAGGGAAGAAGAGTCTGCATGACTGCCTGGAATGAAAAGGAAAATTGTAAGTAGGGTGTTGTTTAGAACAGGTTTAGTGGTGGTAGGGCAGTGGTGGCTGAGTGGTTAATGCATGCGCCACTGATCCGAAGGTCAGCGGTTCAATCCCTACTTTCACCACTTGAGCAAGCATGGCCCTTAACCCTTTCACTCCCAAATTATTTTTTGCAGTTAAAAAACATCTATCACTAGTTTTTCCCAATTAAAAAGCCCAAAGGAAACACCCCAAACACATTTCTTTCAACAAAATTATAATCTTCTTTTACTTTCGGCTGCTCCCTTCAGGAGTCGCCACAGCAAATCATCCGCCTCCACCTCACCCTGTCCTCTGCATCTTCTTTTCTGACTCCAACGACCTTCATGTCTTCCTTCACCACATCCATAAATCTCTTCTTTGGTCTTCCTCGAGGCCTTCTGCCTGGTAGTTCCAACCTCAGCATCCTACTGCCAATATACTCACTATCCCTCCTCTGTACATGTCCAAACCATCTCAATCTAGCCTCTCTGACTTTGTCTCCAAAACATCTTACGTGGGCTGTCCCTCTGATATACTCATTTCTGATCCTATCCATCCTCGTTACTCCCAGAGAGAACCTCAACATTTTCATCTCTGCTACCTCCAGCTCTGCCTCCTGCCTTTTCCTCAGCGCCACTGTTTCTAAGCCATACAACATCGCTGGCCTCACCACCGTCTTGTACACTTTTCCCTTCATTCTTGCTGACACTCTCCTATCGCACATCACACGGACACTTTTCTCCAACCATTCCAGCCTGCCTGCACACGCTTCTTCACCTCTTTTCCACACTCTCCATTGCTCTGGATTGTTGAGCCTAAGTACTTAAAATCCTCCACCTTCGTTATCTCTGCTCCCTGTAACATCACCGTTCCTCCTGGGTCCTTCTCATTCACACACATGTATTCTGATTTTCTGAGGCTAACCTTCATTCCTCTCCTTTCCAGGGCATACCTCCACCTCTCTAGATTTTCCCGCACTTGTTCTCTGCTCTCACTACAGATCACAATGTCATCTGCAAACATCATAGTCCATGGAGATTCTTGTCTAACCTCGTCTGTCAGCCTGTCCATCACCATAGCAAACAAGAAGGTGCTCAGAGCTGACCCTTGATGCAGTCCCACCTCCACCTTGAATTCGTTGGTCACACCGACAGCACACCTCACCATTGTCTTACATCTCTCATACATCCTGCACCACTCTAACATACTTCTCTGCCACTCCAGACTTCCTCATTCAATACCACAGTTCTTCTCTTGGCACCCTGTCATATGCTTTTTCCAGATCCACAAAGGCACAATGTAGCTCTCTCTGACCTTCTCTGTACTTCTCTATTAACATCCTCAAAGCAAACATTGCATCTGTGGTGCTCTTTCTTGGCATGAAACCAAACTGTTGTTCACAAATGCTGACCTCTGCCCTTAGTCTAGCTTCCACTATTCTTTCCCATAACTTCATCGTATGGCTCATCAACTTTATCCCTCTGTAGTTGCCGCAACTCTGCATGTCTCCCTTGTTCTTAAAAATTGGCACCAGCACACTTCTCCTCCACTCCTCCGGCATCTGCTCACTCTCTAGTACCTTGTTGAATGTTCTTGTGAGAAAATCTACTGCTACCTCTCCTAGACACTTCCATACCTCCACAGGTATATCATCAGGACCAACTGCCTTTCCATTCTTCATCCTCTTCAATGCCCTTCTCACTTCACCCTTACTGATCTTTGCTACATCCTGCTCCTCAATGGTCACCTCTTCTACTCTTTTTTCTCTCTCATTTTCCTCATTCATCAGCTCTTCAAAGTACTCTTTCCATCCTCCCAGCACACTTCTGTCATCAGTCAATACAGTTCCCTCTCTGTCCTTTATCATTCTAACTTGCTGCACGTCCTTCCCATTTCTATTTCTCTGCTGTGCCAACCTGTATAGATCATTTTCTCCCTGTTTACTATCCAACCTATCATACAAGTCATCAAACGCCCTCTGTTTGGCCTTAGCCACTGCTACTTTCGCCTTGCGCTGTGTCTCCCTGTACTCCTGTTTACTCTCTTCGGTCCTCTCAATGTCCCACTTTTTCTTAGCTAACCTCTTCCTTTGTACACACTCCTGCACTTCCTCATTCCACCACCAAGTCTCCTTATCTACTTTCCTTCCAGAGGACACACCAAGTACTCTCCTACCTGTCTCCCTGATCACATTTACTGTGGTTGTCCAGTCATTTGGAAGCACTTCCTGGCCACCCAAAGCCTATTTCAACTCCTCCTTGAAGACAACACGACACTCTTCCTTTTTCAGCTTCCACCACTTTGTCTTCTGCTCTGCCTTTGCCTTTTTCACCTTTCTCACCATCAGAGTCATCCTGCACACCACCATCCTATGCTGTTTGGCAACACTCTCACCCACTATGACTTTGCAGTCACTGACTTCCTTCAAATTACATCGCCTATACAAGATGTAGTCGACCTGTGTGCTCCTACCTCCGCTTTTATAAGTCACCCTATGCTCCTGTTTCTTCTGGAAGAAAGTATTCACCACAGCCATTTCCATCCTTTTTGCAAAATCTATCAACATCTGTCCTTCTGCGTTCCTGTCCTGGATACCAAACCTGCCCATCACTTCCTCGTCCCCTCTGTTGCCTGCACCAACATGTCCATTGAAGTCTGCACCAATGACCACTCTTTCACCTCTGGCGGTACTCTGCATCACTTCATCTAAGTCACTCCAGAATCTCTCCTTCTCTTCTAGTTCACATCCTGCCTGTGGGGCATAAGCACTAACAACATTGAGCATTACACCTTCAATTTCTAACTTGAGACTCATCACTCTGTCTGACACTCTTTTCACTTTTAGAACATTCCTGACAAATTCCTCCTTCAAGATGACTCCTACTCCATTTCTCGTCCCATCCACACCGTGATAAAATAGCTTAAACCCTGCTCCTAAGCTTTTAGCTTTGCTACCTTTCCACCTGGTCTCCTGAACACACAGTATGTCCACCTTCCTCCTCTGCATCATGTCAGCCAGCTCTCTACCTTTTCTTTGCATAGTTCCAACATTCAAAGTCCCCACTCTCAGTCCTAGACTCATGCCTTTCCTCTTCTCTCTCTGCCTACGGACACGCCTCCCACCTCTCCTTCTTCGACGTCTTCGACCAACAGTAGTCCAATTTCCATCAGCACCCTGTTGATTGACAGCACTGATGGCGGTCGTTGTTAACCCGGGCCTCGACCGATCCGGTATGGGGGTAATACTTCTGATTTGCATAACTGTTTGGCATTGGTTTTACGTCGGATGCCCTTCCTGACACAACCCTCTGCATTTCTCCGGGCTTGGGACCGGCATGAGGGGGAGAGACACTGGTTAGTGCCCCCCCACCTCATGGCTGCATTTTTCAACAAAATTATAATACCACAAATAATAATAACATAAAAATAACATAACAAATAACAACACACTCACAAATTCATGAACGAGACAATCCTGTGCAATCAAGGACGTCTCACAGCTGACTGAGGCACGTGGGACCAAGCTGTGTTGCATCAGCCGACGGCAGAACAAGTAGAGAATGAGTCTAGTAGTTAGCATGTTTTGAAAGAGGACCATATGGTCCTGCTGGGCGTTAAAGGGTTAACCCATAAATGCTCAGGTGTATATAAATGGTAATTGTAAGTCACTCTGGCCAAATGCTGTAAATGTTTATAATTGACACAGTGTAGGTCGAATTCCAAAGGCTCGGTTATTGCAAAAGGTCAATAAAACTGCAAAATATTTCAATCCTGTAATCCCTGGCTATCTATGATACAGACTGTACAAAAGTTTCAGGCACCTCTTTTTGTATAAACTCTGATATATATATCAGATATATATATACGTATATATATAAGTTAGTACAAAAAAAACCCACTTTACACCAGAGCTGTGAAAGCCATCATCCCTCCACTCCTAGCAATCATCTACACACACACACACACACACACACACCTCCTCCACTGACACTCAGTCACATACTTTTGCAGACATCACTTCAGGACACCGAAACAAACTCTACCACTGTATTGCACTGCTGCACTTTACCTCATTTACATTTTACTTTATTCCTTTTATACATTTACATTCTACTCGGTCTGTTACTATGAATTTATTTATTTATTTCATTTCATTTCCCAACACCTCAATGTATTGTATACGTACCTCAGTATTCAGTTCTCATTCATAGACACAGTTTATATTTATATTTTTACTTTAAAAGTTGTGGGCAGTGGTGGTCTAGTGGTATAGGGTGCTGGATCGTTGATCCAATGGTTGGAGGTTCGAGTCCCACTTTCCACAAGGTTGGCACTGTCTCCCCAGTGCAGCTATCTGGGTTATCAAAGGCCGGCCATGTCTCTCACTGTCCATGATGTGAGGTGTAAAAGAACCATTGCTGACTTTTGACAAGAGAAGGCTGCAAAGCCGTCGGCGTGTTTCCGCCCTGCGATGGCATGGCAAACTGTCCAGGGTGTATTCTGCCCTTCGCCCAGAGTTGGCTGGGATGGACGCCGGCCTCCCTGCGACCCTAATTAGGATTAAGCGGTTACAGAAAATGAACTGATAAACTGAACTTTAAAAGTTTAGTGTAAATAATTACTTGTGTTTATATTCAGTGTTAATTGCAGGTTATTGCATTTTTAACCCTTTGTGGGCAGTGGTGGTCTAACGCTACAGGGCGCTGGATCGCTGATCCTAAGGTTGGGGGTTCGAGTCCCACTCTCCATAAAGTTGTCACTGCCACACACACACACACACACACACCCGTGCAGCTAACTGTGTTATCAAAGGCTGGCCATGTCTCTCACTGTCTGTGGTGAGAGCTTCATGTAAAAGAACTGTTGCTGACTTTGGTAAAGAGGAGCTGCAAAGCCGTCAGTGTGTTTCTGTCCCTTGCTAAAAAAAGGGGTTGTGTCAGGAAGGGCATCCGACTTGAAAAACCTATGAACCAAATCAACCGTGTGAATCATTCGCTCGCTGTGGCGACCCTGAGGAAGGGAAAAGCCGAAAGGAAGTCTCATCTCTGCCTTTTTAACCCTTTAATGCTGACAGCTTCGTCCGAAATTTCCTTGTGTGGACACAATGACAAAAAAAAAAAAAAAAAAAAAAGACTTAAATCTTGAATCCAGTGCTTAACCCGTCCGCCACACAGCGAGAATGTTCTGGGTTCTACCGTTTCTGTGTGGACTTCGCGTGCTCGCTCTGGCGCTTGTTTTGTTTTTTTTTCCACGCGACCCGCAGCTGAGAGGCGACTGCAGCTCAAAGGACTTCAGTACAACTCAGTCTACTCTTCACAAGAACTACACAGCAGTGCAGAAGAGAAAAACAAAACAGCAACAGAATCAGGGAAAAAAGGAACCAGACATACCCGATCAGTTTGTTGCGCATTTTTAAAGTGTGCTCCTTGGGAAATAGTTCCAGCGCCATTGTCGGGAGCTGTAGTAGTACCGTATACTGTCCGGTCAACACTATCCGGCGCCCGCTCACTCGGCCCCAGTCCCTTCCAGCAAACTGCCGAAACCTCTAGATGTCGCTCGCAAGCAATTAACTTTAGCCTGTAGATGTCGCTGTGATCAAATATCTTCTTCTTCTTTTCCTTTCGGCTTCCCCCCCCCCCCCCCCGTTTTAATAAATAAATAAATAAATAGAATTCGTCACCTCCCTTGCGTCTTACAGACGTCATTCAAAACGCCCAGCAAATTTATTATTCAACACGTTCAACATGGCGTGGAGTGTACATTTATAGACTTTTATTTTAGTAATAATAAGTGTATCTGTATGTGTATGATGTATATATAGATTAGTATAACGTTAGCTTGGTCCCCTGTTCTCAATGACGGTAGATGTGCATGTAATATGTGTAATAATATTAATAAATACAAATTCAACGTTATAAATGCTTATAATAACAATTAAACATTAAACGAGGGACACTCTCCTCTTTAAGTACTGTAGTTTTGTTGGATTGGGTTTTTTGTTTGTTTGTTTGTTTTTGTTTGTTGGTGGGCTTTGCATAAATGGCCTTGTTTTGCAGCATGTTCCTTATCCTTTTTCCTATTTTCCCTTAGTTTCCTAAATATTTTAATTTTTTCGATGAATATTTTTGAAAAACACACAATGCACTGAAGCCGCAGAAATTGAAGCACGAAGTAGCGAGGGATCCCTGTATATAGACACTATATATAATATATAATCATATGATAGTGTAATATAGACTTCTAGTCTGGCCCATAGGCCTACATCTTACACTGACTTTCCTCTGTCAAATGTGGTGATTGATCACCTGATGGCAGCCACTATATATGGTTGTTAATGTAAAAATAATCTTTGGGTAAGAGGTGTGTGTGTGTGTGTGTGTGTGTGTGTGTGTGTGTGTGTGTGTGTGTGTGTGTGTGTGTGTGTGTGTGTGTGTGTGTGTTGGTTGTAATTATACCCTGTTCAGGTACTTCATTGAACTGAGTATGAAAATGGAAACATGCAAATGTTCATAACACAAGTGTGGGTGTGACTGGGTGTTTCTTCTAATCGCAACTTCTTTATGAGTGTGAAGTATTTTAATTGGAATCTTAATATATATAATATATATTTTTTATATTTGGCTTTTATTTATATATAAAAAAATAATATAATATTCATAAACTATAAAAACAGGTGCTAATATGTATCAGGATATGAGTGCCTGTGGTGATGGTAGGAGTGGGTGTTGGGTCTAATTACATCCTTTTCAGGTATGTGAAGTGATTCAATTAAAGTCTGGTAGTGTGAAAATAGATGCTGATATTATCTATCAAGGTAGGGCTGGGTCTGCTGATAGTAGCATTGGATGTTGATTTTAATCATGTCCTGTAAAAATAAGAAAATAGATGCTAATTATTATGTAAAAGGTAGGAGGGAGTGTGGTAATGGAGTGGTGGGTGTTGATGCTAATTGCATCCTGTTCAGATGTGTAAACATTGTAATTGTATTTTAAATTAATATTAAACTATAGAAACTGGTGGTATAATATATAAGGGTAACAGTGGGTATAGTGATGGCAGGGGTGGGTGTTGATTCTAATTGCATCCTGTTCAAGTGTGTAAAGCACTTTAATTAAAATCATAAGGTATGATAACAAATGTATATATATGCATGAAAGAACAGGCGCTAAAATGTAGTATAATGGTAGCGGTGGGTGTGGTCATGGCTGAAGTGGATGTGGTCAAGGTAGAAGGTGTGTGTTGATTCTAAATATGTCTTAAGGTTTAAGTAATTTTAATTGAAGTCTCAAAGTAACCTCGTCTGTCAGCCTGTCCATCACCATCGCAAACAAGAAGGGGCTCAGAGCTAATCCTTGATGCAGTCCCACCTCCACCTTAAACTCTTCTGTCACGCCGACAGCACACGTCACCACGGTCTTACATCTCTCATACATGTTCTGCACCACTCTAACATACTTCTCTGCCACTCCAGACTTCCTCATGCAATACCACAGTTCCTCTCTCGGCACCCTGTCATATGCTTTCTCCTGATCCACAAAGGCACAAAGCAACTCCCTCTGACCTTCTGTGTACTTCTCTATTAACATCCTCAAAGCAAACACTGCATCTGTGGTGCTATTTCTTGACATGAAAAAAAATATATATATGGCTCTTAGAGGATCAGATTTTAAAATATGTCTTTTTTTTGACTCTCGTAGTCAAAAAGGTTCCCGACCCCTGGTGTAGTGCCTATTGTATATCACATTTCAAAGTTTGGAACTAATGAAATAATATACATCTCAGCAACAAAATACATTTTTATAACATTTTTATTAACATTTCACTATAACAGTATTAACATATATAATCATTAATTATATATAATGATAATTATATAACATTATGAACATTTTTATTTAAAAAAATGAATTTTTCCATGCCTCTTATTCATACTGTGCACAACATATGACACAAACAAACAAAGTCCCTCTTTTCCATTGTTTTACATGACCTCTTAATGTCGGCACAGATAAAGTGACACCAACGCCCACAAACATCACACTGGGCCCACCGCTCATTGCCTCCCGGTGCGGGGCAGCCAACCATGTCACATCTGGTTCTTTGTGCTGGTGGTTTTTTAGCTTCCACCAGAAGCATTGCCATGACCACTTTTCACATACGCAATGCATGGCTGTGGCTTAATCTTGCACGATCTATGTTCTTGGCAAGAGCATAGGCATTCTGAAAAAATAATAAACACAACCAAAAATTAATATTATTAGATCAAATAGCTTTTGCTTTCTTATGTAATTTAGCTATCCATGAAATTAAAACTGAAAGTGTCATACATTCAATTTTTTTGCAAATTGAACATTTGACGTTATTATTTTATCAAATAGCTTTCACATTCTTGTGCAATTTCACTATACATGAAAGGTAAAGCTCAAAGTGAAAAAAATTTCACTATACATGAAAGGTAAAGCTCAAAGTGCCACATGTTCAAGTTTTTCATGAAGAATTGAATTTATTTAAAGGGAGGCTTCACTTAAAGCCACTTGAAAATAAAAGCGCATCCAACATGAAGAATATGTCTTTAATTGCTTATCACAACAAAATCTCCGCAAAATGCGCCCAGAGGGCATAGAAAATTTTACTTTTATTACTCTTATCATGCCGCTTCGTAGTATCCGCCATTTTCTTCGAGTCATGTGATCAAAACAAGGTCAGTGACGTCAGTGGTGCCCAATCTGCCGAGGAAAACCCAAGCTGTCATACACTCGGTTTGGACACAGACGAATACACACGTGCCTTTGACATTCATTCAGATTAGCCGAACATTCTGACTGTAATCTCCAGACCAAGTTGTGATTATGAAGTTACTGAGCCAGCTTTGTTTCCTTATATTGGTAAATAAACCTACAAGTTTTCAGATGTCATCCACCTGCCACTGTCCCTTATCCTTATCCTCCATATCTTGGTTGCTCCAAAACTTCTATAATTTCCATTTCATTTTTCCAGGAAAATACAATACAGTACCAGTACTTCATAGTAATAATACCGGGGATTTAGTTCAGTTGGTAGAGCGTCCACTTTATCCTCCAGAAGTTCGGAGTTCGAGTCTGGCCGCGCCATACCATAAGACGTTAAAATTTGGGAGCTGTTGCTTCCTGCTTGGCACTCAACAATAAAAGGATAGAACAACGACGAGCGCATTGAGCATAAGCATGTATGAAATATGCGCTATACAAGCATCCATAATAATAATAATACTAGTAGTTACTGGTAAGTTACTAATTAGTAGTTACTGGTACTAACTAGTTAAATAACTAGTAACCAGTACCAATACGTCATAGTAATAATAATAATAATTGAACTGTCTCGAACATGCGGACATTTTCATAGTCGTCTCAGTAGACGAAATGTTCACTACACACACGTGGTTCACATGTTCACACACATGCCTGTGCATTCTTCACACACTCAGCTGGCCGGCCACACTTTGCCAGCTACTGCCTCCGAAGAGCAACTTGTTTCTTCCCAGAGGGAAGTGAAAGTGATACTTCCTGATGTTGTTGTTGTCGGACACTTTGCAGTGTTTAGCAATGCAGTAGGGCATTATTGGAGCAGAAACAAGGAGACGATATAGTGCATTTGTACCCAACAAAACATGCAAAATGGCGAAGTACGAGCAGGCATGAGCACCAATGACGTCACAGACCCAATTTTGAACACGTGACCGGGTATAAATGGCTGCGCCCGCGGAATATAAATTTTCTTCGGTTAATTGCTTCTAAACTCTGGAATGTGATTACTTTTCTTTGTCATAGTTCGTAAGTATGCTGTACTTGGTCGATTATTTCATCTGAGATAATGAAAGGAATGGGCTTCTATGACCGAAGTCTTTTTCTTTTCCTTTCGACGCCTGTGAGGTGCGAGGGAGGTGATTCAATTAATTAAATTATTTATGTAATTATAGTTTGCTACAGTGACAGCTAGAGGCCAAAGTTAATTGCTTGGGGATTTTCCAGCGACATCTGGAGGTTTCGGCAGTGGCTGGAGGGGACTGGGGAAGCGTGGGCGCCTGATAGTGCTTACCATACTGTACAGTACTATGTTTCTATCGAAAACAAGAACGATGCAGTGCGCATGCGCGTTGCTTTTTGGGGCTCATGGATGGGCGTGATCATCCAACCAACTCCTCCAGGAAGCAAAAATGTTGTCATTTGCAAATGCACAGATGACCACGGAATACACACGCTCCCAGACGGTATGGAATAGATAGAGAATAACCAAGGAAGACAGCGAAACATCCGTGACCATTGAACGGAACAGGGTAAAACGTTCATGGAATAGTTATGCATAGCACGGAATAGTTACGAAACACTCACGGAAGTCGCTCTTCTACTATAAATACGGGGGCGGAAGACAATGCCCCATTCATTTCGCAGTAACAACGCTACCAAAATGTCGAAATCCAAGAGGAAGACTACTACCACGCGATCAAGTTCTCACACGGCGGAAAACCCAGAAGTGGAACAGCCTCTTCGTGTTCCAGAAGCCGATGTCGACGCCAAATCTGATGTTGCCTCTGTCGTTGACGCCGATGTCGCCTCTGCCCTAAGCAAGAAGCCCGGAGTACATATAAAACTCAATTATGATGAAGAACAGCTGATGGTGGAGTTCATCCGGGTGAATGAGTACCTGTACAACAAGAAGCTCAGATCCTGGACAGACAAACACATAAAGGCCAATCTCTGGGCTGATCAGGCATCTCGTATGGGGAAGACTGATGATGAACTGAAGCAGTGGTTCCACAGTGTGCGGACGAGGCTGGGAAAACTGAGATGTTGGAAGTCGGGACAAGCTGACATGAACATGTCTCAGAGATACAAGTGGATCTATGACAGCTTTAGCTTCCTCTGTGCACACATTGTCGAGGTACAGAGGAGGAACGTTGTGTCTCTGAAGGCCAAGATTGCTGTTGCAGCTGGCTCCAGCAGTTCCACATTCACGACCACTGGAGATCCTCCCCTGCCATCAATGTCAGAGGAGACAGGAGACATACCACCCCTCGACCTCCAGCTGGCAGCAGTAGAAGAGCCAAAACCCATCACCCTCCTTGCAATGCCTATTACACCAGTTTCCACATCCACCTTAACTCAGGCTGTGGGAAGCCAAAGTCTGGTTCCGAAATGTCCACCCTTGATGACAGCGAGAACAGGATTCTAGCAGCAGCCAAACATCTAGTGAACCAGAGAAGGGAAGCGATGACAGCTGATGAATCTGAGAGGGCGAGTTTCACCAGTTGGGTGGCAGCTATCCTGAAGAATCTGCCAACACCTTTGTACCGGCATGCCAAGCTTAAGATCCAAGAACTTATGAATGACTGCATGGACAGAGCTGAAGCCTTGGAGATGCAGCAGCAGCAACCACCTCCTATGCAGCAGCAGTCAGAGCTGAATGAGTTTACTTGGTCGAATCCGCATGTTTATACGTGGAATCAGGTACAAATCTTTTGATCTTTGCCGATTTTTCCGGATTGAAACGTGGTTACACCGGGTATTCCTCAGTCATTCCGTGTTGAACATAAACGTTCCGCTTTCATTCTGTGAGTGGGGCCGGTGGCATAGTGGTTAGGGTGCTGCGCTCATGATCAGGAGGTTGTGAGTTCGAATCCCACCGAGACCCTCACTGTGGTAAGACCCCTGGGCAAGGTCTCAACCACAAGTGTGCCTCTGTTCATCCAGCAGTATAAATGGGTACCAGTAAAATATACTGGGAAGGTAACCTGCGATGGATTAGCGTCCCATCCAGGGGGAGTTCAACTCCTGGTTGCTTCACGCTATGGAAACCGGGGATAAGCACCGGCTTAATGAGCCACGAGGCTCGGGTGTAAAAACCCAACAGACTTACCTTTCATTCCGTGTGTTTCCGCAATCAGTCCGAAGCTCTTCCTTCTCAAATGGATTAGTGCCGTAGTTATTCCTCAAGTGTTTCGTGCTTTCCGTGAACGATCCATGAATTATCCAAAAGTCTTCCTTTGCAATCCGTAGCTATTCATACTTGATCCGCAGTTCTTCCACGGTATTTTCTGCACTTATTCCGAAGTTGTACTGTAGTTTTGCCGTACTTTGCCATACCCCTTCCGCACATGCCGTGAACGTTCCGAAAGTATTCCGAGAGTGTAAGAATTTCCACTTTTCCTTAAGGTTTTCACCCACTTTCCGTATGAAAATGCCAAAAGCTCTTCCGTAGACTGCGTTCCATGCCTCTCCGCTACGATCCTTGCATGCCATAGTCCAATGAAATGGGGGGATTAATTTTTTTTTTTTAATCTTTCGATGAATATTTTTGGAAAACCTGCGATGCACTGAAGCCGCAGAAACTGAAGCAAGAAGTCGCGAGGGACCACTCTATATGTGTGAACATGATGTATTTAAATACGAGTATGTGAGTGTTTGAAATGTGATTAGGCAATGTAGAGGACTATTGTTTTAATAGTCAAAGAAGAAGGAAAAAAAAAACAATCAGCAATGTAATTGTGTTTTTCACATATTGACAGGACAAGAACATAATTTTAATAAAGTCAGAACCAACAATTTGAACACTCCGTATGACTACAATTCTGTCATGCACTATTCAAGGTAAGCAAAAATACTGCTTTATATTTCCCTCTGTTAATTGTCTGTTAATTAATCTGTTTTAATGTCACAATGGTAAGGAAGATACTGTATTGGTCCAGGACTGCTTTCTCCAGGAATAGGCAGTCGACCATCATCCCTATACCCAACCGTAACGTTTCCTTCGGACATGCTACTAAGATGAGTCGCAATGACATTCTACGTATTAAAAGGCTCTACTGCAGAAAAATGAATATCTTTTATCATCGGTACATCTGAAATGCATTTAAAATGCTTTTAACTTTAGTGTGTCTTTTTTTCTCCCATTATTTCAGAAAATATAAAGAGTATCGCAAAGCAATGAGTGACAGTTTACTTAGTCTACACTAACTTCTGATGTGTTCCTGTTTTTGCTATTATAAGCTTAATTATAGTTTTGACCTGCAGTGTTAGACTCATTTAAAAATCTTATATCATTATACAGTAATAATGCTTATTAACCACTCTTGTCTGCCTTTATATGATGATAATGTGGATATTTTCAGAACAATTTTCTTCTTATTTTTTATTTTCCACTGAAAAATAAAAGACTAGTTGTATTGGGTGGGTGGTTGTACAGCATTTGTGTTCTTGTTCTGATCACTGTTTTTGTGTATTTTTTATGTTCTCCCTGCATTCTGTAGTTTTTATGGCTTGTCATTATTTGTACTGGGTAAGAATGAGAAAAAGAACAAAAATAAACGTTATGAAAATTAGTATATCTTGATGTGGATTATTTTTCTCTGAATGTATTAATTTCAATTAAAGGTTGGGATTTTCTCGTTGTTATAAATGTTGGACAAAGCTAGTTCACCGAAAGAAGCATTGTTTTTCTAACCCTTTTCCTGAGCTTTTCAAAGTATGACAATAATCCTTGATGGGACTGTATGCACATGTATATTCTTCAAAATGAGAAAGACTCGAGGGCAGTGGTGGCCTGGTGGTAAAGGTGCTGGATCAAAGGCCCACCATGTCTCTCACTGTCAATGTTTGAAGCATGTAAAAGAACCATTGCTTACTTTCGACAAGAGTAGGCTGTATAGCCGTCAGCGTGTTTCTGCCCTGCGATGGCCTAGCAAGCTGTCCACGGTGTACTCTGCCATTGCCCAGAGCCAACTGAGAAAGGCGCCAGCCTCTCCGTAACCCTAATTAGGATTAAGCGGTTACAGAACATGAATGAATGAATGAGAAAAACTCTTAACGTATTTGTTTATGTATATTATTTATCAATGACTTTGGTTTCATGGTCCATGAAGTAAAGCAAAAAAAAAAAAAAAAAAATCAGACAAGAGATCACCGACTTACATCTTCTTCTTCTTTTCCTTTCAGCTTTTCCCTTCAGGGGTCGCCACAGCGAATCATCTGCTTCCATCTCACCCTATCCTTTGCATCTTCTCTTACACCAACGACCTTCATGTCCTCCTTCACCACATCCATGAATTGTCTCTTTGGTCTTCCTCTAGGCCTTTTACCTGGTAGTTCCAGCCTCAGCATCCTATTACCAATATACTCACTATCCCTCCTCTGTACATGTCCAAACCATCTCAATCTAGCCTCTCTGACTTTGTCTCCAAAACATCTTACATGTGCTGTCCCTCTGATGTACTCATTTCTGATCCTATCCATCCTCGTTACTCCCAAAGAGAACCTCAACATTTTCATCTCTGCTACCTCCAGCTCTGCCTCCTGTCTTTTCCCCAGGGCCACTGTTTCTAACCCATACAACATCGTTGGCCTCAACACCGTCTTGTACACTTTTCCTTTCATTCTTGCCGATACCCTCCTATCACACATCACACCGGACACTTTTCTCCAACCATTCCAACCTGCCTGCACACGCTTCTTCACCTCTTTTCCACACTCTCCATTGCTCTGGATTGTTGAGCCTAAGTACTTAAAATCCTCCACCTTTCTTATCTCTGCTCCCTGTAATCTCACCGTTCCTCTTGGGTCCTTGTCATTCATGCACATGTATTCTGTCTTACTGAGGCTAATCTTCATTCCCCTCCTTTCCAGGGCATACCTCCACCTCTCTAGATTTTCCTGCACTTGTTCTCTGCTCTCACTACAGATCACAAGGTCATCTGCAAACATCATAGTCCATGGGGAATCTTGTCGAACCTCGTCTGTCAGCCTGTCCATCACCATAGCAAACAAGAAGGGGCTGAGAGCTGACCTTTGATGCAGTCCCACCTCCACCTTGAACTCTGTGTCACACCGACAGCACACCTCACCACTGTCTTACATCTCTCATACATGTCCTGCACCACTCTAACATACTTCTCTGCCACTCCAGACTTCCTCATGCAATACCACAGTTCTTCTCTTGGCACCCTGTCATATGCTTTCTCCAGATCCACAAAGGCACAATGCAGCTCCCTCTGACCTTCTCTATACTTTTCCATTAACATCCTCAAGGCAAACACTGCATCTGTGGTGCTCTTTCTTGGCATGAAACCAAACTGTTGTTCACAAATGCTGACCTCTGCCCTTAGTCTAGCTTCTACTATTCTTTCCCATAACTTCATCGTATGGCTCATCAACTTTATCCCTCTGTAGTTGCCGCAACTCTGCATGTCTCCCTTGTTCTTAAAAATGGGCACCAGCACACTTCTCCTCCATTCCTCTGGCATCCTCTCACTCTCTAAGACCTTGTTAAATGTTCTTGTCAGAAAATCTACTGCTACCTCTCCTAGACACTTCCATACCTCCACCGATATGTCATCAGGACCAACTGCCTTTCCATTCTTCATCCTCTTCAATGCCCTCCTCACTTCACCCTTACTAATCTTTGCTACTTCCTGGTCCTCAACAGTCACCTCTTCTACTCTTTTTCTCTCTCTCATTTTCCTCATTCATCAGCTCTTCAAAGTACTCTTTCCATCTTCCCAGCATACTTCTGTCATCAGTCAATACATTTCCCTCTCTGTCCTTTATCAATCTAACTTGCTGTACGTCCTTCCCATCTCTATTTCTCTGCTGTGCCAACCTGTATAAATCATTTTCTCCCTCCTTACTTTCCAACCGAGCATACAAGTCATCAAACGCGCTCTGTTTGGCCTTTGACACTGCTACCTTTGCCTTCCGCTGTGTCTCCCGATACTCCTGTTTACTCTCTTCGGTTTTCTCAATGTCCCACTTCTTCTTAGCTAACCTCTTCCTTTGTACACACTCCTGCACTTCCTCATTCCACCACCAAGTCTCCTTATCTACTTTCCTTCCAGATGACACACCAAGTATTCGCCTACCTGTCTCCCTGATCACATTAGCTGTAGTTGTCCAGTCATCTGGAAGCACTTCCTGACCACCCAAAGCCTGTTTCAACTCCTCCTTCAAGACAACCCGACACTCTTCCTTTTTCAACTTCCACCACTTTGTCTTCTGCTTTGCCTTTGCCTTCTTCACCTTCCTCACCATCAGCATCATCCTGCACACCACCATCCTATGCTGTTTGGCAACACTCTCACCCGCTGCTACTTTGCAGTCACTGACTTCCTTTAAATTACATCGCCTGTACAAGATGTAGTCTACCTGTGTGCTCCTACCTCCACTTTTATAAGTCACCCTATGCTCCTCTCTCTTCTGGAAGAAAGTATTCACCACAGCCATTTCCATCCTTTTTGCAAAATCTACCAACATCTGTCCTTCTGCGTTCCTGTCCTGGATACCAAACCTACCCATCACTTCCTCGTCCCCTCTGTTTCCTGCACCAACATGTCCATTGAAGTCTGCCCCAATGACCATTCTTTCACCTCTGGGGGTACTCTGCATCACTTCATCTAACTCCCTCCAGAATCTCTCCTTCTCTTCTCGCTCACATCCTGCCTGTGGGGCATAAGCACTAACAACATTGACTGTCAGACAGAGTGATGAGTCTCAAGTTAGAAATTGAAGGTGTGACTCCATTTCTCTTCCCATCCACACCATGATAAAACAGCTTAAACCCTGCTCCTATGCTTCTAGCCTTGTTACCTTTCCACCTGGTCTCCTGAACACACAGTATGTCCACCTTCCTCCTCTGCATCATGTCAGCCAGCTCTCTACCTTTTCTTGTCATAGTTCCAACATTCAAAGTCCCTACTTTCAGTCCTAGACTCATGCCTTTCCTCTTCTCTCTCTGGCAACGGACACGCCTCCCGCCTCTCCTTCTTCGACGTCTTCGACCAACAGTAGTCCAATTTCCATCAGCACCCTGTTGGTTGACGGCACTGATGGCGGTCGTTGTTAACCCGGGCCTCGACCGATCCGGTATGTCATTCTTTCTTGTGATTCGCATAGTTTATTTGGCATTTGTTTTACGCCGGATGCCCTTCCTGACGCAACCCTCTGCATTTATCCGGGCTTGGGACCGGTGTGAGGTCTTACATACATCCTTGATTTTTTTTTTCACCACAACACAGATCAAAAATGTTGAATGTTCTCATGTTCCTGAGGAATAAAATCAGACATATGAATAATGTTCTACAGATATTTACTTCTTCCTGTCTTTACAGGTAATTGTTACATAAGCGAAATCCTGGTCTATAGTACTGTTGTTGTTGTTGTATGTGGTCATTGTCATCATTGTTGTTGTTGTTGTTGTTATTATACTCACAGCACTGATAAAGTCTCTTGACTCTAACAATGTAATTTTGACTAATTTCTCTGGCCAGGCCAATTGCTACATTGATATTAGGGATGGGCTCCATGGTGAGTAGGCCATTCTTAGAGAATGCAATAGATAGATAGATAGATAGATAGATAGATAGATAGATAGATAGATAGACAGATAGACAGACAGATAGATAGATAGATAGATAGATAGATAGATAGATAGATAGATAGATAGATAGATGGATGGATGGATGGATGGAAGTCCCTCTTTTTCTTTCGGCGTTTTGATAGATAGATAGATAGATAGATAGATAGATAGATAGATAGAAGTCGAAGGACTTTCTTTCGGCCTTTTCCCGTTTTCAGGGGTCACCACAGCAAATGATGTGATTCGCACAAATTGATTTGGCATAGGTTTTTACATCGGATGCCCTTCCTGACACAAACCTTTAGCAAGGGACAAAAACATAGTCCGTTTTGTAAAAAATCCAATGATGCTAATATACTGCTATGATGTCATTAAACGTCATAAATAAGACGTGGCAGACACCAGACGAAGAAAAAAAATCCACACTTGAAAATGTGTGGGTATTCGGTTAAACAACATATACATTAATTTATTTAATTTGTACAGATATTTTACATATACTGTTTTGTCTCAAATATGTGGCGTGTTTATAAAAAATGACGTAAAAAATTCCAAGCTGAGGATCCTTTAAAAATTTAAATTACTGGTTTGTGATTGCAACACGATTGTCGCATAGTGATGACGTAATAAGTCGTGTTTATTCAGGAAGGCAGTCTCCACCATTTACTGTATGTAACATTGCAAACAATATAAACCAGGTATGGCTTTTGATTTATTTTATACTTTAACGTTATATTATATATATTATATAGTTTTTTATCCTTGTTAGTTATATTTTAGGCATCTGCGTGATAAGATACGTGTGTTGTCTGACGTGCTTACATTAGGTTGCTATGCTAGCATGTAAGGCAGTTAGTTAGCTGCTAGCAGTCCCGAAGGCTTAGCTGACAGCTAACATCTGTTCTTAGACGAACAGCTGTCTTGATCCTTTTCTCTTTTGATGAGGGTAATCCGTAAAGTCACAAAACGTGCCATGTATTGTTTAATGCAGAAGCAAACCTTCTGCGACACGACACGTCATTGCTTTTCCCCCCCATGTGCCCGATATTAAACAGCAGTGACACTCTTCATGAAATAAACAAGTGCTTCAGAGCATGTTATTCCTGCTTCTTAGTATCATGGACGATACAGTAGTATAACTAGAAAGTTACTACAACTGTACTGAGACTTGTGTAAATAGATGTTTCCACTTTCCCTCATATGCAGGCTGGAGTTCAGCACGTTGATGGAGTAGATGCTCCACTGAAATGACAGACCAGGGCAACAATAATCAAAACATCTCTCGGAACCCATTTGCTGCCCTTTTCAGTTCGGTTGCTGATGCAAAGCAGTTTGCATCAGGACAAAAGTTACAGCATCAAGCTGAACCACCATGTAAGTGTCTGGGATACAGTCCTATAACACAGTCCGCTCAAGGATTATTGACCCCTCATATAGAGATTGGTTTAAAAATGTTGTGAAAGTGTATTGTTATTGTTACTTCTCATAATCTCAAGAATGAAGAGCAACATTGTGGATTTGACTGTATGTTTTTGAATCTTTAATTCTGCTGGAAGACATGACACACAACTGCTCAGCATCTGCTTCAAGAAGTTAATTTAACAAATGTCTCTCTCACTCACTCATTTGCTGAACCGCTTAATCCTATTAGTGTTGCAGGGAGGCCGAAGTCTATCTCAGCTGACACTCAGCAATGATTCACCCTGAGCATCTTGCCAGACCATTGCAGGATCAATCAATACACTCACACACATACACACATGAGAACTCACATTGAGAGTAGACAGCTGTGTGTCCATAAGAAAACCAGGTGTTAGTAAGAATAATTATTGAGTATAAGTAAAATACTAATACTATGGCTCAGGTTTAAAAAGTCCAAAGGACTTTACCTTATAAGTAAAATACTGTACATTGTTAGGGAGCATTAAGATCAAACTCTTGATCTCTGGTCAGAATGCCCCCCGGACGCCTCCCTGGTGTGGTGTTTCGGGCATGTCCAACCGGGAAGAGACCTAGGGGTCGACCTAGAAAACGCTGGAGAGACTATGTCTCTTGGCTTGTCTGGGATCGCCTCGGTGTCCCCCCGGGAGAGTTGGAGGAAGTGGCTCGGGAGAGGGACGTCTGGACCTCTTTGCTTAGGTTGCTGCCCCCGGGACCCGACCCTGGACTAAGCGGAAGATGATGATGATGATGATGATGATGATGATCTTGAGCAATCAAAAAAGGGTCATGCTATCTGAAGGAAGGGAAGCACATTAGGTGTTTTACCCATCAGACATATTGGCCTCTGTATAAACCTTTGGAGTTGGCCTTATAATGGGGGGTGGGGTGGGGTGGTTCAAGTGGTCAGGTTGAGGCTCAGAAAAGTGGCAGTAAAATGAAGTCAGCTGATGACCTGAATGTTCAGAATGACCAGATTATCCCACAGATGGAGTTTTTGATTGCATGGATATTAAGCCCATAATTTTGGTAATATAAAATTGTGGCTCAAATAGGCAAAGAGTGGTTCAGGGATCATGAGCAGTCATTTTCATATAATTGTTGGCTACCACGGGGTTCTGACCTTACCCCCCAGTGAAAGTGTATGTGTAAAGAAAACTTTGTCATGGTTTGACTTCCTTAAGCTCAACACAAGATCTTGGTGGAAAAACCAATAACTGATCTGAAATAAAAATGTAAATAACACCCCCCCCCCCCCCAAGTGCAGCTAACTGGGTTATCAAAGACCAGCCATGTGTCTCAGTGGTGTGAGGCATGAAAAAGAACCATTGCTGACTTTCGTCAGGAGTAGATCTGAATAGCTGTTTGTCTGTTTCTGCCCTATGATGGCCTGGGTGTCCAAGGTGTACTCTGCCCTCGATCAAAGTCGGCTGAGATGGGTGCCAGCCTCCCCAATTAGGATTAAGCAGTTCAGAAAATGAATGAATAAAATAATGCTATTGTGCATACTTGCTCTAATCAACCTGAAAGCATGTCTAACAAAATAGAGTATGATTTTTTTCACCAGGAAAGTGTACAAGTTAACGGTAACGGTGTACAGTAAATGAATGTAAAATTGTACTGTAAAAGAGATGTTACTGTGACGGTATCTAGTCACGGAGTGTAGCGGTAGAATGCTGTGAGTGTGAGATGCTGCGCTGCCAGACATATACAGTAAAGTCCTAATAGTCATCTGCTAGATGTGGTCGTGAGTACGGGTGGTCGTAACTCGCGTACGTCGTAACTCGGATAGGTGATATATACATACACACTGGTCCCTCTCAAAAAAATTAGCATATTGTGATAAAGTTCATTATTTTCTGTAATGTACTGATAAAAATTAAACTTTCATATATTTTAGATTCATTGCACACCAACTGAAATATTTCAGGTCTTTTATTGTTTTAATTCTGATGATTTTGGCATACAGCTCATGAAAACCCAAAATGCCTATCTCAAAAAATTAGCATATCATGTTCAGGTAGTCTAAACGAGCTATTAACCTAATCATCTGAATCAACCAATTAACTCTAAACACCTGCAAAAGATTCCTGAGGCTTTTAAAAACTCCCAGCCTGGTTCATTACTCAAAACCGCAATCATGGGTAAGACTGCCGACCTGACTGCTGTCCAGAAGGCCATCATTGACACCCTCAAGCAAGAGGGTAAGACACAGAAAGAAATCTGAGCGAATAGGCTGTTCCCAGAGTGCTGTATCAAGCCACCTCAGTGGGACGTCTGTGGCAGAAAACGCTGCACAACCAGAAGAGGTGACCGGACCCTGAGGAAGATTGTGGAGAAGGGCCGATTCCAGACCTTGGGGGACCTGTGGAAGCAGTGGACTGGGCTACAGGTGCCGCATTCCCCAGGTGAAGCCACTTTTGAACCAGAAACAGCTGCAGAAGCGCCTGACCTGGGCTACAGAGAAGCAGCACTGGACTGTTGCTCAGTGGTCCAAAGTACTTTTTTCGGATGAAAGCAAATTTTGCATGTCATTCGGAAATCAAGGTTCCAGAGTCTGGAGGAAGACTGGGGAGAAGGAAATGCCAAAATGCCTGAAGTCCAGTGTCAAGTCCCCACAGTCAGTGATGGTGTGGGGTGCCATGTCAGCTGCTGGTGTTGGTCCACTGTGTTTTATCAAGGGCGGGGTCAATGCAGCTCGCTATCAGGAGATTTTGGAGCACTTCATGCTTCCATCTGCTGAAAAGCTTTATGGAGATGAAGATTTCATTTTTCAGCACGACCTGCTCACAGTGCCAAAACCACGGCCAAATGGTTTACTGACCATGGTATTACTGTGCTCAATTGGCCTGCCAACTCTCCTGACCTGAAGCCCATAGAGAATCTGTGGGATATTGTGAAGAGAAAGTTGAGAGACACCAGACGCAACACTGTGGATGAGCTTAAGGCCGCTATCGAAGCATCCTGGGCCTCCGTAACACCTCAGCAGTGCCACAGGCCGATTGCCTCCATGCCACGCCGCATTGAAGCAGTCATTTCTGCAAAAGGATTCCCGACCAAGCATTGAGTGCAAAACTGAACATAATTATTTGAAGGTTGACTTTTTTTGTATTAAAAACTCTTTTTTTATTGGTCGGATGAAATATGTAATTTTTTTTAGAAGGACTAGTCTGTTTATGTGTGTGTGTGTGTGTGTGTGTGTGTATATATATATATATATATATATATATATATATATATAATATATTTTTTTTAAAAGCATTTCATTATTTTATCAACATGGACAGAGTTATTGAATTAAAAATTGAATTAAAAAAATCAGGAAATTAAGGAAGAATAGGGGAAAAGTTAAGGAAAATGCCACAAAAACAAGGCCAATTATGGAAAAAACCCTAAAAAAACAAAAAACAAACCAAAATCTCCCATCAAAACTACTTACATTGTTCCGTGTGTGTGTGCGTGTGTATGTATGTCGTCTTTTTCTCGCAATACCATCTATATGTGCGTGTATTTATATTTTATTTACATCTTATGTTATTTTTTTTGTTTAATTGTTATAAGCATTTATAGCATTGAATATGTATTTATTGATGTTATATACACACAAACGTGTACGTATACGTCAGTCGGGGGGAGGGGTCTGGTTGGGTTGGGGGTGATCCCACTTTGCGGATTTCGATGGTCATGTGGGGATCTCGGTCCCAATTAACAGCGGAAAGTGAGGGATCCCTGTATATACTCTTTTGAATGGACTTCAAGTTTGGTTAATTCTGGAGCTGACTATAAGTATAATTCCTTGTGTGTGTTATTTTATTTTATTTTTTTAAATTGCTCTTTTTTTTCACAGCCAGTATTTATATTTCTAATATCAACCTTCATAATTTTAAAGAGGACAGGGCTTTTCACTCAGCCTTTTGCAGAATTATTGCTATTGCTAAGGGTATTGTACACCAATCGGGTAATATTAACGCCTAAACGAATCTGTTCAGACTCTTTTCTCTCATAGTCAGCATGAACAGTTAGTTCCAGGAGTTCCATCTGTGGCTCTTCTATGGTTATCAGATCAGATGTACTCGCCTTCACTCCCCACGTACATCAATGCACCTTGAGCACCCATGACATTTTTGCCAGTTCACTGGTTGTCCTTCATTGGAGTCCCTTTGTTAGAGCACTTACCACTGCATACCAGGAACACTCCACAAGCACTCCACAAGCACTCCACACCTGGCGTTTTGGAGATGAAGATAGACCCCGTCATTCATCCATCACAATGTCGCCATTTTTAAAGTCACTCAGATCCTTACGCTTGCTCACTTCAAAAACTCACAGTTCATTTTCTGCCTATTACATCTCACTCCATGATAGGTGCCACAGTAACAAGATGATTATTATTCACTTCATCTTTCAGTGGTTATGATGTTTTGAATGTTATGGTTGATTGGTATATACCGTACAATGTAATAACAAATAATACAATTACTAGAAGTGTTCTCACTCAAATTGGTCAATTTTTGGACCTCACTATATATCAGTATATAACTGCTAAACTTTCTTGTTATGGTTTGTGTTATGTTATTTGTGTTGATGGTGGAACAGCGGAAGAGTCTGGGGAAAGCCAATCCGAGTCTGACAACTCGGTATCCGACAGTGCTGGGGACAATGATGACTCAGTGGCCGAGATAAGCCGCTCATTCCGCTCAAGACAGGAACTCTGTGAGCAGCTAAATGTCAATCACATGATCCAGAGGATCTTCCTTATCACCCTGGACAACAGTGAGTACTGTACTGGCTTGCTCATATCTTCCTCTCAGTTAAGAGGATCAGTTCCACACATTGGCTGTTTGTGTTTTTAAGGAATTTGCTGATGCTTGAGAAATGAGTCATAAAGTGAAATCCAGATGTCTTCATTTCCAATAACTCTTTGGATGAGATCACTTAAAATAGTTCTGAGTAATGCTGCTTTCCAGAAGTAAACACGATGATGTCAGCACTTTCTCTTAGTCATCGCAGGCCTGTCATTGGCTTTCTCTGTATTCTGACTTACCTTTTGTCCCAAACTGGAGCACAAGTTTCAGTATTCAGTCGAGTTCATTTTAGTTACAGGATCATTCCTCACCAGTATGAACCAGCCAATACTTGTTCATGTCTCATTTTTGTGGCCTTCAGGTGATCCAAGCCTTAGAAGTGGTAATGGCATCCCCCTGCGCTGTGTCTTCCTTGAAGAGATGGCGGCTGAACTTGATGGCCAAGACTGGCTCGACATGGACACGATCGAGCAGGTGACGAGCGCAGCACGAAACGTGTTGAAAAAAACCTCAGGATTTCCAGAAACTGGCTTGCTTGCTTGTGTTTTCGATAAAAATCTAATTTTGACACATGATCCCTCAGGCCATCTTCAACAGGCTTCTTTTACTCGAGCCGGGCAACCACCTGATCTACATGACTTCTTGCAATGTACTGAACCTGTCAGCGGATCGGGATGCTGGGGAGAAATTAGCCATACCGTACCTTTATGCCTGCTACCAGAGAGCGAAAGAAGAAGTAGGTTGCACTGATATCAAGTTTCAATCAGTTACTGGTGAAAGCTTTAGAACCGTTGAGAAGAACCAGACTCAAAAAGAAAACCAATTCTTATTTGGGTGACACCAGAACAAAAGTTGAATGGACAGAAAAGGTTAACATAATGTATCAGCACAAAACAAGCACTTGAAATATTTGTGATCGTATAAAAAATGGTCTCACACAACATGAATATGTTGTTGTTCCACCTTTGGCCTTTGTTACAGAACGAAATAATCGTGCCATCCTTGTTTCAACAAACTTAACATTTATTTCCATCCACTGTTGGAAATAACCCTTTCGATAGGGTTAAGGTCAGGACTCTGGGGTACCAATACATATGTGAAAATGATTCCTCATGTTCCCTGAACCACTCTTTTACTATTTTAGTCCCCATTTAAAATCTGTGCCTTCAGTTTAGCTTCAGTCATTACCGACTGAAACTGAAGAAAGAAATAAGTTCATGATCATCATATATCATATATATATATATATATATATCATTATATGTCTTTCTGGATTTGCCCCACATCCGCCCTTTTGCCATGCTGCAGACTCACACACCAGGTGTCGTGTCGATTGCACACAGACGTTTAGTGTTGATTCCAAAGTTCCTCAAAAAGTTAGCAATACAGAATACAGTCGGCCCCCTGCTTACGAAATTAATCCGTTCCAGAGCCTTTTTCATAACGCGGGAGTTTCATAAGTAGAGGCGCATTTTACATGTAAAACACCTGATTCGTTCCAAGGCTCCCAAGACTACCCCATAAACCTTTAAAAATGATAAAAGTACACCAATTTTGTATGAAATATGTGTTAAAAGTAAAAGAAAATTATTTATTAAACCATGTAAACATTTTTTACCATATTAAACCATTTTATTAACATATTTATTAATTAAACCATTATTAAACATTTTTCATTAACACAAGCACACTCACACACACACACACACACACACACACACACACACACACACACACCTGTCTCTCTCTATCCCTCTCTCCCTCTCTCTCTCTCTCACACACACACACACAAACAATACAGTACGCATTAAATGTGTATTATATACACATTAAATGTTTATTGTGGCGCTGCGGGCCACGCCCACAAACAGGACGCCGGAGCATTTTTAAGACGTGGAATTCAAAGCGCGTTCCCTGCTTGACAGATCGAAGGTCCAAACTCAACTTTAACTTGATTCCTTGCGGGATCGGTGGTCCAGATGAGCCGCGTTTTGCTCACATGCACCACATTTATTAAACATTTACTGAATTAAACAACTTAAAAAAACTAAAGAGTTAACTAAAGAGCCTCCATATGTCTGTCTCGCTCTCCCTCTCTCTCTCTCTCTCTCTCTCTCTCTCTCTCTCTCTCTCACACACACACACACACACACACACACACACACAAAACTCGGGCAGCTGACGGACTAATTCTATTTAAATGTTTTAATGGACGGGATGTATTTAAAGTGGAATTACAGTACCTCTTTGAAAGATCAGAGGTCCTCATTTGATATTAACTTGCTTCCTTGTGAGATCGGAGGTCTTCTCCCACGGAGCACTCTGTTTTAATATCGTGCCGAAATAATCGCTTCCGTCACTGTATTTCCGTTTTAAGGTCTCCTTCTGGTTCAATATTGTTCCGATTGTTGAGGGGTTTCGGCGATAATGAAATATAACGCTGCATGATCAATCTCAAAACAAGCCAACAGTCAACTTTCCTTCATGCGTGTGACAAACAGGAAGTATGGGTACAGGAAGTCAGCAGTTTTCGTATCCCAGGGACGAAAACTTAGGAAAATGCTTTTCGTAACCCAGAATTTTTGTACCCAGGGGGTTTCGTAAGTAGAGGACCGACTGCACATCTTTATATCTGGCGCAAGACCAGCTAATTGGCCGAGTTCTGTTTTTAAAGACACTGTGCAGAATGTAATGAGGTAAACGAGATTTGGGCGTTCTGAGCTGCCCATCCAATCAATTGACTTTTAAAAGGGAGGATAATGGTCTGGAGTCTGTCATTCGAAAACGTTCTTGGTTTGTCATTTCATCTTTTCAGGCGACACCAAGTATACTTTAGTTATCTTGTGTGAAAGGCACTGAGTCATTCTTTTTGGTAGCGGGAAGTTGTCCAGTAGGAAGAGTGATACAAAAGTACACACCAAGCACATGCTTTATATACTCTTACTTTTAGTCTTAATGGTAAGGTGCCTATTTCTCCAGACATATTTCTCCAGTTTACCAAAGACAGTGGAGGGTTTGCCTATTCTTATAGACATTGTTTCTCAAGGCAGAGATTAGAAGGTATGGTTGAACCTAAGTATGTAAAGGATGCAATAGTGTTGAGTGTTGTATTGATCAGAAAGTTCTGACGTTTGGCTAGAAATAAGACAACCATGCCATCAGGCAAGAAAAAGCCTATTGATGTAATAACCCGCTTAGTCAGTGCATTCAGGCCATCAGTGGACATCATTTTATTGCCACATTAATGTTGCTGAGCTTTAACCTGACCAAATGGGGCAACAGATGTCTTAGAGGAAGGAAGACCGTTGCTCCCCATGAAAATATTAGTGTGCAACTTTTGTTTTTTTGGCCGGATAGTGTATGTGTTCAGCAATTCTGTAGTTAATTAGCAGTTGTGTTTATCCAGATCTTTGTAAGCAACTAATGAATACTGTATAGGATAAGATGAAGAGATCTTTATTGTTAACTGTTGCATGAACAATGAAAATCAGTTTTGCAGCTCTTTGTTTAGCAATAATTATAAAAGAAAGTGCATAGTATGCATATACCCACCCCCCCATATATATATATATATATATATATATATATATATATATATATATATATATATATATATATATATATTCACACATTCAGCCCTGAGTTATAGCTAGGTAACACTATTGTATAATATTTCATTTGAAGGGTTTAAATGCCTGCGTAATTGATGTCATATGTGTGTGTGTGTGATATAAAATTAACAACAATAATAATCATGTACGCAGGCATTTAAACCATTCAACCAAAAGTTTTTGCCCCTGACCAATTTTTGATGTTTTTTGCACGTCATCCATTTCAGATCGAGCAAACCTAAATATTATTCAAAGATAAAACACAAGTAAACACAAAATGCAGTTTTCAGTGCTAATTGCATTTATTAAGGGGGAAAAAAAACATCTGAACCTACAACGGCTCATGTGAATAAGTAATTACCCCTAAACCTAATAGCTGTTTGAAGGCGATGAGTCTTTCATATCGCTGTGATGGGATTTTGGTCCAGTCTTCTCTGCAGAATTGTTTAAGATCAACCAGATTGGATGGTTTTCAGGCATGAACAGCCTTTTTAAGGTTATGCCACAGCATCTCAATAGGGTTCAGGTAGGAACTTTGACGAGGTCACTCCAAAACCCTCATTTTATTCTTTTTCCATTCAGAAGTGGACTTGCTGGTGTGTGTCAGATCGTTGTCTTGCGGCAGAATCCAGGTGTGCTTTAGCTTGAGGTCTCGAACTGTTAGGGGCATGTATATACAGATCCTTCTCAAAAAATTAGCATATTGTGATAAAGTTCATTATTTTCTGTAATGTACTGATAAAAATTAAATTTAATTTTCAGTTCATCGGTTCATTTTCTGTAACCACTTCATCCTAATTAGGGTCGCGGACAGGCTGGTGCCCATCCCAGCCAACTGAGGGCGAGGGCAGAGTACACCCTGGACAGCTCGCCAGGCCATCGCAGGGCCCAGGCCATTGCAGGGCGTTTTAAATTTAATTTTTATTGTTTTCATACTGATGAAACAATTTATGCTTCTCTACCAGCATTTGGGAATTTATGTATTTTCCTCTTTTCCTTTGTTTTAATACTGATGATTTTTGGCATACAGCTCATGAAAACCCAAAATTCCTATCTGAAAAAATTGGCATATCATGAAAAGTTACTCTAATCGAGCTATTAACCTAATTATCTGAATCAACCAATTAACTCTAAACACCTGCAAAAGATTCCTGAGGCTTTTAAAAACTCCCAGCCTGGTTCATTACTCAAAACCGCAATCATGGGTAAGACTGCCGACCTGACTGCTGTCCAGAAGGCCATCATTGACACCCTCAAGCAAGAAAGAAATCTCTGAGCGAATAGGCTGTTCCCAGAGTGCTGTATCAAGTCACCTCAGTGGGACGTCTGTGGGAAGGAAAAAGTGAAAGAAGGGCCGATTCCAGACCTTGGGGGACCTGTGGAAGCAGTGGACTGGGTCTGGTGTAGAAACATCCAGAGCCACTGTGCACAGGCGTGTACAGGAAATGGGCTACAGGTGCCGCATTCCCCGGGTCAAGCCACCTTTGAACCAGAAACGGCGGCAGAAGCGCCTGACCTGGGCCACAAAGAAGCAGCACTGGACTGTTGCTCAGTGGTCCAAAGTACTTTTTTTGGATGAAAGCAAATTTTGCATGTCATTCGGAAATCAAGGTGCCAGTCTGGAGGAAGACTGGGGAGAAGGAAATGCCAAAATGCCTGAAGTCCAGTGTCAAGTACCCACAGTCAGTGATGGTCTGGGGTGCCATGTCAGCTGCTGGTGTTGGTCCACTGTGTTTTATCAAGGGCAGGGTCAATGCAGCTAGCTATCAGGAGATTTTGGAGCACTTCATGCTTCCATCTGCTGAAAAGCTTTATGGAGATGAAGATTTAATTTTTCAGCACGACCTGTCACCTGCTCACAGTGCCAAAACCACTGCTAAATGGTTTACTGACCATGGTATTACTGTGCTCAATTGGCCTGCCAACTCTCCTGACCTGAAGCCCATAGAGAATCTGTGGGATATTGTGAAGAGAAAGTTGAGAGACACCAGACCCAACACTGTGGATGAGCTTAAGGCCGCTATCGAAGCATCCTGGGCCTCCGTAACACCTCAGCAGTGCCACAGGCTGATTGCCTCCATGCCACGCCGCATTGAAGCAGTCATTTCTGCAAAAGGATTCCCGACCAAGTATTGAGTGCAGAACTGAACATAATTATTTGAAGGTTGACTTTTTGTATTAAAAACACTTTTTTTTATTGGTCGGATGAAATATGCTAATTTTTTTGAGATAGGGATTTTTGGTTTTTCTTTACTTTTTTGCCAAAATTCTTCTTCTTCTTTTACTTTCGGCTGCTCCCTTCAGGGGTCGCCACAGCAAATCATCCGCCTCCACCTCACCCTGTCCTCCGCATCTTCTTTTCTGACTCCAACGACCTTCATGTCTTCCTTCACCACATCCATAAATCTCTTCTTCGGTCTTCCTCGAGGCCTTCTGCCTGGTAGTTCCAGTTCCAACTACTTCAGTTGGTGTGTGATGAATCTAAAATATATGAAGGTCTTCTGTTTATCAGTACATTACAGAAAATGCTAATGTTTTGAGAAGGACCTGTAAATGGGAGTGTGTAAACGGTGTACGTAATTAGATTCAGAGTGGGCTGTAACTTGTGTCACATGGTATGACTCAGCTGTAAGGGGGTCCAGAAACTTCGAGATGGACCTGATTGCGCATGCGCCCTGGTGGCGGGTCAGGTGATTTAGAAACTTTGAGAATGGAACTTTATGGAACTTTGGGGAGGTTATATTAAGGATCTGGTGCCAACTGGCTCCAGCCTCTTCCCGTCTCGTGCAGCCTCTTCGAGGCTCTTCCAGTCTCTTTGGGTGTCTTCGGCACGCAGCTCCTCTAAGAAAACTAATCGCGGCGGCTCGTCTCATCCAAGGCGGATCATGGAACGCGTTTCGACAAAGTTTCGTTGTTTCGGGACTTCATCGCCAAAGTCCATCGTCCATGCTCACCCACAGCCAACGCGAGGATTTTAATCATTTGTTTCTGTCTAATGCGGGATTACAAGCCTTTCCCCGCCAGCGCGCGCGCCACTTCTAAATTGACCGTGCTGCAGGTGCTTGGTGACTATGGGACCCTTTGTTTAATTTGTATTTTGGTTGAGTTTTAAGCTGTAAGTTTTATTTTGCCTTGCCTTGTTTATATTATTAAAATGTATATAGTTTATGTCATGGTCTGTTGTGCTTTACTGGTTTCACGGGGCAATTTACTTCTAAATTCCATATGTAACAAAATTGGGGGTTTGTCCGATAGAATCTATTTGGCATATGTAACAAAATTGGGGGCTCGTCCAGGATCTAATCCATTTGGCATATGTAACAAAACTGATGGACGAACATTCTTTGCCAGGATTTCTTGGTCGCGACCAGAATTCATGGTTTAATCAATCATGACAAGTCAACCAGGTCCTGAAGCAGCAAAGCAGGCCCAGATCATCACACTTCCACCACCATGTTTCACTGTTGGCACAATGACAACCTTCTTTTTATCAAATGCAGTGTTCCTTTTGCTCTAGATGTAACAGAATGTATTTCTCCTAAAAAGTTCCACTTTAGTTTCATCAGTCCAGAGGACATTATCCCAAAAGCTTTGGGGATGATCAAGATGATTCTTGGCAAAAGTGAGTAGTGCTTTGATATTCTTTTTTGTTAACAGTGGTTTTCGCCACTCTTCCATGGATGCCATTTTTGCCTCGTGTCTTTCTGATGGTGGAGTCATGAACATTGACATTAACTGAGGCAAGTGAGGCTGATAGTTGTTTAGGAGTGGTTTTTGGATCCTTTGTGACTTCTACGCTTAGTCCGCACCGTGCTCTTGTAGTAATTTTGGTAGGTTGGCCACTCCTGGGAAGGGTCACCACTGTGCCATGCCTTCTCCATTTATGGATAATGGCTCTGGCAGTGGTCCGCTGGAGTCCCAAAGATTTACCAATGACTTTGTATCCTTTCCCAGTCTGAGACATCTCTATAATCTTATTTTTTTGTTTGCTCTTGAAGCTCACTGGATCGCGGCATGGTGACGTGTGTTCAGTATGGCCTTGTCAGACAAGTTTTATGTTGGGGATCTCCTGATTGGAAATGTCTGGCAGCAATCAGACCTGGGTGTGGCCATGAAATTGAATCAGTTTTCCCAAATAATAGGATTAATCACAATTACCTCAGCTTTTATCAAGGGGACAATTACTTTTTCACAGAAGTTCATGTAGGTTTGGATAGGATTTTTCTCTTAACAAATAAAATCACAACAAGAAAACTGCATTGTTTGAATACAATGGAGCCTTGGTACTCGAACTTAATCCATTCCAGATGGCTGCTCGGATTTCGAATTGTTCGGATTCACAATCCGCTTTTCCCCATTACAAATGATGTAAATGGTCTTAATCTGTTCCGTCGTCTTTTGAGCAGAAGTTAACGGTACCGTAACTCATACCATAGGTCCTCAAATTAAGTGAAAAAATCATTGAATACAGTACATTATGTTATGGTTTGTGTTGTGAGAGACTTTAACTTTTCTGTGTTTTTTTTAATTTTAGTGTTATGGTCTCTCAGAAAAGAGTTGTGCGTTGGAGAGGGGTGTGGCTTGTACACGCAAGATGGCGTGCTAAATACACACACATTTAATCATGTCCATTTAATCACAGGCTATACAAACTAGCAGCGCTCTTCCCGGTGCTAGAAGACTGTCCCTCTTGATCTCTCCGATCTGTGCTCAAGCAATTCAAGCTTTAGTTTGATTTCCGTGTTTCTCAGAATCTTTCAGTGACTACGATTGCCCCTTTTCATCTATGAAAACAGCTGTGTTTTATTGTTCACAGGGAAGACACTAGTGCACTAGAAACAACAACTAGAGCACTAGAAACCTGTGAACAATAAAGCACAACCCGTTTTCATAGATGAGTGTTTTAGAGCCACAACCCTCTTCAACGTGCATTTCAATGCGCAACTCTTTTCTGAGAGACCATAACAAACAAATGAAAACCACAGAAAAGTGATAAGTGATACCACACAATAAAGATAAGAATTTTAACCGTTGTGGTGGTGAGCAGTTGGCATACGTCAATGTAGGAGAGTTCGACATGTGGAGATTTCCCTTCCATAACACAGGCATGTTATTTTGTCGCGGATCCATGAAAATTCGCGTATTGAGGGTCTAATTCGTCGTCCATTTGAATTGTCTAAATTCGAATAGAAAAAATGGGTGGGGGGTTTTGATGTGTGCTGACTGCCCATTTTCCCTTGTTTTAAAATAATGCCGAACACAAGGACTTTGCTTCATGCCTTGAGTTGGCAAAATGAATAGAGCCAAAGATAGTAAATATGATTGGTTGATAATTTTGTGTTGCGTAATTTGATTGGTCGAGACGCGGTTGTAAGGCTCCAGTAAGCCAATGAGTGCTCACATTAGTACAGTATGTACATATACAGTCCGCCATTTTTCTATGTGATGGTAGATCAACATTTCAAGTGGTGGAAGGTTTAAATCTACCTGAATTTATAGATCTATAATACATTATTAATGGCAAGAATTATTGACAGAAAAGAGGAAAATGGGGCTAGGGAGGTGGATGACGGTTGTAGAATCAAATGGAACTGGGAATGGTTGGCGAAACCAATGAACATTTCTCATGACAAACGCGATTTGACCGCGACGATTGGGGAATTCTATCGTAAGCTAGATGTGGCGGGAAAAGCATGATGTATTCTGTGTGATGACGAGATAAAGACCTGTGTATGCTTCAAGTTCAAGTCAAAAGCCATAAAGCAAGGCGGCAGCCAAGCGGCGGATGGATGCTGAATCCAAACAGGATCGACATGGGCACCAGAAGTCGACAAGTACACCTGCTTAGAAGCTCAGGAAGTGAAAGACAGCAAACTTTAATTTAATAATAATTTTGACAGATAAATAAATGATATTTGGACGGTAAATTCAATAATTATTCACAGTTTAAATCTTATGATTGTTGGACTATTCATTCAACTTCCCCAGGACAGCTTTATTAGGGTGATACATAAAGCACCAGCCTGATGAGCCACTAGGCTTTGGTGTAAAAGCCTAAACAGATCTTACATAGTATCAACAACTTCCGGACTTCAGGCTCCCTCTGGGTCTCGTTTTTCTCGCGTGTTTCTCGAGTTCGACTTTCGGTTTTTATTCGGTTTCTGGGCCGATAAAAGTCACGACTTTTTTGTTCGGGTTCCCATTTGTTCAGTCTCTAGAGCGTTCAGATTCCAATGGTCCACTGAACTTGGGTTATCTTTGTGTAATGTTTAAATTGGTTTGATGATCTGAAAAAGTTAAGTGTGACAAAGGAGCAAAAAAAAAAAAAAAATTGCACAGCACTGGTGATATATATGTATATGTGTATATATATATATATATATATATATATATATATACACACATGTATGTGTGTGTATATATATATGTATGTGTATATATATGTATGTGTGTATATATATGTATATGTGTGTATATATATATATATATATATATAATGTGTGTGTGTTTGTGTATAAATAACTTATTTCTTTTACAAAACAATGCAACAGGTCACTAAAGTGCCAGAGAAGTTGCTGTCATACGCTGTGCGCTGTAAGAACCTGACAGTGTCCAATGCTTGCACAGTGCTGCTTACTCCTGAGATCTACGTTAGTCAGAATGTGTACGAACAGCTACTGGACCTGCTGCTGGAGGCAGTTAATAGAGCCCGTATGTTGTCATCATTAAATAATGAAAAGTTCTGAGATGGGAACATTGTATATATTTCATTTTCTTCAAAAATAATTACTTAAATAAGTAACTGCTTTTGCCGATATTCCTGTTTGTGCTTGACTGTTTGCAGATATTGATGAAGTGGTGGAATTCTTAGAGGAAGTTATCACTGGCCTTTTGGCCGACCAGGAAGTGCGCACTTTTGGAGAGGTTATGGTGCCAGTCTTTGATATTTTTCAAGGTCGTGTGAAAGACTTGGATCTCTGTCATCTGCTACTTTATTCCTACTTGGAAATTCTAGTATATTTTAGTCGGCAAAAAGACATTGCAAAGGTTTGAGCTTTGTTTCGTAAGATGTAATTTTGTAATATGGGAGAACAACAGACAACTAAAAATAGCTGACACAGTTTTATACGGTTGTTGAAAATGAGCTGATTTGTTCCTATCCACAGGTCTTGGTGGAACACATTCAGCCCAAAGACCCTAATAATGGGCTTCAGTATCAGAAAACTCTTTTGGGTACCATGTTAAATATATCTTGTCTGCTGAAAACCCCAGGAGTGGTGGAAAACCATGTTTTTTTTCTCAACCCCTCCCACTCCAGCCCACAGGAAATGAAGATTCAGGAATCAAATATCCAGCAGGTGACACACTGTTGCTGATTTTTCATCTCATATGCATGTGTTCATGTATAAACATCTAGAGCAGGGGTGTCAAACTCATTCCACAAAGGGCCGTGTGGCTGCAGGTTTTTGTTTCAACCAAGCAGCTGCACACCTGATTTAGGCTCATTTAATTAACTGATTTGAGTCTTCAGGCAGTTGATTGGACAATATGTGTGCTCTGTATGGAGACTGACCAATAAACTGCCTGAAGACGCAGATCAGTTCATTAAATTACATAAATCAGGTGTGCTGCTGCTTGGTTGAAACAAAAACCTACAGCCACACAGCCCTTTGTGTAATGAGTTTGACACCCCTGATCTAGAGCATTATATATGTGTGTTTTTATAATCTATCTTAGTTTATGGGCCAGTTTCATGACAAGTTACATCAGATCTTGAAGAATCTGCTGCAGCAGTCACCAGACACTCGGCACCTTCTCCTCTCGTGGTTGGGTAACTGCCTGCAGGCCAACATGGGTCGTGCCAAAATCTGGGCCAACCAGATGCCTGAGATCTTCTTCCAGATGTATGCTTCAGATGCATTCTTCCTAAATCTAGGTGCTGCACTCCTCAAACTCTGCCAGCCCTTCTGTCGCCCACACTGTCCAAAACTCCTAACCTTTAACCCCACGTACTGTGCCCTGAAAGACTTGAGTGAGGAAGAAAGACGCAGTAGGAATGTACATGCCAGAGGTAGGAGGACCTGCCGTGCTTTTATATGTAACCATTCGTACCATTTTCTTATCAAATCAAGATTAAACAAACCGCACACTTCCTCCTCTAGGACTTGATAAAGAGACCTGCCTGATTCCTGTTCCAGCGCAGCAAACAGCTGACTGTCCCCAGTCCTACAGCCTCCTTACAGAGAACCTGATCTTCACTCAGCTCACCCTGCACTTGGGCTTCCACAGGTCATTTCTGCACTGTTACTTACTGTACACTCACATGCATCAAAATATTTACAGCCATAGGGACAGACTCGGAGTTTACAACCGAAGTATAAAAATTATGGCAATAATTCCTTAAGGAAAGTTCCATGTGTTCAGGGTCAGATTTACACACATGCTTACGGTAATTTTCTGGATGGCCTACTGAAGTTGTATTAGAACTCCAGAGCTGAGCACCATAATCATGGAATATTTGATTTTTCATTTTGATATACTGTATGAATCCTGTAGGGAAAATGATTTCCTCTGCAGTTAGCCCATCCAAACAGAGCACACACATCGGGGGGTGCCCAGAGAGCAGTTGGGGGTTCGGGGCTTTGCTCAAGGTGCTACTCGCTCCCCCACCGCCACACATTTTTCCTGCTTTTTCGGGAATCAAACCAGCGACCTTTCGGTCCCAAAACCGCTTCTCTAACCATTAGGCTATGTCGGCCCCCAGCAGCATGATGGTTGTACCGTGTCCGCGTATTCACACCACGGTAAACCCAATAAAGGTTGAAGAATCTCTCACTTGATTCTTATTGGCTGTTTTGCATCACTGACTTGCATGGCGATGGGCAGCATTAAAATAAAATAAAGATTTATTATTAATAACAAAACTCTCACAAACTGAACCTACCAATGGTACTGGCAAGAGTGTCATGGGTGTCCAAGGCTCGGTGATGTTCCGATGTCTGTTCTGATCCCACAGAAGTGCTGCTGTAGCAGAGATTGGTGAAACTATTGATGTTGGATATGACCGAAAGGAGTCGTAACACACAGTGCATTCCAGGTTGCTGGGTGTGGGGCTGCTGAGATGCTGACCAATCAAGTGGTGTTGATGTTATGGCTGCATTGGTGTATAGTGCACTTTAATTTAATTTGTGACTAACTGTCAGAATAATCTGTCTGCGCCCTGCTTAAGATACTGTATCCTCAGTTTGTAAAAAGCTTAAGCCTCAATACCAATGTGTAGGATTTCATACGGCACGCCCACGACACCTGATGCTAACTTCAACCCATAATCGCTTATCACAATGCTGCCGTAACTTTGTTTCAGGAAGCAACTTGCTTTTTTCAGTCCTCTTTAGAAACTCAAAAGAGACATTTTTATATGTACATTTATTTGTACAGGCTGCATGATCAGATGGTGAAAATGAACCAGTCGCTGCATCGGCTGCAGGGCACGTGGCGGGAAGCACAGCTCAGCGGAGGTCCAATGGCAGAGCAGCTAAGGGAACAATTTGAGCGCCTCATGACCATTTACTTGTCCACCAAGGCTGCTGCCACTCAACCCGTCATGCTCCAGAACTGCCTCAATCTGCAGGCATCCTGTGCCTCTCTACTCGTACAACTTGGTCTCGGAAACCAAGGCCCTGAGCACATTCCGCTGTCCTTCCCTCTGCTTCATCTCCAAAACAGCCAAATCTGCTATGTTCCAGGTGATACAGCCCTTTATTCATAAGTCATGTATGAATTAATAGAAATCTGATCCAGGTGATTAGATTTTTTTTTTTTTTGTATATAATTTATTGTATTTCAGCATTCACCAAAGTATATTGGGCACCTGTGGTTTTGCAGAGTTTTTTGCCGAGAACATGGGAGATTTCTTCATATTCCTTCGGCGCTTTGCGGACGAGGTGTTGGAGTCTTCCACAGAAAACTTGGAGCAAGTCCTCAACTTCATCACGATGTACATGGGAAATGTAGACAGGTGTAGTATTTTTATTTATTTATTTTTTTAATTTATTCAAATTCCCCATGTGTACTTATGTGTTTGCTTGAGCTTGCCTCATTTCCTTAAGTGTAACTTTTTATTGTCAGAATGAAAAATCCTCATTTACGGGCAAAGCTGGCAGAGGTTTTAGAGGCTGTGATGCCACATATGGATTCTGTCTCACCTGGCACCCCCCAGACCATTATGTTCCAGCGACAGAGGACATTCTGCTCCTACTGCCATGCACCGCATCTTGCTGAGGCTCTCATCACTGTGTTTGTCGACATCGAGTTTACCGGTGAGTTTTGAGTTAGGATCATCGTTCGAATTGGATTACCACACTTGAAGAAACCATCAGATTGAATGCATTGCAGTGCTGAATGACGGTTTGTTCTTTGGCAGGAAATTGATGTGTGGCAATGCTTGAACTCATTTTCCAGAAAGCGCGGCTTAAACATTTACAACATTCATTCATTAATTTGCCAAAACTGCTTCATCCGACTAGGATCGCCAGGAGGCTGAAGCCCTATCTGATCTGACTTTGAGTGAAAGTGGGGTACACCCTGAACTGTAAACCTTGTCTATTGCAAGGTCAACACATACAAAACCACTCAGACTCGCGCCGAGGGGCATTTCAGGAACAGCCAATTAGCCTAATGTACAAACCCTACACAAGCACTTGGAGAACACAGGAACTCTCCCACCACACTTGGAACTCGAACCCAGGACCCTGTTGCTGTGAGGCAGATGTGCTCATGGCCTTTTAAAACATAGAATAATACATTTATTTTGAAATATAGCAAATAAATATATTCGGCAGTGTTTACACTGTATAATAGTTGGAATCTGTTCACTGTAACCTGTAACGACTTGCTGGTGTTGTCTGTATGTATGTTTCAGGTGATCCTCACCAGTTTGAGCAGAAGTTTAATTACAGAAGGCCAATGTACCCCATTCTGAAATACATGTGGGGACAGGAGAACTACAGACAGAGTATTAAGGTGCGAATATCCAAATAATGAATTTGGTTTATTTTTTCTATATGCTACTAATGCTATTATCTCACAAAGCGGCAAATGCTGACAAACTTGGCGAATTTTGACTTTCGTCGGGGTTGTTAAACAGTTCACAAACAGGTTTTCTTGTTGGAAAGAACATCTTGCTTTGAACATGTTTAAAATTTGTTTCCAAATAAATTTTTCCTCACACGGTCATAAACATTTACATATCAATTGTAACATGGGTCACTAGAGTTATTTTTGATTTGCCACCTTTTACTAGGGTGGGGTCTATCAATTGATTTTTTTTTTTTTTTTTTTCCTTCTACTTTTTCTACATTCCTTCTCTTCACAGCAGTAGTAAAGCAAATCTTCCACAGGAAGTCCATGTTATATATCCAGGGAGGGGTTTTCTCACCCTTTTTATAAGTTGGGGTGGTTCAATCCCAGCGTTCGCCGAGTACTCGCCTGATATTTCAGAGTTGACAGAAGGTCTCAAAAGTTTCTGAAAATTGGCAAAACGAGGCAAATAGTTGTTAATGGTCAGAAACATTGTCACGAATGTTTGCCAACAGTCGCAACATATCACATAATGGCCGAAACAAACCCTGATTGACATCAACAATCATCAGAAAAGTTGCCGAATCACAAATTCGCTACGTTTCTCAGCATTTGGGGCTCTGTGAGATTTAAGGCTTTAGAGACAGCAACATTCAGAACGTCTGATTTGTGAATTGTCATAAGTTAAAAAATCCAAAAGGTACAACTGTTAATTCATGCTTCATGTTATTTTAGCATTTGGCAGATTTTGCGTCCGAGAATCTCGAGGCCATGAATCCGCCACTCTTCTTGAGGTTTCTAAATCTACTTATGAATGATGCCATTTTCTTACTAGATGAGGCCATACAGGTATGTTCTTTTAACTACACATTATTTATACATGTATTACACATAACATACGTGCTAGGGCCCCTTGGTGTAGACCAAGACAACTTAATTGTCATTCAGTATAGAGCAGGTGAGGCAGCACGGTGGTTCTAAATTGGCTGCTCTAAATTGCTCGAAGGTTCACATCGTGCAGAAGGCAATGGCAAACCACTGCACTATCCTTACCAAGAAAACCTCCTTGAAGATGATAATCAAGGCGTTATCATTCATGGCAGGTCGCCAAGAGTCGTCCTACGACTGGGAAGGTACCAGACCAGACCATAGAGCAGGTGTAAAAAGAAAGGAATTTTGTTGTGTATACAGGATTGGAATATAGAAAGTTTAGATACAGAGAGCAACAAAAATATTATGAAGTGCTGTATTAAAGTGACCTGTGGAGTTCCAGTAGCAAAAATACAGGAATAATTTAAAACGAAGATTATTTGCATATGATTCAAAGTAAATTTAAAAGCTATGAATGAGCGTATAAAGGACATGGTGACCAATCGAGAAATACGTGTCTGGTATGAGCAGCAGTTTTCATTAAGAGTTCAGCAGTCTGATGACATTTGGGGGGAAAAAAGCTATTACAGGACTGTGTGGTCCTGCACCAAAATGCTGCCAAAACTCTTCCTAGAGGCCAGCAGGGAGAGAAGAGTGAGAGTGCAGTGATTAGGGTCCTAGGCTGATGATCAAGAGGTTGTGGATTTGAACACCCGTTAGAAGTCCTCCATTGGGCAAGGTCTCAACTACAAGCATGCCTTAATCAGCCAACAGTATAAAATACAGGAAAGGTAAATGTGAATCACTAACGTCCCATCCAGGATGATTGAAACTTAACACTTCATGCTACAGAACTCGGGATACTCTCTGGATCTGATGAGCCAGTAGGTTTGGGTGTAAAAGCCCAACAGACTTTACCTTACTGCACCAGCAATGATGCGATGTTCAGATATCGATATTAACATAACAGTGTGAAATGTTTGTGTAATACATTTAGTATCTGAGTAAGATCAAGCTCCTCCAGATCGAGCGGGACCGTGGGGAGTGGGAGGGTCTGGCCCCTGATGCCCTCCGAGAGAAGGAGTCTAGTCTGCAGATGTTTGGACAGCTGGCTCGCTTCCACAATATCATGTCAAATGAGACAATCGGCACCCTGGCTTTTTTAACATCTGGTAAGATACACAGTGTCATACTATGTGTTTAAAACTCTGAAATGTTTTCCATATACCTAATATATTTTTAACATTTCTCAGAAATCAAAGGCATCTTTGTTCATCCTTTCCTTGCTGAAAGAATCATCTCCATGCTTAATTACTTCTTGCAACACTTGGTTGGACCCAAGATGGGCGCTCTAAAAGTGAAAGACTTCAGTGAATTTGACTTCAAGCCTCAGCAGCTGGTGTCTGACATCTGTACTATTTATCTTAACCTGGGGTACACTCTTTTATGCATATTTACTAGGTGCACATTCCCAGTGGCATCATTAAAGGCTTCAACTAAACTAAAGATCTTTTTGGTACAGAGATGAGGAAAACTTCTGTGCCACAGTCCCAAAGGACGGGAGGTCATATTCGCCCACGCTTTTCTGTCAAACTGTCCGAGTCCTAAAGAAGATCAACAAACCTGGGGATATTATACTGGCATTTAGTGTCCTAGCAGATAAAATAAAGGTGTGATAGTTATAGGTCACCCAGATTTATTATTATTATTATTATTATTATTATTATTGTTCTTAATTTTTGAATTACTTACACCTTTTTATTGTAAAGTCTCTGGCAGATCGGCACCAGCAGGAAGAGGAGACCTACTCAGATGCTCCAGATGAATTTTTAGATCCCATCATGTCAACCTTGATGCTTGATCCTGTTCTCCTTCCTTCTTCCAATGTCACAGTCGACCGCTCAACAATAGCAAGGCACTTGCTGAGGTGTGTGACCCAACATGCAAATTCACATGTTTAGTGTGCACTCATGTTGTTCATCTCAGTTAGATCTCTCTCTCCTTATCTCACCTTCTTCCCCGTAGTGATCAGACGGACCCTTTCAATCGCAGTCCTCTCACCATGGACCAGATCAGACCCAATGAGGAGCTCAAGCAAGAGATCATGCAGTGGTTAGCAGAACATAAGCAGCGAGACATGCAGATGGGACCTAGTGGTTAACACACAACCATCAATCTCCTATCCATCTATGTTCAAGCCACTGAACACACAGGACGCAGCCATTCGATACAGGAGCAACACGCACATACAACACACATGCATGCACCGACTGACATAGTGTAATGCACAATTATTGAATATCATGCATGACGTGGAGGATTATTCAGATTGGGGGTTAATCTGCGGAAGCTGAAGGCTGAGGTGCATAACACCCTGCAGGATCTGAATAATTCTTCATATCATGCACAAGCCGAATTTTATGATCATTTTATTATTCATTCCGATTGTTTCAAGTCCGGAGAAAAATGGCAGTGTAGCCGATGATGAGTGCTGCATGCTGTTCTCCGTTAACGCAGTTTCTGATTAATTCTAGGCAAGTTTCGAGAAAATTCGAAATGTACGTATTTCATGGTAACGATTTGTTTTTATTTTTTTTTAAGAATTCATTTTTCTCCCCATCAAGTGTCTTGCCACACAAAGCACACCTCCGGGCTTCATACTTTTCCACTCATTTTCTCTTGGAGGAGTGAGAGTGGAATAACATATCAATTAATATAGATAGGCTGCACCCTACTGACAGTGCTTTTGAAAGAAGGTGGGCAGGCAGCACCGGCTGCCGTGGGCATAACTTATCTATCGTATATGATATCTATGAAGAGGAACATTGGCATGTGCCAATCGTGCAAAAAAATTTTTTTTAGGTTATTCAATGTCAGTGATGGATAAGTCGGTTTGTAGAAGAATAGAAAGAATTCACTAGTGGCTTTCCAACAATCAGAAATTAAACAATATTTTGAATGAATAATAATAATTGTCTTTGGTGATGTCGGATGCACCGATCGACCGTAATATAGAACCATAATGAGCACTGACAGGTGAAGTCAGTCAGATGATTATTTCATGACAGTGGCTTCTATCAAGGAGTGAGATGTGTTAGGCAGAAGTGAGCTGTCAGTTTTCAAATATAATGTGTTGTAAACAGGAAAAATAAGCAAATGTGAGGATCTGAGTGACTCTGAAAGGGCCACAATGTGTGATGTTTCAAGAACTGGGTACTCATCCCCAAAACAGCAGGTCTTGTATGGTAATCCTGGTATGCACTGGTAACTACCTACCTATGGTGTTTCAAGAATGGACAAACATTGACTTGCTAAGAATCATGGGTTCTGAAAGTTTACTGGTCGGCGTGGGTAGTAAGAGCGAGTTCTGATCCCACAGAAGAGCAACTGTAACACAAGCTTCTGAAACATTAAGTGCTGGCAATGATAGAAAGGAGTCAGAACACAGTGCATTGCTGTGTATAGGGCTGCCCAACCACACGCTGTTCGGCTGGTGTTAATGATGACACTGATTGGCATACGGTATACCCCAAAAAACATACATCTGTCCAAGATTGGTCTGTGTTACTGGTCTGTTGTTTTCTTGAACCCATGTCAGTCAGTAGTGACCGTTCATTCAAACGGTAGCGACTTATTCTATTGCTGCAATAAAATGTTCATAATTCTTGCAATATTGTTTTCTGCCTTGTAAAGTTTTGTTTTTTTTCCTTGCAGAAATTTATTTGGATCTGTGTGTACACACAATATAAAGATCTTCGAAAACAACAACAATAATTACATAGCTACATAGATTTGAATTTTGTCTTCAAAAAACCCCGAATTTAATAAACCGACAGTGAGATTTTGATTATAATAATTGTGTGTTTAATTGAAGCAGTGTTGCCATGCCATCTTGTTTTCAACACAAGTACAGAATTTACATATGGCTTTTTTAAAATGATTTTACTGCAACGATCCGTTTATAACAATGTTTTGTTATAATGTTTATGTAATTAAAATTACACCAAGTACACATTCAAAGTAGTCACAGTTTAAATTCTGCAGTTAAACTTTTTGCAGGCCAGAATGATACAATCCACCCCATCTGCTTTGTGCACTTACTATCTTTTTGCTGACGTGCTTTTTTTTTCCACTTGATGATGAATCATCATGGTTTTGTGTTACATTTTAATGAAACTAATAATTATGTTACATACTACAGGACTTCCTCATGGCTCATGGCATTGATTCTCGAAACCATGACTCAGACTACTCAGTATGCATTTTCAGTTACCATGGCTCACCACCAAGCACAGGATGACCTCAGCTAAAAACTGAGCAACTGGAGATGTTCTCACTTGTTTAACCTTGATCTCTGAAGAGAACTTTATTGCTGACACCAAGTACTGTTCATCTTTCTGTTTTAACAGAGAGATGATGCTGATGCTGATGATGATGATGATATAATACAGGCATAGAGAAAGTGTGCTTAAAATCCTTGTGCTCATCTCATGGTTAAGTCTTAAGTTATTTGATCATTAAATTTGTCTGTGTTTAAAAATAAAAATGATAATGGCCTTTACGATAGTATCGTTTAGTTCCATGCTTTTAAAATGTTAATTTTTATTGCATTACACTTTTTTTATTTAACTATACTATTCTGATTAATCTCTAAGTCTGATAACACCGCATGTTCTAAATGGTTAAACATTTCACACAGGGACATTTTTGAATAGGTTGCTGGTAATGCTGCATTTAATAATAATAAATACTTTGTGTGTGTGTGTGTGTGTGTTGAAATTAAAACCAGTCACTTATTACTACTGGATTATTCACATGCGATTATTAAATTGGATTTTAATATTTATTAAACATTTACAAAACATACCTGCTTATTTTATCAGTGCATTCTGTTGCTATGGCAGTGTATGCATCTGTGATTATTATGGGATTTCAATTATTTATTTATTTTTTGATAATTATAATTAGATTTTTTTTATTTATTTATTTTAATTATTTATTCCTCCATCCCTACCCAACTTTAAAAATGTTTCAAAGTGGCCTCGGGTTGTAAACTTGTCTTTATTACTTTTATAATTTTGCTCTTATGTTAGGATAGTGTTTGTGTTGTTGACTGTTTGTGTGTGTTCAAAACCTGTTAATTATTTTTCGATCGTTTGGGACGTCGGTACAGAACCTGCGGAAGACATGGCTGAGCGTTTTCTCGTCTGAAGTCGGGGGTCCATATTTACGTCCGCCCCGGAACCTGCATACTGAAGTCTCGCCGCTTGGTGAAAGTGGTAGTTCGTTGAAATCGCTGGTTTGGGGCTACGCCCACCGAGCTCCCTGATCCGAGGGCAGGCAGGCAGAGTGTTAAAATGGCGCACAGCTGTCGGTGGCGGTTCCCTGCTCGGCCCGGAGGGAGCAGCAACTCGGGCACTGGGAGAAAAGCGGGCCGGATCCGGGTCACGGCTTCCCTCCGAAATGGCGCGGGGACTCATTCGACCGCAGGCGGGCTCGGGCCCGGGTTCGACGCGGCGCTGCAAGTGTCCGGTGCGATCGGTAACAACCTGCAGAAATTTCGGGATGTTTTGGGCGAATCGAGCGGCTCCAGCAGCGGGGAGGTAAGCTACACCTTCAATCGCGTGGGCTATTCGGTTGCTTTCGGCTTTTCTTGGACCAGGTTTGACCAGAATAAGTAGAATCTGGAGAGTTAGCCCGATTGCTGCACACATCCTGAACAGTTATTTTGCTGCGCAGCACACATGCTTCCAATCCATGTGCTGTTTTCCTCTCGAGCTGCCCGAGCTAGCCTGCTAATCCCCTGATTGCTAACTTAGAGAGAGAGAGAGAGAGAGAGAGAGAGAGAGAGAGCTTGTCAGTGTGGCGAATAATAACCAAAAATAAGTCCGTGTTTCTTTGATCCTGCTGCCGAGTGCACTTCTTGTGCAGGTGTATTTAATGGCGGTTATTGGAGCTACTGTGTTTAGGTACAACTGAAGGGAATGGCCCGTGGAGGAGTTCATCATCATCATCATCATCATCACCACCACTATCATCATCATCATCACCGTCCTCCTCATCCTCTTCAATGTTTTGACAGAATAAGACTTTTGAGTTCCCAGTCAGAGTTATTTGTTAGCTGATTTCCCGGCTATGCTATCACGGGTTTGATTCCGGTACGAACCTGGTGTGGTATTCACTGTGTGTGATGACAGCAAGTGGATCACAGACTTTGTGTACAAACTCTAAATGCTACATGAGAAACGAGTTAGCATCAGCAGGCTAACACACGTCACAGTCCAGGTGAACTAGCAGTGCTTCAAGCTTTCCAAATGGACACGAAATACAAAGATTTAAATACTTGGCTGCGTTATTAAACTCTTGTCGTTTTTGCTTGTCTTTATTTATTTATTTATTTATTTTCCCACTATTATAAATAGTTAGCTTGCTGAGCCCATAGTATGGCTATGGGCTCAGTTTGAGTTCAAAGTGACTGGGCTTGTTTGTGGTTCAGATACAGACACCAGGGAAAGAAGAGAAACTTATTCAACCAGCATGTGTGATAATATTAAACAATTATTTTATATAGAAACTCGCCGGAAATGATTTACTATGAAAATAAGTCCCTGACAGCTTCTGAAGCGGTTATTTTTATTTAAAAAAAAAACAAACAAAAAAAAAAAACCCTTTTACCGTATTTGTGTTTATTTCAGATTTCTACAGTTTATTTAATTCTAGTTCTAAAGTAAACACTAAAAAAAACCCCCTAATAAATAATATTTAAATGCACCATATTCTGGGGAGGGAGGCAAGCATTTACTTATTATGAAAGCTAACTAGCTGGTTATTCAGGGCTTATCCGGGCCCTGCAGATTAGCACGATGATGCTAACTAGCTACACAGCTGCCATTATTTTCTCCTGGTTTGTTAGCAGGTTACTCGCAAATACAAACACAACTATTTCAGGAACTCGTTTCCGTCATTTGCGCAGGCGATATGTATTTAAACTCTCTTCCCCAACCTTAAAAAAGATTTGTTTGTGGTTAGCTTAATGCCTCAGACAAGATAATAATAATAATAACCGGGTGAGCCTGTTTATGCTAACTTTAGCCTGTTAGCTTGTACTGATGATGCGCAGGAGGTGAAAATGGGAGGTGGACATGTTTTTTTTCCTCCGTAGTACATACTGCGTAGTACCAATATGAATTCGAATTGAGATGAAATGGGCAATTATGTGATGAGGAGCGTGGGAAGTGGGGATCGTGCTGTCTCTTGGGGCGACGAAGATGAATTGTGAGAGTGATTGAGTCGGAAACGCAGTAATTTGAAGAGTGAAAGGCTCCAATAACAGCGTGCCTTTGCTCGGAGCTCGTGCGTGTTGGGGGGTGTGTACTGTTACGAAGCAGCTCCCATCTTCTACCTCAGTGATGAGGGGGCAGTACACACTGTACATCATTCTCATAACGGAAACGTGCAGCAGCAAGCAGCTCGGCAAACCCGTTAGATTTTTACTGATCCTTCATCTCATCTGCTCTTTTCTTTTCTGTTTTTTTTTTTTTTTTAAGATTGTTGCAAAGATTTTTAATGCACTGATTGCTTAAAGTATTCCCCAGCCTGCTATTTAGACCAATCAGGAGCAGTAGGTCAGAAATAATAGAAACATCATTGTGGTGCATGCAGGAACTGGAAAATAATCAGTGATGCACACTGAGCTTGAAGCTTGAGTTACTTTTACATTGATCGATGGAGCGGACAGATGCATCCACTGAGCTTTCGCCTGGCACCGACTGGCATATGTAATGTCAGATCTTTGTTGTCGTTCATTCGTCCATTTTCGGAACCCCTTAATCCAAATTAGGGTCACGGGGAAGTTGAAGCCCATGTCAGCCTATACTGGGTGAGGTCAGGGTACACCTTGAACAGCTGGCAAGGCCATCACATGGCTCCTTGTTGTTGTATAATAGGAAATAATGTTAGGTTACCTGAGTGAGGCGTTTATGCTAATACTACTAACATTACTGCTTTTATGACTTTAGTTACTATGTTATTAGTGGAGAAAATTCAAAAGTTTAAAAAGTTGGACACATGCATTCTACGTCCAACTTGAAGATGAAGTTGAACTTCTAAAGATCTAATCAGATCTATGTACCTGGTGTTAGATTTATTGGAATGAACTGCGAGCAGACATTGCTCAGGAAAACAGCTATTTACAGCAAAGTTATTTATTCCTCTTCGACCATAGCAGTTTGTTGGTGTTTTTTTTTTAATATATATGTATAAGAATGCACCACATTTTATTTATTTATTTTCTGACCATACCATTTGGTGTTCCGTGTCATAGCGGTAGTAGTAAGGTAAAGTCTGTTGGGTTTTTTTTACACCCGAGCCAAGTGGCTCATCAGGCCGGTGCTTATCCCCGGTTTCTGTAGCGTGAAGCGGCCAGGAGTTCAACTCCTCCTGGATGGGACGCTGGTCCATCGCAGGTTCCCTTCCCAGTATATTTTTACTGGTACCCATTTATACTGCTGGGTGAACAGAGGCACACTTGTGGTTGAGACCTTGCCCAGGGGTCTTAGCACAGTGAGGGACTCAGTGGGACTCGAACTCACAACCTCCCAATCATGAGCGCAGTACCCTAACCACTACACCACCAGCCCCATTCCGTGTCATAGCAGCTAACAGTTATACATCAAATGAACCGGAGGATTAAATGCAGTTGGTCCCACTCTCCACAAAGCTGTCACTGTCCCCACAGTGCAGCTAACTGGGTTATCAAAGGCCGGCCATGTCTCTCACTGTCCATGGTGTGAGGCATGTAAAAGAACCATTGCTGACTTCCGACTAGAGTAGGCTGCAAAGCCGTCAGCATGTTTCCGCCCTGCGATGGCCTGGCGAGCTGTCCAGAGTGTACTCTGCCCTCGCCCTGAGTTGGCTGGGATGGGTACCAGCCTCCCCGCGACCCTAATTAGGATGAAGCGGTTACAGAAAATGGACTGAACTGGTCTTATCACAGAGAAACTAAAAGTCCTCCTGCATGTAGAAAACTGATATACCTCCGACACTGTCAAAGTACTGACACTGGAGACTCCTTAAATGTTTGATTACGTAAATACTTCTTCCAGAATGACCCAATTTTGTTTTATTACTCCCCCATAATTCTTTGCCATGATAGTCAAGAAGGAAGCATGATGTATTCCACGATTCAATAGGAAAAGATGTTAGCAAAACCGTTTGCTTGAGTTACTATTCAACTCACGTAATATACTTTTCGTGTAGTTCTAAATAAAAGTATGCACTGTATATCGTAGATTGTCTAATATGTCGTATGAAGACAGGATGCCAAAGCACACCTTATGAGGGAAACAGATAATGAAAGTTATGATTTCCCTGCCATTTGTTTGGTTGCAGTTCTATGTAAAAAGTTGCTCCATTCAATTTCTGCCGGAGGTCCAGTTTGAGATCAGGAAAACTCTGTCAGATTTCAGAGGTGAACCAGATAGTGAATCCAGGATTAAAGGCTTGTTTAACACTGTAATCTAGGATCATTAATGTTTTGGTTCATATGGGGGATTGTTGATCATGGTGGAAGTTTGTGCTCTCCGATTGCTCGTTTCTTTCTCACTTTTTTTCTTTTTTTTTTTTTTTTAATGCTTTGCCATGAAACAGCTTTTTACAAACAAATTACAATAAACAATGAACTTTAAACAAATTACACTACAATACACACACTACACGTTACAATATTGTACAAAGCTAATACAAATTATGGATATGAAGCATCAGGATAATATAATTGGCCTTGGATTCTTTGCCTAGGTTATAGTCCACTTTAAATAAGTAGATACCTTAAAAACAATCTATCAAACTATCAGAACTTCTCTTACAGACAATCAATCATCTTTTGGCTAATCAGATCAATGAAAAATTGTCTGGATTTTCATCTTATTATTGATGCTAAAGAAGCGACTGGACTGCCTAAGAACTTTAATTTGTTTATTTGCCGTACCACTTAATCCTGCTGGGGTCATGGGGACGCTGGAACCTATGTCAGATGACTTTGGATGAAGGTGATATGCACCTTGAACAGTTTTGTAGTTCATAACAGGGCCATCATACACAACCAACCATTCACACTTGTACCAAGAGGCAATTTGGAACAACGAATTAGCCTAATGTGCACGTCTTCAGACTGTGGGAGGAAAACAGTGCACCCAGAGGAAACCCACGCAAGCACAGGGAGAACGTGTAAGCTCCACATTAAAACACTAGCAGAAACCAGGATCTTCTTGCTGTTAAACAGACATGCTAACCATGCTAACTGTTACCATGATGCAATGCCTTGGCACATCTCTGGTCTCTGGTTATAATATCAAGAGTTATGATTATATATAGTCCCAGATATCAAGTAGCAGGAAAAATGACATTCCTGTGCTCTCTTGCTTTGCGGTCATATAACCTATCACGTTGTAAGTCAGTGAACTAGCCTCAATAACAGGTGAACACAAATGTGATTATAGTGACGGGGCCTGATTTCTCAGATTACGGTAGTATCTTATGTCCTGGAATCACAAATTTGCTATTTAGGAAAAGTAATACATATTTGTGGAATTACAGGGATCCCTCGCTACGTCGCACTTCAATTCATGCGGCTTCAGTGCACCGCGGTTAAAAAAAAAAAATTAATCGAATTAAAAAAATAAGGAAATTAAAGAAGAGGGGGGAATTACTGAGGTTTTGCATGTGACGTCACAGGGTCACGTGACTTTTGTTTATCTGCCATATTGGACGGCATGATCCGGACGGCGCTCGCTCATTCAACATCGGTAAACATTTTAAAATAAGTAATAGTGGTTCAACATTACCCAACTGGATGTTGTTTGTCGGTTACTAACTTCCCTGGAGTGATAGAAACTAAGCAGTGAGTATGGTTATATTGTGTTTATATAAGCAGTGAGTATGGTTATATTGTGTCATATAAGCAGTGATTATGGTTATATCGTGTCATATAAGCAGCGAGTATGGTTATATCGTGTCGTATAACCAGTGAGTTTGGTTATATCGTGTCGTATAACCAGCGAGTATGGTTATATCGTGTCGTATAACCAGCGAGTATGGTTATATCGTGTCGTATAACCAGCGAGTATGGTTATATCGTGTCGTATAACCAGCGAGTACGGTTATATCGTGTCGTCGTATAACCAGCGAGTACGGTTATATCGTGTCGTCGTATATCCAGCGAGTACGGTTATATCGTGTCGTCGTATATCCAGCGAGTACGGTTATATCGTGTCGTCGTATATCCAGCGAGTACGGTTATATCGTGTCGTATAACCAGCGAGTACGGTTATATCGTGTCGTATAACCAGCGAGTACGGTTATATCGTGTCGTATAACCAGCGAGTACTGTGTGGTTATATCGTGTTGCGCTGTTGGCTGTGCAAATCGACAGAGGAGTAAAGCCTGCACTGTCATTTTATCGTTTGCTATTTGACCCGGAGAGAAAAGCCAAGTGGATCGCAGCGGTAAATAGGAAAGACTGGAATCCTACAGAATACAGGAGAATATGCAGCGAGCACGTTGTAAATATACATTATTAGGCTGTTGTGAAAAATTGTTGATTTGAATGTAACTTTTTATAATTTGAGTGAATTAAAGGTTGAATGTTAATATGTAGTTGTGTTCTGCGGGCTGCAGGGTGGGTGCGGGCTCAGAATTAGAAACTCACTGTGGGGCGGGGCGGGCTACGGGCTGAAGTATTTTGTGTAGGGCAGGCTATGGGCCAGGTTAGAATTTCACTTGCGGGGCGGGGCAGGCTGACGTACAAGGGTAAATGTGTTGGGCGGGCTGCGGGCCACCATTCTAATTTGCGGGGCGGGCACGGGCTTGTGATCTTGGCCCGCACAGGGCTCTAAGGTATACGTCAGTGTGTGTGCGTGTGTGTGGGGGGTGATCCTACTTCGCGGATTTTGATGGTTGCGTGGGGATCTGGGTCCCAATTAACCACGGAAAGTGAAGGATCTCTGTATTGTGTTTATGATCATGTAGTGCATTGCATTTTTACCCTCAACAAACACAACTTTGGCACTGTGGACATTGCACATAAGTGATTATTTCAGGTTGGATGATTGTTTTTATTTGCTTTCAACATGTTTCCTTGTGTGTTGACTGCATGTTGTGCTAGAAGGGATGGATGTGACATCTTTGTGCCCGACTCTATTTGTGATGTTTTCATCAGTTTAGACAAATTACAGCTCATGATCCGGAACGATTCCCATGAGATATGTGTGGTGCAGGAGGTGGTGGGAATCAGGAAGATCGTCACCATGGTTGATTTTTGTAGCTCAGGATTAATTCCCAAGTTACATCACTGCAATGCTGATGTTTCTCAGTATTTTGGCAGAAGTATCAATTGTCTGTGTGCTAAACACTAAAGATATTTACTTGACACATGCAGTGAAGTCTTTTCTTAAGAAAATGTTGATAGTCCTGATATTTTGCTTCATTAGCACTTTTTTTTTTCACAGGGTTTATATTAAAGTTGTGTTAGCATTCTGTATTGTTTTGTCAGATGCTCAAAATCCGGATTATCCAGTTGCTAAGCAACATTGCTTTCAAGATTTTAACCAAGTGAACAGCAAACCTGTCATGGGTTAGAAAACAGAAATTCATAAGTTTTCCTGAAGCACACTATAATACTTGATGGATTGTATTTATATGTATTTATTCCTACAGGAATGCTGAACAAAGCCTTTTGGTAAATAGAAAAATGAACTATTTTGCACTTTACTCAGGAACTGGCAGAGTACTTTTGATTCTGGTTTTTTGCTACCCTGACAATTTATAACACGGATCCCCATCTGCTCCGCTCAGCACCCGAAACTGCATCTGACTGAAATAAGAATAGGAGATCCCAGTGGAACTTGCAGCTTATGAAACTTGCATCCACACGGTTGTGGTCTCATTTGGGTGGGTGGGTTTTGTGCCTGACCAGGATTGTGCAGGATCATCACGGCCTGCTGAGCGCACACAGCAGCTTGAGGCCAGTATAAACAGAACCCGGCCTAACAAATTCACATTTGGTTTCTCGTCTCTGTCGGGTTTTAATGGGAAAACATTTGAGCATTTCATTCACAGAAAAGTGACAGTACCTTTAACCCCCCCCCAAAAAAAATAAATAAATAAAATAAAGAGATCATGCTTCTCTTGGATGGCTGCTTCATAAAAAAAAAAGGACAGAAGTGACCAATTTCTGTTTGAATAATAATAATAATTTAAGGAGCATTATGATTCGTAAAAGAGGAATCCTATTTAACCCTCACGCATTCAAATGCTGAATCCTGTAATGGTTGCAGGGAGGTTGAAGCCCATCTTGGCCAACATTGTGTGCAGACACAGGGCCACACACATATATCCACTCACTAGAGGAATTTTGGAACTATATACAGTAAAACCTCCGCTGACGAACGCTTAAGCTCACAAACTTTTCACCTCAAGAACATTAAATTCGTTAGCATATAGTCTCTGCTGACGAACTAGTTTTCGGCGGACGAATCAAACCACGCGGTCGAACAGGGCGGCCACGAGAAGCTGACGCACGCTCACGGCGTCACAGTTTGTCACCACCTTTCTTTGAGTGCGGAAGTGGTTTGTGTTTGCTAGACATTTTGGACCACATTGAGTGTACTTTTGCTATAATGGGACCGAAAAAGACCCCACCACAGGCGGAGATCATTGAAAAACACGAACGAGGTGTGCATTTGTGTGACTCAGCGTCCCAGTACCAGTACGCTAAGTCTACCATTGCTCCCATCCTTAAGAACAAGGAAGCTATTAAGGGTGCGTGTGTGGCTAAGGGTGTTTCCAAACAGTAGGCGTTTCCAAACACCCCTTCCAAACAGTAAGTCCCTCCCTCTCTCCTCCTCCCACTCCATTCCATCAAGCCATCAACTACCATCACAAAGGTAAATAAAACCACTTTATTATACAGTACAGTTTATTTCTTTAATTACAATACAATAGCACATTTATTATACATAAAATAAGGTATATTTTTGTGTAGTTTTAAGGCTTATTTAGTAGAAAATTATGTTTTATGGGGACCTGGGAACGGATTATTCTCATTTTAATGGTTTCTTATGGGAAATAAATGTTCGGAAGTGTAAGCCTACTAGCATGGGTGCAAGTCTTATACACAGAGGTGAATTAACTATCTGCTCAGATCGGCACAATCTACCATGCATACTCAGTTCAGCAAAGAGAGTTGTAAAATGAATGAAAACCCGAATCCAGGAAAGAGCTTTCCGCTCTGCTGGCTCCACATTAGTGCAGGCTGTGTTCTAAACGAGTTCAACGGCACCCTTGTGCACTTGAAAGACTGAAAGTCTGTATAACCCACAGCAAGTACACTACTGTCGGTATTGAGCGCTTCACATATTGTAAGCGTTGATTGGCTGTTTTAAGCTTCATGTAAAGTAACTCGGTATAAATAAGTGACTTATTTGAAATTAATGTTGATATTATTTGATATATTTGATATTATTTTACAATGTTATGTTTATAATAATTGATTTATGGGCGTTTTATGAGATACAGTAATGGTATTTATGGATATATAGTACAGTATGAGCGTCACATGCCTACGTCACTGTAACAACTTGCGTTCATTTTCAACTTACGTTTGAGTGTCCGGAACCAATTAAAAACGTAAGTCGGGAGCGTCTGTATCTTTTGTGAGGTGGACAAGCTAATCACCGTTTCACTGATCCTATTTATCTTATAGAACTTGGCTCCAAATTTTGTATGCTTTTTCCTGGTCTATAAAACTAATCAGTCATCCGGGTCGGCTCAGATTCTTTATTGTATTAAGTAGCTATCTAGTCTGATTATAGCAAGTTTATTACATAGATCCAGTCACCTTCTCATCTTTAAGGCACTAATTTATTGATTCTTTTATTTTTGAAGCATGCACTTATTTATGTGCACGCACACACACACACACACACACACACACATATATATATATATATATATATATATATATATATATATATATATTATGAATAAAATTAAGGGAAAAAAAAGTGTGTAGTTAGTTTGTGTCTGAGTATCCAGACTAAGCATTGCTTCCCAGAGTAGAGTGTAGATCACTATCAAGCCTTTGTACAGAAGTTGACTTGAATAGATATAACAAATGAAGGCTTTGCTCCACTGGTTTCAAACGAATAGCGAATAGCTTTATGCAGAGGGAAAAGGTCCAGCAGGTGTTTGGCCTATTTATGTAGAGAGGGTCTGTCTCCCCCAGACAGCATGTGGATCGTAGCAGGAAGCTTTGTGTCTGCTTTTATTCCAGCCTGTAAGAAACTCAAGCGGCTGAAAGAGCACAGGCGTGGATATCAAAGGGTGAAGAAGCCCAAGTCCCCCCCACCCAAGTGACAGTGCTGGGACACATGGACACTCATCCATGGTTTTATTCTCTTCTCTTTTTTTCGCTGTCTGTACTTTGTAGGGTGGGTGGTTGGGTGAAGGTTGACCATTTGAGTGTATAGAGTACTTGTCTTTAATTTTTGTGTCCCACGTTACACCAGCATTCTCTCTCTCTCTCTCTCTCTCTCTCTCTCTGTGTCTATGTATATGTGTATGCGTGTGTCATGTTTTTTCCAGCAGTGTGGGTGAGGTGCTGAAACATGCTGCCTGAACTATGTGGTGAATGGGCAATGAGAAGAAGAACGCATGTATTTCACTTGCATAATGCGAAGGGAAATTTCTCCAGGTGCTTTTGCAGTCTTTTGAAAGTGGAAGATGATTGCAAATTCAAGTCATCAGGAATTCCCCCTTCTTTTCGAGTGTCATGTTGGGGGGTGGTGAATGAAACCGAGTGACTCTTTGTTGAGCCCTTTTTCATTTACAGCTTTATCCTTCTAGTCTTCTTACATTGTGAATGTTCATGTTTGGGCTTCCTGGTGATGTTCTGCTTAATTTGCAATTTGTATCTATATATCCTCAAATTAGAATGTATGCTTTAATCCATCCATCAATAAATAGATAAATAAATAATTGCTGGTTTTGTTGTTTTTTTTGTTTTTTTTTGTAGGTTTAATTTGGAGATGCTGATCCAAATGCATTCGCCGTAACATTGAGATTCCTTTCTGTAAATAGCTGCCATTCGTCTGTCAGTTCTATATATTCTATCAGCTCAAATATTCAGGAGTTTAAACTTAAATACAGGTTATATTATTTGCTGTAGGCGTGTGCAGTGATTATAGGGGTTTTAGAGTTTAGTATCATTGGTCGCACAGTAGTATAATTATGCCCTATTTCTAGGAGTACAGCTTCCATGCATCTCTCAGTTCTTGCCTTGTTCTCAAGTTAACTGCCATGTTGAACTTTTCTGGGTTTGTGACCATCTGCTCAGGAGCGGATACGTCATGACCCTTTGTAAACAAATAGGCTGCTTGTTAACCTTTTGTTAACTAAAGCTGACAGATGGCCGAAAAGTTACATGTATGAATGGTGCACATCTTGCTCAATTTAAGCATTGTGGTTAGTCTAGGACTCGTGGTTTTTTGTTTGTTTGTTTGTTTGTTTGTTTTTTTATAATGGTGTTCAGGTTTTAATTTCTTCAAAATTTTAAAGGGAATTGAAAAAACTCTTAGATGACTCTCAGTTCTTTTTTGAACAGTTTTGTATCATTGCACAAACTATTGTACCCTGAAATGCCAGCCATTTTTCTGCATAATCAACATGTATTTTAATAATTTGGTTTTAGAAGCCTAAATATTGGATGTACATGAGTAAACTATATATGTTATGATTAGCTCTTGTATTGTCCTTTTCAAAGCTTTATTTTTCTTTTTCTGGCAAAAAGGGCAACTTCTGGTCACATGACCAGCTGTCCACCATGCTATGGATCACTCAAACTTGGCGAACCAAGTGACTCTAGTTTATTCATCATTTTTGAGAATGATTTTGTGATAGCAGGATTGTTGCTCAATGTAAGAGGACCTGAAAAAGGAAAACAGAATTGAGATATCTCTATTTGTCACTTAATTAGGTCCAAATGAGTCAACATTTGTCCACCTATGAAAAAATTGAACTTTTGTTAAATTTAGATACTGGTATAAGTTTAAACAGAATTAGGCAATATTTCAAAAAATAAAACTTTAAACAGTAGATATTATATATTGGTTATTATGTGCAACATAATTTTAGATAAATACAGTAGGCCCTCGATATTCGTGGGGGCTTGGTTCCGGCCCCTCCCGTGAATGAAGATAATCCGCGCGTTCTGTACCCGGAAGTAAAACTCCGTGTATCATATTACATGCGCGAGTGAGCAACTGGAAGTAAAATACTGTGTATCTATTACATGTGCAAAAATATGCTTCTTAAACACATTCTATAGACAGTCTTACTCATTAATACAGTATTAATGTAGTAAAATGTAGTAATGATTAAGAAAAACCTTTTTTTAATTTTGTACTGTGGTATTTATTAATAAAATATATAAACATTATACAGCATACTTATATATACATACAGTATGTATGTTTTCATTTTGTATGTATAATATATTATCCAGTTAAGCTCTATGATGTCACTCTCGTCTGAAGAAATAAGACCTTCTCCTGAAGAAACGACAGTTTCCTCCGAAGTGCCTGAAGATCAGCTGAACTGTTGTAAAGCTGTAGTATTAAAGTGTTTTTCAATTCTTATTCCAGTACAATGCCCAAGTGAAAGTTTATGATAACTGTTCAGAAGCTCAGGCATACCCCCTCAACCGTCAGCTTGATAACACGGCCAAAATCAAAGTCCCCCAAAAAGAACATAAAAGAACATGAAATGTAATAAATTGGATAAACAAAACAAAACGATAAATATGCTACACCACAGTACATAAAATCACACGTTGTTTCTTCAGGAGGACGTCCCATTTCTTCAGAAGAGACATCCAACGTCATTATCTTTTCTAGCGCTTAGCCAGAGAAGACTCGCAGCATTTGAGTGTTATCACAGAGCCTAACTGGTAATTAAAACACATGAAAAAAGAGGCTCATTGAAAACTTGTGTGCGAATGAGGAAAAAGGGGCGTTACAGCATCTCAGCCAATCAGCAGGAAGGAGGACAGCCATTGACTGAATTTGAGTGACGTGTCAGCTGCTCGGCAGTCCGCGAATACTCAGACCGTGAGCACAAAACCGCGAATAGTCAAGGGCCTACTGTATAATTCCAGGATTTCAAATCGTGTTCACTGTCAGTGTCCACACACACGACTGACGTTTCCACTGGTATTTTAGCCTAAACTCTGCTGGTGCAATCAGTGAACAGTGTAAGTAACCTCGCTTACTGAGCTACTGCGTTATTTAAAAAAAAATGTTTGGATGTAAATTGTAGATATTTCTGTTTGTGATGCTGGTTTAGTCCCATTGCCCTTGATGCCGTTGCTTGGGGTCCCTCTCTAGCTGTGTGGTTCTCTTCAAAGCGCACACGGGCTTGGTGAAAGAGCGCTGATTTTGTTCATTACTTTGATGGCTATTGGTTCAATTTTACTGTGAAAACTGGATTTTTTTTGTTATTAACCAATCACATCATGCATACAAACTGTCTACTTGTATTTACTTTAATGTTAACGATAATGGCTAACTTTTGAAAATGCGTACATGGGAAAGTCGATGGGATCGGCTTTGGCAATGGGAAACGTGACGCAAAGCCGATTAGATCGGCTTTGGGCACTGCGAGGGTTAATCCTACTATTACACGGGGGTGGGTTGGACACACCTCTGCCGACCCTGTGTGAACATGGAACGGTTCACACTGTACACACTGATCAATTTGGAACAGCCAGTTAGCCAAATGTGCATGTCTTTAAACTGTGGGAGGAAACCAGAGTACCCAGAGGAAACCCACACAGAAACATGCAAACTCCACTGAATCCAGGACATTCTTACTATGAGGTGGATGTGCTACACCATGCACTTTTTTTTTTTTTTTTTTTTTTTTTTTTAAAGATTAAAGTAGGCAGCTTAAATCAAAATGGACTAAGGGAACTTGAATTTTGCAGACTCAAACGGGTTTCCTTCTTTCTGCAACAACTAACCGATTAAAGTTAACAACATAATGATTAAAAATTTATCATTGACTCCGTGCAACCAGCCAACTGACTATGATACTTACCCATCATGGTCTCAGGGGAAGCCGGGGAAATTCCCAGCCGGCTTTAGGTTAGAGGACCTTTCGCCAGTCTATTACAGTGCTAACACAGAGCCAAACAACCATTCATAACTATCAACAATTTAGTGTAGCCAGTTGATTTCATATGCATATCTTTAAACTGTGAAAGGAATCCAAAGTAAGCAGAGAAACCCAACATAACCACGAGAGGAGAATATGCAAATGCTACACAAAACAAAAAACCGGAATCTTCTTGCTGACGATGTTAACTCCTGAGCTCGTCTAGTTGACAAAAGTTTTTCATTATTGTTTATTGGAGTAAGAGAAAAGTCCCTGCGACATTTCACTGGAAATGGTTACAAGTTACAGCAAAAACTGTCTGATTATCTCTGAAATATGGAGACTTGGTGGACTGAGAGAAAAGCAAATGTCATTATTGCAAAGTAGAAGCGCAGGCAGAGCCTCTCCGTCCTTCACACAGCTGAAAGTCAAACGCATTTCCCATCATTCATGTTCACAAACAGGTAAGATGTTGAAAGGAGATTTCCATGGTAGCAAATCAATTAAATTACACAGTAAGAGTAATGACAATGCCTACCTCAACAAACACAAGCAAATACCGGACACTGTGGATCAGTATCGAGATTTTTGTTTTATTTTATTACACATACCTGCAGTATTATCTAAAGAATTGATTTACCAGTGTCAGATCTTCAGGCTGAGCAATTTGAGACCAAATGCTGAAATAAGTTTATGAGAAGGTCACTGTAGGTCAAAATCAAAGTCAAAGCAAAATGTTCATCAATTGTTTATAATGGCTCGGTAGCAACTGCTGTGATCCCCCCCCCAGCCATCAAGAGTTCTAGTTGAGAATGGACAGGCAAATGGAATTTGAAATACGAGTCCTACAGGTGCAACAATGGGCAATTCTTCATATTTTTAATATCATTCATAATACTCCAGACTCCTGAATATTCATGCTCCCAAAGCGTATTGTACACCAGCCCACGTTTTTGTTCAAGCTAAATTACAATGGGTCGAAACAGCAGACGATCCAACAGTTCTGCAGGTATTGTGAAGAACAAACCAACATCACTGGTCATCAAGACTTTTGATGCACTAGTAATAACTGGGTTGTATTGTGAGTTGATATATGTGCACATCATGAGGAATTTTTGCTGAAATTGAGACACATCAGATTTCAGGCATAACTCCAGGCTTGTGCTGCTCAGAGAGTTACTTTGGGTTCTTCTGTGAACTGATAAGTCAAAAATGAAACCTTTGGAAGAACTGTTCCTCTTTCCACAATAGGATCCTAATAACACTTGTGGTGATAGTGGTGGTGGTATTGTAATGCTATGCATGTTCAGGGAACATGATTTGCTATAGATAAAAGCAGTGTTCCCGTTCGGCTAAATTGGCACGACAGTGGCACAAATGATTTTTGATTGGCGCAAGGAATTATTGGAGCTGTGTCAGTAATTTTTTCCCATCTTTGTTGTGTTTTAAGTTGCACAACTTGTTTGTAAATAATGTTAAACAGCTGTCAAAATGTTTAGCACCTATTGGAAATAGACCCCCTGCAGGACGGGGATACCGCCTACTGCACCCTCTCCGCACTTCCTGCCGTCAAGCAAGCTACGCCGTCAAGATTGGCAGGGTCCGAATCATCTGAACACAGTATTGGTGCAAGCTCAATTCTTATTGGGAACACTGGGTAAAAGGCAGTCATTCGTGAAAATCTAATTATTTTGTTGATTTAATCAATGTATCAAATGAAAATGATACTTCCTTCTGGGCCTTAATGAGTCCACAATGACAATATCTTAATTAATTATGAGTTTCCCTGAAAGGAGAAATGGAAAAATGTTTAACAGAGTTCTTTACGATATGGAAGAGGGTCTGATCATGGTTGAGTGGCGGGTGTTCTGTAGGGCATAATGTGTGTTGGACCTAAAAAAAAAATCCACATAGGTAGTTTTTCGCTGGAAATAGAGGCTGTCAACTTGGGCAAGGCTGGATATGTGTAGGGCTCCTACAAGGTTAAGGCTCCCAATTTTTTTAACGTGAGACCAATATTCCTAGACAAGAAATGATTGGAGCAGAATATCTGAGCATTAGACTGGATACCAGTGATCTCCAGTCGAAGCGCAGTTGTGTTATTAAGCAAGACAATAAATCGAAGCACAAAGCAAGCCCCCCTCTGAATGGCACATGAGGTATAGAAGTAAGGTTTTGGAGTGAATTGTTCAAAGTCTTTGATGTTGACAACCCTGACTTCCATTGAGATGCTGTGGCAGTACCTTCCCCGCCCCGCTGGCCTCCCATTGGCTAGGAGGGATGACGCAGCTCCCTCCCATGGAACCACATTTTACATGTAAAACGTGTGATTTGTTCCAAGGCCCTCAATACTACCCCCTAAACCCTTTAAAAATGATAAAAGCATACCTTTTAAGACCTCCTTCTGCTTCAATATCGTACCGATGGTAGACGGGTTTGGCCATATTCCTTTGCGATATCACCCATTTCTTCTTCTCACTCGCACTGGAAGTCACACGTTCGCACACACACTCTCCCATAATGCTTTTCGTGTAAAGGACAGAGTTACTGTTGTTTCATGCTGCATTTCTTGATTCAGCCTTTTAACCTTCCATAAACATTTGTAAGATTATAACTCTGCTAAGAAGACATGGTCAACACACACACACACACACACACAAAACAACGCACGCGCATGCGTGTGTGATTTCCGCAAAGGAATATGACCAAATCCGTCTACCATTGGTAAGATATTGAAGCAGAGGGAGGTCTTAAAAGGTCATCATCGTCATCATCTTCCGCTTAGTCCAGGGTCGGGTCGCGAGGGCAGAAACCTCAGCAAAGAAGTCCAGACGTCCCTCTCCCGAGCCACTTCCTCCAACTCTCCCGGGGGGACACCGAGGCGGTCCCAGACAAGCCGAGAGACATAGTCCCTCCAGCGTGTTCTAGGTCGACCCCGGGGTGTCTTCCCAGTTGGACATGCCCGAAACACCACACCAGGGAGGCGCCTGGGGGGCATTCTGACCAGAGGCCTGAGCCACCTCAACTGGCCCCTCTCAATGCGGAGGAGCAGCGGATCTACTCCGAGCTCTCCCCGGATGGCGGAGCTTCTCACCTTATCTCTAAGGGAGAACCCCGCCACCCGGCGAAGGAAGCTCATTTCAGCCGCTTGTATCCGTGATCTTGTTCTTTCGGTCATTACCCAAAGCTCGTGACCATAGGTGAGGGTTGGAACGTAGATCGACTGGTAAATTGAGAGCTTTGCCTTGCGGCTCAGCTCCTTCTTCACCACGACGGACCGGTACAGGCACCGCTTAACAGCAGAAGCTGCAGTGATCCGTCTATCGATCTCTCGCTCCATCCTTCCCTCACTCGTAAACAAGACCCCAAGATACTTAAAACTCCTCCACTTGGGGAAGGACCTCATTCCCGACCCGGAGGGTGCATTCCACCATTGTCCGACTGAGAACCATGGCCTCGGACTTGGAGGTACTGATCTTCATCCCGGCTGCTTCGCACTCAGCTGCGAATCGCTCCAATGAGAGCTGGAGGGCCCGACTTGATGAAGCCAAGAGGACAACATCATCCGCAAAAAGCAGAGATGATAGCCGATGGCCACCAAACCAGAACCCCTCATCGCCTCGACTGCGCCTAGAAATTCTGTCCATAAAAATTATGAACAGAATCGGTGACAAAGGACAGCCTTGGCGGACTCCAACTCCCACTGGAAACGAATCCGACCTGCTGTTACCAATATGGACCAAACTCTGGCTCCGATCCAGTGCTGTTGTGGTCAAAAAATAAGTGAGTACACAATGGCAGCGAAACGACCGAGGCGCGCAGCAGCACCTCATCCACAAAGTGAGCTGAGGTGCACGGAGCACGGGGAAACTGTTTAGCACTTTATCTCCGCTTTTTATTTACACGGTCGCAGAAATGTACGTTGATCAACTATAAAGTAGACCAAATTAAGTCAGTACACGCAACTCATCCACCAAAACAAGTGGGTACACAGCGTGTACTGGCATGTACCCACCACTACAGCACTGCTCCGATCCCTCAAACAAACAAAGTGAATGTTAGAGTACTAAACAAGTGTTTAAAGTGCACTCACCTGCTTGACATATCGGAAGTCTGGACAAGCCGCGTTCCGCCCCAAAAGCTCCGGTGTCGGCCTTGACGCCTCCCGCACCTGGCGGATCACGTCACAAATGTTTAATAATGTTTAATATTGTTTGGTTTGGTTAATAAAAAAATTGGTTCATAAAGCATGTTCTGAATCTCCATAGTAGTGTACCCATGCCTGTTTGTCACACGCGTAAAGGAGAGCTATACTGTTGGTTCATGAGTTTATTTGAGAGGGCTCATCTTATAATCTTATATACATGGCTCATTGGTAATGATTATGGGTTTACATGATTAGACAACCAAGTGAAACAATAAAGAATGAAGACAGTTTTTATGACCGATTTGAGCAGAGATGTGGCGCACTTGCCCTGACAAGCACAGGACTGCGTATAAAGTCAGTTAGAAAGGAGGCAAACTCTCTTTTGAGAGGGCACATTGAAGGTTATTTTTTGTTTAAGTTGTTTAATTCAGTAAATGTTCAATAAATGTGGTGAGCTCCGCTGAATGTGAGCAAAAAATGGCTCATCCGGACCTCCGTTCCCTCAAGGAATCAAGTTAATGTTGAGTCCGGACCTCCGATCTGTCAAGCGCGCTTTGAATACAACGTCTCAAAAGCTCCGGCGTCGGCTGCACGCTGCGTGTGGGCGGAGCCCCTCATTTGGCGGAGCGTTCCAGAAATGTGTGGTGTGTGTGTGAGAGAGAAAGAGAGACAGTATTCTTGTTTGTGTGTGTGTGTGTGTGTGTGCGCATTAATAAAAAAATCCGCCTCCCTGGTGTGGTGTTTCGGGCATGTCCACCCGGGAAGAGACCCTGGGGTCGACCTAAAACACGCTGGAGGGACAATGTCTCTCGGCTTGTCTGGGAACGCCTCGGTGTCTTCCCTGGAAGAGCTGGAGGAGAGGGACGTCTTTGGATCTCTTTGCTTAGGTTGCTGCTCCCATGACCTTACCCCGGAAGAAGCGGATGATAATGATGATGATTTTTTGTAAATGCTAAAATGTATATCATTGTATTGCTTCATATTCTCCTTGACCTGTATGAGGAATTTTGTATGAAGATCTTAAACCATTTAGTTTGACGCATATGCAAAAATTAAGAAAATCAAGCAATTGGGAATGTGGCCTTTGAATTAAATGTACATGAACCACCAACTTTCTCTCTGGTATGTGTGTGTCATGCTGAAAAAATATCCCTCTACTCAAGTGTTGCAAGGATTTGTTTTTGTTGTTGTTAATCTATGGGCATGTGTAGTTGGTAAGGTAGTTCAAGTAAAATGAGGAAAAGAATAGCCAAATGTCTGTTTTACAATTTACTCTGACCCGTTTTCTACAGCCTCCTGCCCCATACACATGGAGCAGGTGTCTCCGTGTGGGTTTACATGCTGGGTGACCCTTTTATTGTTCCCTGCTTCTCCAAGCTTGTAGTCGGTTTCAGCCTGTGGGAAGCGATTCGGCGGCTCTCCCTGCAGTGAACAGTCAGGAAGAGTGTGCAGGCAGTGTTGTTTACAGTGAGTTTTTTTCATGCGTGCGATAAGTTTCTTTCTCTAGCTGGGACTGCTGTTCAAAAAAATTGATGTGCACATCATCCTTCCTTCTCTCACCAAGTGTTGTTTACTTTTTGCAATATGTGACACGTACTGGATGTCTTGACAGAGTGAGAAAATGTGCCCGCAAGGCGGAGTTGCACTGTCATTTAGAGCTACTCATGCTGTCCAAGTGAGTCAGAGTCACAGAGCTCCACCACAACCCTTTTTTAAACACTTCAAGTCTACCAACATGTTTCAATTCCTAAGAGATGACCAGTACAGGGATCCCTCACTTTCCACGGTTCGTGGGTACCGAGACCCCCCCCCCCCCGCGACTGCCAACTTCCGCAAAGTAGGATTGACCCCCCCCCCTCCCCCCACTGACGTATACGTACATGTATATGTGTATATAATATCAATAAATACATATTCTATGCTTTCAATGCTTATAATAACAATTAAACATTCAAAAATAATGCCTAAGATGTAAATGAAATATAAATACACACACATACAGATGTACACCTCACATAAAAATGTAAGTAGTTTTGATGGGGGGGGGTTGGGTTGTTTTTTGTTTGTTTGGGTTTTTTGCATAAGTGCCTTGTTTTGTGGCATTTTCTTTAAAGGGAACCTGTACCCAAAATTTACAGCATTCAAAAAATATCCACTATACTTTATTATTAACTTTTAAACATCGCGTGATGTCAGTAGTTTATTTATAAGTCCACATTTCCTTTTCTTCTGTATGACATTCCTTGCTCATGAAGGTTGAGCGCGCGGACATGTTGTCTTCTTTTCACCGGGGTTAAAGGTCATTGTGATGTAACATCGTTGACAGTCGTATAGACAATTGCAGAATGTCAGTATATTTTCCTCAAGCAATTCATGTTCTTTACAACAGTAGCACTCCTGATCAGTTTTTGACGCACGCATTTTCCACAAGAGCACCAAATATTTGCTGGTTGTTTGCTACGATTTTTCTATGTAAGACCTTCTGCCAACTCTCCAATATCGTCCTCCTAGTCGTCAGTTTCCTGGTCCGATTTCAATAAATGTGGATAGTCTTTCTTCAGTGGTTCATAAAGAACCTTCTAATCCTTCTATGAAATTGTCTTCGTCCATAGTTTAAAAAAAAACAAACTACTATAATGTTTGTTTTTCCCAAGTTTCCGTGAGCTTGTGTTGTATATGTCAGGTATACAGCCTCACGTTTATATTGCAATCTCGCAGTTCCGGTCGAGGCTTTGTCAACGATATGACGTCATTTCAAATGGGGCGTTTTAAAACTCCTGTGCTCTGAAGCTTGACGCAAGTGAAGCTCTTTAATCGCTTAAAGCTGGTTTGTGCGAGAATATAATAAACACCTTATAGGTGTATTGTCACTAGCTATACACAATACATCAAATTAGGTATATGAGCGCTTTCACTACAGGTACCCTTTAAAGACCTGTTGCCAAAGTGCAGCACACATTACTAATACGTATGTATTGCGCACGCCCACACATTACTAATACATGTATATTGTGCACGCGCACACATTACTAATATGTGGAGCAGCGGGAAAGTTTCCAACAGGGGAGGCTCAAAAAAAGTTCTGCGTGCGGCAGTTGCATATAAAAAAATGAAGCATGGTGCTGTAGATTTTGGGCATGGTGTTGTGTAAAGGGGCATGGCGCTGTAAACATTAGGCATGGCGCGGAGCATTGCTACAAAAGCCTAGCTGGAACACTGCTGTATCATAAAGTTTAGGAACACTAATTAATTTACAATGAATTATGTAATGACTATACAGTGATACCTCAGCTCACGAACATAATTGGTTCCCAGAAAGTGTGTGTGAGGCGAAAAGTTCGTCTTCCGAACATTTATTTCCCATAAGAAACCATTGAAATGAGAATAATCCGTTCCCAGGTCCCCATAAAACATAATTTTCTACTAAATAAGCCTTAAAACTACACAAAAATATACCTTATTTTATGTATAATAAATGTGCTATTGTATTGTAATTAAAGAAATAAACTGTACTGTATAATAAAGTGGTTTTATTTACCTTTGTGATGGTAGTTGATGGCTTGATGGAATGGAGTGGGAGGAGGAGGGAGGGAGGGACTTACTGTTTGGAAGGAGTGTTTGGAAACGCCTACTGTTTGGAAACACCCTTAGCCACACACGCACCCTTAATAGCTTCCTTGTTCTTAAGGATGGGAGCAATGGTAGACTTAGCGTACTGGTACTGGGACGCTGAGTCACACAAACGCACACCTCGTTCGTGTTTTTCAATGATCTCCGCCTGTGGTGGGTCTTTTTTAGTCCCATAATAGCAAAAGTACACTCAATATGGTCCAAAATGTCTAGCAAACACAAACCACTTCGGCATTCAAAGAAAGGGGGTGACGAACTGTGACGCCATGAGCGTGCGTCAGCTTCTCGTGGCCGCCACCGTGGCGCTGTTCGACCGCGTGGTTTGATTCGTCCGCCGAAAACTAGTTCGTCAGCAGAGACTATATGCTCGCAAATTTAATGTTCTTGAGGCGAAAAGTTCGTGAGCTTAAGCGTTCGTCAGCGGAGGTTTTACTGTATACCAATACAGACATTTTCCAATCAGATTGTTGTTGCAGTTTGTCAGTTCACCATAGCACTTTATGCCACACTTGCCAAACCGCTTAATCCGACTATTGTCACTGGGTCGCTGTAGTGCGTCTCATAGCACCCTGGATGAAACTGGTGTACACCCTGAACAGCTTGCTAGACTATTGCAGGGCTAACACTCAAATACGGCCACTCGCGTTCACTCCTGGGGCAATTTGAAGCAGATACTTAGCCTGATGTACATGGAACATGTGGGACAATGTGGGAGGGAACTGGAGTACCAGAAGGAACCCACGCAAGTACAGGGAAGACCTGCAAACTCCACTCATGCCTGAGCCCGGGACCTGAACCCAGGACCTCCTTGTTGTCAGGCAGATTTGATAAACACTATGCCAGTGTGCAGCCTATTCTGATTTATCCAGACGGAAGTGAAAGTGAGATGCCGGTTTGTTTTTTATTAATGCTTTTCAAAATGTAGTCAATTTAATCAGATTAAGCCTCTAACCAGACTGTCTGCCACCAGACTCTGAACACACACTTTCTTCATCATCTTTCCGTGATTGTGAGACATTTACCAAGTAAATTGGATCAATTTGATGAGCGTATAAGGTTTAATTGGAGAATTCTTGCAATATACCTGCATGTAAACAGGCTTCTGTGAATGTGCACTGTGGGGCAGAGAGTTTATTTATACAGAGGGGGGTTTGTTTCGCACAAATGGGATTGAAAAGCAGATTTTATTGGCTTAATGTGGGAATTATATGCATTTACATTAGATGGCTAAGTACTAATAAGGGCATGGGCAGGGAATACACGCCATGTAGAATTATTTTGATATTAAGAGACAATTGTTATGCATTCCTTAATAAAATGCAGATTATCATGCACATATGGTGAATTTTATAAAAACAGGTCTAGGCATTTTTCGCACATACTGGTTATTATTCTTTTGACCTTCCTCTGCACTGACATCTTTTGTCCTTTTTTTTTCCTGAAGAGAAAGGCGTGGCTTCCCAAACAGATGACAACAACATTAATTGGGGAAGAACTGTCCCGAATACTAAACTTTTTTTTTTTTTTTTTTTTTTTTTTTTTGCCCATCAGTGTTTCAACCTTCACTGCTTAATCAGGTTTGGTTTATTACCTGATACAAGGATTAAAGCATTCATATACAAATGAAAGCAGATACTATTGTTCATTACATGTGGCTAAGGTCATTTCATAACCTTTAACATTAATATTTCACTGGGCAGTGTGCCATCCCCAGTACAGTTAACTGGGTTATCAAAGGCCGGCGATCTCTCTCACTGTCTGTGGTGAGAGGCATGTAAAAGAACCATTGCTGTCTTTTGCCAAGAGTAGGCTGCAGAGCCGTGAGCGTGTTTCTGCCCTGCGATGGCCCGGCGAGCTGTCCAGCCTAATTAGGTTTAAGTAGTTCAGAAAATGAATGAATGGATTGTGCCGTGATGTTGGGTGCAGAGGCCTGGGGTGTAGCCTGGAATCTCATCCAAAAGTGATTCCGTCAGATTTCTGTGGAGGTCACTCGACCTTTTACACTAAAACCAAGGCAAAGCATTTGTTCTTGGTGCTTGCTTTGTGTTCAGGGACATTGTTCTGATGAACGTGGTTAAGATTCTTCAGTGCCAGTGTACTGCATGTAATGTAAAGCACTGAAGACATTCTATACAAGTCTGTGCTTTCAGACATGTGTCAACACTTTGTATCTGGTACACAGGGGTTCCAGATTTGTCAAAGTCTATTTTGTTTTGGGGATTAATAAATTGTCAAAACTTCCAAATGAACAGATATTTCAACACCATACTTAATGACTATGTTCATTAAGTCCACTGGTCATGGGAGTAAAAGGGCCATGGTTGTGGTGGTACTACAGCCACTACAGAGACTATATTTTAATGTTGTAACTCAGTGATGATGTGGGGCCGCTGGCGTAGTGGTTCGGGTGCTGGGCTCGTGATCAGGAGGTTGTGTTTTCAAATCCCAATTAGACCCCCACTGTGCTAAGCCCCCTAGGCAAGGTCTTAACCACAAGTGTGCCTCTGTTCACCCAGCAATATAAATGGGTACCAGTAAAAATACACCAGGAAGGTAACGTGCGATAGACCGCCTAGCGTCCCATCCAGGAGGAGTTGCCTTCCTGGTAGTTTCACGCTATGGAAACCGGGAATAAGCACCAGCCTGATGATGAGCCACTAGGCTCGGGTGTAAAAAGATCAACAGAGTATCTAACTCAATGATGAAGCAAGAGAAGGTTATCCGTGTATGGTTTTTTGGACAGTCACACATTTAAATGCAACCTTGTGTCACATTTTCCAACATACAAAGTTTTATCATCTGAAAAAAAAAAAAAAAAAAAAAAAGACATTGGCCAGGTTAAAATATTAACTACATACCACATCATATCTAAATGAACCAAAGCATATAGATTATTTTAAATTTTCCATAATGAGAGAAAAGTTAAGTGATGTACCTGCACTCAACAAAAATCACAAGTTTAGATGTGTAACTGTTCTATTGTGATGACCAAAACAAACATTCATTCATTTTTTTAAAACGAGCGTAATCTTAAAGTTGCGGGGAGGCTGACGCCCATCTCAGCTGACTCTGGGCGAGGGTGAGGTACACCCTGCACAGTATGCCAGGCCATGGCGGGGACAACATACACAATCATTTACACTCGCACCTTGGGGTGATTTGGAATAGATACTGTGTTTTTGGCCTGTGGGAGGAAACTGGAGTAGTTTTCTCCAGAAAGGAGCACAATAACTTCAGATGTGAAATCATATTGTGTCCAGAAATGGGATTATTTCAGTTTTACATTGATCATTTTTAATATTCCTTTAATTTTTGCAGTTTAAAAGTAGATTTGCAGAGATGCATCAAGAACATGGGCCAAAACCATAAAGATGCTGAATGATAGAGAAATTATTGAAAATACCGAACCATAACATCATCTCATTTCAGTGTCATACCTGACTGTGCACCGGCTGTTGTTAGGAGTAATTTTGAATAGCTTAAAAACCCAAAGTACATGTCAGTTGCCATTAGGAGGAAACCGGAGCGCCTGGATGAGACCAAGGCAATATTAAATTGAGAGACGCTTCACACAGAAATGTCCCTGCCAGCCATGTTGCCATGAGGCAAGTGGGCATCATGCCCCCTAGCTGATGGCTGATTACTTGTAATTACAGTTGTTGTCTGAAGGATTTTAACAGATTTGGCGTCACTTATTAAAAATCAGATTAATATGTTGGATGCCATTTCCTGGTTAAATCATTATACAGGCAGTAAAAGCTTTATATGTTTGTAGGTTACTGACAGAGCATGCAGCCAGTATGCTTATGTCATCATATTTTATGTGCTTTATTCATCAATCAATCAATTTGTAACCCAGGATAAAAAAAGCACAATAAACAAAATTATGAAATGATATATGAAATATTAACAGCTTTATTATTTTCGCTCATTGTTTACAACAACAAAAAAAACGGTCCTGTTATTACCTACCGCAACTGTTGTGACAGATTTAGATCAGAATAACTATATATGGCATTTGTAATAGGTGCTCCTTCTGGGTTTCTTTCAGGTGGGAGAGAGGTCGCCTCCAAAATAACTTTGAGCACTATTAAGACACATTTACCCTGTTCGATAAAGTGGACCTACTGTAGATGAGCATGTCTCTTCTAGTCGGCATCAGAGGCAGTACAGGCATGTTCGCACAGTATTTGCAGTGTTTTTTTTTCCCCTATTAACCCTGTTTCCATCTGTACATTTCATTCTCCTCCTGTTGGCACTGTATGCATAGGCTCCTGCATAGCACACTTTTTACATATGGCAATAGGAATATATAATTTTCATCAAAAGTAGGCTGCATAGCCATCAGCATGTTTCTGTCCTGTGATGGCCTGGCGAGATGTCCGGGATCTACTCTGCCCTTGCCCAAAGTCATCTGAAATGGGCGCCAACCACCCTGCAACCATAATTAGGATTAAGTGGTTCAGAAAATGAATGAACGAATAGGAATATACCAGTGTTGCTTTCAAAACGCATGGGAAATACAAGATTACCTGCTTGTAATGCAACATGTCATGATTTGCTTTGTTAACATTTAGTGAAATGTTTTGCATAGTTAATTTGATGTTGCAAGCTTCATTTTGGTTCAGTGACTCGCTGATACCCCCATTTCACGAACGCGGCAGACTCGCGGAAGCAAAAATGTCGTCATCCTCAAAACGTTTCTCAGTCGTTCCGGCATCTTCCGTGAACTTCAGTATGATTCTGAATGTATTACTCCGCTTCCGGCAGGCCAAAAGCTTCTGCAAACGTGCTTTTGAATATGTTCAAAAGCACATTCACGGAAAAATCTTCAGTGTTCCCTTAGGTTCCTCAGTCGTTCCGCAAACGTTCTGTTATTTCCTCAAACATTCCGTGATAATTCCTTTTATTTCGCCAGTGTTCCTTGACCGTTCCGCGAGCCTTACTCCCGCTTCCGGATGGTCAAAAGCGGCCACAGAATCCCCAAGGAATACTCACGGAAGGTTTGCAGAATAAATGCGGAATGGTTGCGGATAACACGGTAGACTTGCGGCGCTCTTAAGGAAGTCACTTCCACCATAAATTATTCCAGTTCATTCACTTCATTTTTTATGGTTTCCTGTTCATGTAATAAAGTTTTAAAGTTATAATCACTGTGGTTTGGACTTGTGTGCATAGTTTTTAGTCTGGAATGATTTATTGATGTGCAAATAAAAGGAACGTATTGACATTACTGATATTAAACATAAATTAAATTTTAAATTTATTGTAAATTATAAACCTATTGCACATTAGAAACTAATGTTGTAAATTATAAACATATACAGTAGTATGAATGAGAGAATGAGCTTCCTTGGTCGAATCCACGTATTTATAGGCGGAATCAGGAGCAAATCCTTTGATCTTTGCCGATTTTTCCTCGTTGAAACGTGGTTACGCCGGGTATTCCTCAGTCATTCCTTAGTCATTCTGTGTTGAACATGAACGTTCTGCCTTCATTCCGCCTGTTCCGCAATCATTCTGTAGCTCTTCCTTCTAAAATGGAGTAGTGCCGTAGTCGTTCAAGTGTTCCTTGCTTTCCATGAACGTTCCATGAATTATCCAAAGGTCTTCCTTTGCAATCTGCACTGGTTCCAAAGGTAATCCGAGCGCTTTTACGCATGTATTCCGACATTGTATCGCGGTCTTTTCGTGTCTTTTCCACACATTCCGTGAACGTTCCAAAGGTACAATTTTCCGTAGGTTTTTGACCCATTTTCTGTGTAAAAATGCCAAAGTTCCTCCGTAGAGTGCATTCCGCACCTTTCCGTCACGATCATTGCATTCTGTGCTCCAGTGAAATGGGGGTATAAGTAAGTATTGCCCCATATAAAATAAAAATTGCTATCCCAACTGGATGTAGGCAATTTTTGCTACCCTTTTCTATTTTCTTTTTATAGAAATGGCATCAATTAAATAACCTATTAATGTCGTTAGTTTAGTCGGCACAGAGGAATTTCAAACCGTAAGCTCGTTTTAACTTGGTCTATACATCATTGCATCAATAAATATGAGCAAATGGGTTTGGTTATAGCATGAAGACCACCTGATTGGCCTGTGATAAGGCAGCCTCATACTCAGCGAGTTGCAGTGCACTGTGGTTCTGACACTTAGCCTATGTTACATTTAATAGTAGTTTGTGCTGCAGCAACTCTCCTGTGGGTGTAGCTCAGTCATAGTGGTCTACACTATACACACAAATATATTAAAAAAAAAAAAAATATATATATATATATATACATACAGATGCTCCCCAACTTACGTTCATCTGTTTTACGTTTTTTCGATTTTACGGGGGTTTTCCCCCCCCAAAAAATTGGCAATTTTGAGTTTAGACGTACCTACGTAGTACGCGGATGTAATGATGCAATGACGTAATGACGCTGCGTCCATTGTTTAAAACAACAGACTGAAGCCCCTCCTTCCCAGTTCAGTTTTATATATATATATATATATATATATATATATATATATATATATATATCGTTTTATATATAGCATGTTACCCTTGTGTTAAGACGTCATCTCTGTGATCTTTGTGTTTGCACTGTTTTTTCGGATTTTTGTAACCCTAAGCAAATATGGTTGGTCAGAAGTGTAAGCCTACTAGCATGGGTGCAAGTCTTGTACACAGAGATGAATTAACTATCTGCTCAGATCTGCGCAATCTACCATGCATACTCGGTTAAGCAAAGAGAGTTGTAAAATTAATGAAAACCCGAATCCAGAAAAGAAAGAGAACTGTCCGCTCTGCTGGTGATTCACATCAGTGCAGGCTGAGTACTAAACCAGTATTCAACGGCACCCTTGCTCACTTGAAAGACCGGAAGTCCGTATAACCCGCGCATTGTCTCAAGCACAAAATAAGTAAACGATATACGGTGTTGAGCACCTCACATATTGTAAGCATAGATTGGCTGTTTTAAGCTTCATGTAAAGTGACTCAGCTCAGATTCATGTAATGTGACTCGGCTCAGCTTCATGTAAAGTGACCATCCGTCGACCACTGGAACTATTTACAAGCAGAAAGATTGCATAATAGAGAATGTTAAAGATTATATTTGATACTGTATTTGATATTTGATGAGTGAATTTGATTAAAATTTATCTATTTGAAATTATTTTGCTTGAATTTAATTTATTTGAAATTAATGTAGATTATATTTGATATTATTTTACAATGTTATATTTATAATAATTCATTTGGGGTGTTTTATGATATGTGGTAATGGTATTTATGGATGTAAAGTACAGTATGAGCGTCATACGTCACTGTAACAACTTGCATTCACTTTCAACTTGCGTTCGGCCAGCTGGACCAACCAAGTCGGGGAGCGTCTGTATGTATATTTATATACATAGAGTAGGCTCCCAAGACTACCCCATAAACCCTTTAAAAATTATAAAAGTATGTACACCAATTTTGTATGAAATATGTGTTAAAAGTAAAAGAAAATTATTTACCTTTTTTTAAATCTCTCAAACCACCTTTTCTTTAAAGACGCTTTAAAATCTGGGGTTGCTGGTCTGAAGAACCCTCACCCCCACCCTCCTTCACAAAGTCCTTAAATATGCCGGTTGCTTTTTCCGAAATAATTGCCTCCGTCACTGTATCTCCGCTTTTAATGCCTCGTTCTGCTTTAATATCGTTCCGAAATAATCGCCTCCATCACTGTATCTCCGCTTTTAAGGTCTCCTTCTACTTCAATATCGTCCAGATTGTAGAGGGGTTTCGGCCATACTCTTTTGCGATTTCGTTCAACCGCATCCCACTTTTGTATGTTTTAAATTATCTGCTGCTTCACTTCGATTGATAACGGGGCCCGCTTCTTCTTTTCGGTGTCACCGGGAATCACTTTCTTGGGGTCCATGATGGATAACGAAATATAATGCTGCAATGATCGCTCTCAAAAAAACTCACGAGCCAATAGTCCTATTCAACTCTCCTTCACGAACAAAGAGGAAGTGACAAACAGGAAGTATGGGTACAGTTCAGCTCCCTCCTGGCCAATGGGAGGCCAGTGGGGCGGGATGTTGGGAGGCAGCCAATGAGAGAGCAACTCGTGCATTGTTTGAATTTTTAAATGGCGTGTTTGGCGCTTTTCGTAAAAAGAGGTTGTTTTCGTAAAAAGAGGTTGTTTTCGTAAAAAGAGGACAAAAATTTCTGAAAATGTCTTTCGTAACCTGGATTTTTTGCATTTAGAGGTTTTTGTAAGTAGAGGGCCGACTGTATGTACGTGTGTGTGTGTGTGTGTGTGTGTATATATATATATATATATATATATATATATATATATATATATTAGTATTTTTTTTTTCATTTTGTATGTATAATATATTATCCAGTTAAGCTCTATGATGCTACTCAAACGCCGGCTAAGCGCCGTCTCTTCTGAAGAAATAAGACTTTCTCCTGAAGAAACGAGAGTTTCCTCTGAAGTGCCTGAAGAGGAGTAATCATCTGAACTGTTGGAAATGCTGTAGTATTAAAGACTTTTTCAACTATTTTCCCAGTGCAGTGCCTAAGTTATTGTTTAGAATGTTTGTGTGTATGTGTGTCTGCTTTTTCTCGCCTCGGCTGAGGGGCGTTGCTGATCTGCTCGGACTGAATATAGTTCATACTTTAAGTAATCTCATTTACTCCCTATAAACACAAACAGCACACTCACCTCAATTAAAGCGCGCTTCTTAAGTCCTTCCCCTTTGAATGTGAGGCGTTTGTTACAGGTGACAAACGGAGCTTGTGAGATGAAGCACGGCTCATCCAGACTTACAGTGGTATGAAAAAGTATCTGAACCTTTTGGAATTGCTCACATTTCTGCATAAAATCACCATCAAATGTGATCTGATCTTTGTCAAAATCACACCGATGAAAAATCAGTGTCTGCTTTAACTAAAACCACACAAACATTTATAGGTTTTCATATTTTAATGAGGATAACATGAAAACAATGACAGAAGGAGGAGGAATAAGTAACTGAACCCTCTGCCTAAGGAGACTTAAAGAGCAATTGAAACCAATTTTTACAAAACAATTCAAGTCAGGTGTGTGCCCAATCACTGATGAGTGGCTTAAAGCTGCCCTGCCCACTATAAAGCATACACATGGTAAGAATTGTCTTGATGTGGTAAGCATTGTCTGATGTGCACCATGGCTCACTCAAAAGAGCTGTCTGAAGACCTGCGATCAAGAATTGTTGATTTGTATAAAGCTGGGAAAGGATACAAAACCATCTCTAAAAGTCTGGATGTTCATCAATCGACAGTCAGAGAAGTTGTCTACAAATGGAGAGAGTTTGGCACTGTTGCTTCTCTCCCAAGGAGTGGCCGTCCACCAAAGATGACACCAAGAGTTCAGCACAGAATACTCTGAGAGGTAAAAAAAAAACCCTAGAGTGTCTGAAAGACTTACAGAAATCACTGGCACAGTCCAATATCTCTGTGCACACATCAACTATATGTAAAACAATGACCAAGAATGGTGTTCATGGGAGGACTCCAAGGAGGAAGCCACTGCTGTCTAAAAAAACATTGTTGCTCGTTTAATGTTCGCGAAAAGGCACTTGGACACTCCACAGAAGTTTTGGCAAAATATTTTGTGTACTGATGAAACCAAAGTTGAATTGTTTGGGAGGAACACACAACGTCATGTCTGGAGGACAAATGGAACAGCTCACCAACATCAACACCTCATCCCCACCATGAAGCATGGTGGAGGGTGCATCATGGTTTGGGGCTGTTTTGCTGCCTCGGGGCCTGGACAACTTGCAATCATTAATGGAAAAAATAATTCAAAAGTTTATCAGGATGTTTTGCAGGAAAACCCGAGGCCGTCTCTCAGACAGTTGAAGCTAAAAAGAGGATGGATGCTGCAACAAGACAATGATCTAAAACACAGAAGTAAATCAACTTCAGAATGGTTTCAGAAGAACAAAATGCGCGTTCTGGAGTTGCCAAGTCAAAGTCCGGACTTGAACCCCATTGAGATGCTGTGGCATGACCTCAAGACAGCGATTCATGCCAGACATCCCAGAAATCTGACTGAACTACAGCAGTTTTGTAAAGAACAATGCGCCAAGATTAGTCCTGATCGATGTGCCAGACTGATCTGCAGCTACAGGAAGCGTCTAGTTGAAGTTATTGCTGGGGGTTTGGATGCCATCCTCTTAAAATATGAAAACCTATAAATGTTTGGGTGGTTTTAGTTAAAGCAGACACTGTTTTTTTTTTCATCTGTGTGATTTTGACATAGATCAGATCACATTTGATGGTGATTTTATGCAGAAATGTGAGAAATTCCAAAAGGTTCAGATATTTTTTCATACCACTGTATAGCTTTCAACTTAGCTTTCAAGCTCCGTGTCGTAACTCAGATAGTGATTGTTCATTCATTTTCTGTAACCGCTTCATCCTAATTAGGGTCACGGGGAGGCTGGCGCCCATCCCAGCCAACTCAGGGTGAGGGCAGAGTACACCCTGGACAGCTCGCCAGGCCATCGCAGGGCGGAAACACGCTGACGGCTTTGCAGCCTACTCTTGTCGAAAGTCAGCAATGGTTCTTTCACATGCCTCACACCATAGACAGTGAGAGACATGACCCAGTTAGCTGCACTGGGGGGGACAGTGACAACCATGTGGAGAGTGGGACTCGAACCCCCAACCTTTGGATCAGCGATTCGGTGCCTTATACCACTAGACCACCACTGCCCCATAGTGATTGTGTGTGTATATATATATATATTTATATATATATTTGAAACATATTTGACTGTTTGTTGTTTTATTTTGTAATTTACTTTTTAATTTTAATTCTAAAGTTTATTTGGTAATGAAATACATATACAGGCATAATTGCAAATGGATGCCAGCACATCAAATATTTTTTCCATCTTCAGTGTTTGTTGAGTGAGGCATTTAACTTTACGAGGTTGTCCTTTAGAATTTCTAAACACCATCATACATTTGAATTTGTTTGATAAATGGCTGTGAATTATCTCTAGCCCAGTGGCTCTCAAATGGTGGGGCACGCCAGTCAATACTGCGGAAATAAGTCCAGGTCCCAGTTCAGCATTGAGCAGGAGCTGAGAATTCAGTATCGTGCTTTAAACTCCGCTTTGAAAAGCTGTGCACTGCGAAATGTGCTTATTGTACCATTAATCTGGACTTAATCATTGTGACAAAAAATAAATAAATAAAAATAATACATTGTTTTATTCATTTTAGTTTTGTAGGTGAAAGTGTTTTATATATTGTGCTCTTGAGTTAATCTTGCTTATCAATTTGAGTTTATTATTATTTATTGATTTTATTTTATTTTTCATTTTCAAATGGTGCAAATTGTTGGTCAAAAATGTTTACAGTTTAAATAAGGATACTTTTTTATTTCAGGCAAATTGATGCACTTTAAATCTTTTTGTTTACAAACTAAAAAATTGTTAAAGTTAATCTTTGTTGGAAGTTGATTTATATATATACAGTAAAACCTCCGCTGACGAACGCTTAAGCTCACGAACTTTTCGCCTCAAGAACATTAAATTTACGAGCATATAGTCTCTGCTGACAAACTAGTTTTCGGCGGACGAATCATACCACGCGGTCGAACAGCGCCACGGTGGCGGCCACGAGAAGCTGACGCACGCTCATGGCGTCACAGTTCGTCACCCCCTTTCTTTGAGTGCGGAAGTGGTTTGTGTTTGCTAGACATTTTGGACCATATTGAGTGTACTTTTGCTATTATGGGACCGAAAAAGACCCCACCACAGGCGGAGATCATTGAAAAACACGAACGAGGTGTGCGTTTGTGTGACTCGGCGTCCCAGTACCAGTACGCCAAGTCTACCATTGCTCCCATCCTTAAGAACAAGGAAGCTCTTCAGGGTGCGTGTGTGGCTAAGGGTGTTTCCAAACAGTAGGCGTTTCCAAACACTCCTTCCAAACAGTAAGTCCCTCCCTCCCTCCCTCCTCCCACTCCATTCCATCAAGCCATCAACTACCATCACAAAGGTAAATAAAACGACTTTATTATACAGTACAGTTTATTTCTTTAATTACAATACAATAGCACATTTATTATACATAAAATAAGGTATATTTTTGTGTAGTTTTAAGGCTTATTTAGTAGAAAATTATGTTTTATGGGGACCTGGGAACGGATTATTCTCATTTTAATGGTTTCTTATGGGAAATAAATGTTCGGAAGACGAACTTTTCGCCTCACACACACTTTCTGGGAACCAATTATGTTTGTGAGCAGAGGTATCACTGTATAATATATAATTTTTTTTGTATTCTATAATGATAATGAGGATTTATGTTAATAAGGATACAGTGTTATGCTGAGGATTACTTATAACAATTTTTAGACAAATAACACCACTGTTAAGGGCGGGGGCCCCCCAAAATGTTTTCCTCGTGGACACTTGTTTGTGCCCCCCCCTCATGGCTGCATAAAGGTGAGGTACCACTGTATATCAAATAATATCAACATTAATTTCAAATAAATTAAATTCAAGCAAAATAATTTCAAATAGATAAATTTTAATCAAATTCACTCATCAAATATCAAATACAGTATCAAATATAATCTTTAACATGCTCTGTGATGCGATCTTTCTGTTTGTAAATGGTTCCGATGGTCAACGGAGCCATTTGGAAGAAACGTGCAACATTCACATGTTTTTCACTAGCATCAATTTTCTTCATAATAGCCATTTTCGTTTCTAACGAGATGGCTTGCCGCTTCTTCTGATTACCACTATCACTAGTAGGCTTACCCTTCTGACCAACCATATTTGCTTAGGGTTACAAAAGTCCGCAAAACAGTGTAAACACAAAGATCACAGAGACGACGTCTTAACACAAGGATAACACACAGTGACCTGGGAAGAAGGAGGGGCATGATCAGTCTGTTGTTTGTAAACAATGGACGCAGTATCATCACATCATTGCGTCATTACGTCAGCGTACTACGTAGGTACGTCTCGTACTACAGAGAGAACATTAAACTCAAAATTGGACAGTTTTTTTTTTTTAAACATAAAATCGAAAAATACGTGTCTGTATTGTATATTGTAGCTCGTTTATAGCGGGATTGTCGAAAAGCATTATTGGCAGGTCACAGAAAAAAATTGGAAGTTGAAATCCATCAGGAAAACCGCAGTTGGCGCATCCATAGTGAATTTTTTTTTTTTTTTTTTTTTAATAATTTGATTAAAATAAACAGACCAAATTGTATTTTCTTATGAAAGTACCAGTTGAATTGCAGACCATATCATTTTCCTTATTTTAAAATCATTTTCTTGTCATGAAGGTTAAAATGCAAAGCAGTGAGTATTCTTTTCGAGGGAGGAAAAAAGTTTCGTGCATTTGTTGCCTGGAAACCTGTGACGTTACATGGTATTTAGCTTAATGCTTATGTCTGTTGCTCAGATTTCAGCATGTCTGCCTTCCTTGTGGCCCTGAAAATATTGATTGTCATCTGTGCAAGCTATTGAATCTTCCTTGTACGAATAGTTCCTATTGATACCCTGATCCTGCCTTCATGTGTACACTGCACCACATGTGTGCTTCCGCTGAGCATCTTTCAGGTTTACATATTGGTTTATTACGGTATTCCAGTTCAAAAGAACAAATTCACTGATTACTTACTAAAAATTCTCACTACATTTCTAATGTGGTATTGTAAAAATTGATGGAGATTAAGTCACAAAAACACGTTGACGTCAGTTGACAGGCAATTGCAGCCTGTTTTTCTTTTTGTTCGTTTCATTTATTTTCTTTTTTTATTGCATCTGTGATTGATATGAGTACAGCAGCATACAAGGCAAGCCATACAGAACAAGTAATTATTGATATTTATGTGCTTGCATGTGCGCTACACTTATCAGTCTTATTGACTTCTCTTGTCATTTGCAATCTGTAGGCCCAATTAGTTTATGCTGTTTCTATGCAGTGTCCGCCTGTCCTCTGTCAACATATTTCAAAATGCAAAATCTTGTATTTATTGACCTTTTTTGATTTCGTTTGTTTTTTCTTTTTTTAATCTAATAGGGTTTTTGTGTGTCCCTTTACATTTTGCACTGAATTTTGAAATTAAGTAATTATGTAAATTTCTGCACACTTTTTAAATCACAAAAGTACTGCTTCTCATTTGCTTCTTGATTAATTTGAATTCTGTCTTCATCTGATAGAGAAAGCTGAGCCATTATTGTGGTCAGGTCCATGCATGCTTCTGTTCAGTTTTAATTCCTAGATCTTAACATGTTTTTACATTTTTTTTCTTTTACCCACAGAATTAAAAATATTTATAGAAATGTACCCATCATGCTTGTGTCATAAGTACATCATCAAAAGCAGTATGACACAAATCAGTAAAATTTTGTGATACTTGTCACTAAAAATATTGTCAAATATGTCCACTTAAAATAATTTTTTTAATTATTTTATCTTGCATGAGCACTACTTCATCGACGTTCTGATTAAATAAACTTTCAGGATTTTCAGAACTTTAGGTATTCTTTGGCTTCCTGTTAAGCACTGAACTAAATGAATGAACAAATGATTACTTTGGGGCAATGGTGGCCTGGTGGTAAAGGTGCTGGATCACTGATCCTAAGGTTGGGGGTTCAAGCCCCACTCTCCACGGGTTGTCACTGCCAGCTGCCACCACATTGTCAGTGCAGCTAACTGTGTTATCAAAGGCTGGCCATGTCTCTCACTGTCTATGGAGAGAGGTCTAAAAGAACTCATTGCTGACTTTCGTCATGAGTAGGCTGCATAGCTGTCAGTGTGTTTCTTCCCTGCGACAGCCTGGTGAGCTCTCCAGGGTGTACTCTGCCCTCGCCTAGAGTCAGCTGAGATGGGCACCAGCCCCATCCCCTGCGAACCTAATTAGGATTAAGCGGTTACTGAAAATGAATGAATGATTACTTTGGAGGTTATATTGAAATACAGATCATATTACCTGGAATATAAAATAAATTCAGCTAATTGCATTTCTGTGTCTATTTTTATAGGAAGATGCTTTTCAAGGTTTTGATACGGTCATTGAAAATGGAAGAGTACATAGTCCTGGATGGACCTCAACAGGTGAAGTGTCTTGAGCATATATTATTAAACATATTTTACTTAAATCAGATTAACATGCATAAAATCTATTATAACTACAGTAGTACCTTGGTTCTCGAACGCTTTAGAGGTCGAACAAATCGGAATTCAAACAAAAAATCCGAGATTTTTTTGCCTTGAAAGTCGAACAAAATTCAGAAGTCGAACTCGAAAAACGTGCGAGAAAAAACGAGACCGAGAGGGAGGAAAAGCGACTTCCGGAAGTTGTTGATCCTATGTAAGGTCTTTTACACCCAAGCCTAGTGGCTCATCAGGCCAGTGCTTTATGTGTCACCCTAAAAGCTGTCCTGGAGAATTCCTGAAGTTGTTGATACAGTACTAAAGCTAGCCTTAAAGCACTAAATATATCTAATCACTAACACCATATACCACCTTCAGCGACAAATACGATTTAGAGTACCGAACAGAAAACCCACAGATCGGCTTATAGTCATAACCACCTAAACAAAGCTGAAGAGGCTATATGTATGTATGTAAGCTAAGCTAAAGCACTAAAGCGTTAGCTTTAGTACTGTATCAACAACTTCGGGACTTCCCCAGGACAGCTTTTAGGGTGATACATAAAATCAACAACTTTCGGACTTCCCCAGGATAGCTTTATTAAGGTGTTACATAAAGCACCGGCTAATCTAGTCACTAACGCCATATACCACCTCCAGCGACAAATACGATTTAGAGTACCGAACAGAAGACTCACAGATCGGTTTATAGGCATAACCACCTGAACAAAGCTGAAAAGGATGGATGGATGGATAAGATAAAGCGCTAAAGCTAAGCTAAAGTGCTAGCAGCACTGTGAACACCTTTTAACGATGAGGTCATGAGCCAGTTACGTAAGGTTTTGGAAAGAAGGCTTTTCAAGAAAGGTTATGCTTTAACTTTTCTGTGGTTTTCATTTTGGTGTTTTATGGTCTCAGAAAAGAGTTGCGCGTTGGAAAGGGGCACGGCTCTAACACACTCATCTATGAAAACGAGTTGTGCTTTATTGTTCACAGGTTTCTAGTGCTCCAGTGCTCTAGTTATTGTTTCTAGTGCACTAGTGTCTTCCCTGTGAACAATAAAGCACAGCCGTTTACATAGATGAAACGGGAAAATCGTACATGGAAATCAAACTAAAGCTTGAACTGCTTGAGCACAAAGCTGAGAGATCAAGAAGGACAGTCTTCTAACATTGAGAGCGCTGCTAGTCTTCATAGCCTATGATTAAATGGAAATGATTAAATGTGTGTGTTTAGCACTCCATCCCGCGTGTTCGAGCCACGCCCCTCTCTAACGTGTATTTCAATGCGCAACTTTTCTGAGACCATAAAACACTAAAATGAGAACCACAGAAAAGTTAAAGGATAACAATAATAAAGACAAGAATTTTAACCTTTTTTGAAAAGCCTTCTTTTCAAAACCTTACGGAAATGGACCATAACACTAAAATAAAAACCACAGAAAAGTCAAAAAGTCTCTCACAACACAAAATATAACATAATATACTGTATTCAATAATTTTTTTCACTTAATTTGAGAATCTATGGGATGAGTTACGGTACCGTTAAGTTCCTTTCAAAAGACGACGGAACGAATTAAGACCATTTGAATTATTTGTAATGGGAAAAGCGGATTTGGAATTCGAACAAATTGGAATCCAAACAGCCTCCTGGAACGGAATAAGTTCGAGAACCAAGGTACCACTGTAATGTATTGTTGTTGAGGGCATATTTTTTCTGTATAGAAAAGTGATATTCTTTACAAAAGGTTTCAAGTTGACCTATGTTATGTGTTATCAATTTCATCATGTAATAATTATATTGGCCACAAATGCTTTCATCTCCATTTAGAAATGTATTTGTTTCTAAATGTAATACTTTTGTTTGTTAGCTAAATTATCACATGAGAAGAAGCCAAGAGGCCGCCCCCCAAGATCTTCTACTGTGCAGAAATTGGCTACAAGTACTGAATCTCATCCTCTGTCAGTCAATACAACTCCACTCACAGAAAAGGTAAAACGACCTCCAGGGAGACCACCTGGCTCTGGAGAAAAGAGAAGAGGCCGTCCTCCTGCGTCTGGTAGCCCGAGAACCTGGCTGCAAGGTGGCCAAGTGTTACATAGTGACAGCAGGGATGCTGGATTGGAGCACAACTGTAGTCCAGCACTTCGCAAGGACAGTGTGTTAGATGACAAGGAAAGAAAGGCTGCTAAGAGAACTCCTCTTGGATCTGTGCAAAAGCAGGAATCTGAGGACAAATTGTTAAAAGTGGGCCACGATTCAAAGGTGACCAAACTGAAGCGGATGCGAGATGTCAAATTGAAGCCCCTCAAGTCTGGACTTTTGAAGGGTGTCCCAGTTCCTTTTGTGCCAAGACGGAGGCGTGGCAGACCTCCTTCTGCTGAGCGCCTCAAAGCTGAGATTGCTGCTGCTTCATTGGCCCTGGAGTTGTCCCCTTCTGAGTCTGGCACTGCCAAACATAAGACCTTCGGTATTCACCGAGAAGGGGATACGGATCCCCGCTCTACCCAGCATCTCAAGCTCAGGGCCTCTCATTCTGCTGATGAACACACTACCCCAGATTCCCTAGGTTCAGAATCAGTTGTTAATTCAACCACTCCTCCGAAACACGGAAATCATTTGGGCTTACGGCAAAGTCCTCGCCATGTCAAACCTGTGCGCACTGTCCCACCTTCCAAACGCACTGATGCCACTATTGCAAAACAGTTACTGCAGCGGGCTAAAAAAGGGGCACGCAAAAAGAAACTGGAGGCAGTGGGTACTCAGGGAACAGCAGCTATTGAATCTGGTATACGAAGGAGAACAAGAACACAGCTGAAAAATATCCGGCAGTTCATTATGCCTGTAGTGAGTACAGTGTCCTTGCGCATTATAAAAACCCCGAAACGCTTCATTGAAGATGAGTTTGGTGCCAGTCCGCCACACATGAAAATTGCAAGATTAGACTCCACTCTGCCAGCATCAGTAACACATCCCTCAACAACATCCTCCACAACTGTTTCTACCGCTCCAAGTACAACTGGAACTGTGGCAGTCTCTGGTGCGGGACCATCTGTTGATACCTTTCCTCCCCCTCCACCCCCTGCTCCTCCTGCCAGTACCACTGTTGCGACAGGAAGTCTCCTCAGCAACAATAGTTGCAACAGTAATGGGCGTTTCAGTAGTAGTGCAGCATCTTGTGGCTCCAGTGCAGTGTCACAACATTCCTTTCAGCTTTCTTCAGGAGAGTCTTCACGTTCCAGCAGCCCTAGTCTGGATGACTCCTCTTGTGACTCGCAGATTTCAGATGGTACTCAGGGGCTCTCTGAGGAGCCAGACCATTCCCCTTCCTCTCAGGGAGAGAGGGAGGCCAGTCTGCACCATTCCCCACATCCATTATCCCCACCATCTGAGCCTGAGACAGAGCACATGGAGTTAATGGAGCCAAATATTCGAGGACGCAGAGGTCAGGGCCTTCGGAGAGGCAACTTTGTATCTCGTGGTCGGAGCGGTCTGATCAGCAACAGGAAAAGATCCATCATCAGCCCTGCTACAGGTGTAATGATGTCCTCTTCTCAGGCAGGGTCTCAGCAGGCCTCCTCCACTGCTTCTTCATCATCTTCTCCCCCACCACCTCCTCTTCTTACTCCACCTCAGCCTCCTCAGTCAGCCTCATCCAGTGTATCAGCCATTAGTGAACATCACCCCCACTCCCCATGGATTATGCCTCATCCCATTGCCCCCTTTCTGTCTACTCCTCCAATTATCCCTGGGTCTCATGACAAACGTCGTGCCATACTGCGGGAGCCCACGTTTCGCTGGACATCTTTGTCACGTATAGAGCAGCAATACTTCTCGTCTGCCAAGTATGCAAAAGAGGGTCTTATTCGCAAGCCTATATTTGATAACTTCCGACCCCCACCCCTCACAGCAGAAGATGTGGGACTGATGCCCCCTGGACCTGGAGGAGGGGGAGTGGCACCAGGAGGCTTTCCTGCACCAGGTGGTTCATCTGGGGCAGGTACCAGGCTATTTTCTCCTCTACATCATCATCACCAGCATCCCTCATCTCGTTTTGAATCTCCACTCCCTAAACGCAGCCCGCTGCTCCGTGCCCCTCGCTTTACTCCCAGTGCTGCCCATTCCCGCATTTTTGAGTCAGTCACTCTTCCATCTTCCTCAGGTAGCAGCCCTAGCTCTCAGTCCCCTCTCCAGTCCACACCTCCATCAAACAGGCTACTGCGACGTAGGAAGAGGAGAACATTTGGGCATTCCCGCACACAATCCAGATCACCTTCGCACTCCATGACTACCAGGAGCAGTCAGTCAGGAGGCCTGGCTGGAAAAAGCTCAGCTGAAATCTGTGCACTAACTAGCTCTGTTCCTTCAAGTGTTACTGGCAATTCAAGCCCTTTACCCGGGATTGCAGTCAGTCCAGTTGCTCCAAGTGCCTTACCTCAAGCCCCTTTCAATACATTCTCATCAAGTTCTCTTGGTACCGTTAGTCATAGAGCCTCTGACGTTCGAAGAGTGGATGTGGGCCTTGGTAGCGGTGGGAGTTCTGCCTCTTCCTCATCACAGCTCTTCCCTCATTTTGCTTCCAGTCCCCAAGGTTCAAGTGGGGGCACTGGAAAAATAGGAAGAGAAAGGAGTGTGTCAACTTCACGAGATACTCTTGCCAAGGAAAAAGATAGAGACACAGAGAGAAGTAGAGACCGTGGAAAAGAAAATAAAAAAGAAGCAAAAAAAGATTGGGAAAGAAGAGGGAAAAGCCTTGCTGCTGGTGCGTCAACTAATTCCACTGCAAGCCTTTTTGCTGTGGATGGCAAGGATGCTGAAGAAACCTTCAACCAAAAAAAGACTCTTGGGCAAAAGAAATTGGTTTCTGTTGACTCTGGTGCAGAGACCCAATCAGTTGACACAAATGTAATCCAACCAGCAAGGGCATTGTTAACTAAAGGACGTGTTTCCAAAAAAGGTAGATTGCCAGATAAAGGTATGGAAGCTGAAGAAATGGAGAAGAACAAAGAGAGATCTAGTGCATCTGTCCCACCTATTCATTCCAGAAAACTCCCCTCAACACCATCTTTAGGCTCCATGCTCACCCTCGCTGAAAAACAGCCAACTACAGACAGACGTGTGGCAGGACTTCTGAAAAAGGCTAAAGCTCAGCTCTTTAATATAGAAAAGAACAAGTCATTGAAACCAGTGGATCAGCCTAAAGTGCAGGTTGGTGTTCATGAATGGTCATCCTCTTTTCAAATGTGATTGTTTGTCTTATTTTGAAATTAGAAACTTTGTTTACTCACTGACCACAACCATCTCCAAAATATTTGACATTAGTCAGCTATTTGTGAAAATTGCATCCATATTCTAGATGATGATCATGTGTTTTTGTTTTTTTCTGAACCAGGAACCTTGCTGTGTTTTTAACCTGCTAGTAAGGCTGTGCAATATGACGTATCACATTGTGAAAAATTGGAATCTGTTCACAATCCGACCTCAGAGAAATGGTTGAACCATGCTACAATGCACATTCTATCTGTTTTAGTTCTAGGCTTTTACAATCAATAACTTCAGTGTCTTCAGGCTTTTCAAACTCCACTAAAGCATACTACAGGGATCCCTCACTTTCCGCGGTTAATTGGGACCGAGATCCCCACGCAACCATCGAAATCCGCGAAGTAGGATCACCCCCACCCCCCCGACTGACCTATATGTACATGTATATGTGTATATAATATTAATAAATACATATTCAGTGTTATAAGTTATGGTCGAAGAAGGAGAGGCGGGAGGCATGTCCGTAGGCATAGAAAGAAGAGGAATGGCATGAGGCTAGGACTGAAAGTAGGGACTTTGAATGTTGGAACTATGGCAGGAAAAGGTAGAGAGCTGGCTGACATGATGCAGAGGAGGAAGGTGGACATACTGTGTTCAGGAGACCAGGTGGAACGGTAGCAAGGTGAGAAGCTTAGGAGCAGGGTTTAAGCTGTTTTTTCATGGTGTGGATGGGAAGAGAAATGGAGTAGGAGTCATCTTGAAGGAGGAGTTTGTCAGGAATGTTCTAGAAGTGAAAAGAGTGTCAGACAGAGTGATGAGTCTCAGGTTAGAAATTGAAGGCGTGATGTTCAATGTTGTTAGTGCTTATGCCCCACAGGCAGGATATGAGCAAGAAGAGAAGGAGAGATTCTGGAGTGAGTTAGATGAAGTGATGCGGAGGTGCAAAAGTGGTCATTGGTGCAGACTTCAATGGACATGTTGGTGCAGGAAACAGAGGGGACGAGGAAGTGATGGGCAGGTTGGGTATCCAGGACAGGAACACAGAAGGACAGATTTTGGTAGATTTTGCAAAAAGGATGGAAATGGCTGTGGTAAATGCTTTCTTCCAGAAGAGACAGGATTATATGGTGACTTATAAAAGCGGAGGTAGGAGCACACAAGTAGACTACATCTTGTGCAGGCGATGTAATTTGAAGGAAGTCAGTGACTGCAAAGGAGGAGCGGGTGAGAGTGTTGCCAAACAGCATAGGATGGTGGTGTGCAGGATGACGCTGATGGTGAGGAAGGTGAAGATGGCAAAGGCAGAGCACAAGGCAAAGTGGTGGAAGCTGAAAAAGGAAGAGTGTCGTGTTGTCTTCAAGGAGGAGTTGAAACAGGCTTTGGGTGGTCAGGAAGTGCTTTCAGATGACTGGACAACTACAGCAAATGTGATCAGGGACACAGGTAGGAGAATACTTGGTGTGTCATCTGAAAGGAGAGTAGATAAGGAGACTTGGTGGTGGAATGAGGAAGTTCAGGAGTGTGTACAAAGGAAGAGGTTAGCTAAGAAGAAATGGGACATTGAGAGGACCGAAGAGAGTAAACAGGAGTACAGGGAGACACAGCGTAAGGCAAAGGTAGCGGTGTCAAAGGCCAAACAGAGCGCGTATGATGACTTGTATGCTCGGTTGGAAAGTAAAGAGGGAGAAAATAATTTATACAGGTTAGCAAAGCAGAGAAATAGAGATGAGAAGGACGTGCAGCGAGTTAGAGTGATTAAGGACAGGGTGGGAAATGTATTGACTAATGACAGAAGTGTGCTGGGAAGATGAATAAGGAAAATGAAAGAGAATAAAGAGTAGAAGAGGTGACCATCGAGGACCAGGAAGTAGCAAAGATTAGTAAGGGTGAAGTGAGGAGGGCATTGAAGAGGATGAAGAATGGAAAGGCAGTTGGCCCTGATGACATACCGATGGAGGTATGGAAATGTCTAGGAGAGGTAGCAGTAGATTTCTTGACAAGAACATTCAACAAGGTCTTGGAGAGTGAGAGGATGCCAGAGGAATGGAGAAGAAGTGTGATGGTGCCCATTTTTAAGAACAAGGGAGACTGCAGAGTTGTGGCAACTACAGAGGGATAAAGTTGATGAGCCATACGATGAAGTTATGGGAAAGAATAGTGGAAGCGAGACTAAGGGCAGAGGTCAGCATTTGTGAACAACAGTTTTTTTTCATGCCAAGAAAGACCACCACAAATGCAGTGTTTGCCTTGAGGATGTTAATAGAGAAGTACAGAGAAGGTCAGATTGAGCTGCATTGTGCCTTTGTGGATCTGGAGAAAGCATATGACAGGGTGCCGAGAGAGGAACTGTGGTATTGTATGAGGAAGTCTGGAGTGGCAGAGAAGTATGTTAGAGTGGTGCAGGACATGTATGAGAGATGTAAGACAGTGGTGAGGTGTGCTGTCGGTGTGACAGAAGAGTTCAGGGTGGAGGTGGGACTGCATCAAGGATCAGCTCTGAGCCCCTTCTTGTTTGCTATGGTGATGGACAGGCTGACAGTCGAGGTTAGATAAGAATCTCCATGGACTATGATGTTTGCAGACGACATTGTGATCTGTAGTGAGAACAGAGAACAAGAGCAGGAAAATCTAGAGAGGTGGAGGTATACCCTGGAAAGGAAGGGAATGAAGGTTAGCCTCAGAAAAACAGAATACATGTGTGTGAATGACAAGGACCCAAGAGGAACGGTGAGGTTACAGGGAGAAGAGATAAGGAAGGTGGAGGATTTTAAGTACTTAGGGTCAACAATCCAGAGAAGTGGAGAGTGTGGAAAAGAGGTGAAGAAGCATGTGCAGGCAGGTTGGAATGGTTGGAGAAAAGAGTGATGTGTGATAGGAGGGTGTCGGCAAGAATGAAAGGAAAAGTGTACAAGCCGGTGGTAAGGCCAGCGATGTTGTATGGTTTAGAAACAGTGGCCCTGGGGAAAAGACAGGAGGCAGAGCTGGAGGTAGCAGAGATGAAAATGTTGAGGTTCTCTTTGGGATTAACGAGAATGGATAGGATCAGGAATGAGCACATCAGAGGGACAGCACATGTAAGAGGTTTTGGAGACAAAGTAAGAGAGGCTAGATTGAGATGGTTTGGACATGTACAGAGGAGGGATAGTGAGTATATTGGTAGTAGGATGCTGAGGTTGGAACAACCAGGCAGAAGGCCTAGAGGAAGACCAAAGAGACGATTCATGGATGTAGTGAAGCAGGACATGAAGGTAGCTGGTATAAGAGAAGATGCAAAGGATCGGGTGAGATGGAGGCTGTGGTGACCCTTGAAGGGAAAAGCCGAAAGGAAAAGAAGATATATTCAGTGTTATAAATGCTTATAATAATAATTAAATATTAAAAAATAACATAAGATGTAAATAAAATATAAATACAGTCGCTCCCCAACTTGCCAACATTCGTTTTGCAAACATCCAGAGATACCAACATGTCCAAGGTCGAAAGTGAAATGAAATAGAAGAACAAGTAGAAATAGAAATGGAATAAAACCTACAGAAAGATAGATCATAAATATAAGTATGAAATATGATTAAACATTATCCTGAGGTATACTTAATACTCGGCTCCGGCAGAGGGGGGCGTGGCTGACACTGTCCGGGAAGAGAAGCAGAACGATATATTTCTGAACTCCTGCCAAAAGTTTCAAAGAAGAAACAAATTGACTCCAGTATTATAATGAACTGGATAAGAGTTAAACTCTGTAAATCTGATCAGATCCGTTGTGCTGTGCTTGAGAGGAACCAGGAGTTTAAACATGGAACATAATGATATTGACAATGTACAGATGATTGGAGGGGATGTTGTATACAGTACAAATTCGTAAAGAAGAAACAAATTGACTCCAGTATTATCATGAACTGGATAAGAGTGAAACTCTCTGTAAATCTGATCAGATCCACTGTTCTGTGATGATTGGGGGGGGGGGGGGGGGGTTTGTATACAGTACAAAATCGTATAGATTACATATACAAGGCTTAAACATACGTTCCCCTCTACAGAATGCCCTGTAACAACTTACAAACAAATTCTATTTTAAGATTGGCCATCCTGAACCTAACTCGTTAGTAAGCTGGGGAGCGTCTGTACACACACATACGGATGGTGTGGCATGAGAAGAAGACGGCACACATACATACACGCGTGCCCGTGGGCAGATGCGCTTGCACGCACAGATGCAACAATGTATCCAGTTTTGATGGGAGATTTTAGGTTGTTTTTTGTTTTGTGTTTGTTTAGGATTTTTTTGTTTTTCTCACATAACCAATTACCTTGTTTTTGTGACACCTAGTCTTCCTTAATTTCTTTATTTTTGAATTCGATGAATATTTATTTTTTTATGTTGTAAAAAACCTCGATACACTGAAGCCACATTAATTGAATTGTATTGTATTTGTTAGTCAGTTTTTCCCTCCCTTTAGACCCACAGATAAGCCATTCACAGCAAGCCTTAAATTAAAATTGATTTTAAATAATATTTCGCCCTCAATGATCTGCCTTGGGATTTTTTTTTTTAACTTTTAGTGGTACATTTTTGAATAGGGAGACTAGTTCCATTGTTTATTACTTGTTAAATTGCATTTTTTTTTAATATGAAAAACAAATCATGATAGTCATTCTCACTCACTAGTTTGAAAAACCCACTTGATGCTATTAGGCTTAAGGGGAGGCTGAAGCCCATATCAGCCAAAATGAGGCAGGCTACACCCTGAACTTGCCAAAACATTACAGGGCCAACACAGACACCTACACACACAAAACCACTCACACCTAGGGGGAAATCTGGAACAGCTAACTAACCTAACATGCATATCTTTGGACCGTGGAAGGAAAGCGTAGTACGCGCAAGCACCAGTGGAACATGCAAACTCCATAAATCTCACCTAGACTCAAATCCACGACATTTTTACTGTGAGGAGGATGTGTTAACCAATACACCACCATGCTTCCCCCATGACTGTGATCTTGATATGACATTTTTTCCATATCGCCCACCCCAATTTCTAGTAATTTTGTTCTGTGGATATTTTTTCAGTTAGTGTCATGTCATATTATTACCAAAAATCCAAACTAACAGGCAGATACCATCAGTCCATTTATATTAGGAAGACCATACACGATTGATTGATTGATTCATTCATTCATTCATTCATTCATTTTCTGAACTGCTGAATCCTAATTAGAGTCACGGGGAGGCTGGCGCCCATCTCAGCCGACTCTGGAGAGGGCAGAGCACACCCTGGGCAGTTCACCAGGCCATCGCAGGGGAGAAACGCGCAGATGGCTATGCAGCCTACTCTTGACGAAAGTCAGCAATAGTTCTTTTACATGCCTCTCACCATAGACAGTGAGAGACATGGTCGGTCTTTGATAACCCACTTAGCCACACTGGGGGGACTGTGACAATCCATTGAGAGTGGGGCTTGAACCCCCCAACCTTGGGATCAGTGATCCAGCAGCTTACCACCAGGTCACCACTGCCCTCCATGTTTACTTCATGTAATTATCAAATGAATCAGTCATGTTGCATAAAATTAAAAAGATGCTGGCAAAGAGCCTCAGTTGCCTCAAGCTCAGTTTTACATTTAGTGCATTTGGCAGATGCTCTTCTCCCAAGGAACTCATTTTTATGCAAATAAGCAAGTTTTTTTTTTTTTTTTTTTTTTTTTTTTTTTGAAACTTTGGTCAAGGTCCAGGCATTGGTGGTACTGGGGATTGATCCCCCAAGCTTTGGAACAGTAACCCTTCACCTTAACCACTGAGGCACTGCTGCCCTACCATTAAATGCTCCATGTCCCTATAATAGGGGCCTGGAAGAATTCAAGAATGAGGTCTTTTGAGAGAAATTTAACAGCACACATATGTTCATTTTGGCAGCGTTGAAATCATTGTTTTATTCAGTTAACATTAAATTAACTAGTTAAAATTGATTGTCTGCATAGGGCCAAGAAAGTGATTCTTCTGAAGCTTCAGTTCGTGGTCCACGGATCAAGCATGTGTGCCGTCGTGCCGCAGTAGCATTGGGTCGCAATCGTGCTGTGTTCCCAGATGATATGCCCACCCTTAGTGCCTTGCCATGGGAGGAGAGAGAAAAGATCCTGTCTTCCATGGGAAATGATGGTGAACATTTTCTAGTAGAAATCTGAGTTTTAAGACATTGGGTTAATATGTTTTTTAAAATATTTACACTGAAATATTTCTGATTCTCTTGCAGATAAATCTTCAGTGGCAGGTTCAGAAGAGGCAGAGCCTTCTTCCCCTCCAATAAAACCAGTAACACGACACAAAACTGTCCAGGAAGCCACACCTAGAAAAGGTCGACGCTCACGCCGTTGTGGGCAGTGTCCTGGATGTCAGGTCCCAGAGGACTGTGGGCAGTGCGCCAATTGTTTGGATAAGCCTAAGTTTGGGGGACGCAACATTAAAAAACAATGCTGCAAGTAAGTATAGGCTTGAAATCATAAGAAATAAAGCAAGCCTATTTGTTAACAAGCCCATTTACCATGGCACCACGCAACTTGACCATATTATGAATGTTATGAGATGACCATACATGATTGACGCTGCAGTACACTAAACACGTAATTACCTCCGCACAACACAGCTTGTACATCCAGTTGTTTGTTTGTTTGTGAAGTAAATCCCTGTTTTCACCAAAATTGTTGGGAATACTACCATAACGAAGTCACATACCGTATATGATTTGATATCAAAATTACATGGTCAGAGTAAGGTCACGTTTTACAAATACTATGAGATGCTATCCATTAATATGGAACCCCAACAGAAAATCAGACTTTCAGATGAGAATTACTTTTTGACATTGGGGCAGCCATAGCCTAATGCTTAGAGAAGCCACTTTGGGATCGAAAAGTTGCTGGCTCGATTACCGTGTGTGGGGGGCCAGGGGGTGTTTGGCGCGTGGGGGTGGGGGGTGGGGGGGGGGTGATATATGTGGAGGACGGGAGGATGCTGCTCATTAATGGCTGAAGTACTCTTGAATAAGGCACCTAACCTCCAGCTTCCCTCCGGGTGCCCAATGTGTGTGTGGCAGCCCACTGTGCCAAGAGTCTGTATGCTCGCTTTGGATGATTTAAATGCAGAAGAAACAATTTCCCTTCCAGGATTAATACAGTAAAGCCAAAAAAAAAACCCTCTAAAGGTGAACACAGTGTAGCAGGACTACTTATAACTTTTTGACGACTTATAACTTTGGACCGAGTGCTGAGACATGCTGTTACGGTGGAACACCAATAGAAAACCATTGATGGACTTTCAAATGAGACAATTGGATCTGACATGGAGGGACCGTGCAAGGCTAAACCAAAGCCATCTTGTAAAACCTTCAAACAAGAGGGTTTTTTTCACTGATTTGGTCACATCCATGTATTATATAACATAATATGAGCAAATTGGTAATTAAAACCAGTACCCACACAAGTCCTATTGCAACATTATCCATGCATTGTCAAAAAGGTACCTTACACTCTATGAATGCACCTCGAGTTGCAGTTGCTTTTTTGCAGTACAGTAGGCTCCCCCGTTTTTCGCGATGGTTCGGTTCCGGCCCTTTTCATGGATCATGAAAATCCGCGTGTTATTGACGTGGTTTTAAAACCCCATGTATGACATTACATGCGCTAAAATATGCTTCTTAAAGTCGTTCTATAGACAGTCTTACTCATTAATACAGTAATAATGCAGTAAAATGTAGTAATGATTAAGTAAAAACTTTTTAATTTGACACTGTGATAATATTTATTAATGAATAAAGCGCTTAGGCTCCTTACCAGAAGCTATAGAACATGCGGGGTGGTTGAGTGGCATCATAGGGCTTAAATAATCATTAAAAACACACTAAAAAAATATGAATTCACAATTCAAGCAATCATGTTGATGACATGTGTGCAATGGAGAAAAAAAGAGGTGTACACGTCATCTGCAACCAATCAGCAGGAGGGAGAAACAAAAGCTCTCAGCCGTTGGGTAATTTGAATCACGTGCCAGTTACTTCTGGGTTTGTCGCCAATCCACGAGTATGTGGGGGTGCGAGCACTGAACCGCGAATGGTCAAAGGCCTACTGTATGCAGTTGCTTTTTGTCACCTTTCATAGCTTAAGTGTTTCAGATGTGCTTAAAACTGAAGTAAATCTGTTTGTCTGTCGTTACAGGGAAAGGAAGTGCCAGAACTTGCAGTGGATGCCATCAAAGATGTTTCTTCAGAAGCAAGCAAAAGGTCAGTGTATAAAGCTCTCTTTAAGACTGTGGAGTTCAGTATGTATTATTCGTTTTTATTTAATTTCCACTTTTCACCTTGCATCTTACTTTTTAGGTAAAAAAGATAAGAAGAAAAACAAAGTGCCAGAAAAAAAAGAAGCTCAACACTCTGTCAAATCTCTGTGTCCTGAGGCAAGCCTCAAATCAACCCCAGCTCCCTCAAAGGATGACCCTCCAGTAAAGAAAAGTGACACTCCACCCCCAGCACAGGAAGAGGACAAGCAAAAACAGCGGCCACTGACCCCACCGCCAGCCAGCTCTTCCCCATACAGTGATCCCCCTTTACTTCCAAGCCCTGAGGATCCAAGACCACCTTTGGCTTTTTGGGGTTCTGCCTATAAAAAGGACCGAAAGCTCTCCAACCCTTCACCCAGGTCCCCACACACCACTTCATCTAGCCAACCACTGGAAACATCCCTAGAGGTCATACAGCAGCAATCCCAGACTCAGTCAAAAAAGGAAGGCTCCACAAAGTCACCATCTAATGAACCCAAAAAGAAGCTCCAGCAGTCCTCATCTGTAACATCCTCCGGTAGCAAGAACTACTGATGCATCTCCCCACATTATACATTTTGTTTGTGCCTTGCAGGTTGTGTTTGAATACTCACATATATTTATTTTATTTTCAGCCTCAGAAGCAAAGCAAATGAAAAAGCAGGCTGTGCATTGTGGTTCTCCTCCAAAGCCAAAACCAAAGGAGAAGGTGAGATCCTCTTGTGAATCCCCACCCCCTGTTTTGTACTCTGCTTGGCTTAGAGTTTGACCACCCACCTGAATTGTTGTTTACAGGAGAAACAGATGGTCACCAAATCTGACCGCAGTACTTTAAACTTCCTGAGCACTCCCTCGATTGGGGGCACTGCCAAGCAGAAAGCACCCTCCGACGGAGTGCATCGAATTCGAGTGGATTTTAAGGAAGACTTTGACATTAAGAAGGTGTGGGAAATGGGTGGGCTTAGCATCCTCACCTCTGTGCCAATCAAGCCACAAGTAGTCTGCTTTCTGTGTGCGAGCAGTGGTAATGTTGAGGTAAGTTCATTGTGTGCTCTATTTGCCTTGGTTTAGATGATTGGGGAGGTACACCTCCTCTTTGCAGGATTAAGTTACAGGCTGGGGCTGCAAACTCTGTCCTCTCTTTTTAGACACTGAATTATACAACGATGTTCTTTTACTCTCTGTGTGGCCTTTCCACAGTTTGTGTTCTGCCAGGTGTGCTGCGAGCCTTTCCATATCTTTTGCCTGGGGGAGACCGAACGCCCCCTAAATGAAGAATGGGAAAACTGGTGCTGCCGCCGATGCCGCTTCTGTCATGTCTGTGGCCGCCAGCACCAGAAGACTAAAGTAAGAATCAAAGTATTGTATTGATATGAATCCCAGAATTATAATAATCAGGTTAAAGGTAGGGATGTGTAAGATGCATGCTAGTGTTAAAGTGCTGTTGTTCTAGTAGACCTGTCCTAGCTTGTCTAATTATCCGTGTAGCCATTAGCAACAGCATTGAACTCAATGTGTGTGCCATGTCAGTATTTTTATAAGGCTGGGCTTTTTTTTTTTTGAAAAACCTGTTCTATGAGATAGGTGGTATGGTTGTGTAGTGGTTAACGGATCACAGCAAGGTCTTCGTTAACCTTGTGCTTGTGTGGCTTTCCTTTGGGTGCTCTGTCTCTCCCCCCCACAGTCCAAATTGGGCACATTAGGATAATTGGATATTCTTGATTAGCTCTATGTTTGAAGCTTTTGTATGTGTGTTGGCCCACCGATGGTCCAGGGAGCTGTTCCAGGTCTGCAGATCGGCTTTGTTTCCCCCATGACCTTAATAAAGGATAAGAAAGAAAGAATGGATTGTCCTAGGTAAAAAAAGAAGGCCTAACACACTAATTAATTTTCTGAAACGCTTAATCCTAATTAGGGTCACGTGGAGGCTGGCGCTCTTGTCAGCCGACTCTGGGCAAGGGCAGAGCACACCCAGAAGATCTTGCCACGCCATCATAGTGCAGAAACATGCTGATGGCAATCCAATAGCCTTGTTTTTGAAAACTACAGAAATGTTTCTTTTGCATGCCGCTCACTAGGGATGTCATTGACAATCGGAATATCGCCGATATAATTATGTCAATCAATAATCGATACCTATAAAAGGGGTATCGATACTTCTAATGTTATAGCTTCCTGTGTTCATGACAGCGTCTGTAGTAAATGTCATTTCAATGACACCCCTAGTAAATGGTATGTCCCACCTCTCTGTATGGTAAATGGTACGTCCCGCCTCGCTGTATGGTAAATGGTACGTCCCTGCTTCTAGTGTGCCGTCAGAGCACGTGTTCTCAACAGCACAGAACATTTTGAACAAGAAGAGACAATTATCATCGGATAATGCAGATATGTGCATCTTCTGAATCTATACATCTAATTTCGATATCACGTCAATGTGACACGCGGCGGAGAGCCAATCCTTTCTGTACTCCACTGTGTGGGCAGGTCCGATACCTTCAAACGCCAATTTTATTGGATTATAACAACAGCCACAGACTGCACGTGTTGTTTGAGTAAAGAGATAAATTTCCCTCGTTTTGATCAGCTCATTTCCACGAAGCCAAGCACAGCTGGCAAGCAAACACAAAAGGAAGACATGGAAAAACTTCAACCCGTAGACCAGCTGATTGCCAAAACTTGGGACGCGCTTCCTGTCACAAACACTGTGAGTCCAATAAAATTAGAGTTTCAAGGTATCGGACCCACCCACACAGAACGGATTGGCTCTCAGCTTCGCGCCATAGTGACGTGGCATTGAAAGTAGATGAATAAATTTGCTCAGAGCAGTTAGAAAGTGAAGTTGCATCATCTCCTGCTTGGGCTTTTAAGATGCTAGCGCTGCCGGCAGCACAAACAACCATCGTACACAACACTCGCACTGCACTGCCATGAATCATGCTTCACCACTTTTGCGGTTGTCAAGTCGATCAGACGAAACTTGCATAGGTCGTATGTCGACGACTCACTGTATTTAATGCATTATACAAACTACTGTAATATATCTTAGTCTGTTCTATTTAATGCATTTATGGAACAGTACAGCAATATTCCAATGTATCGATGCATCGGAATTTTTTTAATCAATATGTTGATACCAATAATAGGTTTTCAATGACACCCCTACCGCTCACCACAGACAGTGAGAAAAATGGCTGGCCTTTGATAATCCAGTTGGCAGGTGATCCTACTCGATTTCGATGGTCACTTGGGGGTCTCGGTCCCAAGTAACCGCGGAAACCCAGGGATCCCTGTATACCGTAACCGACGTAATAAGCGTTCTGCTCCAATAAGCGCCCCCCACCCCGATGATTTTATTTATTTTTTATTTATTTGTTTATTTATTTCCTTGTCTAATAACCGCCCATGTGTACTGGTCGCAAAATCAAAGATCAACTTACCAATTTTATTCGATCAGTCTCTGTAACTGTAAAATAAATAAAAACAATTTTTTGATTGTTCCGCCATATTTTAAAAAACAGGAAAATATTTTGCTGTGTTCTCTTGGTAAATGTCGAACAACCGATGAACTCTTAGAAACTGCTACAGTAAAATTATCGGATGCTCTGAATGAATGGAGCGATGAGCCAGATATGGATCTATCAGAAAGTGATGACGAGTATTTTTCACCCGATTCTCCTGCTCACTAACTTCATAAATTTAAGCAGGTTCCTGGACATGTGCTTTTGTTTATGTTCGTGTTGATTGGTTCAACGTGCCATGTACTAAAGTTGACATTCGTGTTGATTGGCACGATTTTACTTCCGGGAAAATGTTTCTGGCAACAGCCAAAAGAAAAAGACAATGAGACCAGGAGGGAAAACTAAGGGGTCTTTAAAAAAAAAAAAAATTATGCTGTTTTCTCTTTATTTGCAGCTTTCATGTAAGTAGTTTGGTTGATACCAAAAAATGAATAACACACATACCAGTAAATTTCTTTTATTGTTCTGTTATTATTCATGTTTTCTACCTTGATGGTAATAAGCACTTACCTTTTCACTTTGCTGGTAACATTTTAATAAGCGCCCACCAACTTCAATTTTTAAAGAGCCCTGGGCACATATCGTGTCAAATACGGTAATATACTAATAAAAAATAATAGAGGGATCTGGGGATTATGTTCAACTCGCGCAACTGTTAAACTCGGACACTAAAGATGAAGAATTTGATGGATTTGTGGAAGAGGAATGAACTGAAAAAGTGAGTTTATTGTTTTATATTGTTACTACTAAACAATTTTGAGAGTTATTGTGGGAGCTGAATCACGTTTGACTTATCTGGCTTTTGTTTCATTTAATGCGCCTTATAATCCAGCGCGTCTTATGTATGGACAGGGATCATTCAAGCGTTGTTTATTGATATTGCGCTTTATAGTCCGGTGTTCCTTGTAGCCCAGAAAATATGGTATTAAAATGTATTTAACAGATTAAGATTAAGAAGGCAGGTAGGTGTGGGTCTTGAGGATTTAACCAGAACCCTGCAGCAGTGTTATATTCAAGTTGTGCTACCTTTCCCATTAGCAACACCAACTACAGCTATCAGGTACGTTAGTGTGACGCTCCATACTAATATACAGTGATCCCTCACTTTTTGTGGTTAATGGGGACCGAGACCCTCCCCACCACCACCAAATTTCTGTGAAGTAGGATTGGACCCCCCCCCCCCCCCAAATAACTTATATGTACATGCATATGTGTATATAATGTCAATAAATACATATTCAACGCTATAAATGCTTATAATGACAGTTTAACATTCAAAAGTAAAGCATAAGATGTAAACAAAATACACACACATACAGACACGTGCACAGACTCAGATGCGCACCTCACATAAAAATGTAAATAGTTTTGTGTGTGTGTGTGTGTGTGTGTGTGGGTGGGGGGGGGGGGGTTCTTGAGTTGTTTTTGTGTTTGTTTGGGGTCTTTTTTTTTTGCATAATTGGCCTTGTTTTGTGGCGTTTTCCTTAACTTTCCCCCTATTTTTCCTTAATTTCCTTATTTATTTATTTTTTTTACATTTTTTTATGAATATTTTTGAAAAACTCGCGATGCACTGAAGCCACAGGAACAAAACAATATTTTGTTATACAGTCTCGTGATCAGCATGTATTAATATAACAGCTCAGTCAGGGTTTTGATTTGTTTGGTTATTGGGAAAATGCAGGCTGACAGCACAAAGCATTCTTCACGTCTTATAATATGATTACAGGTGGTCATATTATAAGACGTGAAGAATGCTTTGTGCTGTCAGCCTGCATTTTCCCAATAACCCAACAAATCAAAACCCTCACTCATTAATACCAGGTGTTAATTAAACACTACATGGCTCACAAGGTCAAAACTACATGCCACAGTGTCAATGCAGTGTCTATGTTGTATATCCCCTCTTTCTAAGTTGATGTGTCTTACTGAGTGATCGAGTGTATGTATACAAACAAGAATGAGTATCTGTATTTTTATTTTTTTTTTGTGATTGTAGATTCAAACAACTCCAAATGCTTAAGGTGTATATACTATAACCTGGGGTACCACTCATAATTCATAATTACTCAACCACATTGTTTTCTCTAGACCCAATTTAGCTTTAAAACTGAGCCATTTGTTCCCTTTCCTTTCACACAGGAGCTGCTGGAGTGTGACAAGTGCCGAAACAGCTTTCACCCTGAGTGCCTGGGACCCAACCATCCTACAAGACCTACCAACAAAAGAATCTGGGTATTAAACACACACATATGTTTCATCTGTTTAGGTTGTTTAATATGTTTAAGTTATATATAGGGGCTTCCTAATAGTGCTGTTTTCCATTTTCTGAATTTTATGAGCTTGTGATGAATTTTGTGAGCAAGGTGATGCTCACAGTAATCAGAGAGCTGATGGGTTGTGAAAGGAAGGGTTGTCATATGCTCGCTTTCCTGTCAGTTATAGCATTTTCCTCTGAGTGTGTTATGCCACTTCAGATTATGAATGAGCAACAGTTCAAAAAAAGGAGTGTGGCTACCTTCACATGCCTCAGAGGAAGCCTCACCTTTTCTGTGTGGTGGTTGTTATGTGATGGAAAAGAAATGGAAACACTAAATTAATGACAAAATCTGGGTGGGGTGGTTGGGAACTAATACAGGTATACCTCGGCTTACGTCGATAATTGGTTCCAGGAGAGATGACATAAGTCGAAAAACGACTTAAAATAAATTAGCTTGTCTCTAAGCTAGCCTTCACCAAATTTACGTGTGTGTGAGTGTGTGTGAGTGTGTGTGAGTGTGTGTGAGTGTGTGTGTGTGTGTGTGTGTGTGTGTGTGTGTGTGTGTGTGTGTACCAAAGAGAAGATTTATGGATGTGGTGAAGGAGGACATGAAGGTAGTTGGAGTCAGAGTAGAAGATACAGAGGATAGGGTGAGATGGAGGCAGATGATTCACTGTGGCGACCCCTGAAGGGAAAAGCTGAAAGGAGAAGAGATATCTTCTTGTCCTTTCGGCTTTTCCCTTCAGGGGTCGCCACGGCGAATCATCTGCCTCCATCTCACCCTATCCTCTGCATCTTTTTCTTTTACAACAACTGCCTTCATGTCCTCCTTCACCACATCCATGAATCGTCTCTTTGGTCTTCCTCTGGGCCTTCTGCCTGGTAGTTTCAACCTCAGCATCCTACTACCAATATACTCACTATCCCTCCTCTGTACATGTCCAAACCATCTCAATCTAGCCTCTCTGACTTTGTCTCCAAAACCTCTTATATGTGCTGTCCCTCTGATGTGCTCATTCCTGATCCTATCCATCCTCGTTACTCCCAAAGAGAACCTCAACATTTTCATCTCTGCTACCTCCAGGTCTGCCTCCTTTCTTTTCCCCAGGGCCACTGTTTCTAAACCATACAACAACGCTGGCCTCAACACCGTCTTGTACACTTTTCCTTTCATTTTTGCCGATACCTTCCTATCGCACATCACACCGGACACTTTTCTCCAACCATTCCAACCTGCCTGCACACACTTCTTCACCTCTTTTCCACACTCTCCATTGCTCTGGATTGTTGAGCCTAAGTTCTTAAAATCCTCCACCTTTCTTATTTCTGCTCCTTGTAACCACACCGTTCCTGTTGGGTCCTTGGCATTCATACACATGTATTCTGTCTTACTGAGGCTAACCTTCATTCCCCTCCTTTCCAGGGCATATCTCCACCTCTCTAGGTTTTCCTGCACTTGTTCTCTGCTTTCACTGCAGATCACAATGTCATCTGCAAACATCATAGTCTATGGAGATTCTTGCCTAACCGCATCTGTCAGCCTGTCCATCACCATAGCAAACAAGAAGGGGCTCAGAGCTGACCCTTGATGCAGTCCCACCTCCACCTTGAACTCTTCTGTCATACCGACAGAACACCTCACCAATGTCTTACATCTCTCAAACATGTCCTGCACCACTCTAACATACTTCTCTGCCACTCCAGACTTTCTCATGCAATACCACAGTTCCTCTCTCGGCACCCTGTCATATGCTTTCTCCAGATCCACAAAGGCACAATGCAGCTCCTTCTGACCTTCTCTGTACTTCTCTATTAACATCCTCAAAGCAAACAAGGCATCTGCGGTGCTCTTTCTTGGCATGAAACCAAACTGTTGTTCACAAATGCTGACCTCTGCCCTTAGTCTAGCTTCCACTATTCTTTCCCATAACTTCATCGTATGGCTCATTAACTTTATCCCTCTGTAGTTGCCACAACTCTGCACATCTCCCTTGTTCTTAAAAATGGGCACCAGCACACTTCTCCTCCATTCCTCTGGCATCCTCTCACTCTCTAAGACCTTGTTGAATGTTCTTGTCAGGAAATCTACTGCTTCCTCTCCTAAACACTTCCATACCTCCACCGGTATGTCATCAGGGCCAACTGCCTTTCCATTCTTCATCCTCTTCAATGCCCTCCTCACGTCACCCTTACTAATCTTTGCTACTTCCTGGTCCTCAACAGTCACCTCTTCTACTCTATTTTTTTCTCTCTCATATATGTGTTTGTCTGTGTGTGTGTGTGTGTGTGTGTGTGTGTGTGTGTGTGTGTGTGTGTGTGTGTGTGTGTGTGTGTGTGTATATACATATATATATATATATATATGCATGTATGTATAGGGATCCCTCACCTTCTGTAGTTAATTGGGACCAAGATACACACGCGACCACCAAAATCCGAGAAGTAGGACACCCCCCCCCTCCCCTATGACTTATACGCACATGTATATGTGCATATAATATCAATAAATACATATTCAATGCTATAAATGCTTATAATAACAATTAAACATTAAAAAATAATACATAAGATGTAAATAAAATATAAATACACACACATACAGACATGGGTGCACTTAGATGTGCACCACACAACAATGTGAGTAGTTTTGATGGAAGATTTTGAGTTGTTTTTTATTTTGTGTTGGTTTAGAGTTTTTGTGGGTTTTTTTTTTTTTTTTTTTTTTTTTGCATAATTGGCCTTGTGTTTGTGGCATTTTTCCTTAACTTTTCCCCCTATTCTTCTTCCTTAATTGCCTTATTTTTTAAATTAGATGAATATTTAAAAAAAAAAACCCCATGATGCACTGAAGTCGCATGAATTGAAGCGCGAAGTAGCGAGGGCTCCCTGTGTGTGTGTGTGTGTGTGTGTGGGTATGAGTGTGTGTTTGTGTGTGTACACATATATATATATATATATATATATATATATATATATGTGTGTGTTTAATACACTAAATACTGTACTTTCCAGATTATACGTCGTTCCGGTGTCCAAGTCGAATTGGCCAAAAAAAGTATAACAAAGAAGAAAAAACATATATAAGTCGCAAACTCATGGAAACTGTAACATGGAAGAGTAGCTGCAAAGCCGTCAGCGTGTTTCTGTCCCTTTCTAAAGGGTTGTGACAGGAAGGGCATCTGACGTAAAAAAAAAAAAAAACCTATGCCAAATCAAATGCGCGAATCAAATGATTCGCTGTGGCGACTCCCGAGAAAAGGAAAAAATCTGAAAAGAAGATGTGAAATATGTAATACAGTTGTACCTTTCCTGACGAAATGAATCCATTCCAGAAGTGGCTTCGTAACCTCATTTTTCGTAAGTTGAACCGCATTTTACATGTAAAACGCGTGATTCGTTCCAAGGCCCCCAATACTACCCCCTAAACCTTTTAAAAATGATAAAAGTATACATTTTAAGGCCTCCTTCTGCTTCAATATTGTACCGATGGTAGACGGGTTTGGCCATATTCCTTTGGAATATCACGCAACTGCATGCCACGAGCCCACTTCTTCTTTTCACTCGCACCAGGAATCACACACTGCGTGCGTGCGTGCGTGCGTGTGTGTGTAGCAGAGTTATAATCTTACAAATGTTAAAAGCCTGAGCCAAAAAATAAAATTGCAATGAGCACACTCGAAAAACTCACGAAACAACAGTAACTCTGTCACAGTAACTTTACACGAAAAGTATCATTGGTATTATGGCGATACAGCTCCATAATAGCTAATGGGAGGGAGCTGCATCATCCCTCCTAGCCAATGGGAGGCCAGTGGGGCGGGATGTTGAGAGATAGCCAATGGGAGAGCAACTCACACATTGTTTGAATTTTTTAGATGGCGCTTTCGTAACTTGAATTTGTTTCGTATCCAGAGACAGAAATTTTAGGAAAATGCATTTCATAACCTGGACGTTTGTTGGGACTTTCATAAGGTGAGGTACCACTGTAATTTCACATATAAGTAACTCTGGAATTTTAGCTGCACCTTCAGCCAAAGTATGAAAAAAAGTGCGACTTGTAGTCTAGAAAACACGGTCTATATAATATAATATATGTTATAATATATAATATATGGTTAATGACGTAAACTTTTTTTTTTTTTTTTTTTTTAATCCATGTGTTTTTTTGAAAGCTGATGTATAATCAAGAACGACTTAACTCGAAACGACTTAAGTCGAGGTATACCTGTATACTTTTTTCAGTTATGTACGACGATTACTCTCTACAGATTTGTACCAAATGTGTTCGATGTAAAAGTTGTGGGGCCACCAAACCAGGAAAGTCTTGGGATGCCCAGTGGTCACATGACTTCACCTTGTGTCATGATTGTGCCAAACGCTTTGCTAAAGGTGGGTGTTACTCGTCTTGAATGATGTTTTTTTTTTTTTTTTTTTTATGTACATGCATAAGTTTGCTACATCTAATGTAATGTCGGTGTGTCTGTAGGAAACTCCTGCCCTCTCTGTAATAAGTGCTATGATGATGATTATGAAAATAAGATGATACAGTGTGGAAAGTGTGATCATTGGGTTCATGCCAAATGTGAGAATCTTACGGGTGAGTGATCTGTTTGTTCTTCTTGCAGTCTCTTGTGTTTTGACGGAAAGAATGCATTAAAAAATGAGTTTAATTTTAGATGAGATGTACGAGTTATTGTCTCGACTACCTAAAAAAGTGGCGTACACCTGTGTTAACTGTACTGAGCACCACCCACCCAAGTGGCAGACTGCCTTGGAGAAGGATATTCAGAGCAGTATGCGCCAAGTGCTCACCGCACTCCTCAACTCCCGCACTTCCACTCACCTGCTCCATTACAGACAAGTAACTATCTGTAGATCATTATATCAAGATGAATGTGCCACTTTTCTTTCACCTGTGTTTCTATTGCTGATTTATGCCCTTGTTTGTCTTAGGCGGTGATGAAGCCACCTGAGTTGAACCCAGAAACCGAAGAGAGCCTCCCTTCACGACGTTCCCCTGAAGGGCCTGACCCTCCCCTGCTTACAGAAGTTTCCCTGCCCAGTGATGCACCCCTTGACTTGGAGTCTGTGGAAAAGAAAATGAGTTCAGGACACTACAGCTCTGTGGTAAGGGATATGAAGTCTGTTTGGGGTAGTGAATCCACAGCAATATTTTTGAAATTACACAGTTCTGCCCAGATTTGCAAAATCACATTTTGTTTGTTTGTTTGTTTGTTTGTTTTTCTTGTGTCTTGAACCTCCTGATAATTATTGGGGTTCCCCACCCCTGTTATGTCTTTAAGCTGGATTTTAGCGATGATATTGTGCGAATTATCCAGACAGCCATTAATTTAGATGGAGGTCAGCCGGAAAGCAGAAAGGCCAACAGCATGGTGAAGTCCTTTTTTATTCGGGTAAGGTCTGAACAAGAGCAAGCATTATGTTTACAGTGGACTGTGCTTCAGATCTGGAACTCTGCTGTGTATAACACTAAAACATCTACGCTCCTTACAGCAAATGGAACGGGTTTTTCCTTGGTTCAAAGTGAAGGAATCAAAATTCTGGGAGGCACACAAAGTCTCTTACAAGTAAGGGATTTTTGTTTCTTTCTTTTAATCCATAAACATTTTCTGTGAAAGCACATTGATTCTTTTATTCTGATATCCAATAGGACTGCAGTTGTGGTGCATGGTGTTTGTTTTGGTTCCAAGTGCATTTATAAACCATGAGAAGCCTTTTCCTATTTAAGTGACCTTCACACTGTAATGGATTGAAGAAATGAACATGAACTAATCGCAAAAGTACAAATATGCATGAAATTCCTGACAAATTGATTCCTGCGAGCTGAACAGAATGAACTGTCAATGGATGAAATGAATCAAAACGGTAACTTATCATGAACAAACGGATATCAATATGAGCGAATGCTTTACTGGATGGATAACGAGCTGTACCCACACTCTCCATCCGAACCATGTATATAAACCAGTCACATGATGTTTGTACGCAGATGTAAAACATTCATGCATTGACTGAACAAACTTTCTTTCTTGTTGCATTGCACGAGTTCTGAAGGAGCTAAAAGGTTCAAGGGAGGAGGCAAGATACAGACGCCCCAGAAGAAGAAGAAGAAGCCAACCCATGGGCAAACATGCAAACCTCCATCTCCACCAACCACACCTTCACCTGAAGAAGCAGCTCAAGCTGTCTCAAGATCCATTAATCCCAGCACAAACCTTCCACCAGCCTCCAACAGAAACATGTCTCGTAGCCAATCCAATGTCTCAATTGCCCTCACATCCTCAACAGTAAGAGCAGTTACGCTCAAGAAGCCCAGAAGCATGAAGATAGAATTCAAGCTCAGGATTGTGAATGATGAGCAAGAAGTCCTCTTAATGACTTCACCCGTGGGCTACCAGGCGGCAGGCATACTCTGAGAATCTTTATGCATGCTTCAAAATTTTCAAGGAATGGTACAACAGCAACGTACAGGAACTTATTAAAATGAATAATAACAAAACAAAAACAAACTTCAGCATACGGCACAGAATGCCAAAATTATCCATACGTTGGCACCTGTGGTGCGAATTCATTATAGTTGAAGGCCGCTCTTGAAAATATGCTGGGACGTCTTTGGAAAATGCAATGTTAGTGTTTCGGTGGTACAATGGCAGTGATCTAAGCTGAAGCTGTAACAGCTTGTCAGTGGGGTATCTGCCTCTTTGGTCTCCTTTAGATCACAAATATCACCTGTCCATAGGGAATGCATGGTTGAGTGGTTTAGTCCATTGTTGGAGACCAGCCTCAAGTATCATCTTACACATAGATGCTTTGACAAGCCTTGCGGTTAGACTGTGGTAGACTTTGTCTCTTAATGTGAATTATTCATGAATATGTGAAGCCCTGTGTTGTACATCTTAAAATCCCCCCTTTTCTGTAATATAGACAGCATCTCTTTATTACGATGTGGTTGATTGCATCTTTAGCAGTCCCCAGCTCACGAGAACTTCTCAGCTGTTTGCATATTTTGTTAAATCTGGTTGATATATTTTCTCTGTCTGTGTCCGCACGTTTACTGAATATAGAGATTATATCTGATGTTATTTTCTTTTTTCTGTTATAGTAGTGGTTTACTTCCTAATGCTGTACTACCTCCTTCTCTGGATCACAACTATGCCCAGTGGCAGGAGAGAGAAGAGATGGCATATGCTGAACACCATCACTCTTTGAAGATTATTCCCGCTCCTTGTTCTAAACCTCCAGGAGAACATGACTTCTCAAGTGTACCTCCACCTCCACAGCTGACACATGGGGGTGAGGAACAAAAGGATTCTGAATCAGCCTTTCTTAAAAAATTATTACAAAATTGAAATGTGTATGAGAGGTCTTGTCTGTCTCGTCCCACCCTCCACCATGAATTTTTTTTCTTGTTTTTGATTTGTTCTGTTTCCATCTGAAAATTACTCTAGAACCAAGTAATGAGGACAGCCCTGAACATCCCCCTCCCTCTGGTATTGGTGACAATAGACAATGTGTACTCTGTTTGAACTATGGAGATGAGAAGACAAATGTAAGTCCAACACACTGATATGCAGCAGCTGGCAAGTTATTTCAGTAACCAAACCCCTCCTTTAAATACTATGCATTAAAAAGGGTTAAGGCTGAGTTACACTTCTACCTAATACTTCTGTGTTCCATAGATTACTGTAATTTGTTCATTCATTCATTTGCTAAATTGCTGATTCCCTTTAGGATACACCCTGAATAGCTCCCAGTCCATCACAAGACCTACACACACACACACCCAACCATTCCCACTCACACATAGGGGCAATTTGTAAGAGCCATTCAGCTTAATGTCCATTGACTGTTTGAGGGAACCAGAGTATCCAGAGGAAACCCACACTAGCACTTGGAGAACATGCAAACTCCACACAGAAATGCCCTCACCATGCCAAAGACTCGACGCCTTCTAGATTTCAGGCAAATGTGCTAACTGCTACAACATGGTGCCTCCCATTATCACATACGGTACATTTAACTCGAAATGTGTGGGAAGATAAATATAAAAACCAAGGAATTCTCATTTTAAAAAAAGCTTTCCAAAGTATTTATCTTGGGTAAATATTCTAGCCTTCACAATCAAATTGGCTATTATAATGAACTACAGGGATCCCTCACTTTCCGCAGTTAGTTGGGACTGAGATCCCTCCACAACCATCGGCTCGACCCCCTGACTGAAGTATATGTACATGTATATGATGATGATTTTCTTTTCGGCTCTTTCCCTTTATCAGGGGTCGCCACAGCGAATGATTCACACGTTTGATTTGACATAGGTTTTTACGTCGGATGCCTTTCCTGTCACAACCCTTTAGCATGGGACAGAAACACGCTGACGGCTTTGCAGCTACTATTTAGAAACGTCAGCAATGGTTCTTTTACATGAAGCTCTCACCAGAGACAGTGAGAGACATGGCCCACCTTTGATAACCCAGTTAGCTGCACTGGGGGGGGACAGTGACAACCTTGTGGAGAGTGGGACTCAAACCCACAACCTTAGGATCAGCGATCCAGCGCCATATACCACTAGACCACCACTGCCCACAGTGTATGTACATGTCTGTCTGTCTTCCTTTCGGCTTTTTCCCTTTTACTCAGGAGTCGCCACAGTGAATCATCTGACTCGCACGTTTGATTTGGCAGAGGTTTTTACGTCGGATGCCCTTCCTGTCACAACCCTTTTTAGCAAGGGACAGAAACACGCTGACGACTTTGCAGCTCCTCTTTACGAAAGTCAGCAATGGTTCTTTTACATGAACCTCTCACCATAGACAGTGAGAGACATGGGCCGCCTTTGATAACCCAGTTAGCTGTACTGGGGGGGTGGGACTTGAACCCCCAACCTTTTGGATCAGCGATCCAGTGCCCTATACCACTAGACCACCACTGCCCCCACATATTCAATGCTATAAATGCTTATAATAGCAATTAAACATTTAAAAATAATGCAGAAGCTGTAAATAAAATATAAATACACACACATACACATACACATATAAATGTCAGCTGTGCATCTGAATGTGCACACGCATCAGCCCTCACATAAAAATGCAAGTAGTTTTGATTAGGGGTTTTAGGTTGGTTTTTGTTTATTTGTTTTTTTTTTTTTTTTTTTTTTTTTAATTTTATTATAATTGGCCTTTTTTTGCGGCATTTTCCTTAACTTTTCCCTCCATTCTTCCTTAAGTTCCTTATTTTTTAATTCGATTAATATTTGAGTAGCGAGGGATCCCTGTATTAGAAATCTGGTGTGATTTACGATTATTTTCCGAAGAAAAGTTGAATATTTTGGAATAGGTCCCAAGTTGAAAAATTGGAGGAAAATATTAAATTTAGAGGTGTTCACCAAGCATGAGGCATGTAAGTGCTTTACTATTTACTGCATGAGAGCATAAACAAAAAACAATAACTATATTTAAATCTTGTTGGCCACAGGTGAGCTTTGAGCATATATCTGTGAACAGATGCATAAGCGTCTCACAGTGTCTCTTTAACTCGCTTTAAGAACTTTAAGAAGCATACATTAACACAGAACTGTAAATTGGCATTGAAGTATTTCGCCCTTCAAATGTACCACTACTCCAGTCTGAAGAGTTGGTACACAGACATTTTTAACACAACATTTTGAAACAATTTCATTCATCATGGAAAGTAATGTGATCTGCTTAAATGCTTCATTAACGTTTCTTTCCTGGTAGGAATGTGGAAGGCTGCTTTACATTGGCCAAAATGAGTGGGTTCATGTGAACTGTGCATTGTGGTCAGGAGAGGTATTTGAAGATGACGATGGCGCTCTAAAAAATCTCCATACGGCAGTAAGCCGTGGCAGACAGCTGGTAAGACCATGTTTACCTTGTGCTTTATATTGTGTCTGTTCAGTAGATTTAAAGATTGTTTAAGAGCTTTCATACCATTTAGATTGAACTGTTTAATTGGGTGGTTTTTGTTTGTTTGTTTTTAGCACTGTGAAAACTGTCAGAAGCCTGGAGCCACTGTAGGTTGCTGTTTTACCTCCTGCTCAAATAATTACCACTTCATGTGTGCTCGTCAGTGCCACTTTGTCTTTCTAGAGGACAAAAAGGTGTATTGTCAGCGGCACAGAGACTTGATCAAAGGCGAGGTAGGAGAACCACTGCTTATTAATATTTCTTTATTTATATTTATTAATAATGTCTGCAGCTGTATATCAACAACATTGGTTCTTTAGGTACTGTCCGACACAGGATTTGAAGTGACCCGGAGGATTCTGGTGGACTTTGAGGGGATCAGTTTAAGACAAAAGTTTCTTCATGGCCTTGAACCAGATAATATCCACATGATGATAGGTAGCTACTCAATATGTACAGTATGTTTATTTTCACTATATATATATATATATATATATATATATATATATACAATATAGTATACCGGGCACTGGATTGCTTATCCTAGGCTTGGGGATTCGAGTTCCACTCTCCACAAGGTTGTCACTGTCGCCCCAGTGCAGCTAACTGGGTAATCAAAGGCGGACCATGTCTCTCACTGTCTATGGTGAGAGGTTCATGTCAAAGAAACATTGCTGACTTTCGTAAAGAGGCGCTTCATAGCCATCAGCGTGTTTCTGTCCCTTGCTAAAGGGTTGTGCCAGGAAGGGCATCCAATGTAAAAAATACATTTTAAGTCCTCCTTCTGCTTCAATATCGTACCGATGGTAGACGGCTTTCAGCCATATTCCTTTGCGATATCACTCAACCGCATGCCACGAGCCCGCTTCTTCTTTTCACTCGCACCGGGAATCACTTTCTTGGAACCCATGATGAATGACGAAAAATAAAGAAGTTGCAGTGAGCACACTCGGAAAAACTCACGAAACAACAGTAACTTGTCCTTTACACGTATTAGAACTCCGTGACAAACAATGGGTCGAAGGCACACGAAAGGCATCATGGGTATTATGGAGATGCAGCTCCCCTCTAGCCAATGGTCATGGCACACAAAAGTATCATGGGTATTATGGAGATATAGCTCCTTACTGGCCAATGGGAGGCCAGCGGGGCAGGTGTTGGGAGATAGCCAATGGGAGAGCAACTCGCGCATTGTTTGAATTTTTGACATGGCTCGTTTCGTAACGTGAATTTTTTTTCATATCCAGAGACAGAAATTTTAGGTAAATGCGTTTCGTAACTTGGATTTTTCATAAGGTAATACACCTGTGTGTGTGTGTGTGTGTGTGTGTGTGTGTGTATATATATATATATATATATATATATATATATATATATATATATATATATATATATAAGAGAAGAAGATGCAGAGGATAGGGTGAGATGGAGGCAGATTATTCGCTGTGGCGACCCCTGAAGGGAACAGCCGAAAGAAAAAGATATATACACATACAAACACACACACAAACATATATTCATGACATTCATCAAGAGTGGGCTGCATAGCCGTCAGCGTGTTTCTGCCTTGAGATGGTCTGGCTACCTGTCCAGGGTGTACTCTGCCCTCGCCCCAAGTTAGCTGAGATGGGCGCCACCTTCTCCACGACCCTAATTAGTGTTAAGCAGTTCAGAAAATGAATGTGTGTATATATATATATATATATATATATATATATATATATATATATATATATATATATATATAATATAAAAGTTATCTTTATGGGTGTGTGTATTTTTTAATATAGGTTCCATGACTATCGATTGTCTTGGTATGCTTAAGGACCTCTCGGACTGTGAGAAAAAACTCTTCCCCATTGGATATCAGTAAGCATGTCACTAGATCATGATGTTTATTTCTGTGTAATTAAAAAGTGTATTAAGTGTAAGTCACATTGTCTTATTTTAAGATGCTCAAGGGTGTACTGGAGTACACTGGATGCACGCAAACGATGCGTCTACACCTGTAGAATTCTGCCATGCCGCCCTCTAGTGGCAGACAGCATAAGCAACAGCATAGTGGCACAAGAGAACAATTGCACTATTGCCCACAGCCCACCTGCTGTTTCCGGTAAGAAAATTCTAATTAAATGTTTCTACTTAATTATTTTATTCACAACTGCAATTTGGTGATTAATATTTTTGTTTATTTTTGTAAATGTGATTCTGTCTAAAATACTGTTTCTGCTCCATTACCCTTTCTTCAGAAGTGGTGGACCAATTGCTTTTGCCTGATTCAGTCTCTGTTGACCCTACCATTTTGCCTCTGGTGCCAAAACCAAGGGTTTACTTTAGAAATAGACACCCCAGCTATCCTCCCTGTCATCGTTCTGCTGCCTCTAGAGGTCTGCCGTCTCCAGGTGTGTGTGTGTGTGTATGTGTATATATATATGTGTGTGTGTGTGTGTGTGTGTGTATGCATATGATAAGCACATGTATCCATTAATCATTTGGATTATGACTTTTAGTAGATAACATTTGTTTCCCTCTGGTTTCCTTTAGATCCTGTCAGTCCAGCTCAAGGAATTGTAACTGCTGGGGACCCACTGGTGAGCTCCAGTCTACCTAGTGTTGGGTCTCGTCGTCATAGCACTTCCTCCCTCTCACACCAGCAGAGAATTTCTTCCGGTTCACAAGGCAGTAACTTGTACAACCTAATACAACCAGTCTCTCAGTTACCGGGTTCGACCTCCCAGAACCATGGAGGTGGAGATCCTGTAAAAGGGAAATTATACAGTGGTGAGAAACATCAGTGCCGGGAGACAACTACTGTAAAAACTATAGCCCAGTATAGACCTGTTTATGGTGTTGAGAGATTCGGTGGCGGTAGAGATGCTGGAAAAAAGCCATATGAAGGAGATCGTTTAAGATCTGCTCCCTTAGCAACCACATCACCACCTCAACTTGGAACTGCAGTTTTGACTGGGCATCAAAGGGGTAGTGACAGCATAAGGATAGAAAGGGGGAAACAGGTGACAAAAGAAACAGATCTACCAGCAGGAGCCACTCCTTTGACCTCAAATCCACTTACTACTGATTCAAAAGATAACGCTGTTTCAGAGAAAGATGCAGTTCTCACAGCGGTACCAGAATTGAAAGATATTCGAAAGACTTGCTCTCCCCAAGTACTGCACCATAAAATTGGGGGCAGGAAATCCCATGATTCTTTCTCAGTACCATCCCCAGCTCTTAAGCCTCTTTGGTCACCTGGAGTGATTACAGGAGAGCAGGATACAAATCGAGGAATTCAGGCAAGCCCTTCCATGGGAGCTAGTCATGTGACCACTGGCACCAAAGAGAAGCTCTCCAAAGTTAAAGTCATAGAGGGCAAAGATGTTTCAAAAGAAAAGAAAGACGTTCCTCAAAACAAGGCACAAATTCTTAATAGTAACTCCAGCAGCACTAAAGGCATTCATATCAAAACCCAGGCCCAAGTGTCATCTTCACGAAACAATTCCAATAAAGGCACAGCAGTCATCAGTAACAAAACCTCTGGCTCTGTGGAAATGACCAAATCACATAATCAGAGAGCTGAAGGACAAATCAAGTCTACAGAGAAATGTAACACTGATAAGCAACGTGGAGCTGTAGTGGACGCAGCTCAGTCAATGGCATGTTCAGAACAGAGTTTATGCCCCACACAAATTCACTCTAAATCAAGAGAAGAATCTGTATCAGTTGAAAAGCACTGCACGGACAGACTGTCTCTTGCAACTCAAAAAACGGATACTGATGGGACCAAAGTAGCCGGCACATGCTCTAATACAAACACATCCACCTCCAGATCTCCTGGCAGCCATGCTTCACAAAGGAAGTCCTCCCATACTCTGCTGTTTTCTCCTTTCACAAGTCCTGAAAGCTTAGAGTCCGATAGCAACATATCTGCAGAAGAGCAGAATGTGGACCAACACTGTGCTGAGGATGACCGCGATGGGGTGGATCATCAATTAGAAGATGAAAGCTCTCCTGAGAAACACCAGGAGGAGGACAGCGATGGTTCCACAAAACGACGGTACCCTAGACGGAGTGCTAGGGCTCGCTCCAATATGTTTTTTGGACTCACCCCCTTCTATGGTGTCCGTTCCTATGGCGAGGAAGACATGCCCTTCTATAGCAGTGGTGATATCCCTATAAGAAAACGATCAGGTGGCAGCAAGCGCTCGGCTGAAGGTCAAGTGGATGGAGCTGATGATATGAGTACATCCTCTTCAGCAGACAGCGGAGAGGATGACGAAGGTTTTGGTCCAAACAAAGAATCATACTATTATAATTTCACTCGAACCATCATAAACCCCAGCTCAAGCTTTCCTTCTATTGAGAGTTTGGATCAGTGCTTGGGAAGACGATCACAGATCCACAGGTTCTTAAGAGATGGATCAAAGGAATCTGATGATGAAAGTGATGAAATAACAGCAGCGACCAAAAGTTTAGAATGCCAACAAATTGGTCAGCTAGATGGAGTTGATGATGATTCAGAAAGTGATGCCAGTGTAAACACCAACAGCACCACCACTGTCACCACATCGTCTACACATAAAAACTCAACCAAAAAGAGGGCCCGAGAGAGCCGAGCTGAGAAATTGAATGCTGATTCTGGCAAAGAGGCTGAAAACACTACAGGTGATGGAAGTACCCATAGCCGTGAAGTTCGAAAAAATTCAAAGGATAACTGCCTGCAGTTAGGAAATGTAAAATCCCAGGGACAGGATTCTCTTGAGAACCAGCTGTCACTTAGTGCTGATCTTCTAAAGTCTGATTCGGACAATAATAACAGCGATGACTGTAACATCTTGCCTTCTGATATTATGGAGTTTGTACTAAACACTCCCTCCATGCAAAGTTTGGGACAGCAGCCAGAGGCTAACTCATCTGAGCCATTTTCTCTGGATGAGAGCTATGGAGTTGATGTTAACCGAAGGAAGACTATACTCTTTGAAGATTTTACCCAGCCACTGGCCAGCACAGAACCTGTAGAGAGTGGAGTAAGCACCTCGATTCCTGTAGAAGAGCCCTATGGCATCCCACTAGAGCTACCATCTGACCTTTCTGTCCTCACAACTCGCAGTCCATCTGTAAATAACCAAAATCACGGCTCACTTATTTCTGAGAGCTCTGAACGCAACATGCTGGCCATGGCTACTGACGAATCAGGAGTTGATAAGGGTGGAGAGAAGCAAAGAGCTGGAAGTGCTGTATCTAGTGAGAGCCCACGAGATGATGGTGGAGATTCACAACCGACTGAAGGCAACATGACACCTGATCGTTTCATTTCTACTCACATCGATGGAGATCACATTTCAGGTCATGGAATAAACCAAGTATCAGAGGCGGGAAATCCAGATCTAGCCAGAACATCTGGCACACCGGGCTTGCCAAGTTCACCAACTGTGGCTTCACAGGGTCAGAAATTTATTCCTACTGCCACGGTCAGTTCAGGCCCCTCTCAGATTGTGAGTCCCGCCATTCAGTCCTCTCATTCTCCCTTGAAAGCTGGTCCAGAGAAATTGATAGTTCTTAATCAACATTTGCGACCTCTATATGTCCTTCAAACTCTCCCCAATGGTGTAACTCAGAAGATACAGATTGCACCATCTGTCAGTGCAACCGGTGTCATGAATAGCAATGCACCTGTATTAACAGGTCTCAATGCTGGTCTTTCCCCCTCTCAGTCTATTTTTCCTGGTGTTACTAAAGGTTTAGTTCCTGTTCCTCATCATCCTCAGCTTCATGCCTTCACTGGTAGCACTCAGACAGGTTTCCAGTCAATTATTCCCAGCACAACATCTGGCCTTTTTATTGGTGTTCCTTCTCATGATCCCCATATTACTGCATCAGAAGCTGGACGTAGACATGATCTGGCCCCGAGTGTTGCTATGGTATCCAGTGCATCATCAATCTCCCCCACCCCTACTGTGCTAAACACTGGACACGGGAAGAAGCGGCCAATATCACGTTTACAGCCTCGTAAAAACAAAAAGCTAGCCCGATCCAGGAGCCAGCCCACACTAGCACCATCAGAGGTTGGGCCCAATATGACACTTATTAACCTGTCATCTCCACAAATTGCTGCTGGAATCCCTGCTCAACCAGGATTAGTTGAACTTGGCACAATAACAGCTGCTGCTGCCACATCTCATCGCAAAATGCCCAACATCATAAAACGCTCCAAATCTGGAGTAGTGTACTTGGAGCCTGCTCTTCTTCAACAGCCAATGCCAATCTCATCTGCTGCTCAGGCTGGTATCATTGGACATGATTCTTCAACCCACTTACTACCCTGCACGGTTCCAGGACTTAACCCTAATCAGTCACTGTTGAACGTGGTATCGATGCCCCCTACGGCATCTGGGAATATATTGGGAGCGAATTCAGTGTCTTTAAGTACCCCGGGACTTATTAGCTCTGAGATCACAGGCCCCATAAGTAACCTTGTCTTTAAAGCTAGTCCACATAACCTGGGCCTTCCAGAGCAGCAAATGGTTCTCCAATCTGGAACTCCTATGGTCTCACAAATTGCCAGTTCTGCCCAGACTTCCATTGCTAGTGGCATTTGTGTTCTTCCCCCAAATCAAATCAGCATGTCACCCAGCCAGCACCAAGACAAAGAAAGCATTGTTAGCAAAGATGCCAAATTCGTTGCAGATAAGACCACTGATCCCAGTACAATCACACCTGCCCACGTGGCTCTTGTGCCTAGTTGCATCACGCATGACCTGGTTGGAGTTCCTACTCAAAACTCTCAAACCTCACCTATTTCCAAATCCACAAACGAAGAGCAAGCTCTGAAGTTGCCTACTGCCAAAGCTTCCACAGGTGCCGGGAAAGTAAAGCAGAAAGCAAAGAGGACTCTACCATGTGTAGCCAATAATGGTGGAAAGAAGCACAAAGGTGGGCCATCGGAGATGACATCAGAATCACAGGGTGTTCCTGACTCTGCAAATCGATCCTCTTTACAAAGGTATTCACAAGTAAATTGATACTCTTACCCTGCCAAGTATGCCTTCTCACAGGACCTGAAAGTAAAAATGTGATATTTTCTTTATCAATAGGGGTAAAGAGCACATGGTACTTGAGATGACAAATATGGCAAAATCTAATGAAAAGGGTTCAAAAAAGAGGTACATAATACCAGAAAAATGATTTTGAAATAAACCTGTAATTTGAAATGTATTCCTATTGGACTAAACAACAAATTTCTTTTACTTGCAGTATTTCTAGAATGTGTGAACCTTCTTCCCTTAATCAGAAGTTCATAGAATCCCATGATGAAAAACTCAGGACTGCTAGTGGGTATATCTTTAATTATAGAAGACATACCTGTGCTAAGTTGTTGGTTTTTTTTTTTTTTTTCTTCTAGATGATTTGTTTAATTAATTTAAATAAAAGGGTTTTCTTCATGTTTGCTCTCTTTTACTAGAAATTTTGTATAAATTTCTGTACACATTGCAGGTCTTTCAGGACAGAATGCTGAACAAGCACCTAATGCTCGGCTGGTATCCACTCCTGATCAGGAGGACAGTGGACAAAATTCTTCTGACTACAAACCCAAAAAAGGCCTTCTGTTTGAAATCTGCAGTGATGATGGCTTTAAAGTCTGCTGTGAGAGTATAGAAGGTGAGATTGATTGGTTCACTTGCTACTCTTGTATCTATAAAAGTAGTTTTGCGAAGTAAAAGTTATTAGTCAAGCATGGAGGTCTAGTAATGTGAGTGGAAGAAATGTCACTGAATATGGTGATGTGATTTTGTAGATTATTACATAATATTTTGAGAACATATACTAATCACTCAAGGTGCAATTTAATTTTTTATTAAAACTTTCTGACTTCACTTATTTGCTTACAGAAGCCTGGAAATCTCTGACTGATAAAGTCCAGGAGGCACGATCTAATGCCAAACTCAAAGAACTATCATTTGATGGTAGTAGCATGAATGTCAATATGATTGTTTTACACAATAATAAAATTTCTGTTATGTTCATAATAATTAATAATTAATTCTTACATATTTATTTTGTCCTTTCTGCTTTGCTTCTTGCTCTTGTCAGGAGTAAATGGGCTACGGATGCTTGGTGTTGTTCATGATGCTGTAGTTTTTCTTTTGGAGCAGCTGTACGGAGCCAGGTACTGCAGAAACTACAGGTTCCGCTTCCACAAACCTGAAGATGTGGATGGACCTCCACTTAACCCTCATGGATCTGCTCGTGCTGAAGTCCACCACAGGTATGTGGCATTGCCTCAGAATGGCTTAGCCTTGACTACACCAAGTCATATCTGGAGTTAAGATCAAGAACGTCTTTATCAAGGATGATTCGTTTATTAAATGCGTGTGTGTACACACCCACACACACACACACACACACACACACACATTATATATATATATATATATATATATATATATATATATATATATATATATATATATATATATATATATATATATATATAAAATATACAGACACTCCCTGACTTACATTTTTAATTGGTTCCGGACAGCCTAACGCAAGTTGAAAGTGAACGTAAGTTGTTACAGTGACATACGACACTCATACTGTACTATACATCCATGAATACCATTACCGTATCTCATAAAACACCTATAAATCAATTATTATAAACATAACATTGTAAAATGACATCAAATAAATCAACATTAATTTCAAATTAATTAAATTCAAGCAAAATAATTTCAAATAGATAAATTTTCATCAAATTCACTCATCAAATATCAAATACAGTATCAAATATAACCAGTAACATTCTCTATGATACGATCTTTCTGCTTGTAACTGGGTTCGATGGTTGACGGATGGTCACTTTACATGAAGCTGAGCGAGTCAAATTACATGAAGCTGAGCCGACTCACTTTACATGAAGCTTAAAACAGCCAATCAACGCTTACAATATGTGAGGCGCTCAAAACCGAAAGTAGTGTACTTGCTGTGGGTTATGCGGACTTCCGGTCTTTCAAGTGAGCAAGGGCGCCGTTGAACTCGTTTAGAACTCAGCCTGCACTGATGTGAATCACCAGCAGAGCGGAGAGTTCTTTTTCTTTTCTGGATTCGGGTTTTCATTTATTTTACAACTCTCTTTTCGTAACTGAGTAGATTTGTAACATGGTAGATTGTGTCGATCCAAGCAGATAGTTAATTAATCTCTGTGTATGAGACTTGCAACCATGTTAGTAGGCTTACGCTTCTGACCAACCATATTTGCTTAGGTTACAAAAGTCCACAAAACAGTGGAAACACAAAGATCACAGAGACGACGTCTTAACACAAGAGTAACACGCTATATATATATATATATACACACACACACACACACACATACTTATAACTGAACTGGGCAGGAGAGGCACGTTCAGTCTGTTGTTTGTAAACAATGGACGCAGCGTCATTATGTCAGCGTACTACGTAGGTACTCAAAATTTTACTTTTTCTTTTTTTTTTTTTTTTTTTTTTTTGAAAAAAAAAAAACCCCGTAAAATCAAAAAGACGTAAAACTAATGAACATAAGTCGGGGAGCGTCTGTTTAACAAGGTGTGGAAACGCAGACAGAGAGCACTACATAGCTTTCACCGTCGTTTATTAGTGGAAGTTCCAGGTAAATCTTGTATTTGGCCAAATGTAAGAAATGTAAACCATACCTTCTCAAACTCTCCTTATGATGTTGAACTTTTCTGGAACAGTCTGTCTTGAAAATGAATTTTTAAGAATGTCCGATACCCAAGTCAATTTGACTTCAGAGGATGGGAAAAAAAATCCCAGTGCAACTAATACTTCTGTTTTTTTCTGACTATAAGGCGCACCCAGAAGCCTTTAATCTTTAAAAAAAAAAAAAAAAAAAAAAAAAGATTTTGCACCTTATAATCCGGTGCACCTTGTGTGTGGATGAAGCCGCGCAACTCCATCTCGCTGGCACTATCAAATCCCAAGTGATGCAAACTAATTCAGTGTGCCATCATTCCAGTGGATTAACCAAAGAACTCCAACCGCTAGATATTGGTGTCAGCAGGTCGTAAGTTAGAGGGATTCTGGCTTTATGTCCAAATACCGCCATTACTGCTATCGTAGTCGGGTGACTCGCTGAGTAATACATGAGTGGTTTTTCCACCTAATCTCTGTCTTAACCCTCAGGACACTGGACTTAATCAGTCTCACGTTCATCACCGGGATAAAGCACTGCTACAGGTGTCCACCTGAGACCTGGGATTAACCTTCTTGAATTTAAAGTTACACTGATACAGCTCTTTAAGAGTAATGACTTCCGTTCTGTAATGAATACAATACTCTCACATTGCGAATGGGCGCTGCCATGTTTGTTACTGTGATGACACCCTCCCTTTACGGGGACATGACTGAGAGAAATTTAGGTCACGACCCGGAAGACTTCAAATCTTTGTGTCTATTGCTCTGACTTCATGCGCGAGGGAATAATAAAATATTATAATATAATATAATTACAAATAATGGAGAGATTCGGGCTTTATGTCCAACTCGCACAACTGTTAAACTCATACACTGAAGATGAAGAATTTGATGGATTTGTAGAAGAGGAATAAACTGAAAAAGTGAGTTTGTTTTATATTGTTACAACTGAACAATGTTGAGAGTTACTGATAGAATCAAGTTTGACTTATCTGACATTGTTTTGCTTAATATGCCTTATAATCTGGTGCGCCTTATGTATGGACAGAGCCCGTTTGATTGTCATTCGTTTGTGTTGCGCCTTATAATTCGGTGTGCCTTATGGCACGAAAAATACGTGGTTTAAGTGACATCGGCCAACCCTGCTGATTTTGAAGGCTTTCAACAGAATATATTGGCATGGCAGCATGTAGAAGATGAAATCTGATTGGACAATGTCTGTCTGTCTTCCTTTCGGCTTTTTCCCTTTTACTCGGGAGTCGCCAAAGCGAATATAAATATATATATATATATATATATATATATATATATATATATATATATATATATATATATATATATATATATATATATATATGTGTGTGTGTGTGTGTGTGTGTGTATACAGATGCTCCCCAACTTAGGTTCATTTGTTTTATGTTTTTTCGATTTTACGTTTTTGTTTATAAAAAAAAAAGTCAAATTTTGAATTTAGCCTGCTCCTGCTCTCTGTCGTACAAGACGTAATGACGCTGCGTCCATTGTTTACAAATGACAGACTGAACATGCCCCTCCTTCATCCCAGTTCAGTGCATGTTACCCTTGTGTTAAGACGTCGTCTCTGTGATCTTTATGTTTACACTGTTTTGCAGATGTTTGTAACCCGAAGCAAATATGGGTGGTCAGAAGCGTAAGCCTACTAGCATGGGTGCAAGTTTTCCGGCATATTCCGGAATTTCCGTTTTTCCCAAGACTGAATTAACTATCTGCTTGGATCAGCGCAATCTACCATGCATACTCAGTTAAGCAAAGAGAGTTGTAAAATAAATGAAAACCCGAATCCAGAAAAGAAAGAGAACTCTTCCTTCTGCTGGTGATTCACATCACTGCAGGCTGAATACGAAACAAGTATTCAATCGTGCCCTTGGTTACTTGAAAGACCGGAAGTCCGGAGAATCCACACTTTGTCTCAAGCACAAGCAAGTGAACTACTTTCGGTGGAGCGCCTCACACATTGTTAGCGTTGATTGGCTGTTTTAAGATTAATGTAAAGTGACTTGGCTCAGCCGAGTTACTGAGTAAAGTGACCATCCGTCGACCATCAGAACCATTTACAAGCAGACAGATTGCATCATAGAGAATGTTAAAGGTTATATTTGATACTGTATTTGATATTTGATGAATGAATTTATTTGAAATTAATGTTTATATTATTTGATATATTTCATATTATTTTACAATGTTATGCTTATAATAATTGATTTAGGGGTGTTTTGTGAGATACAGTAATGGTATTTATGGATGTATAGTACAGTATGAGTGTCATACGTCACTGGAACATACAGTAACAACTTACGTTTTTTTTCACCTTACATTCGGCCGTCCAGTAAGTTGGTAAGTGTGTGTGTGTATATATATATATATATATACACACACACACACACAGTGGGGCCAATAAGTATTGGGCAATGTAAAAATGTGCAAGTCCACCCATTTAAAAAGAGAGAGGTTTGTAATTTTCATCATAGGTACACATCAAGCTTGAGAGACAGAATGTAAAAAAAATCCAGGAAATTGAATTATATAATTTTTAAACAATTTATTTGTGAAAATGGGAGGCCAATAAGTATTGGGCAGCTAGAAAACAAACATTATTTCGGCCCTCACTCGTTAACAGTATGAATGACACCAGTTTGAACTAATTAGATGCATAAGAGACACCTTCAAACCTGCACACACCTTCAAACTGTCAGACTGCAGTCTACACCGTGACCAAGACCAGAGAGCTTCCCAAAGACACCAGAGATAAAATTGTACAACTGCACAAAGCTGGGATGAGTCAAACTGCAATTGGTAAACAACTTTGTGAGAAAAGATCAACAGTTGGAAACATTATTAGAAAATGCAAGAAGTATAACATCACTGATGACCTCCCTAGGAGTGGCACTCCATGCAAGATCTCACCTCGTGGGGTTCAAAGGATTCTGAGAACAGTGAGTAATCAGCCCAGAACTACACTGCAGGAACTGGTCAATGATTTGAAGACGGCAGGAACCACCGTCACAAAGATGACAAGAACTAACACACTACGTCGTCATGAGCTGAAATCCTGCATTGCATGAAGGGTTCCCCTACTAAACAAAAAACATGTAAAGGCCCGTCTGAAATATTCTACAGACCATCTGGACGATCCAGAGGAGGATTGGGAGAATGTGATGTGGTCAGATGAGACCAAAATTGAACTTTTTGGTTTAAACAGCACTCCTCGTGTTTGGTTAGAAGAAAAATGCTGAGTTGCATCCCAAGAACACCATACCTACTGTGAAGCATGGGGGTGGACACATCATGCTTTGGGGATGCTTTTCTGCAAACAGGAAGACTGCACCGTATCAGTGGCAACATGAATGGGGTATTGTGATATTTTGGGTAAAAACCTCCTTCCCTCGGTCAGAGCATTAAAAATGAAACATGGCTGGGTCTTCCAGCATGATAACGATCCAAAGCACACAGCCAAGAAAACCAAGGAGTGGCTCCGTAAAAAGTATATCAAGGTTCTGGAGTGTCTCCAGACCTCAACCCAATCGAAAACCTGTGGAGGGAGTTAAAACTTCGAGTTGCCAAGCGACAGTCCGCAAACATCACAGCTCTAGAGAAGATCTGTGCAGAGCAGTGGAACAAAATACCAACTAAAGTGTGTGTAGACCTGGTCAAGAACTACAGGAACCGTTTGACCTCTGTCATTGCCAACCAAGGCTACATTACAAAGTATTAAAAGTAACTTTTGCTGGCTGCCCAATACTTATTGGCCTCCCATTTTCAGAAATAAATTGTTTAAAAATCATACAATGTGATTTCCTGGATTTTTTTTTACATTCTGTCTCTCAAGCTTGATGTGCACCTATGATGAAAATTATAAACCTCTCTTCTCTTTTTAAATGGGTCAACTTGCACATTTTTACGTTGCCCAATACTTATTGGCCCCACTGTGTATATATATATATATATATATATATATATATATATATATATATATATATATATATATATATACATACATACAGGGATCCCTCACTTTCCGCGGTTAATTGGAACTGAGATCCCCATGGGACTATTGAAATCCGCGAAGTAGGATCACCCCCGACTGACGTATACGTACATGTATATGAGTATAGAATATCAATAAATACATATCCAATGCTATAAATACTTATAATAACAATTAAACATTGAAAAAAATAACATAAGATGTAAATAAAATATAAATAGAGACGTTCTCCAACTCACCAACATTCATTTTGCAAACATCCGGAGATACCAACATGTCCGAGGTCAAAAGTGAAAGTAAAATGAAATTGAAAAACAAGTAGAAATAGAAATGGAATAAAATCTACAGAAAGATAGATCATAAATATAATTATGAAATATGATTAAACATTATCTTGAGGTACACTTAATACTAGGCTCTAGCGGAGGGGGTGTGCGCACACACAGATGCAACAATCTATCCAGTTTTGATGGCAGATTTTTGTTTTTTTGTTGTGTTGGTTTAGGCTTTTTTTTGCATAATGGGCCTTGTTTTAGTGACATTTTCCTTCACTTTCCCACCTATTCTTCCTTATTTTTTAGTTCGCTGAATATTTATTTATTATTTTTTTAAGAGCCGTGATGCACTGATGCCGTATTAATTGAAGCGCGAAGAAGCGAGTGATCCCTCTGTGTGTGTGTGTGTATATATATATATATATATATATATATATATATACATACATACAGTCGGTCCTCTACTTAGAAAATTAGTCCGGTCCAGCGCCTTTTTCGTAGCCAGGAGTTTTCATAAGTACAGGTGCATTTTACATGTAAAGCGTGTGATTCGTTCCAAGGCTCGTAGGACTACCCCATAAACCCTTTAAAAATGATAAAAGCACACCAATTTTGTATGAAATACTAGTCCTTCTCAAAAAATTACCATATTTCATGTGACCAATTAAAAAAAAAAAAGTGCTTTTAATACAAAAAAGTCAACCTTCAAATAATTATGTTCAGTTCTGCACTCAATACTTGGTCGGGAATCCTTTTGCAGAAATGACTGCTTCAATGCGACGTGGCATGGAGCCAATCAGCCTGTGGCACTGCTGAGGTGTTACGGAGGCCCAGGATGCTTTCGATAGCGGCCTTAAGCTCATCCACAGTGTTGGGTCTGGTGGCTCTCAACTTTCTCTTCACAATATCCCACAGATTCTCTATGGGCTTCAGGTCAGGAGAGTTGGCAGGCCAATTGAGCACAGTAATACCATGGTCAGTAAACCATTTAGCAGTGGTTTTGGCACTGTGAGCAGGTGCCAGGTCGTGCTGAAAAATGAAATCTTTATCTCCATAAAACTTTTCAGCAGATGGAAGCATGAAGTGCTCCAAAATCTCCTGATAGCTAGCTGCATTGTCCCTGCCCTTGATAAAACACAATGGACCAACACCAGCAGCTGACATGGCACCCCAGACCATCACTGACTGTGGGGACTTGACACTGGACTTCAGGCATTTTGGCATTTCCTTCTCCCCAGTCTTCCTCCAGACTCTGGCACCTTGATTTCCGAATGACATGCAAAATCTGCTTTCATCCGAAAAAAGTACTTTGGACCACTGAGCAACAGTCCAGTGCTGCTTCTCTGTAGCCCAGGTCAGCCGCTTCTGCCGCTGTTTCTGCTTCAAAAGTGGCTTGACCTGGGGAATGCGGCACCTGTAGCCCAGTCCACTGCTTCCACAGGTCCCCCAAGGTCTGGAATCGGCCCTTCTCCACAATCTTCCTCAGGGTCCGGTCACCTCTTCTGGTTGTGCAGCGTTTTCTGCCACACTTTTTCCTTCCCACAGACGTCCCACTGAGGTGGCTTGATAGAGCACTCTGGGAACAGCCTATTCGCTCAGAGATTTCTTTCTGTGTCTTACCCTCTTGCTTGAGGGTGTCAATGATGGCCTTCTGGACAGCAGTCAGGTCGGCAGTCTTACCCATGATTGCGGTTTTGAGTAATGAACCAGGCTGGGAGTTTTTAAAAGCCTCAGGAATCTTTTGCAGGTGTTTAGAGTTAATTGGTTGATTCAGATGATTAGGTTAATAGCTCGTTTAGACTACCTGAACATGATGTGCTAATTTTTTGAGATAGGAATTTTGGGTTTTCATGAGCTGTATGCCAAAATCATCAGTATTAAAACAATAAAAGACCTGAAATATTTCAGTTGGTGTGCAATGAATCTAAAATATATGAAAGTTTAATTTTTATCAGTACATTACAGAAAATAATGAACTTTATCACAATATGCTAATTTTTTGAGAAGGACTAGTATGTGTTAAAAGTAAAAAAAATTCTTTATAAAACCATTTAAACATTTTATTAGCATAGAGTCTGTTAGCTGTGCATTACAATGGTTGGAGCTGAAGTCCTCAGGGAGGCAGATATCCAGGAACAGGTTGGGCACCACTTGTATAGACAGTTAGTGGAAAACAGTTGGAGGTAATATTCACATAAAAATCCAAAACCAACAATGGAGACAAGAGGAAGCACGAGGAAAGGAAAGCGTAGGAAATTTATGATCTCTACTTTTAAAAATAATGTTAATGTCTGCCAAATAAATTGAGCTAATACATTAAATATATACCGATTGTCAGAAAAACAATTCCATTTTAAGAGGTATAGCGTGCATTTTAAAGACTAGCCTACATGTATAATTTTGCAATGAACATTGTACCTGTAACAGCATTTGCTTTGTTTGGAGGAATATTTGGCTCATGTAGTAATTTGTAATGCTATTGCTTGTTCTGGTTCTTCCTAAAGGAGGTCTGTGTTGGACATGTTTAACTTCCTTGCTTCCAAATATCGGCAACCACCTGAGTACAACCTTCAGGAGGAGGATGAAGAACAGTTCAAATCTGCTCGGTCTGTCTTTATATCCAGCTTGTCTTCATTTCTCAAGTTTTGTCAATTCTTGGGTCTTTAATGTTCCTTTTGTTGTACAGACGGGGCACCAGCACAGATGTGCCTCTCGCTGCGAGGTTCAGACACTTGAAGAAAACCTCCAGGGACTCTGTTGGCGTGTACAGGTACAAAATTGCACTGCCTTGAAACTTTGACTGGCTCTCTAACCAACATAAAGAGTAAAGTGTTGTCATGCAAGCCATGTTACTGTTGGCAGGTCAGCTATACACGGCCGTGGTCTGTTCTGTAAGAGAAACATTGATGCTGGTGAGATGGTGATTGAGTATTCGGGCAACGTCATTCGATCCGTTCTAACTGACAAACGTGAAAAGTACTATGATGCCAAGGTAAATGTTCTCAGATACTTGCATGTGCATGTTATAATTATTTGTTTGACATATCTTTTTTGAATAAAATACTACCTAAATGATTAAGGTGTAAACAAGCAGTCATCCCATCCTCTTTCCTTAAATCAGGAACAGTGACACAGCTTTTAAAACACTGCCTGCTTTTAATGTCACTGCACGTATGCTGATATCATGTGGCCTAGAATGCACATACTCTCTGCTACTGTAGGATGCCATCGAACCTTGGTTAGAAGGATCAGCATGATAGCCGCTAATATGAGACTCTAATAGCTTTGTAAATGAAAGGAAAAGTGTACAAGACGGTGGGGAGGCCAACGATGTTGTATGGTTTAGAAACAGTGGCCCTGGGGAAAAGACAGGAGGCAGAGCTGGAGGTAGCAGAGATGAAAATGTTGAGGTTCTCTTTGGGAGTAACGAGGATGGATTAGGATTAGGAATGAGCACGTCAAAGGGACAGCACATGTAAGACGTTTTGGAGACAAAGTCAGAGAGGTTAGATTGAGATGGTTTGGACATGTACAGAGGAGGGATAGTGAGTATATTGGTAATAGGATGCTGAGGCTGGAACTACCAGGCAAAAGGCCCAGAGGAAGACCAAAGAGACGATTCATGGATGTGGTGAAGCAGGACATGAAGGTCGTTGGTGTAAGAGAAGAAGATGCAAAGGATAGGGTGAGATGGAGGCAGATGATTCGCTGTGGCGACCCCTGAAGGGAAAAGCCGAAAGGAAAAGAAGAAGAAGAATAGCGTTGTAAAAGTGTGGCCAGTTTTGGCAAAATTTTCAACCCAACCATGTTTAAAATCTGCATAACTCTATTGGAAAAAGACAGGGAGACGTACACTGATAAAAAATAACAGTAAAAACACCACAACCACCAAGAGGGGTAGTGAATAACCTTGATTGTCTCATTACGGTGGCACCTGCCAAGGAGTGGCATGTATTAGGCTTCCCATAAAACAATCAGTCCGTGAAGCTAATGTGTTGGAGGCAGGAAAAATGAGCAAGTGTATGAACCTGTAAGTGTCCAAATTAAATTGCTAAAAAAATACCGGGGGTTTACGACTTGCAGTTTGATAGATGTCCATTCAAAAATGATCAGTTTTTCATTCAAAATACAGATACTATAGAATCAATCGATGATGATTCTTCCCCCCCAACCCGGTGTGTATATATATATATATATATATATATATATATATATATATATATATATATATAATATACTATTTATGGTTTATGGGGTTTATCCAGTCCAAAGACTGGAGCCTTGGAACGAATTAGGCGTTTAACATGTAAGATGCAACCCCTACTTACGAAATCTCCGCAGTACGAAAAGGGCTCTGGAACGGATTAATTTCGTAAGTTGGGGGCTGTGTGTGTGTGTGTGTGTGTGTGTATATATATATATACATATAATATACATATACATAGTGTGTGTGTTAAAAATGACTTTCACCATCCAGCGCCCATGTCTAATTGACTTTGACAAGGGGTACATTGTAATGGTTAAACAACTGGGTCAGTTCATGTCCAAAATGTCAGGTCTTATGGGGTGTTCCTGGTATGCAGTGGTAAGTACCTGCAAGAGGTGCTTCATGGAAGGACAACCAGTGAACTGTCAAGAGTGCCACTAGTGGTCAAGGCCTATTGCCATGCATGGGGAGCGAACGCTAGTATCAGCGGAAGCTAGTACCTAGATCTGTTCTGATTCCACAGAAGAGCTACTGAGCACATACTGCTCTTAATGTTAAGGTTGGCTATGATAGAAAGCAGTAATCACATGCCTTGTATATAGGACTGCCTAACCGCAGGCTAACTACAGTCAGGTAGATTTATTTTTCACCTCTTACCTGTAATATGACAACTGTCGAGTGGAGAGAGTGAAATCTAATACATGCTTACTCTGAGACACCTGAAAGCATCTTTTGGTGTTACTGTGCAATGCTGCATCACAGGCAGAGAAACACACGCAGCAAAACACCATCTGCCCCGTTGTGCCAGACAGGGATCATAACATGTGTGGATTAATGCATCATGTCATCTATATGTAAACTTTGTATGCTGTGTCCAAGTTAGCCAGATCCTCAAAGCATAATTTTGATCAACCCCCGAAGAGGGCTTCATTTACAAGCCCGCAGTACATTCTCTTCATCATGGCACATCCATCAGCCAGTACACATTCTTAAAGCAAAAGAGTTGACCTTTGAACCCAATCAGTTTTGGCTGTTGAGCTGCTTGCTGTTTAATTCCAAGTCTCATTATCTCCCACCATGCACAGCTAGCTAGCAACCTTTACTAAACAAACATACTTCACTAAACAAGGAGCATATACACCATATATGTTGTATGTTCCTGCAGCACGGTGGCGTAGTGGTTAACACGCCCACCTCACAGCAAGAAGGCCTGGATTCAATTCCCAGCCTGGGCGTTGTGTGGCATGTTCTCCCCGTGCTTGCTTCCGGCTACTCCGGGTTCCTCCCACAGTCCAAAAAAACACACAGCAGGTTAACTGGCTTTCACAAATCGCCCCAAAGTGTGAGTGTTGGCCCTGTGATAGCTTGGCGAGCTGTCAGGATGCACCCCGTCCTCGGCCAGACTTGACTGAGATGGGTGCCAGTCTCCCAGCAACTCCAGTTACGATTAAGCGGTTTACAAAATGAATGAATGAAGTGCTCGTTGAACACTGTATTTGTTTTTAATTCCAGTAGAAGGTGTACGGCGGCACGGTGGCGTAGTAGTTAGCACGTCCGCCTCACAGCAAGAAGGCCTGGGTTCGATTCCCGGCCTGGGCGTTTCTGTGTGGAGTTTGTATGTTCTCCCCGTGCTTCAGTAATAATATAATCATACATTTTTGAAGCAACATAATCATAATAAAAGATCCACCTTCCCTTGTGGTCTGAAAGCAGTCACCATTACAGTTCATCCATCCAGAGAGCATTACCTATATCTTAGCTAAACACCACCACGTTGTTTCAAAAGTTTCTGTATTGGTTCCTCTTGAGTAACAGACTGAAACAACTGTAACTTTGATTTTGTCCTGAACCTACTCCAGATAAAAAAAAGTAAAGTCTGTTGGGCTTTTTACACCCGAGCCATAGCGGCTCATCAGGCCGGTGCTCGTTCCCGGTTTCCGTAGCGTGAAGCGACCAGGAGTTCAACTCCTCCCGGATGGAATGTTAGTCCATCGCAGGTTACCTTCCCAGTACAGTCAGCCCCTACTTACAAAATCAATCCGTTCCAGAGCCTTTTTCGTAACGTGGGAGTTTTGTAAGTAGGGGGCGCATTTTACATGTTAAATGCCATGATTCATACATGATTCGTTCCAAGGCTCCCAAGACTACCTCATAAACCCTTTAAAAATGATAAAAGTACACCAATTTTGTATGAAATATGTGTTAAAAGTAAAAGAAAATTATTTATTAAACTATTTACACATTTTATTAACATATTAAACCATATTTACATATTTATTAATTAAACCATGATTAAACATTTTTTATTAACACACACACAGGCCCCTGTTTCTCTCTAGCTATCTCTATCTCCATCTCACACACACACACACACACGATACAGTACGCATTAAATGTGTATTGTATACACATTAAATGTTTATTCTGGCGCTGCAAGCCACGCCCACAAGCAGAATTTCAAAGCGCATACCCTGCTTGACAGATCAAAGATCCAAACTCAACTTTAAATTGATTCCTTGAGGGATCGGAGGTCCAGATGCACCACATTTATTAAACATTTACTGAATTAAACAACTTAAAAAACTAAACTAAAAACTAAAGAGTTAAGCCTCCTTCTGTCTCTATTTCGCTCTCACTCTCTCTCTCTCTCTCTCTCTCTCTCTCTCACTCACATGCACACACACACACACACACACACACACACACACACACACTTTCTCTCTCTCACACACACACAAAACACACAGCTGACGGAACAATTCTATTTAAATGTTTAAATGGATGGGATGTTGTATTTAAAGCGGAATTACAGTACAGGTCCTCATTCAATATTAACTTGCTTCCTTGTGAGACCGGAGGTCTTCTCCCACGGAGCACTTTGTTTTACTATCGTGCCGAAATAATCGCCTCCATCACTGTATTTCCGCTTTAAGGTTTCCTTCTGGTTCAATATCGTCCCGATTGTAGAGGGGTTTCGGCGATAACGAAATATAACGCTGCATGATCAATCTCAAAACAAGCCAACAGTCAACTCTCCTTCAACGCGTGTGACAAACAGGAAGCTTGTGTAACGTTCAGCTGTGTCATCCCTCCTAGCCAATGGGAGGCCAGCGGGGCAGGATGTTGGGAGACAGCCAATGAGAGAGCAACTCGCGCATTGTGTGAAATTTTGATTGGCACATTTGAATTTTGAGTGGCGCATATGGTGCTTTTTGTAAGAGGAGGTTGTTTTCGTATCCCGGGGACAAAAACTTAGGAAAATGTGTTTCGTAACCAGGAATTTTCGTACCCAGGTTATTTCGTAAGTAGGGGGCCAACTGTATATTTTTACGGGTACCCAGTTATACAGAGGCACACTTGAGGTTAAGACCTCGCCCAGGGGTCTTAGCACAGTGGGGGGCTAACTGGGATTTGAACACACAACCTCCCGACCATGAGTGCAGCACCCTAACCACTACACCACCGGCTACTCAAGATAAGCTGTGATATAAAGTGTAAGCAATTCCAAGGAAACTAAAACTGCTCCTGGATTTCAGTTTCATGTTTTAACAGTACAAAATACTCTCAAGGAGTTGATAATTATTTAAAGCATGATAATAACAGGATATTTATAAAACTTATTTTCTCTGTTTCCCAGGGAATTGGCTGCTACATGTTTCGCATCGATGATTATGAGGTGGTAGATGCCACCATGCATGGCAACTCTGCTCGTTTCATCAACCACTCCTGTGAACCCAACTGCTACTCCCGTGTGGTCAACCTCGACGGGAAAAAGCACATAGTCATTTTTGCATTGCGGAAAATCTACAGGGGCGAAGAGCTCACCTACGACTACAAGTTTCCCATCGAGGAACCAGGCAATAAGCTGCCTTGCAACTGTGGGGCCAAAAAGTGTCGCAAGTTCCTTAATTAACACCTCTCGCTTTCTTACTTTTAACTGAACCCTGTCCTTCCAAATGAAACTGTGTTTGGTCAATGTGTGTATTTTGAATAATATGGTTATTTATTGAAACAGGCTCAGGTTTTCAGAGGGATTATGGCACTGTGCCTCAAGTTGATTCAGGAAAGGTTTCAAGAGCAATGTCATAATGAATAAAAGGAGAAAAGGACTTCTTCAATGGAGCTCTCCCTACACCTCCCTAATCAGGCCAGTCGAAGAGAAGCAGTCTGATTCTCATTAAATTTGTGTACTCTGTTGAGCCCAAAACTGCATTACAAATTCCAAATGTGTGTGATACTGAGTCTCATCTGCCCACGCTTATGGAATGTGATGGGAGGAAATGTATGATGGAATTGCCACATTGTTTCATTTGACACCAAAGTGCAATTTTTCTAAGGGAACGGTACACTGTCTTTTTAGATAGAATCATTATGAGGGTCCATTGTTTTGTTTTAATTTTTTTTTTTTTTTTTTTTTTTTGGCTTGATTTTAACTTTCTGTCAAATCTCCCTTTCTGAATGTACATAAAAGCCGCCGCCTTCAAAAAAAAAAAAAAAAAAAAAGTGCTCTGTGTGGATAGAGTAAGGCTACGGGGAGCTGTTTTATTCCCTCTGATGGACATATGCAGGTTTTATTGGAACAGGCATAGGGGGCGGGGGGTGATGGCAGGCGGGAAATAGTTTACCTGAATTGTTTGAGGTCATAACGTCTGGAGGTATCATTGGAGGGTAGATGTGCTGAGATCCTGGTGGACTGACAGTCAATGAGCTAAAGAAATGTAGTGGGTGGGAGGGACTGCTTAGTTCACTCCATCAGTTTTTATAGTAAATTGAACTGATAATATTTGTAATGAGGAAATTTAGTATGTGCATGTTTTAAGGCCTGTAGCTGGTATTATTTACAAAAAAAAAAAAAAAAACCTTCAAGAGCATCCAAATGATTTCCGAAGGGGGATGAGTCATTTTAAAATGTTCCCTTTTTTGTTGTAGATAGATAAATGTCGATTTCCTTTCATATGTAAATAATATATATATTTTTCTATATAAAAAACCTGAAAAGCACTCACTAGTGAATAGCACTTATTGATATTTATATTTTTAATGAAATATTGTATTTATTTTACCAACATTTTGTAGTAGATAGTGGTTTACTACACTAATGCTTATCATTATTTTTTTATAGTGTCATTTTTTTAAACAGTTTGGCTTCTTTCTTCCTTATTCTCTTTTTTCTATTCCAAAGACTGAAAGCCGTAGTTGTTTGTTCCCCTAGTGTGCAGTCCACCAGTAGCTCTCATTGCCAATCCAAATTAGTCACAAACATTTCAGATGATGGTGTATAATTAGCGTAGGCTGAGAAGCGTTAGTTAGAAGTGCTCATGAAACGGCATGTCTCCTCCAATGGCAGCCTTAATATCATAATATATATACATATATATACAAACAAATAACACGCTTCCCTTAAAGTCCTCGGTTTGCTGTTTCTCGTGTAAAGGGCAGCAGTTTTATGGGGAGAAATGATGAAGACTAAATTAAAGAAGAAGAAGAAGAAAGAAAAAAAAGCTTGAAATCATTTTACATTTAAGCAACTAGAAAGTTTACTTCATCTATTTTATTATTGTAAAAAGGAAAAAAAAAAATATTTTCATAGATATGAATATACCCGTAGGAATCCGCCACGGAGGCTTAACCCATGAAATCTTTGTTGTAAAGCACTATATCCTGGAGGAATGCAGGAAAACTCCATTCTCCTTGTTTCGTGCACTGAACATCAGCCTTCTTCCCAGCTTGACACATGTTGCCTTGGCACTGCATGGAGGTTCTCGCTTGACATTGAAAGCACACAGACGTGCTCTTTTTGTATGTCTTGTACCCTTTTTTTTCCCTCTCAAAAGAGCATTTTCAGCTTCTCTATCACCCCTTAGGGCAACCTCTTCCTTCCTTCACAATAAACTGATTTTGTGATGTATTTTTAGAATTCCGTAGATGTCTTTTCCTGTACATTTTTAATAGCAACAGTGTGGTGCCTTCTTTTACAAATGTTTTGTCCATCTTTTAATTCCTGAATGAATCCAATTCGACTTGGCTGATGTGAGACCTAAGAGACAGACATATTGAGGAGCATTCCCTCTTTCGGGTGGAGACGTATCTCGGCGGAATACTGCACTGACTCGTAATGCGTGCCCTTCTAAAGGTCTTAATAAATGTGAAGGCGTTGACACTTTGTTGAGCAAAACGATTAATTGTGGATGCAAACTGATTGATGCTTACACTGTTGTCTTCAAGACAGTCAGAACTGAGTATAAAATATGAAACTGTATAAAAGGGATAATGTATGATAGCTAATCAGTGTTGGCAGAAAGCCCAGGGGATGTGTACATACCTCCAGATAAAGCTCAATTGCAGTGGTGTGCACTTCTGGCTCTTGTTTTCAGAACGAGCCACTAAAAGGCCAGTTTCAGTGTAGCATTGTCTTATTGCCTCATGTGAACGCTAATATCTTTTTAAGGCGGTTGCAGATTCCTCAAGCCTTATTTCCAGATTCATGACAACACAAAGGAATATTAATTATGTTTTATACCGTTTCTGATTGGCTGCTGTTTTTTTTTTTTTTTTTTTTTTTTTTTTTTCTTCTGGATATGTGGGTTTGATGGTGTCGATTAAAGAGCCAGGAGCTTTTTGTCATGCTCTTGGCATTGTGGGTCTCGTCATCGATTCAGGTAATTCGAGTTCCTCTAAGTCCGGCTCTCTGGATGCGGCACAGGGCCGGGCTGAACTCTGCAGCTAGGCCTTCGTTGAATGTATTATTTGAATTTTCGATCGATCTTTTATCATATTAACTTTGGGTTGTCTTTTTTTTTTTTTTTTTTTTTTTAATAAATAATTGTTCCAATGTGAAAGGCAGGGACGTTACAGAAGAGCTTTATGTTTCATTTTAGTTGTTGAGGATTGTACAGCAACGGGGATCTTTGTACAGAACTTGCATTTGTCGATCTGATTATGATTTTTATTAATCCTAAGGGCTTTGTTCATAACTATTTTCTCTATAAAGCTAATTTCATTGCAACTTCAGATACTCCACAAAGCAGTAAAATATGGTGTTCAGTCAGTGCTTGAGAAGTTACCAGGTTCTTGGACTTTATTCTACACCACACCAGTGGTACTACACCTTTTCCCGTACTCGCTCCTGAGTATATACAGTATGTAAACATATTCTTACACACATAATGAATATATTCTACCTAAGCATATGTATGGATAGTAAATTGTACTTCAATATTTACAATATCTACACAGTATATGGAATGGACAAACAGATGTAGTTACAGTAGCAAACATCAGTTTCCTAATGGTTAATAGCAATGTTCAGTGTAATCTATAATGACTTTGTGTTACAGATACAGTTTAGATTAATGTGCGACATTTTAAATATTGACATTATGTATTGTTTTGGGGGTTTGGGGTTTTTTTTTTTTTTTTTTTTTTTTTTTTTTCCTGTGCCTGTGTCTATGCTCTTCGGAGCTTTGCAGTTATGATCTTAGGACTTACTTCCTACTTTTGGGAAAGGGGGCGGAGCGAGGGGGAGGGGGAGGGGCTGGTTAGGCTGAAAGATGATATTTATACAATGAAAATGTAAGATGTGGTTGTAAAGATTTTTTTTTTTTTTTTAAGTTAGTCATTTGTTTCAATGCTGTAGTTTTGGAATTTTACTCTGTACATTTTCACATACTTTGTGGTTGTCAAGAAAATGACAAAATAACAAAAGTCTGACTTTTCACCCAACTGTGTTTCCCATGCCTTTTTCGCCTGTCAGAAATTCAGTCAAATATTTTGTGTCGTGCTTTGTAATAAGTAAGAAAAATGAATATTTTATTTATTTGTACAAATTTGAAACGTGTATGTGCAGGGCCAGGGTCCTTGTAATGTCACAAAGGTAAAATAAAAGTGCACATCATATAATAGGATCATTTCTTCAACATCTGCTTTGTTTTGTGCTCAATATTGACCTTGAGGGCAAAAAGAGAGTCTGTGCTTATCCACCCCCTTTTTTTTTTTTTTTTTTTTTTTTTTTTTTTTAATGAACACCTTGTTCTTTTTAGCTCCTGGATTATTCTTTGTTTGTTACTGTTTATTTTATTTTGCTCTCCAGTTGCCCAAACAGTGTTCTCGGTGTTTATAGAAATGAAGGAAAGACCATTGACAAACCACAAATTACTTAAGAACGAATGTATGAGGAAATAATGTACATAACTGTATAAAAAAAAAGCTAAATTTCTAATCATGTTTATTTTCTATGCACTTTTTTATTTAAGTGATAGTTTAAATAATAAACATGTCTTGTTTACTCAATGTGGCTACATTCTTTGCCGTGTGTTTAGTCCCTTTTTAGGACTTTTATGTTTAGTTTGGCAGAAAGTAAGAGAAAGTCCTTGTTGAATAAAGTACATATTAATCATGTGCACTGGTTTAATCCGTTTAGGGGCAGTGGTGGTCTAGTGGTATAGGGCGCTGGATCGCTGATCCAAAGGTTGGGGGTTTGAGTCCCACTCTCCACAAGGTTGTCACTGTCCCCCCCCCCCCAGTGCGGCTAACTGGGTTATCAAAGGCGGGTCATGACTCTCACTGTCTATGGTGAGAGGTTCATGTAAAACTGACTTTCTGACTTTCGTAAAGAGGAGCTGCAAAGCCGTCAGCGTGTTTCTGTCCCTTGCTAAAAGGGTTGTGACAGGAAGGGCATCCGACGTAAAAACCTCTGCCAAATCAAACGTCCGAATCAGATGATTCACTGTGGCGACTCCCGAGTAAAAGGGAAAAAAGCCGAAAGGAAGACAGACAGACTGGTTTAATCCGTTTGACTAAGTGATTTTAGAAAAATAAACAAATCCTGGAGGCAAACAGATTCCTCCACTGTGCACGTCAACAGTTTTGACACAGTTGGACTTTGACGAGAGTCTATCGTCCGTGGCATCACCGTTCCCCTTGACTGGAACTTGCAGGCCTAATCCAACATCATGATGGCCCTTGCATGGGTTGCTTGGGCTGGTTTGGAAGATCTCGTGTTACCTGCACTGAGCCCTGAGCCCAACCCGACTAAACAAACACCTTTGAGAAGAACTGCAATGCACACTACACTTCTTCTTCCTCTTTTCCTTTCGGCTGTTCACTTTTTTTTCTTTTCTTCTTCTTCTTTCTCAGGGGTTGCCATTGCGGAAAAAGTTATTCACATGTTTGATTTGGTTCATAGGTTTTTACGTCAGATTCTCTTCCTGACACAACCCTTTAGCGAGGGACAGAAACACGCTGACGGCTTTGTAGCTCCTCTTTACGAAAGTCAGCAATGGTTCTTTTACATGAACCTCTCACCATAGACAGTGACCGACATGGCCGGCCTTTGATTACCCAGTTAGCTGCACTAGAGAGGCAGCTGGTGACAACCTTGTGGAGAGTGGGACTTGAACCCCCCAACCCTAGGATCAGTGATCCAGCGCCCTTTACCACCAGGCCACCACTGCCCTACACGTCAGGTCTTATTATTTGACATGTGCCTGAGTCTGATCTGGCCGGTGCATGCTTTGAGTACAAACGTCCTCTGCCATATTCTCACGACACCAAAGTTTGTTTCAATTTTTTTTCACTCTACCGGTCAAGACTTGATCTAATCAATACTATTGTATGGTTTCAACAGAATTCAGGAATTTATGTATACAGTACTGCCCTGTTTTCCGCAGACTACTGTGTAACTGCAACCTAACTCGGCATAGAACAAACAAATACATCATTCAACCATTCTGAAGGTGTTCGTTATAATGTTGTACAAATTTTCCACCACACAGCAAGCAGGTCGTGCGCTTGAGTCCTGGCTTCAGCGAGGGAATCTTCTTGTGAAGTTTTTCTCGTGCTTGCATGGGTTTCCTTCCACAGTTCAGACGTGCACAATTACGTTAACTGGATACTCTCGATTATTGCTACACGAGTGTAAATGGCTGTGTCTGTTGGCCCTGTGATGGTCCTTTGTGCTGGTCCAGGGTGGAGTCAGCTGGAATATGGGGACGATGACGTCCAGAAGATTAAATTAAAACCAGTATGCTGAAATTCACTTCACTGAGTGTCAGTGTTCATGTTTATTTCTGTTCTGCGTGGGAATTTCACATGGGAAATGGATTAAGATGGCAGTTTGTATTAAGTATCATAAATTAATCACCGGTCGTATTAAAATAGTATTAAAAAGCCACATCTGTGTCCCAAGGGTGGCATGGCGGCGTGGTGGTTAGCCTGTCAGCCTCACAGCAAGAATGTCTGGAGCTTAAGGTTTCTCTATGGAGTTTGCATCTTCTCCCTCTTCCTGTGCAGGTTTCCTCCAGGAACTCCGGTGTCTCCTCGCAGTCCAAAGACAAGCACGTTAGGTTGTTTCAAATTGCCCCTAGATTTGAGCGTGAATGGTTGTGTGTCTGTCTGTGTTGCCTCACAGTGCTCTATCATGGTGTACCCGTCCTTCGCCCCAATTTTGGCTGAAATAGACTCCAGCCTCCCCGTGACCCTAGTACTGTAGGATTAAGTGGTTTGGCAAATGAATGAGTGAGTGAAATGTATGTCCCAAAACACATCTTTAGCGATGAACAACTGTGTGCAATCATTACATACCTGACCATATTTTTTTCCACACTGAAGGTGTAATAACAGAGACGGATATCTTTTATCTTACAAAAGTTAAACAGGATTAAGTATTTCAGGACTGATGAGAAACTGCATTTGTCCAGTGACCTCCATGTGGCTGATCCTCTGCACTTTCATTCTTTAGAAATTAACCATAAAGTTTGGATTTTAATCCACATTCACTCCAGCTCAGTGTTTACAGGTCATCGTTCGTGTCTCTCCCATTCCTCCAGACATTCTCTCTCTCTCTCTCTCTCTCTCTCTCTCTCTCTCTCTCCCCCTTCTCTCTCACCCTCCCTCGTTCTCTAATTGGCTTACAATCCCATTTCCTCTCTTAAGCGTCAGAGTGCTCACTTTTTCCCAGGCGCCTTAGTCTTGGACACAAGAGTCTTTCTACTGTTTTTGTTTGACTCTGCTCAGAAACTGTCACGTCTGTGAAGTTCTGAAGAATTAGTGGTAAGTCAGTTCCCGTTAGAATTTTTATATTTGCATGCATCTGAGACAGGGACAGATGTGCTTATGGTTCAGATACATATTTAAAAGCTATTGAAAAGATTGGGCCTGTCTGAGATGCACTCAAGGTTTTTGAACTATAGCCCATGAGTCATGTAGCTTTACTCAGACCTATCAGTTATCATTAGTAATGAGATGCATAAAATGTGTTCACTGTGGAATCAGAGCCAAAGGTGAAAAATCTGAGAGTTATTTTAATAATGATCACCATTTAAAATAATCTCTCCACTGGTTCCCGTAGCTGTAGCCTTTGAGTTGGTCAGATGTGATGTTTTTGTTCTCAGACATTCATTACTATAAAATACAAAAAAAGAAAGATTTTTTTTTTTCAGTAAGATTTATCCAGAATCATCAGGATGGTTATCAGTTGATCTCTTGCCCTGTGCTATAAGACATGTTATGAATTTGGTTGAGCTTCTTGTGCACTGCAGTAATGGTGTGCATGCAGACCTTTTAGTATAAATGTTTTACTGGAAGAAACAGAAGTGCTGTCTGTTTTTCTTAAATATAAATTTTTTTGTGCTTGTGTCATCTTGTCTGCGTTCTCAGGCATGCTTTGATGGTCTGTGTTCTGTTAATTTGAGTCAGCACTTTCTCGCGTTTACTTAAACCAGCTGTTTGAAAAGCAGTTTTCCTGCAGTGAACCCCACTGATTTACAGTCAGAAGTGAGATCCCACAAGTGTGTAGCCTGGGGCAGTATCATAAAAATCTACCAATCACTGAACACCTCGCAATGTATATTCAGTGCTTTACTGTAGAGAGATTTCAGAGACTGTGTGCCGTTGCTCGAGACATGAATCAGTGTGTTACTTCATTCCTCCTCTCTTATATGAGGGAGGATATAAAAATACGCAGGGTTATTTTTCTTTCTTTCCTTTTTTTTTTCTTTCTTCATTTACGTTTCAAGCCAAACTCATGCTTCAAGTATTATGGAGCATCATCAAATTTCCCCTGGCGTGCTTTTTTCTAATGAATAGGAAATAATATTTTGCTCCTCGAGCTCTATGCTTTTCACATCTCCAGTGAATGACTTTCAAGTCTGTCTTAACTAACTTTGAGTATTGTATTGTGCAAAGGCAGTCCCTCTCACGTTTATATAATGTATCGCTATGAACAGATTCAAAGAAATGACACCTCTCCAGTCCAGGGCCCGATTCTTCCTTCTCATTCTGCTGGCAAACTATTCAAATCCACTTGAGGATAATAAGATTCACAGTCTGTGTATGGGAAGCCCAGGTATCCCAGGTTCTCCCGGGTTGCATGGCAGGCCAGGACAACCAGGCAGAGATGGCAGAGATGGGCGAGATGCACCAACAGGAGAGAAAGGTCAAAGAGGAGACCGTGGAGAGCCTGGTATGTTTATATTTACGCAATCAAGTTCAAAACTATAAGCTGAGTAATAATTATACATTTTTTTTATATTTCCTGTTTTATTCCCTTCGTACTGTTTATCCATCATAATCATGTGGGATCTGGAACCAACAAGAGCCGTGGTACACAATGGGCAGGCCACCAATCTACCAAATGGCTGACACAGAAATAATAAAAACAACAACAACAACAACAACTCTAAGGCAGAATGGTAGTGCGGAATTACAGCATTATAGTCAGCATGTCCACCTTATAGCAATATGGTACAGGGTGTGAGTCCTGGGCGCGACTTCAGTGTGTCCACGTGGATTTAGCATGTTTTCCCTATGCCTGCTTGGGTTTCCTCCAGGTACTCGTTTCCTTTCATGGTTCAAAGGGATGCACATTAGGCCAACTGACGGGTCCAAATTGCCCCCAGGTAAAAGTGTGATTGTCTCTCTCTCTCTCTCTCTCTCTGTATGTGTGTGTGTGTGTGTGCATGTTGCCCTGCAATGCTTTAGCTAGCTGTTGAGAGTGTGCTCCTCCATCAAACAGAGTTGGTTGAGATAGGCTTCTGTCTTCCACCGACTCCAATGGGATTAGCTGGTTTGGCAAATGAATGAGAATGCTTGTGCATCAGTTTGCTACTCTGTCCAGGTTGAAAATTTTAATCTTGATGAATGAATAAGTAATATCACAATAAATTTATACAAAAACAACAAAATTTTATTATGAATAAAATACATTTCAATACATGAATAATCATTAAAGATTAAATTTGCTTTTATTGACTTGGCTGATATGTATAAACCAGTGGTAAAGGACCACCAAGCACTTTATGTCTGGAAAGTATTCCAGGAAAAAGGTTTATTATTATTATTATTATTATTATTATTATTATTATTATTATTTAGTTCGTTAGTTAGTTTGTTTGTTTTCAGTATTCAATAATGAAGTAAAATAATGAGGTATTTGGGACAGGAATCTCATAATGACTCAGATGATGAAGGATATACTCAGAAATTATAAGTCTGTGCTTGATATCAGTTCTTTTGCTAAAATAATTCAGGGCTACAATTAGCCAGTACACAGTTTGTATTTTTTAATCCGGTGCCACCTAAATCAGAATGAGTGTTTCTTTTGAGTCTGGTTCCTCTTTGGGTTTCTTCCTCCTGCCATCTGGGGGATTTTACTCAGTACAGGTTCGCTTGTTAGTTTTGTCATTATATCAGATTTATTGCGAAATGTTAAGTTCATAAAGTTCAAATTGTTTATTAAATGTGTTTATGGTATAAAGCTGCTTTGTGACAATGTCAACTGTTCAAAAATGTGTTGCACAAATACAACGGAATTGAATATATATGTTGTTGTTCTATGGTGAATAGAACTGAGCACATGAACAATGCTGGCTCCCTTCATTTGGAAAACATACAATTGGCCCAGATTTCAAAGGCGACACTCACTGGATATTCTTTTAGCCATCATTGGCTTTCGCCCCAAATACCATTACATAACCTTTGATATTGCTGTTTATCACGGGGGCAAAACACATTGATCATCACTTTAATTGGCCCATATGTGCTTACAAAAATATTTGTCCTGGATCTTTTCTTCTATCTGGAATTAACTTCAGCTTAAAAAGCCAAGACATCTCTCACTGTATTAATATCTCACAGGCGAGCCAGGCGTAAGGGGCCTGACTGGAGACAGAGGTGATCCAGGAGATAAAGGTGAGCGAGGACCCCCAGGAGAGTGTGCTGTGGCTCCAAAGTCAGCATTCAGTGCCAAGTTGTCGGAGTCCCACACTAAGCCTCTGGCAACAGGAGATGCAGTGCGCTTTGACAAAATCATCTTGAATGAGCAGAGCGATTACAGCGCAGACACCGGACGCTTCACATGCAGGGTTCCAGGTGTTTACTATTTTGCCGTTCATGCCACTGTGTACCGCTCCAGCCTCCAGTTTGATCTAATGAAGAATGGACATGCCATGGGCTCCTACTTCCAGATGTTTGGCAACTGGTCCAAGCCAGCCTCGTTGTCTGGTGGCACGCTGCTGCACTTGATTCCTGGTGACCAGGTGTGGGTTCAGATGGCTCTGGGTGAATATACAGGTTTTTACTCAAGCCCAAAGACAGACAGCACCTTCACGGGCTTCCTGGTGTATTCTGATTGGAAAAACTCTGCTGTATTTGCTTAGATTTAGGTTACAAACTACATTTTGAATTCATCCTCTAAAATGCCTATACTCAAAGCACTACAAAGGGTTTTTGTTTTCATATTTGTATTTATTTTTTTGCGAGCAAAATAAAAATGCTGGAAGATTTCCTTTCCATGATGTGATACGGATGAATGCCGTGACGGTTGGGAGTGAAACAGAAGAGTTAAAGAGGATGTTCACACTCGCTATCAAAAACAAATCACAGTTTCATTCCCATGCATTGTTTTGCAGAGGTTAGAGGTCACTGGCTTAAACTCATTTTCGCTGAGGATCGTGTCACTTCATTTCTCGAAAACTGACAACCAAATAGTCACTGAACATCTACAGGAACGGGGAAAATCGACAAGTTTATAAAAACTATTACACATTGTTTTATTGGGTATCAATGGAACGGCTATTAGGGTAATTTCCCATTTATTTAATTTGATTCCATTTCAATATACTTCCCATTTTTTGTCTTATCTCTTTTGAGAAACATAAAAATAAGCACAGTAAAAATTACATTCAATATAAGCTATACATTTTCCTGTATGTAGTAGTAAGTGCGGGACAATAAAATATGAGTCGTTCTCTGAAACTGGTCAAATCTGGGTAAAAAATTCACAATCCTAAATGCCAGTGTAGTCCAGTTTATTTCCCTCTACAGTATATTCACCATAAATAAAAATATAGACATAAAGCACTGTGATCAAGACGGCCAACAACTATTTTATTCACATCAGTTCACTCTTATCAGGAACAAACAGGAATAAATCTGCATGAAATACCAAATTCCACTTCATAAAGTGTGACATTCCGGGGATTCTGAGGATTGTGTGCAGTTATGGACATGAAGCAGTTCTCTCACTGTCTTTGGAACAATGGGAGAACTACTTCATGTCCATAACTTCACTTTTATTACTAACAACCAGGAATAAATCCGTATGAAATGCCAGATTCATTCATATATGGAACACCAAATTTATCCCGTTTGTTTTTTGTTGAGCAAATAATTTCGTGCTTGACTGCATCTGAAATAAATATACGACAGAAGGAACTCAATTTTGAATGTCAGAACATGGAACTTCACCCCTCACAGGAAAAATGGGTCGGGTCTGTGTGGAACCGGCGAGGACACCACTGGTTACACATGGGACTGTATACTGACGCAGTATTCTCAGTCCACAAAGTAAGAAAAGTGGGATTTTTCTTTATTTAGTAATCCCTACTATGAGTTAATACTTCCGCATGGCAGTTATACTTCAATACCATGGCATGAGACACAAGTAACAATATACAATATATATATATACACACAATATATATACTATATATATATATATATATATATAGTATATATATATATATATATATATATATATATATATATATATATATATATATATATATATACATATATCTGGATGCATTGATTATTTTAAATGTATTCTTTAAGATCTACTGCTTGTGGTCATGTGACATGTTTTGGCAAAGGACTGCACTTTAAATTCTTTAGTTTTTTTGGAAATATCGGGTTTAATACCTGAATATTTAAATTTGACCCAGTTTGAGAGAATAATTCAAATGTATTTAATATGAAACAGCAACTTGCTTCAAGTAGTAGCAGCTTAGCTTGCTAAACAAATTGATTTCCTATTAACTTCCCGATATAAGCAGGCATTTGTTGACGTTTCCTGAAATTTCCGAAACCCTTTATTGAGTTTGAATTTCTTTGACACCATCTTGATGCTTGATCGCTTGTAATCCATCTTGAATCTTGAATGACTGATTTTGTAATAAAATAGGTTACCGTCACCTAGTGTATGGATAATGAATGTTATGGTAACGGTTTATGCAAATAATGTTCGAGAATCATGTTCTTTGAAAGCTCTGCCACATGAAATGAGTTGGAGGGCCTACAAGCCTCAAGTTTGACACCTGTGTTATTGACAAAGATCTCAGTGATAATCACCGTTTGAGATTTTAAATGTGTATTTCAAATCGATATGTTTAGCTTCACATGCATTACAAATAAAGCATCACTTTAAATACCAGCAGCTTTTGAGTATTGTATATTATTTTCTGTCAATAAATGTATAAAAAATTCCCAATGATCTAAACTGATGCAAAATTATCATTTGGTTTGGCTTGACTATGGATTGATTTATTTTGCTAAGACATTTAAAAAAAGCATCATCAGCACGCATTTCCATTATGACTTTCATAACATTAATCTGAGTAATTGAAAGAATTCTCTTTAATTTGCTTTGAATTTTATAAGTTTCTTGTTGAACTCTGAATGGATTTAAAGGGTCAGAGCGCCTTGGGCAGAGTGAAGGGCAGTGGTGGCATCGTGATGAAGGTGCTGGATTACTGATCCTATGGTTGGGGGTTCGAGTCCCACTCTCCACAAGTTTGTCACTGTCCCGCCAGTGCGAGTAACTGGGTTAGCAAAGGCCGACCGTGTCACTCACGGTCTATGGTGAGAGGTTCATGTATAAGAACCATCGCTGACTTTCGTAAAGAGGAGCTGCACAGCTGTCATTGTGTTTCTGACCTTCGCTAAAGGGTTTGTGTCAGGAGGGGCATCCGACATAAAACCCTAGGCCGAATCAAATGCGCGAATCATTAATATGACGTCCATGAAGATGGAGGCAGATGATTCACTGTGGCGACCCATGAAAGGAAACAGCCGAAAGGAAAAGAAGAAGAAGAAACAAGAAGTGCCTCTTTAAGGTGAACTGCATGTTACTTTGGTTGTGAGCCGAAACTGGGAATGGAGTTGAATTCATGCCAAGTCACAGCTGTTCCTTGATTTAATGACTTCACCAAAGGCCATTATTAAACCTCATTTACAGGAATGGCTGTAACATTACTGTTTTACAATCCATAATCTGTATACAGTATTTGCTTTTCAGAGTCACAAAGTCACACACACACACACACACACACACACACACACACACACACACACACACACACACACACACAAGCCCCTTCCCTGTCTGAATTTTTTGAAGAAATACAAGGAACAAGGATTTCATTTCCATTCAGTCGAGGCTCGGTTATGCTCTACCATGTTTGGATTTTGGCTCAAAGAAGACATTACATGCCTCGAGCAGTCAGACAGTGTGTGACATCAGACTCTTAACTCCCATACACTCACCACAAATCATTCTTGGATCTGTCCGGTGTTACTTCTCAGTCATGACACTGTGGGTGAGGTCACAGCAAGAGAATTAGATTACTGAGTGAAGCAGGCATGTCTGTTGTACTTTCTTCAAAAATATTTTCGAATGAAATACTGTTGTATAATTTGCATTATATTTATTGTTTATATTATACTAAAGATTTATAATTTTATGATGTGAAACACCGAACACATGGGACAGATGGCCTGGAATATTCATTTGCTCCTTAACCTTTTTATATCTTCACTGATCAGGTCACACTAGAGGTCAGAGGTGAGTACAAAATAAGAATATATATATTTTTATACAGTTCTTTTTTATCAAAAAAACAACAACAACAAAAAAACATGCTACACTAAAAATTTGTGTAGTGCATGCATTTGTCTCCTCTTCAGCAAGTTTGCACTGGCTACAAAATCCTTATGATGACAATTCAAGTTTGCTTTACAGCGGGCAGGTACTTGGTCCAAGTCCTGGAGTCAGCAGGCATAATTCGGGTTGGATTATTAAATTATGAGCCACTTTTAATAATATTCCCTATAAAATTAATTTTCCATTTTTTTCTACAGCTATAGGATGCCACACTATCATAGGACAGGATCATCGAGTCAAAAGATTGTGAAGATTTAGATTTTTAAATTTGCAATCCTATATTAAACTGTCCTTGTCTATGTGTCTGGATGACGGACGGTTTTCCAGTTGTATGTTTGGTTGAGTGGCAGTGGTGGCTAAGTGGGTTACTGATCTATTGGTCAGCAGTTCAATCCCCACTATCAGAACTGGTGAGCCCATGAGCAAGGCCATCGATTGCTCAGTTGGAAAAACCATGATAATTAAAAGTTTCTCTGGATAAGATCATCTGCCGAATGCTGTAAATGTGTAAGTTAAATAAAACTGGACAGTCTTTGATCTTCTTCTGTTCAGCAAACAAGTTCTAACCCGACTCTATATCCGTGTCTCTTATGACTCTTATGTCTTATGTCTCTTATTATCAGTAGTCAGCAACCTCTCTGAAGACTTTCGCTTCAACCCAAAGTATTCCCAATTAATCCATTAATTGACCATTTAATCATGGACTTAAATTGTCACGGTTGTGTAATGGTTAGCACATCCGACTTACAGCAAAAAGGTCCTGGGTTTGAATCCTGGGATTGAGAGGACATTTTTGTGTGGCGTTTGCATATGCAATCCCTATGCTTGCAGGGGTTTCCTTCGGGCACTCCAGTTTCCTCCCACAGTCGTAAACATGCACATGATTCTAACCGGCTGCTTCGAATTGCCTGTAGGTATGAGTGTAGGTGTGTGTTGGTTCTGTGATGGACTGATAAGATGGTAAGGGTGTACCACACCTTCGTCTAGTGTCAGCTGAGATAGGCCCCAGCCTTCCTGTGACCCGGGTAGGAGCAAGGAGTTTGGTAAATGACTGAGTGATGAAGATAGATCTCCAGGAACAGGGTTGGTGTCCACTAGTCTCAGTTCTGAATGTAGGAGCAAATTTAAAATGCATTCCATGAGAACACTCATAACTCTTCTTTTCCTTTCGGCTTTTCCCTTCAGGGGTCGCCACAGCGAATCATCTGCCTCCATCTCACCCTATCCTTTGCATCTTCTTCTCTTACACCAACGACCTTCATGTCCTCCTTCACCACATCCATGAATCGTCTCTTTGGTCTTCCTCTAGGCCTTCTGCCTGGTAGTTCCAGCCTCAGCATCCTATTACCAATATACTCACTATCCCTCCTCTGTACATGTTCAAACCATCTCAATCTAGCCTCTCTGACTTTGTCTCCAAAACCTCTTACATGTGCTGTCCCTCTGATGTACTCGTTTCTGATCCTATCCATCCTCGTTACTCCCAAAGAGAACCTCAACATTTTCATCTCTGCTACCTCCAGCTCTGCCTCCTGTCTTTTCCCCAGGGCCACCGTTTCTAAACCATACAACATCGTTGGCCTCAACACCGTCTTATACACTTTTCCTTTCATTCTTGCCGATACTCTCCTATCACACATCACACCGGACACTTTTCTCCAACCATTCCAACCTGCCTGCACACGCTTCTTCACCTCTTTTCCACACTCTCCATTGCTCTGGATTGTTGAGCCGAAGTACTTAAAATCCTCCACCTTCCTTATCTCTGCTCCTTGTAATCTCACCGTTCCTGTTGGGTCCTTGTCATTCATGCACATGTACTCTGTCTTACTGAGGATAATCTTCATTCCTCTCCTTTCCAGGGCATACCTCCATCTCTCTAGATTTTCCTGCACTTGTTCTCTGCTCTCACTACAGATCACAATGTCATCTGCAAACATCATAGTCCATGGGGAATCTTGTCTCACCTCGTCTGTCAGCCTGTCCATCACCATAGCAAACAAGAAGGTGCTGAAGCTGACCCTTGATGCAGTCCCACCTCCACCTTGAACTCTTATGTCACACCAACAGCACACCTCACCACTGTCTTACATCTCGCATACATGTCCTGCACCACTCTAACATACTTCTCTGCCACTCCAGACTTCCTCATGCAATACCACAGTTCATCTCTCGGCACCCTGTCATAAGCTTTCTCCAGATCCACAAAGGCACAATGCAGCTTCGTCTGACCTCTGTACTTCTCCATTAACATCCTCAAGGCAAACACTGCATCTGTGGTGCTCTTTCTTGGCATGAAACCAAACTGTTGTTCACAAATGCTGACCTCTGCCCTTAGTCTAGCTTCCACTATTCTTTCCCATAACTTCATCGTATGGCTCATCATCTTTATCCCTCTGTAGTTGCCACAACTCTGCACGTCTCCCTTGTTCTTAAAGATGGGCACCAGCACACTTCTCCTCCATTCCTCTGGCATCCTCTCACTCTCTAAGACCTTGTTGAATGTTCATGTCAGAAAACCTACTGCTACCTCTCCTAGACACTTCCATACCTCCACCGGTATGTCATCAGGACGAACTGCCTTTCCACTCTTCATCCTCTTCAATGCCCTCCTCACTTCACCCTTGCTAATCTTTGCTACTTCCTGGTCCTCAACAGTCACCTCTTCTACTCTTTGTTCTCTCTCATTTTCCTCATTCATCAGCTCTTCAAAGTACTCTTTCCATCTTCCCAGCACACTTCTGTCATCAGTCAATACATTTCCCTCTCTGTCCTTTATCAATCTAACTTGCTGCACGTCCTTCCCATTTTCTCCCTCTTTACTTTCCAACCGAGCATACAAGTCATCATACGCGCTCTGTTTGGCCTTTGACACTGCTACCTTTGCCTTACGCTGTGTCTCCCGATACTCCTGTTTACTCTCTTCGGTTTTCTCAATGTCCCACTTCTTCTTAGCTAACCTCTTCCTTTGTACACAATCCTGCACTTCCTCATTCCACCACCAAGTCTCCTTATCTACTTTCCTTCCAGGTGACACACCAAGTATTCTCCTACCTGTCTCCCTGATCACATTAGCTGTAGTTGTCCAGTCATCTGGAAGCACTTCCTGACCACCCAAAGCCTGTTTCAACTCCTCCTTGAAGACAACCCGACACTCTTCCTTTTTCAGCTTCCACCACTTTGTCTTCTGCTCTACCTTTGCCTTCTTCACCTTCCTCACCATCAGCATCATCCTGCACACCACCATCCTATGCTGTTTGGCAACACTCTCACCCGCTACTACTTTGCAGTCACTGACTTCCTTCAAATTACATCGCCTGCACAAGATGTAGTCTACCTGTGTGCTCCTACCTCCACTTTTATAAGTCACCCAATGTTCCTCTCTTCTGGAAGAAAGTAGTCACCACAACCATTTCCATCCTTTTTGCAAAATCTACCAACATCTGTCCTTCTGTGTTCCTCTCCTGGATACCAAACCTACCCATCACTTCTTCGTCCCCTCTGTTTCCTGCACCAACATGTCCATTGAAGTCTGCCCCAATGACCACTCTTTCACCTCTGGGGGTACTCTGCATCACTTCATCTAAGTCACTCCAGAATCTCTCCTTCTCTTTTAGCTCACATCCTGCCTGTGGGGCATAAGCACTAACAACATTGAACATCACACCTCCAATTTCTAATTTGAGACTCATCACGCTGTCTGACACTCTTTTCACTTCTCGAACATTCCTGACAAACTCCTCCTTCAAGATGACTCCTACTCCATTTCTCTTCCCATCCACACCATGAAAAAACATCTTAAACCCTGCTCCTAAGCTTCTAGCCTTGCTATCTTTCCACCTGGTCTCCTGAACACACAGTATGTCCACCTTCCTCCTCTGCATCATGTCAGACAGCTCTACCTTTTCCTGCCATAGTTCCAACATTCAAAGTCCCTACTTTCAGTCCCTAGACTCATGCCTTTCCTCTTCTCTCTCTGCCTACGGACACGCCTCCCGCCTCTCCTTCTTCGACCTCTTCGACCAACAGTATTCCAATTTCCATCAGCACCCTGTTGGTTGACAGCACTGATGGCGGTCGTTGTTAACCCGGGCCTCGACTGATCCGGTATGTCATTCTTTCTTGTGATTCGCCTATTTTATTTGGCATTTGTTTTACGCCGGATGCCCTTCCTGACGCAACCCTCTGCATTTATCCGGGCTTGGGACCGGCGTGAGGGAGAGACACTGGTTTGTGCCCCCCCTCACGGCTGCATTAATGATGGTAGAAAATATAACCGGAGAAAGTTTGTCTTTTATGGAGGCTGCAAAAACAAAAAAGGGATGTTTTCGCTCTAATGGACCAATTAATAGTAGACGTTTTATTTAATCTCCTACTTGGACTCAGAATCAGAGACACACAAGGACAAGTGTGACCAAGCACCTAGAAAATTTTAATCTGGAATTCAAAAACGTTTTGAGGTCAAAACTTGAAGGTTGTAAAATAAATTCATAAGCACTATTTGGAGTGGTTTGGCACAGAGGTTTGAGAACAACTGCCAGAGGCATGCCAGTGACATGTGCTCGATGGTCTCCTTAAAGATTCCCCATTTTTCCCCCCTGAGAGTTCAGGAGTGCAGTGAGAAACTTCGGTTAATTTGCACCTCGGTAGTGGTGCCCCCTCTGGATTCAGCATAAACATCTGGTAGCTCAGGATTGCATTAACCATCCAACATCAGTACAACAAAATCACAAAACACATCAATGCAGTAAGTCCTCGTTATTCATGTGGGTTGCATTCATCCCCCAGCCGCAAATCTTGAAAATCCGCAATATATATGTATATATAAGAGGTGAAGAAGCGTGTGCAGGCAGGTTGGAGAAAAGTGTCCGGTGTGATGTGTGATAGGAGGGTATCGGCAAGAATGAAAGGAAAAGTGTACAAGACGGTGATGAGGCCAGCGATGTTGTATGGTTTAGAAACAGTGGCACTGGGGGAAAGACAGCAGGCAGAGCTGGAGGTAGCAGAAATGAAAATGTTGAGGTTCTCTTTGGGAGTAACGAGGGTGGATAGGATCAGGAATGAGAGCATCAGAGGGACAGCACATGTAAGACATTTTGGAGACAAAGTCAGAGGCTAGATTGGATAGTTTGGACATGTACAGAGGAGGGATAGTGAGTATATTGGTAGTAGGATGCTGAGGTTGGAACTACCAGGCAGAAGGCCCAGTGGAAGACCAAAGAGACGATTTATGGATGTGGTGAAGGAGGACATGAAGGTAGTTGGAGTAGGAGAAGATGATGCAGAGGATAGGGTGAGATGGAGGCAGATGATTCGCTGTGGCGACCCCTGAAGGGAACAGCCGAAAGGAAAATAAGGAGAAGACTTGTGATATTAATGACAAAAACATAAGAAGTGTTTAAAAACAGTATAAATGCAATAACATCACAGAATAAAACATCACGCTCAGCAATGTCAGATCATCAATAGTTGACTCTTTCGGATACAGACGTCTGTTTATCACAGGATGCTACATTAGCCTGTGCAGAGTAATAATCAGGTTGAACACAGGTTCATTGATCACTTTATTCGTCATCTTATTATTCCACATCTTTCTTTGTGCTGTCTCCATCACAATCAACCAATTTGACTAATGAGGAAAACAGCATGAACAAATCTGAATTGGACTCATTATTAAAAAAAATGAACAAACAAATAAAATACTGGAACAACACAGTGTAAACTGCTGTGTTTCGATAAAGTCTGTTTGGTCACCCCATCCACAACAACACAATGCAGGGAATAAAACTTATTATGATTATTATTATTATAATAATAATAATATGCTAATAAAACAATAATGTCCTCGTGTTTAAAACAAAACAAACAAAAAAAAAACACTTTTCTTTCAAGCTTATGTGATTGTTGTTTTTCAGATAAAAATCATTAATCACCAAGGGCAAGGTGGATACATATTTCACTATTTTCTGTTCAGTGACATCCACTGAGTCTTCTTTTCCTTTCGGCTTTTTCACGGGTCACCAGATCGAATCATCTGATTCGCATGTTTGATTTGTAATAGGTTTTTACGTTGGATGCCCTTCCCGACACAACCCTTTAGCAAGGGGCAGAAACACGCTGACGGCTTTGCGGCTCCTCTTTACGAAAGTCAGCAATGGTTCTTTTACATGAACCTCTCACCATAGATAGTGAGACACATGGCCCGCCTTTGATAACCCAGTTAGCTGCACTGGGGGGACAGTGACAACCTGTGGAGAGTGGGACTCGAACCCCCAACCTTAGGATCAGCGATCCAGCGCTCCATACCACCAAGCCACCACTGCCCTGACATCCACCGAGTCTAAGGATGCTAAATGTGTCGTATCCTGCACAGGAACTGAAGTACAGTAGGCCCCTGACCATTTGCGGTTTTGCACTTGCGACCCAGCATGCTCGCGGATTGCCGACAAACATAGAAGTAACTGAAACATGATTCAAATTTAGCCAATGGCTGAGAGCTTGAGATGATGTATACCCCCCCCCCCCCCATTTGTGCACAAGTTGTCAATATGCAATTTTTTTTGTGTGTTTTTAACCAGTTAAGCTCTACGATGTCACCCAAACACAGTGCATTTTCTCAAGCTTCTCATAAGGAGCCTAAGCAACCGAAACAGGTAATGATGCTGCAGGAAAAAGTGGAACTGCTTGAAATGATACAGGAAGGAAAACGTTTTGCCGCAGTAGGGTGTGTGTGTGTATATATATATATATATATATATATATATATATACACACACACACACACACACTAGTCCTTCTCAAAAAATTAGAATATTGTGATAAAGTTCATTATTTTCTGTAATGTACTGATAAAAATTAAACTTTCATATATTTTAGATTCATTGCACACCAACTGAAATATCTCGGGTCTTTTATTGTTTTAATACTGATGATTTTGGCATACAGCTCATGAAAACCCAAAATTCCTATCTCAAAAAATTAGCATATCAGGTAGTCTAAACGAGCTATTAACCTAATCATCTAAATCAACCAATTAACTCTAAACACCTGCAAAAGATTCCTGAGGCTTTTAAAAACTCCCAGCCTGGTTCATTACTCAAAACCGCAATCATGGATAAGACTGCCGACCTGACTGCTGTCCAGAAGGCCATCATTGACACCCTCAAGCAAGAGGGTAAGACACAGAAAGAAATCTCTGAGCGAATAGGCTGTTCCCAGAGTGCTCTATCAAGCCACCTCAGTGGGACGTCTGTGGGAAGGAAAAAGTGTGTCAGAAAACGCTGCACAACCAGAAGAGGTGACCGGACCCTGAAGAAGATTGTGGAGAAGGACCGATTCCAGACCTTGGGGGACCTGTGGAAGCAGTGGACTGGGCTACAGGTGCCGCATTCCCCAAGTCAAGCCACTGTTGAACCAGAAACAGCGGCAGAAGCGGCTGACCTGGGCTACAGAGAAGCAGCACTGGACTGTTGCTCAGTGGTCCAAAGTACTTTTTTCGGATGAAAGCAAATTTTGCATGTCATTCGGAAATCAAGGTGCCAGAGTCTGGAGGAAGACTGGGGAGAAGGAAATGCCAAAATGCCTGAAGTCCAGTGTACCAACAGTCAGTGATGGTCTGGGGTGCCATGTCAGCTGCTGGTGTTGGTCCACTGTGTTTTATCAAGGGCGGGGTCAATGCAGCTAGCTATCAGGAGATTTTGGAGCACTTCATGCTTCCATCTGCTGAAAAGCTTTATGGAGATGAGATTTCATTTTTCAGCACGACCTGGCACCTGCTCACAGTGCCAAAACCACTGCTAAATGGTTTACTGACCATGGTATTACTGTGCTCAATTGGCCTGCCGACTCTCCTGACCTGAAGCCCATAGAGAATCTGTGGGATATTGTGAAGAGAAAGTTGAGAGACACCAGACCCAACACTGTGGATGAGCTTAAGGCCGCTATCGAAGCATCCTGGGCCTCCATAACACCTCAGCAGTGCCACAGGCTGATTGCCTCCATGCCACGCCTCATTGAAGCATTCATGTCTGCAAAAGGATTCCCGACCAAGTATTGAGTGCAAAACTGAACATAATTATTTGAAGGTTGACTTTTTTTTTTATTGGTCGGATGAAATGTGCTAAATTTTTGAGATAGGAATTTTGGGTTTTCATGAGCTGTATGCCAAAATCATCAGTATTAAAACAATAAAAGATCTGAAATATTTCAGTTGGTGTGCAATGAATCTAAAATATATGAAAGTTTAATTTTTATCAGTACATTACAGAAAATAATGAACTTTATCACAATATGCTAATTTTTTGAAAAGGACTAGTATATATGTGTGTGTGTGTGTGTGTATATATATATATATATATATATATATATATATATATATGCACAAATATATTTGTATATACAGGGATCCCCCACTTTCCGCAGTTAATTGGTACTGAGATCCCCGCGCAATCACCGAAATCCACGAAGTAGGATCATCCCCCCAACTGATGTATACGTACATGCACATGTGTATATGATATCAATAAATACATATTTAATGCTATAAATGCTTATAATAACAAACATTAAAACTAATGCATCAGATGAAAATAAAATATAAATACACACACATACAGGCGCACGCAGATACGCACCACACAACAATGTAACTAGTTTTGATGGGAGATTTTGGGTTGTTTTTTGTTGGTTTAGGGTTTCTTTTTTTTGTATAATTGGCCTTGTTTTTGTGGCATTTTCCTTAACTTTTTCCCCTAATCTTCCTTAATTTCCTCATTTTTAATTCGATGAATATTGGGGGGGGGGAAAAAAAAAAAAAAAAAAAAATCCCGATGCACTGAAGCAGCATGAAGCATGAAGTAGCGAGGGATCCCTGTGTGTGTGTTTATATATACATATATATGTCTACACACTGTATTCTGCTTATTTATTTTATTATCAAAAAATATTATCACAGTAAAAAATTAAAAAGTGTTTACTTGATCATTACTACATGTTACTGCATTACGACTGTATTAATGAGTAAGACTGCATGTAGAATGTGTTTAAGAAGCATATTTTAGTGTATGTAATATCAAACATAGGGTTTTACTTCCGCGTTAATAATTCGCGCATGTAATATGATACAGTACATAGGATTTTACTTCCCTGTAAATAACTCGTGGAATTCTTTGATCTGCGGGAAGGGTCGGAACAGAACCCCTGCGAAAAACAGGGGCCTAACTGTAAAATAAAACTAAAATGCTTTGGTTTATTGTTTATTTTAAATTTTTTAAAGCTTGACAGAATTATAACGAATTTGGGAAATTGATAGCGTTCACTATTGTTTATTAAAATTTCTCATTTCTGATTGGGCAAAGCCAGCAGTGAATTCTTGGCATTCTTCTACGAGCTGACTTATCTATTACTGACATTGGCCAAGTTGAATGACTATTACACGATTCGTACACGCCAATATATCTCTTTTAATCCTGTGGCAGACACTGCTGCCTGTCCATCATCTTGGTCAGTTACTTGTAGTACACTTTATAAGGAAATATTTCTGCTTGTGGTGTAGTGGACAGGGTGCTGGGGTCATTATCGAGAGCCTGTGGGTTACAATTTCCATTAGACCCCGCCATGCGAAGACCATTGGGCCAGGTCTTAACTAGAAGTGTGCTTCTGTCCACCCAGCATTATAAAGGGGTTCCAGTAAAAAAAAAAAAAAAATACTCGCATGATAACATGTGATGGATTAGTGTTCTTCCTAAAGAGTTGAGCTCCTAATAGCTTCACGCTACAGGACCTGGGATGAGTTTCTGCTCTGATGAGACAATCGACTCGGGTGTAAAATCTCAACAGACTTTACCCTTACCACAGCCATGAACTGTCAGAACTTCGTTTTATTTTCTTACTATTTACGGTGTTGTAGGCCACAGATGAGGGTGAGTAGCAATGAACAAGACAACGATGCAAAATTTCACCACCAACGGCGGGTCAGCAGGGTGTAAGCTTATTTAATACCCATGTTTCTTCTCTCCTCTCCTTGTGGAGCTAGTGGAAAATATATCAAAACTAGAAGCATTCTGCCTAGCACAAGCTGATAAAGTCACATTTGGTGAGTGGAAAAAAACAATCCTAAAAAAAAAAAAAAAAAAAACATTCTTGCAATCAGATACTTTAATTCCATATTTTGTTGTGTATTTTCATAGAACTTCTCTAGAATCAATAAGAAATGGAATGTTGTAGCTGGCAGAACTTCTAGCTGTGATGTGATTTCCTCCAAAATTGAAAATATTAAGATTATATAATAAAACAATTACACAATGTCGCTTTAGTATGATATAAAGGATGCTCTGGATCTCAGAGGGATCTACCGCCGCTAAAACTGTCTCAACCTGAATACATTTTCCATATCATACTTCACTTCAATCAATAACTGCTTATTATCTCTTGCTATTAGATTGTGCTGTTCTTATGTAGTATACACTGAATACCAAATATCAGCCAAAAAAAAAAACTAACGTAGATAAAAGAAATTTGGTTCAAGTAACTAATTATTTCACGAGGAAAGAGTTTGTCTTATTTTGCACAATACAATAAAGTTTTTTGGCTGTCTCAATTATATATTGCAAAAATCTATAGCATTTCTCCAAGGACACACATGAGCACACTAATTCAGGACATCAATGTGGAAAGCAGATTAACAAAAGCTTATAGAGCTATCGGCTATTTTCAACACCAGCACCAGAAGCGGCTTTCAGAAAAAGGTAAAATAATATGTGCGGCACTTCGAGCAAATCGATAAACCATTCCAACAAATTGACGATTTAGGGAATAAGAAGCCAGTCACATTATAAGGTGAAATGTATTGCATCACAAATATGTGCCCAATAACAGCTCGGGTTAGGTCACTGATAGTGCACAAACTGTAACCGCAATAAAATGGCACAATCTTTGCATTCCTTACGCCACACAATTCATATATTCAACAGTCCAGTATAAAAAAATCTCCTCGGCATCAATACAAAAGCTAGACTGGGGAAGACATTCAAAATGGCTGTGTTATGATTACAAGCCTCAACGTATGTATGTGTAGAAAAAGGGAATGTTCATGTGTATTTACAATCAACAGTAGCAAAAGGTTCTGTACAATGGAATGGACGATGGAAGCTACACAGCCTTACTGACTAACTCGGCTCACTAGAGGACAATAGCCGAGCTTCATTAACCTGAGATTCACCAACATGGCAAATAAGCACTTCTTCAGAGATACACGTCCATGGTCTGGAGGATCATGTGGCGACATAGTGGGCAGTTGTGCTCGTAAATGGGCTGTCGCATCAAGATATTGGTACAGTCTCTGCATAAGCACAGGTGGCGGCAGGGAAGAAGCACAACAGTCTTGGTGCTGTCCTGACATATAACACACTTCTTTCTTTCCTCTTGCTCCTGAAGCAGTGTGAGCAGGTTCTCAGTTGGAGGGGCTTTGCAGCTGTCCTCGGATGCCATTTTCCGTAGTAGTCTGCGAGAACTGTGATTAGGTTGCGGCTGCTCCACAGGTTCAGGAGCTGGAGGAACTGCCTGAGGCTCATCCACAGTGCCATCGTCCCTCGTTTCTGTTCTTTCCGGTATGTCTATGGGGTCCTGCTCAGAGTTGACTTGCTGACCTAACCCAGCTCCTGTTCTGACGTTCGCCCTTCCCACAAATGCCATCCAGTGCCCAGGACGACTACGCAACCAGGCGATAGCCTGCCACAGATGTCTTTTAAACAAATACAACCGCTGTTGAGTTCTATGGAGTCGCTGCAAGGCGGGTACTGTGTTAACATAGTCGATTATTCGCTGAAATCCACTCTGACACAGCGCAGGGTTCAGGTAGACAGTGGAACTTATGATTATGGCTAAGGTCAGCAACAGCCCGTAGGAGTTTAGGAACAAGACACTGATCAAGAGGTGCCCCAGAGAACTCATAAACTCCACGGCTAGTCTGCACGGCGTCCACAGTAGAAGCGAGGTGCCCACCAGGGTGCTGTAAAAGAAGGTTAGTACAGTCAAGGCCAGCTCAAGAGCTTTCTGTAAAGGGCTAGCGACAGCTTCGACCATGGTGAGCAGCACAGCGTAAAGGTTCTGGGTTCCTATGAGTAGAAGATTGATGATAGTGTTGATCAAGTAAAGCAGGAGGCTGAACGCAATGCTACAGCCCTCACAGATCTGCCGCAGAAAGCCTTGTCCTGAGATCAGGCCGCGATGCACAAGTTCTTTGGTGCGTAGCAGTAAATGTGTGGACAGATAACCCATCATTTTACAGCTTTCAAGCACTCCACCGAGCAGCTGAATCCATCCTCCGATCACATTGTGGGTCACAGTAGTTACACCATCCATCATGGTGATGATGTAGAAGAGCGAGATATCCGCACATTCCAGCACTGAAGCAGTGATGAGCGTCGGTAAACTGCTCATCAAGTGGAGGAGTGTTGCAGACAACCGGACTAGTGAGTTCACAACCATGAAATTTATGTCCAAAACCAAGCAGATGAAGTCAATGCACTTTGTAAAGGCGCTGAAGATAAAGTGCAGCAAACCCATGTCAGGAGCTCAATAAAAACTGTGTCAGGTCCCTTCCCTAGATTTAAGTCAGGTGGAAATCATTCATTTTGTGCAGTTGATCATTTCTGCTCCCAGTTTTATCTCCACTGCAAGAACATAATGGTCAGGACTGGGTTATCTTGAAGTAAGTCAAAGGTCAGCTCCAAAACCTGAGCTAACTAGCAATAGCAAACTTTCAGAGTTGATACCATTGTGTGTCTCTGTGGAAATTAAACAAAACATACTACTAATTAAAATTACTTCGAATAACAGCATCCACAGAAAACAGGTTAATTCAGATAACTGGTGATTAATCCGGTGCCGGTTGAGATTTAAACATTAAAACAAACTGCCATTGACTACACGGACATGCGCGAGAGAGAAACCGGATGTTTACATTTGAACAGGCGAACATTGCTCGCTCTCGTTAGCCACCAGCTAGTTCAACAAGTCCAAAGCGATAAAGCTCCTTCTTACTGCATTGATTCCGCTGCAGTCTAATGTGAACAAGAGACGATTATTTAGAAAAATTACACCAACCATCTAAAAGCTGTCACACTTCGACATCGGTTCAGATCGTTTCGCTTTCTGTGAATCCTAACCGCCTCAAATCACTAACCAACCACGATGCCGTGCTCCAGCGCTTTAAAACACATCAAGTCGGCGCTACTATTACGCAAAACGTAATATAACTAACGATTGCGCAGAATTCTGGGTAATCTGACGTTTTGTGTTTATTTATCATTGCATCCTTTTCCCTAAAATGAAAGTTTTGAGTATATTTTTAAATTGTAATTGTAAAAGGACATTTATAAAGCAGAAACAGAGATATGAAAGAATATTTGCTATATAAAATCATATAGGTATATTAAATAAAATAGATATGCAGTATGGTAAAAAAAAAAAAAAAAAATCTCTTTTATTTTCATCTTGAAATTTTTTATGCTGAATAAATGAAATTCAGGATTTTTTTTTATTATAAGCGGTTTCTGTATGGTAAAGTTGTTGCTCTAGCAAGTTTTTAAACGCACCACTAGAGGGCAGGTCTTCCCCCCACAAACACTGATGGAAAGCAAAATGGTACATTACAAATGGCATCACAATGCTCTCTCTCTCTCTCTCTCTCTCTCATTTGCTAAACCATTTAGTCCTACTAAGGTCGCTACACTCACACAGCCATGTCTCAGCCAACACTGGGTGCTATCAAGTAACACCACAAATATTGCAGGGCCAACACATATACAACCATTCACACGCCCACTCACAGCTAGGGGCAATCTGGAACAATTGGCCAATTTGTAATAATTTGCCAATTGGCCTAATGTAAATGTCTTTGGCTTGTGGAAGGAAAAAGGAGTACCCAGAGGAAACCCCACAAGAACAGGAGGAACATTCAAATTCCACATGGAGACATCTGAGCAGAGGACTGAAACACAGGACCTTCTTTGCTGTGAGGTGGACGTGCTCCACCGTCCCAGCCACCCTCGGGACATAGATCTGTTCCTTTGATACAGGGCTGTACTTATAGTGATTATTTCTTCATGGTTAACAAAAATAGCAATTTAGACCTGCTCTCTCTCTCTCTCTCTCTCTAACATACATACACACACACACACACACACACACACACACACACACACACACACACACACACACACACACACACACACTGACTGTAAAAGTGTTTTCTTCGAGAGGAAATGCTAAATCTCACTGTAATGAAATATAATGTTACATCCTGTCTCCTGTTTAGATCATTGGCCAAATGTTCTAGATCATTGCACCCGACAGCAGCCCCACCTAGTCCCACACATCACATTAACTGATGTTGGTCTGCTATTGAATATTTCTGAAGCTAAACCGACCCTTTCTTTGTGAGATTGTGAACAAGAAACCTGTTGTGTTTATATTTGATTTATAATATTCATAACAGGGGGCAGTGGTGGTCTACTGGTACAGGGCGCTGGATCGCTGATCCAAAGGTTGGGGGTTCGAGTCCCACTCTCCACAGGGTTATCACTGTCCGCCCCAGTGCAGCTAACTGGGTTATCAAAGGCCGACCATGTCTTCCACTGTCTATGGTGAGAGGCGTGTAAAAGAACCATTGCTGACTTTCGTAAAGAGTAGCTGCAAAGCCGTCGGCGTGTTTCCGCCCTGCGATGGCCTGGCGAGCTGTCCAGGGTGCACTCTGGGATGGGCGCCAGCCTCCCCGTGACCCAAAATTAGGATTAAGTGGTTACAGAAAATGATGATGATGATATTCATAACATTTTTTTCTACAAATTTTAACCGTGCCATTGAGACAGAATTTCAGCAAATAAATAAACAAACAAAATATGAATAAATGTACTAAAGTATTTTGCCGATACAGTACAGAATATTTTAGATCTGTTTCAATTAACTCGGGAAGATTCGGCTACACTCAGTATATTCATGGAGTCATTTTAACTTCATTTTTTAACCACATAATTTTAATGAGGCTCAAAATATTCAACTGAAGCAACTCGAGATCATAACACAGAAGTTAGTGCAGTGGCCGCTATGCATGTTGGGTAAATCACTTCATGCCCATTTGATCCACGACAAATCGAAGCCATTTATTTCTATTATTTTCACTGACAAGTGTTTTTCTTCTGGCTCACAGCAGTTGTGGTCATAATTCTTTGAGTTTTCATCACACTATAAAATCTTAATATTAAACATCTTAAACACCCTGATGGGATCAATAGTATTTTTTATGTTTCAACTTCACCTCTCATCTCAAACGATGCTCACTCAAGCTTTTCTCTGAACACATTTAATCCACAACGTTAAGAGTACACTACGTTCTCTCCAGGTTTTACGAACATATTGGACAGTTTTTAACCCAATGTCTGCAATCTGTTACTTGTTTGCTTTGCTTGATGAAGGCAAATTATTTCATTCATTCATTTTCTGAACCAATTAATATCAATTAGGGTCACAGGGAGACTGGTGCCCATAACAGCCGACTCTGGACAAGTGAAGAATACACCCTGGACAGCTCACCAGGTCATTGTAGGGCAGAAACATGCTGACGGCAACCCAATAGTCTCCTCTTAATGAACAATACCAATTTTTTTTTTTTTTTTTTTTTTTTTTTTTTTTTTTACCTCTCACCACAAACAGTAAGAGACATGGGGAAAACACATTTTTTCTAAATCTGCAGAAAATGTAACAGGTCAGTGTCACACATTTCAGTACCAGTTTCATGATCAGTCCCATATGGAAGCATGTAAGTGAGGTGCTGCTGTAACAGGATAGCTTAACGTTGTCCTAATAAATGTCTTAATGTTATGGTTGATTGGTCTGTCTGTCTGTCTGTCTGTCTGTCTGGCCGTCTGGCTGTCTGTCTCTATCTTTAACATAATACATACTGGATTAGCACCCCAAAAGTCACCACAAACTTTGACTTTAAAATGAGTTTTAATGAATTTATTCTAATAATTATGCCCATAATTGGGTTTTTCCTGTATGTGACATATACAGGATAATATTTTTGTGCCCTTTGCACATATTCTTCATGTCAAGCTTAACTGTCATGTGCTGTGTATGTGAGATGAGGAGTCACTTGTAGAAAGTTGACTTGTGTGGTCATTGATCTGCTGACAACTGTGGGATTTTCTAGATTGTTGTATGCAATGAGCTTTGCTAACTTTGTCGTTGTGCCAAAAACAATATGAGGAGAATTAATATTGACCAGAAGAGGCAAATAGAACTGTTTAGGGTAAATCAGTTATGTAGAAACTTCTGTGGGAAAACACAAATGATCAACAGAAGGAACTGCTGGTGTGCAGACTGGTGTCAGCTCTGGCTTTGACCTCACATACCACATAAACCCACGCGCTCCACCCAAGAGCAACATATGTAAACACGAAAAAAAGCCTGATATGGAAGGAGCCAGACTAAAGAAAATATTGATAGGTTAAAACTTGTTTTCCCGAGGGTTTGATATTCTGGTCTGTGAAAATTTGCCTTCCCAAGGACATTTCTTTTTATGTTGGTACTCAATGGCACACTTGAATCCTAAGCAGAGGAAATGCTGTTTCCTTATAATCAGAAACTTGTTTATAGCAAATTAACACATTTAAATATATTTGTTTTGCTTCGGTGTTATAAAACAATGCCTTAAAATATTTAATCCTCAGCGTGAAGTCAGATCTTTTTCTAGTTATGTGTGACTTTAGAAAATCTCCATGGAAACAGTGTTATAAAGATTTGGAGACGAAATGTCCCATTACCAGTTGTGTTCTCAAGGATGCCTTGTGTATATGGAACTTCAATGTCTTTGTCCTTGTGTCCCTGAGCCCCCTCACTCTGGAAGGGGCAGTGCTCACAGCCACCACTCTTGTATTTTATATACAATAGGCTCTTCTCATTGACACAGATGACTCCAACACGCCTTGGGTATAGAATGGAAAGAATGACTTGTACTTCCTATTTCCTCATAGAATATGAGGAAGGGTCTTTCCACCAGTTCAAATAGACGGAATAACAAACATGCACTATTACCCGATATGAGGTCCTGACGAGGGAAAATCCATAAGAAAGATGTATTTAGCATTTTTACACATGCTCCCTTTGGGTAATATAATTGGTAAACATGGCATTAGTGTTTACTGTTAAGCTGATGACACAGTAGTTTGTTTCAGCAAAGCCGGATGAGAGACACCAGCTTAAGAGTTGAGAAATGTGTAAAGGACATTAGACACTGGAGGCTTTCTAGCTTCCTCTCATTAAAGTCTGAGAAGACAGAAGTACTTCTACTTGGGTCATCGATAACTAGAAAGGTTTCCGATTTGATAGTGACTTTGGACGGTGGTTCAGTTTCATAATGTGCAGCAGTAAAAGATCTCAGTATGATTATTGATCCCGGTTTTAAGTCAATAATAGAACTCAGACAGCCTTCTTTCATCTCAGGAATATTACGAAAAAAGTGAAATGTAATATCACGGTATGACGCGGAAAAACTGATTAATCTTTTTTTTTACCTCCAGATTAGGTTATTGTAATGCATTACTGTCTCCATGTTCTAATAGCTGCAGAAACAAGCTCCAGTTAATCAAGAATGCAGAGCAAAGATATGAGCACATCACCTCTGTCGTGTCTACACTGCACTGACTTTCAATTAAATTTTGCATTGAATATTATGTACTACCTTTAATCTCATATAATATAATCTAGTACTTAGGCTCAACAATCCAGAGCAATGGAGAGTGTGGAAAAGAGGTGAAGAAGCGTGTGCAGGCAGGTTGGAATGGTTGGAGAAAAGTGTCCGGTGTGATGTGTGATAGGAGAGTATCGGCAAGAATGAAAGGAAAAGTGTAGAAGACGGTGTTGAGGCCAGCGATGTTGTATGGTTTAGAAACAGTGGCGGTGAGGAAAAGACAGGAGGCAGAGCTGGAGGTAGCAGAGATGAAAATGTTGAGGTTCTCTTTGGGAGTAACGAGGATGGATAGGATCAGGAATGAGCACATCAGAGGGACAGCACATGTAAGAGGTTTTGGACACAAAGTCAGAGAGGCTAGATTGAGATGGTTTGGACATGTACAGAGGAGGGATAGTGAGTATATTGGTAGTAGGATGCTGAGGTTGGAACTACCAGGCAGAAGGCCCAGAGGAAGACCAAAGAGAAGATTCATGGACGTAGTGAAGCAGGACATGAAGGCAGTTGGTGTAAGAGAAGATGATGCAGAGGAAAGGGTGAGATGGAGGCAGATGATTCGCTGTGGCGACCCCTGAAGGCAACAGCCGAAAGGAAAAGAAGAAGAAGACCTTTAATCTAATATAAAGCACTTAATGTTCATGCACTACATTATCTTATATTCTTATTATTAATAATGCACCACTCACACCTCAAGTAAAAGGTGATACCTTGAATAACAAATACTGCTTTTTATCAGAGCTTTCTCTTACCAAGGTCCACAGTTATGGAACAATATTTAAGTTAATGTTCAGGCCCCAGACACAGTCTCTGTTTTTAAGACGAGGCTAGAAACTGACTTAGTTAATCAAGCATTTTGTTAACAGTCTTTTATTAAATAAAGGAACAGATCTGTGGCTTTTCGGGTCTTTAATTCTCATCAACAGAAATGTTTGGATGCTGACTCTATCTCAGTCTCACATTCTTATCCAGGTCTGCCAAGAGTGGAGCGGCTGATTGCCTTCATTTATGGGATGCTTGATGCCAGCCCATGGCTGTCTTCTTTACGATTTTTTTCTTTTACGTTTTTTAGCATCATAGTCAGCCATGCCAGAGTCACCGCTTGCACTCAGCACTGATAATCTCTCTGCATCCATGGCATAACCACTGCAGTCTTATGAGCACACCTGATCTCACATCTCGGCATACTTCTCTCTCTCTCTCTCTCTCTCTCTCTCTCTCTCTCTCTCTCTCTCTCTATTGCTCTGTTTCTGCTGAGGTACACATGTGACTTCTGAGGTACCGGAGATCCTGATCCTGCTGCTCTCTGAATTCTGCAATCTGTCCTGATGTGCTACTATCGGTTAGAATTCTTGTCTTAGAAGCTACTTTGTCCTGCTGATGATGTTCCATATGGACCTAAATATACATTTTGAAACTGTGAAGATGACTTTCCACTGCTGGGAATATGAACTCTTTGACTGGTGTGATTTAGAATGACAGCTATCATTATATTTATAAGATAACCAAGTAGATTTCATGTTAAACTATAGTGAAGTTTCAACTACATGGTTTGAATTTTTATCTGATTTCACCGAAATGAGGATGGGTTCCCTTTTGAGTGCAACTCCATTCAAGGGTTCTTCCTCTTTTATTTATTTTTTTTACAATGTAAAGCTACTTTGTGACAATGCCAATTGTAAAAAGCAGAATACAGATTATCCTGGATGAGACTGAAATTAGAAGTTGGCATCACTGTGGCTGGTTAAAAATGAAAATGTATATTACAATTTGCCCTTTTTTCGTTTTCATATATATATATATATATATATATATATATGTGTGTGTGTGTGTGTGTGTGTGTGTGTGTGTGTGTGTGTGTGTGTGTGTTTGTGTGTTTGTGTGCTTGTGACCTAGATCGTAGTCATAGTATAGAAAACATGAAAGAAATATAACATATTTGCTGTTGAGAACCCTTTCAATATATAGTCTCGTCAAATTACAGTGACCTGACTGATCATTATCTTCTCATCAGATTTTGCTTACTCAAACTCATGACTATCACTGAATTCAAAATCTCACACCGTAGGAAAAAAATGGAATGAAGGCCCAGTAAAGTTGAGTTCAGTTCATTTTCTGTAACCGCTTAATCATAATTAAGGTCACAGGGAGGCTGACCCCCATCCCAGCTGACTCCAGGGGAGGGCAGAGTACATACTGGACAGCTTGCCAGACCATTGCAGGGCAGAAACACACTGATGGCTTTGCAGCTACTCTTGTCGAAAGAAAGCAATGGTTCTTTTACATGAACCTCTCACCATAGACACTGAGTGACATGGCCGGACTTTGATAAGCCAGTTAACTGCACTTGGGGGGCTGGAGGGGGGGGGGGGGGTGACAACCCTGTGGAGCGTGGGACTCGAACCCCCAACCTTAGGATCAGTGATCAAATGCCCTATACCACTAGGTCACCACTAGCCCAGTAAAGTCATCGGTCAAAAAAGAAAAAAGAAAACTAAACCCCCCAAACCCCCTGCCCGCAAATAAGGAATGCATGACCATTTGGATTTGAAAACTCAGCCTATTAAACTCGAACATTTTACTCACTTTGAATTGCAGAGAAACACACACACACACACACACACACACACACACACACACACACACACAAAGAGAGAGAGAGAGAGAGAGAGATCACTTGTGTAAACAATTCAAAATAATGACCCTGTCATTTTCCCTTATTGTCTCAATTACAGCATCACATTCTGTCTGTGGTAGAAAAAATTAATTAACAATGGAACAAGTAAGACCATAGAAGGAAAAATGTAGAGAAGGACACTGAGGAAGGCTTATGGGTTGAATATTCTTGTCGAGTGTGTGTTCATTCATGGCATGAACTAGAGGAAAATCAGACTATGAACACAGTCACATCTGACTCTACGGGCCGATGTTTTTTGTCTGTAGTACTGTGGCAACATCTATTATCAACTTAACACAGTTTTTGGGCATTTAAGCTGTTTATCCAGGATCACGAGGCTGGCAGACCTTTCCATGGGTGGTAGCATACAGGTATGAAAGCTAAAGATGTACATATGTATGTATGTATGTATGTATGTATGTATGTGTATACAGACTGAGAGGCAGATAGACAGGGCAGCACAGTGGCTTAATGGTTAGCATGTCCCCCTCACAGCAAGAAGGCCTGGATTCGATTCCGAGCTCAGGTGTTTCTGTGTGGAGTTTGCATGTTCTCCCTGTGATTGTATGGGTTTCCTCCCAGTATTTGGTTTCCTCCATCAGTCCACAAACATGCACAATAGGCCAATTGACTCTTTCAAATCTCCCCTAGGTGTGAGTGCAAGTCTGAATGGTTGTGTTGTGAGTATTGGCCCTGCAATAGCCTGACAAGCTGTCCAGGGTGTACCCCATGCCCACCTGGAGTCAGCAGAGTCGGTGCCAGTCTCCCCGCAACCCTATTTCATGCTTTATTTCTTGACTCAGGCTTTTAACCTTCCACAAACATTTATAAGATTATAATTCTGCTAAGAAGACATGGTCAACACACGCACGCGCACACACACACGTGCGCGCACGCACACACACACACACATGAGCGTGTGATTTCCGGTGAGAGTGAAAAGAAGGAGCGGGCTCGCGGCATGCAGTTGAGTGATATCGCAAAAGAATATGGATAAACCCATCTACCATCGGTACGATATTGAAGCAGAAGGAGGTCTTAAAAGGTATGCTTTTATAATTTTGAAGGGTTTAGGGGGTAGTATTGGGGGCCTTGGAATGAATCACACGTTTTACATGTAAAATGCAGCTCGATTTACAAAAAATCCAGGTTAAGAAAAAGGCTCTGGAACGGATTAATTTCGTAAGGTGAGGTACCACTGTAATATCAGTCAGACATCACTAACCTGATCAATCGGTGTTTTTGGTAGAAATATTTTTACATGGAAAATAATGTGCTATCAGGTGTAGTAGAATAATAGAATCCAACAGACCCAACAGTCATGACCTGCATGCTGCTGATTCTGTGTAACTGAATTACTAATTGAAAGGTCCATGTTCAAAATAATAGTAGTGTGCAGTTCAATTCATGACATCATTCATTCCTTGAAAAACAGATACCAATTATTGTCCTTATTTAAGGAATGAAGGCAGCAAATGTTGCACCCGCTGGTTATAGGACATTTCTCTCTGAAATTCTGAGGTAAATGGGTCATTCCAGACATTGTTCAGAAGAACAGCATGCCTGGATTAAAAAGTTGATTGGAGAGGGGGGAGACATAAAGAAGTGCAGAAAATGAGCGGCTGCTCAACTAAAATAATCACAAATGCTTTAAACTGGCAGACAAAACCTGAAATACGTGGAAGAAAGTGAAAAACTACCATTCAAATGGATGGAAGAAGAGCCAAAATGCCAAGGACTCAACAATCAGCTCCAGGAAGATCAAAGAAGGTCTACGGTTACCTGTGAGTCCTGTGTCCTGTTTCAATTAGAAGACGCGTATGTGGAGCCAAGCTATCGGCAAGAAGCCCCCATAAAGTCCCACTGCTGAAAAAAAGATGTGCTGAAGAGGTTACAATTTGCCAAAGAGCACATTGACTGGCCTCAAGAAAAGTAGCGCAACATTTCGTGGACTGATGAAAGTAAGATTGTTCTTTTTGGATCTAGTGACCCCCCTAGATGACTCCCAAACACTGAATTCAAGCCACAGTATACTGTGAGGACAGTGAAGCATGGTGGAACAAGCATCATGATATGGGGATGTTTCTCAAACTACAGTGTCGGGACTATTTATCACATACCAGGGATCAGGGATCATTTTGAATACATCAGACTGGTTGAAGAGGTCATGCTGCCTTATGCTGAAGAGGAAATACGTTTGAAATGGGTTTTATATCAAGATGACGACCTAAAACACACCACTAAACAGGAACCTGCTTGGTTCCGGACCAAAAACATTGACGTGATGGAGTGGCAGCCCAATGCCTGGACCTCAATCCAATAGCAAACTTGTGGTGTGACATCAAAAATGCAGTTTCTGAGGCAGTTTCTAAACTGTGGAATGTACAGTAACCTCCCATTATTTGCGGGGGTTGCGTTCCATCCCTTCTCTCGGATCCTGAAAATCCGCAAATTATTGATGCAGTTTTGAAACCCTGTGTATGACATTGGTAGGTAAAGTCTGTTGGACTTTTTACACTTGAGCCTAGTGGTTCATCAGGCAAGTGCTTAGCCCCAGTTTCCGAAGCTGAAGCAACCAGGAGTTCAATTCCTCCTGGATGGGACTCTAATCCATCGCAGGTTACCTTCCCAGTATATTTTCACTGGTGTCCATTTACCCTGCCGGGTGAACAGAGGCACACTTGTGGTTAGGACCTTGCCCAGGGATCTTAGCACAGTGAGGGTCTAAATGGGTTCCTTTCCGATCATGAGCACAGCACCCTAACCACTACTCCACCAGCCCCTTATATATGACATTTTTGGGGTTTTTTACACCCAAGCCTTAGTAGCTCATTGGACCAGTGCTTATCCCTGGTTTCTACAGCGTGAAGCGACTAGGAGTTCAGCTCTTCCTGGATGGGCGCTGGCTCATCGCAGGATACCTTCCCTGTATATTTTTACTGGTACCCATTTATACTGCTGGGTGAACAAAGGCACACTTGTGATTGAGACCTTGCCCAGGGGTCTTACCAGTGAGGGTCTAACTGAGATTTGAACACACAACCTCCCGATCATGAGCCCAGTACCCAAACCACTACACCACCGGCCCCACCTTATGTATGACATTACATAGGCTAAAATATGCTTGTTAAACACATTTTATAGACAGTCTTACTCATTAATACAGTAATAATGTAGTGAAATGTAGTGATGATTAAGTAAAAACTTTAAAATGTTGCCCTGTGATAATATTTATTAATGAATAAAGCGCTTAGGCTCCTTACCAGAAGCTAGAGAAGATGCAGGATGTTTGAGTGGCATCATAGGGCTGAAATAATAATTAAAAACACACTAAAAAAAAACATGAATTCACAATTCAAGCAATCACGTTGATGACGTGTGCGAAGGAGGAAAAAAAGAGGTATACACATCATCTGTAACCAATCAGCAGGAGGGAGAAACAAAAGCTCTCAGTCATTGGCTAAATTTGAATCACGTGCCAGTAACTTCCGGGGCTGCCGCTAATCCGCGAGTATGTGGGGCCGTGACTGGTGAACAGCGAATGGGCGGGGTGGGGTGGGGGGGGGTGACTGTAGTTCAATCATCCTGGGCTGGAACCTTCTCACAGATGGCAGAAGTTGGTTGACTCCATGCAACGCAGATGTTCAGCAGTTCTCAGAAACAGTAGTTATACAGTGGTACCTCACCTTACAAAAGACCCAACAAACGAAAAATCCAAGTTACGTAACGCATTTACCTAAAATTTCCGTCTCTGGATACGAAAAAAAATTCCCGATACAAAACGTGCCATCTCAAAAATTTAAACAATGCGCGAGTTGCTCTCCCATTGGCTATCTCCCAACACCACCCCTCTGGCTTCCCCATAATAGCCATGATGCTTTTCATATGCTTCGACCCATTGTTCGTCACAGAGATGCAGCTCCCTCCCATTGGCTATTATGGAGCTGCATCTCCATAATAGCGATGATGCTTTTCGTGTGCCTTCGACCCATTGTTCGTAACGGAGTTCTAACACACGTAAAGGACAGAATTACTGTTGTTTCGTGAGTTTTTCGAGTGTGCTCATTGCAACTTTATTTTTTGGCTCAGGCTTTTAACCTTGCATAAACATTTATGAGATTATAACTCTGCTAAGAAGACATGGTCAACACATGTGCGCGCGCGCGCACACACACACACACACACACACACGTGCACACACACACACACACACACACACACACACACACACACACACACGTACGCGTGTGATTCCTGGTGAAAGTGATTCCCAAAGCGAGTGAAAAGAAGAAGCGGCTCATGGCATGTGGTTGAGTGATATCGCAAAGGAATATGTCCGAAACCTGTCTACCATCGGTACGATATTGAAGCAGACGGAGGGCTTAAAAGGTATACTTTCATAATTTTTAAAGGGTTTAGGGGGTAGTATTGGGGGCCTTGGAACAAATCAGGCCTTTTACAAGTAAAATGCAGCTCAACTTACGAAAAAATCAGGTTACGAAACCACTTCTGGAACTAATTAATTTTGTAAGGTGAGGTATGACTTTACAACTAAAAATTAGTTCAGTGATTCAAAGGAAAACAAAATGCTAAACTATTTACAATTTGTACAGTGAATGTGTGAGTTTGTAAACAAGAAATACAGATACTGCTATTCTTTTTGAACAGCCCAATGTTCACTTTTCTTCAATTTCTTTAAAGGAATCACACAGATTTGCTAATTTTTCTTCAAGTTTTGATTTGGAATAGAATGTGTTGTGTTCCCAATGTATTTGTGTATCTAAATAAAATCTATTAGAATTTTGAGCTTTATCCAATTATTTAAACACACTGCTATTATTTTGAACACAACTGTGCAAACTTTTATTGTGCCTTCCCCAGTTTTTGGGAGATGCTTGTGGCCCAGGTGAAGTCAGCAGAGATGTGGACGCCAAGAAACTTGAAGCACTCCAGCCTTTCTACCTCCTCTACATTGATGGAGTATCATTTGCCAATGGAGTTGCTGCTGTGAGTGGGAGAACAGTCATACATGAATGGGGAGAAGAAGAAGGGGCTAAGAACACACCCCTGCGATGTTCCGGTATTCATGATGAAAGTGGAGGAAATATGTTCTCCTATCCTGACATTCTGAGGTCTGTCATTGAGAAAGTCCATTGACTGGGTGCAATGTGAGCTCATTAGGCACAGACTGCCCAACTTCTGAACCACTTTAAGTAGTTGGACTGTGTTAAAAGTGGAGCTGAAGTCTGTGAACAGTATCTTCACATCAGAGTTGCTACTATCCAGATGTGCGAGTTCTGCGTGGAGGGCTGTATTAATGGCGCCCTCTATTGAAATCTGTGCAGATATAATAAAACAAATACAGATGCTCCCCGACTTACATTTTTATTGGGTTCTGGACGGCCAAACGTAAGTTGAAAGTGAATGTAAGTTGTTACAGTGATGTATGACGCTCATACTGCACCATACATCCATAAATACCATTACCGTATCTCATAAAACACCCCTAAATATAAAATTGTAAAGTAATATCAAATATTGATAATAATATCAACATTAATTTCAAATAAAATTAAATTAAGGCAAAATAATTTCAAATAGATAAATTTCAATCAAATTCACTCATCAAATATCAAATACAGTATCAAATATAACCTTTAACATTCTCTATGGAAGCTGAGCCGAGTCAATTTAAATGAACCTTAAAACAGCCAATCAACACTTACAATGTGAGGCGCTCAACACCGAAAGTAATTTACTTTATTGTGCTTGAGACAAAATGCGGGTTATACAGACTTCTGGTCTTTCAAGTGAGCAAGGGCTCCATTGAATACTGGTTTAGTACCAGTCTGCACTGATGTGAATCACCAGTAAAGCGGACAGTTCTCTTTCTTTTTTGGATTCGGGTTTTCATTCATTTTAAAACTCTGTTTGCTTAACTGAGTATGAACGGTAGATTGCGCTGATCCGAGCAGATAGTTACTTCATCCCTGTGTATGAGACTTGCACCCATGCTAAAAGGCTTACGCTTCTGACCAACTATATTTGCTTAGGGTTACAAAAGTCCGCAAAACAGTGTAAACACAAAGATCACAGAGATGACGTCATAACAGAAGGGTAACACGCTATATAACTGATATATATATATATATATATATATATATATATATACTGTATATGTACTGTATATATACTGTATAATTGAACTGGGAAGAAGGAGGGGTACGTTCAGTCTGTTGTTTGTAAACAATGGACGCAGCGTCATTGCGTCATTACGTCAGCGTAGGTACGTCTAAACTCAAAATTTGACAAAAAAAACCCCGTAAAATTGAAAAAAACGTAAAACAGATGAACGTAAATCGGAGAGTGTCTGTAATCCACATAATCTGGCTGTACAGCAGGTAATGCATAACTTGATTTCATGAAATAAACATTCAGATTGGTTTTGAGGACAGGACATGGATAGTTATACAGAATTTGGCCAAGTTAGAGCTAACTGATAATTTATAAAATGTATTTATGTACTACAGATGGATTGAAATGGCATTCAGTTCAGCATACACGGTCTGTTAACATTAGCATCTTTCATATTTCTGCTATTTTTAGATTAGTTGTGTCCATTCATTCAAAAAGGACATGACCCTAGGTATTAGTGTAAATGATTGCAGAGGTGTTGCCCCCCACCTTCGGCCAGTGTTAGCTGAGACAAATACCAGCCTTCCTTTTAGCTCTGTAAAAAGAAGAGGTTCCAATTACATACTTATCACAACTGATGAACTTGTGTGAAAACCAAACCAGAAATAAGAGTACTACATTTCTATCCCATATAATAACTTATATGTATACCATATATATATGTAACCAAGGACAATTAGCTCATGAGTATCTAAAGTTAAGATGAATGTACGGAAATATGTCCACTGCTATGCTTTTAACGCATTAGTGCCAAGACTGTCAGTCTCAAAACAATACACAAAGCACTCACAGATAAGAATTTTCCGGTCACTTTTCTCTGATATGAAATATTAAATACTCTAGTCTTCTTTTTGTAACTTAAGTCATTAAAGCTCTTCCATTTACTTACATTGGGAAAGAATGAGCAGAGCCGCACATGATTCTGCCAAGCAATTTATCTCGTTAACCGTCTATTGTGTAATTCTATCGTCTATGATTTACACCCAAACATATCCTTCCACAATTTTATTCTATACAATTACTCTATATATAGTCTCTGCTTCAGATGATCCAGGTGAGCAAACAGTGTGCTATTAGACTCAAGCTGTCATCAACAGATTATGACAAACCCAACAGCTACAGCTAATCTCCCATGACCCACCTGTTCTACAATGTCATGAACACCTATGTTTATAATCATTTTAAATTAAAAAGACATTAAAAGTAAACATTTTCACCATACAGATAATTACTTGTATTGCTGGTCTAATAACAGTAGCATTAACTGTAGCTCTTTGGCTTTTTTGTTGTTGTTGTTGTTGTTGTTGTTATTTTCCCTTCTTCCAACATATCAACTTTGAAAACTGAACAATTACTTTCTGTCCAATACATCACACTTCTATGTATATACCACTGTAACAAGATAATTATTCACCAAGGTGGATGTCACTGAATATATCAATTCAACGACATCCATCAAGCCTAATGCCAATTATTGCTTCAATATTTACTACACAACAACACAAAAAAATGTCTTGATCCTGCATCTGATGATGACCCATATGGACCTAAATATACACCTGGAAACTGTGAAGATGACTTTTCACTGTAGGTGACAGAAACTCTTTTACTGAAATGACAAGTAGCATTACACTTATAAGATAACCAGCAAGACTGCTACGTGGTTTTTATTTTTGTCTGGATTCGCTCAAATGGAAATGGGTTCCACTTTGAGCCTGGTTACTCTCAAGGTTTCTTCTTTATGTTGACTTGAGGGAGTTTTGCTTGCCACCATCACTGTGGACTTACTCATTGGGGATATTTGTAGAAGAAATTTGTTTTACGATGTAAAGCTGCTTTGCGACGATGTCAATGGTAAAAAAGTGCTATACAGTTAAAATTGAGCTGAACTGTATTGACATTAAATCAAGGGTTGTGTAGTTTATTTCTACATATTTTAATCATTACATAGGCAGGTCAGGTGAGCTTTGTATGCAATGCATAAACACTGTGTGTGGCACAGTGTAGGCATGTTTCGAAACTCAGTCAAGGTTTTAGTATGCACTACATGGAAACAAGATTGAAGATAAAAATAAAAATAGAATCAATAAAAAAGAAATGACTGACGACAGGAAAGCTAAGTTGATAAAATGTTAGCTGAACAAGCCATTTTTGCTCTACCATCATCACATCTTTGGCAGCATTCTTATCTTCAGAGAAACTAGAACGCAATGTCTCTGGGATGATTCCTCCCTCACTAGTTCAAATTAACAACCATTTACACCCATTTTATTCAAATGTTTTGCCATAGTTGCTTCTTGAACATGTTTTTAATTACCTAAAATGTTGCTCACTGAATAGATCGGCTTGTTTACTTGCTAATGACAACCCCACTCAATGTGTTGAAGTCACCTCTGGGAAAAATGCCTGCTTACAAAAGAGTCAGACTCTGCCAGTAATCCACTAAATAAAATCACCTAGTTTTGTGCTTTCTGTGATCATTTATGTTAAAATAAGTCCTGCATCACTTAAACATTATACATGTTCCATTTGAAGCATATTCAAATAACAAACTGTGGTCTGTTGAGGTGTTTTAATATATTTTATATAGCAAACAGGGCCTAGTGGTATAAGGCGCTGGATCGCTGATCCTAGCATTGGGGGTTCGAGTCCCACTCTCCCCAAGGTTGTCACTGTCCCCCCAGTGCAGCTAAATGGGTTATTAAAGGTCGGCAATGTCCCTCACTGTCTATGGTGAGAGGTTCATATAAAAGAACCATTGCTGACTTTCGTAAAGAGGAGCTGCATAGCCGTCAGCATGTTTCTGTCCCTTGCTAAAGGGTTGTGTTAGGAAGGGCATCCGGCGTAAAAACCAAAATCAAATGTGCGAATCAGATGATCTGCTGTGATGACCCCTGAAAAAGGGAAAAAGCCGAAAGGAAAAGAAGAAGATATAACAAACAGGGAAAACTAATTAAAATGAAATTTACATAATTTATATATACATCAGTAGTTCTTAACCTTGTTGGAGGTACTGAACCCCACCAGTTTCATATGTGCATTCACAAAACCCTTCTTTATTGAAAACTACAATATGATTTTTTTTTCAAATTAAAGCCATTGATATATATTTTACTGGGGCACCAAAATGAACCGTGCATTAACATCACTGTGTTCAAAGAAAAAAAACAATACAATGCATGAACTCCCAACAAATTACATACCTTTTCACAAAGACATGACCTTACTACCACACTGAAATGGTTTTAATTTTTAATCTTATGCATTCTGATGTACTCATTCACAATCTGACACAATCTGATGTACTCATTCCTGATCCTATCCATCTTCGTTACTCCCAAAGAGAACTTCAACAATTTCATCTCTGCTACCTCCAGCTCTGCCTCCTGTCTTTTCCTCAGTGCCACTGTTTCTAAACCATACAACATCGCTGGCCTCAACACAGTCTTGTACACTTTTCCTTTCATTATTGCTGATACTCTCCTATCACACATCACACCGGACACTTTTCTCCAACCATTCCAGCCTGCCAGCACACGCTTCTTCACCTCTTTTCCACACTCTCCATTACTCTGGATTGTTGAACCTAAATACTTAAAATCCTCCACCTTCGTTATCTCTGCTCCCTGTAACCTCACCCTTCTTCTTGGGTCCTTGTCGTTCACATACATGTATTCAGTCTTACTGAGGCTAACTTTCATTCCTCTCCTTTCCAGGGCTCTCAAGATTTTCCTGCACTTGTCCTCTGCTCTCACTACAGATCACAATGTCATCTACAAACATCATAATCCATGGGAAACCTTGTCTCACCTTGTCTGTCAGTCTGTCCATCACCATCGCAAACAAAAAGGGGCTCAGAGCTGATCCTTGATGCAGTCCCACCTCCACCTTGCATTTGTCGGTCATGCCGACAGCACACCTCACCACTGTCTTACATCTCTCATACATGTCCTGCACCACTCTAACATACTTCTCTGCCACTCCAGACTTCCTCATGCAATACCACAGTTCCTCTCTCAGCACCCTGCCATATGCTTTCTCCAGATCCACAAAGGCACAATGCAGCTCCCTCTAACCTTCTCTGTACTTCTCGATTAACATCCTCAAAGCAAACATTGCATCTGTGGTGCTCCTTCTTGGCATGAAACCAAACTGTTGTTCACAAATGCTGACCTCTGCCCTTAGTCCAGCTTCACTATTCTTTACCATAACTTCATCGTATGGCTCATCAACTTTATTCCTCTGTAGTTGCCACAACTCTATATGTCTCCCTTGTTCTTAAAAATTCTTGTTAAAAATTAAAAATGTTCTTATAAAAAACATTTCTCCTCCATTCCTCCGGCATCTGCTCACTCTCTAAGACCTTGTTGAATGTTCTTGTCATGAAATCTACTGCTACCTCTCTTAGACACTTTCATAACTCTACAGGTATGTCATCAGGACCAACTGTCTTTCCATTCTTCATCCTGTTCAGTGCCCTCCTCACTTCGCTCTTACTAATCTTTGCTACTTCCTGGTCCTCAACAGTCACCTCTTCTATTCTTTTTTCTCTCTCATTTTCCTCATTCATCAGCTCTTCAAAGTATTCTTGCGATCTTCCCGGCACACTTCTGTCATCAGTCAATACATTTCCCACTCTGTCCTTAATCACTCTAACTTGCTGCACGTCCTTCTCATCTCTATTTCTCTGCTATGCCAACCTGCATAAATCATTTTCTCCCTCCTTACTGTCCAACCTATTATACAAGTCATCATACACCCTGTTTGACCTTTGACACCACTACCTTTGCCTTACGCTGTATCTCCCTGTACTCCTGTTTCCTCTCTTCGGTCCTCTCAATGTCCCACATCTTCTTAGCTAACCTCTTCCTTTGTGCACACTTCTGCAATTCCTGATTCCACCACCAAGTATCCTTATCTACTTTCCTTCCAGAGGACACACCAAGTACTCTCCTACCTGTCTCCATGATCACATTTCAAGTTTCAAGTTTCAAGTTTATTTGCATTTGGGGCCTCGTGACCCGTATTGCTAATACACAAAATACATACAGTGCACTTTTAATACAAGTTTTCATATCATATTGGCAGATTTCTTTTCAAGTATAATGATACAGATCTGATAAGTTTTACATTTGTAAATGACAATAACTGATTCATTTTAGAAATGGAAGGTTCATTATAATAATACTCTGGTAAAAACTGCTGTCTGCTGGCCTTAAAATAAGGACAAACAAGTAAAAAATGATACTCATCTTCCTCACAGTTTAAACTACACTTTGTGCACAGCACATTGGGATTTTCATTACATTTAAATCGAGATAACTGAATTTTCAATGTGTGTGAAGCACAACGGAATTTACAATATAATCTTAGTAAATCCTTTTCTGAAAACAATTCCACTACATACTTCTCTACATCTAGATTGGATTTGAAACCATGATAATATTTTAGAAAAGATGATTCAAAAATTTTAGAGTGCCAATTTTGAAGTTGAATATCCTTACATCTTTGTGAAAATACTTTCATAAATAAGTTTGTTCTACCACAATCTTGATCAATCCATACATGTGCAAACCTAGTTTCAAACAATAATACCCGAATACAAGTAACCCAACAAATTTTATTTTGCTCATCAAAACGCTTCAACAGTTCCGAACAAGCCTTTGGGTAATGCGAACTATCCATATGAATAAGTCTACACCAGTAACTAATACAACGACTGTAATATCTAACACACATATAACTCCTCCCCGTATCACCAAGAATCATGTTACTGGACGGATGTTTCGAAACCCCAAGACACCTTTTGAAGAAATCAGATTGGACTTTTTCAATTGGTTCTCTTAAACTTCAACCCCAAATTTCTGCACGTTACAATAATATTGGAGAAATCTTATAAACAAAAATTTTAGCAATAGTTTGAAATGGCATTGAATGAGAAGAATTGATTAATCTATATACTGGAACAACTGCCTTTCTTGCCTGGATAGAAATAGTATCAGACGCTCTTGATCAAATTAATCTTCAAGAGAATGAATGTAAGTCCTAAATACTTATAATATGAAACGCACTTAAGTTCTCTACCAGCATAAGACCAACACTCTTTCCGTTTTAATGGACCCCCATTTCTGAAAATGACAACATTAGACTTGTCAAGATTTACATCAAATCCCCATTTAATGCAGACCTTTTCAAGAAAGTCTAGTTTTTTTGTAAGCCTATCACTGTGTCATCAACCAAAACAAGGTCATCTGCAAATAAAAGTAATATTTTTCCTTAATATTCTCTTGAACAAATATGCCTCTAAGGTCACTATGATTAAATTCATACACAATTTCATTAATAAAACTGATGAAGAGAATTGGGCTTAACATACAGCCCTGATGAACACCGGCAGAAGTGGTGAAGTTGCTCGAGAACCCTTCTCTTACCTTAACACATGCCTTAACTTTTGCATGCATATCACAAAGAACATTAAATAATTTTCCACATATACCCTTTTGATGAAGAACATACAACAGTTTTTGGTGATTAACTAAATCGAAAGCCTTACGAAAGTCAATGAAAGCTACATAAAAACGATGCCTTGGTTTTCTTAAATATTTTTCACATAATGACTGGAGAGTAAATATATTATCAATAGTCGAATAATTTCTCCGAAAGCCTGCTTGTGATTCATAAATAATTTCATTTAATTCTACCCATTTCCTGATCCTAACCTCAATTATAGAAGTAAAGAATTTACCTAAAACATTTAATAAAGATATACCACAATAATTATTGGGATCCATATCATCACCCTTCTTAAATAAAGTAGCCACCATTCCAGTATTCCAACTGTCAGGAAAAACACCATTGTCCAAAACCGAATTAAACAGAATCTCAAAAAAAGGAACTAAAACTGTAGCCTTCTTTATGAACTCTGGGGGAATACTGGAAGTTATCTGGAAGCACTTGCTGACCACCCAAAGCCTGTTTCAACTCCTTCTTGAAGACAACACGACACTCTTCCTTTTTCAGCTTCCACCATTTTGTCTTCTGCTGTGCCTTTGCCTTTTTCACCTTCCTCACCATCAGCGTCATTCTGCACACCACCATCCTATGCTGTTTGGCAACACTCTCACCCACTACTACTTTGCAGTCACTGACTTCCTTCAAATTACATCGTCTACACAAGATGTAGTCTACCTGTGTGCTCCGACCTCCGCTTTTATAAGTCACCCTGTGCTCCTCTCTCTTCTGGAAGAAAGTATTCACCATGGCCATTTCCATCCTTTTTGCAAAATCTATCAACATCTGTCCTTCTGCGTTCCTGTCCTGGATACCAAACCTGCCCATCACTTCCTCGTCCCCTCTGTTGCCTGCACCAACATGTCCATTGAAGTCTGCCCCAATGACTACTCTTTCACCTCTGGGGGTACTCTGCATCACTTCATCTAACTCACTCCAGAATCTCTCCTTCTCTTCTAGCTCACATCCTGCCTGTGGGGCATAAGCACTAACAACATTGAACATCACTCCTTCAATTTCTAACTTGAGACTCATCACTCTGTCTGACACTCTTTTCACTTCTAGAACATTCTTAACATCACGATGACTCCGACACCATTTTTCTTCCCTTCCACATTGTGAAAAAACAGCTTAAACCCTGCTCCTAAGCTTCTAGGCTTGCTACCTTTCCACCTGGTCTCCTGAACACACAGTATGTCCACCTTCCTCCTCTGCATCATGTCAGCCAGCTCTCTACCTTTTCCTGTCATAGTTCCAACATTCAAAGACCCTACTCTCAGTCCTAGACTCATGCTTTTCCTCTTCTCTCTCTGCCTACGGACACGCCTCCCGCCTCTCCTTTGACGTCTTCGACCAACAGTAGTCCAATTTCCACCAGCACCCTACATAACATAACATAACATAACATGAGTGGTGAGAACAGGCCATTCAGCCCAACTAAGCTCACCATTGTCCTATTCTAAAGTGACTCTAACCTTAAAGACGCACCATGACTAGATGGTATCCAGCACTAGATCATGGTGCGTCTTTAAGGTTAGAGTCACTTTAGAATAGGACAATGGTGAGCTTAGTTGGGCTGAATGGCCTGTTCTCACCACTCATGTTATGTTATGTTATGTTATGTAGGGTGCTGGTGGAAATTGGACTACTGTTGGTCGAAGACGTCAAAGGAGAGGCGGGAGGCGTGTCCGTAGGCAGAGAGAGAAGAGGAAAAGCATGAGTCTAGGACTGAGAGTTTAGTCTAGACTGAGACCCTGTTGGGTAACAGCACTGATGGCGGTCGTTGTTAAACCGGGGCTCGACCAATCCGGTACGAAATTCGTTTTGATCATTTGCAAAACAATTTTGGCAGAAATTTTACGCTGGATGCCCTTCCTGTCGCAATCCCCTGCATTTATTCAGGCTTGGGACTGGCGTGAGGGTGAGCACTGGCTTGTGCCCCCCCTCACAGCTGCATTATTACTGAAATATCACCAAGCCTTAATAATGTATTTCTGTAATCGTTAATAATCCTGTGTAAAAGCTGAATCCTTTTACTTTCACAAGACCCCTGCACGTTCCTCTTTTCAACCTACCAACTAAACCTCGAGATTGCATAACTGTAGAAAGTGAAAGTGTCTGAGTATATTTCCACATACAGAGATGTTTCTCCGGAGTTAAAGAGAGAGAAGGGGAAATAACCGTTGTTTGGTTAAATCCCTGAGTTTTTCAGTCTCCTGTTTTACTCAACCTGTATTGTGCCCCTATAAATATTTATGTACCACACACACGCACACACACACACACACACACACACACACACACACACACACACACACACACACACACACACACAGACACACACACACAGACACACACACGCACACACACACACACACACACACACACACACACACACACACACACACACACACACACACAGACACACACACACAGACACAGTTACACACACACACACACACACACACACACACACACACACACATACACACACACACACACACACACACACACACACACACACAGACAACCTGAATAAAGAGTACCAGAGCATTTTCGTGTCTCCGAATCTTTTGATTGGGATCGTCCCAGAGCTCTCAATGACAACACAGATCCAGGTGGACACAGGGAAGAAAAACCTTATACATATTTTAACCATGACACAGAGACAGGTCAGCTGAACTCATTAACATCACCCCTTGGTATATTTCACATTGTATTGCTAAATGGGATTAAAAACTACAATTTCATAAAGTCAAAAATTAGCTTTTTTTTTTAAAACTTAGATTTACATTCTAACTGTAATGCACTGTTTCTCAGTCCTGGTCCTGGAAACTCACTTCCCTGCATGTTTTAGATGTTTTCTTCTTCTAAGACAAATAAATTGGCCATTATCAGGCTTCGGTTGAAGTTGATAAGAAACTCATCATTATAATCAGTGGCCTTGGAAAGGACTGTGGCTAAGAAACGCTGCTGTAGCATATTTTTAAAATCTGTGCTGTTTATATAGTGGCCTCGGCATTTCACTCATTTTGTTGCTGTAAAACTTGCCATCCAAATTGACTTTAATTTTGAATTGTCATGTAGTGGACATTTACAAAATAGTCCAAATTGGTGAAGTGAAATGAAACAATCTATAATCTACATTTACAATAAATTATTAAATTAATAAAAAAATAATTAGAATAAAAAGCAGAAATAGGAACCACTTTCTATGAGTCATACTAAATGTGTGTCATACAATCTATGTGTCACAGAATCTCAGAAAGAGACATACTGTATCAAAATTAAATATACACCTTGTTTTTTTTTGTTTGTTTTTTTAAAGAATTATATATCGATATACATATTCACAGTAGCTAAGTTGATATAGATACCTTACAGCAATACTGCAACTCACTGGGGGTTTCTCTGAAACATCACTTGCCTTACCACAATAATTATTTTAATCAGACAGCTTTAGAGTCCGAAGACACCGAGCCAAGAGCCAAGTTAACCTGAGCAGGATGCTGTTGATTCCTTGCCTTTGGTTACAATCATTCAGTTGACTGTGGCCAGAGAAATCTCAAGGTTTTGTTCAATGTCGTGTTTGCCAAGACCACCCTCAGATTGACTCACCATGTGCTCTTTATGAAAATCCGACAACACTTTTTTCCTAGTGTAGCTGGTTAATATAAACAAAGTACTGTATTAATATGTTTCTATTTGCATGTTTCCTGAAAAGCTTCAGAGTCTGCAACACCCCTAAAGCAGAGGCAAGTTCAAATGAGATTAAAATTGAACTTTTTGGCCATCTAGGAAAATGACATGTCTGACACAGACCCAGCACCTTTCATTATCCCAAGAATACCATCCCAACAGGGAACCGTGGTTATGGCAGTGTCAGGCTACAGGGATGTTTTTCATCAGCAGGGACTGGGAAACTAGATGTAATCGAGGGAATGAGGGACGGTGATAACAATAGAAAAATTATTGGGGTTTTGCTTTGAAGAACGGGCAAAAATCACAGTGGCTTAATGTGCCAGATTCACTGGTTTTGTAGGTGCTTGTGGCAACATGTAATTGCAGAAACCGTCGTGGTTTTCCTGAATGCTGTATTGACTATTATCACCAATCTTCCACTTTATCTGCTGCAGTGAAGTGCTAGTTAGCCAGTGACCAGTAGACCAGACTGAAAGATTTGCACAAAACAATGAAAAATGGCTCCGTCTGTATTGCCCTCAAAAGGTGGATAATAAATACTGTACTGTACATGAACATGTATATACTGTGGGAAACACAGTGAAAAGAAACTAAAAATATATATTTCATAGTTTATTTTTTCCAGTATAAAAGCCTGATAATGATGACACCACCTGCTGTGGGTGACGGTGAAAAACGGAGTGTCCGCCATATTGATTACAGAATTATCCATTTGGAATATCAATCAATACTGTGTGTGTAGTAGTAGTGGTGTAGTAGTTAGAGTGCTGCACTCATGATCGGGAGGTTCTGTGTTCAAATCCCAATTAGACCCCCACTGTGTGAAGACCCCTGAGCCCCTTAACCGCAAGTGTGCCTCTGTTCACCCAGCAGTATAAATGGGTACCAGTAAAAATATAGTGGAACGTAACCTGCAATGGACTAACGCCGGGTGTAAAAAGCCCAACGGACTTTACCTTTTTAATATCAATCAATCTGTCCTATTGCTATACTGCTTTTATTCCTTTAGGGGCCCATCTCAGCAGACTCTGGGTGAAGAATAGTTACACCCTGAACAACTTGCCAGTCCATCACAGGACTAACACATACAACCATTCACACTTACATTCACACCAGGGGCAGTTTGGAACAGCCAGTCAGCCTAATGCGCCTGTCTTTGACTGGGAAAGGGATACCCGGACGAAACCCCCACAAGTAGGAGGAGAATGTGCAAAGTCCACACTGAAACACCTTGCCAAGTCCATGAACCGGACCCAGGACAATCTAGCTGTGAGATGGACATGCTAACCACTACGCCACCTTTCTGCCAAAGTCAGAAGAATGATTTTTGATCCCAAGATAGTACACCAATCAAATTACACAATTCTGTCATGTGTGTGTATATACCAGTCACTATTCTTCAATTCACCTATCTTCTTTTTCTTCTTTTCCTTTCGGCTTTTCCCTTCAGCGGCCACCACAGCAAACCATCCGCCTCCAACTACCTTCATGTCCTCCTTCACCACATCCATAAATCTTCTCTTTGGTCTTCCTCTAGACCATCTGCCTGGTAGTTCCAACCTCAGCATCCTACTACCAATATACTCACTATCCCTCATCTGTACATGTCCAAACCATCTCAATCTAGCCTCTCTGACTTTGTGTCCAAAACCTCTTACATGTGCTGTCCCTCTGATGTGCTCATTCCTGATCCTATCCATCCTCGTTACTCCCAAAGAGAACCTCAACATTTTCATCTCTGCTACCTCCAGCTCTGCCTCCTGTCTATTCCCCAGAGCCACTGTTTCTAAACCATAGAATATCACTGGCCTCAACACCATCTTGTACACTTTTCCTTTCATTCTTGCCAATACCTTCCTATCGCACATCACACCAGATACTTTTCTCCAACCATTCCAACCAGCCTGCACACACTTCTTCACTTCTTTTCCACACTCTCCATTGCTCTGAATTGTTGAGCCTAAGTACTTAAAATTCTCCACCTTCTTTATCTCTGCCCCCTGTAACTTCACTGTTCCTCTTGGGTTCTTGTCATTCACGCACATGTATTCTGTTTTACTGAAGCTAACCTTCATTCCTCTCCTTTCCAGGGCATACCTCCACCTCTCTAGATTTTCCTGCACTTGTCCTCTGCTCTCACTACAGATAACAATGTCATCTGCAAACATCACAGTCCATGGAGATTCTTGTCTAACCTCATCTGTCAGGCTGTCCATCACCATAGCAAACAAGAAGGGGCTGAGAGCTGACCCTTGATGCAGTCCCACCTCCACCTTGAACTCTTCTGTCACACCGACAGCACACCTCACCACTATCTTACATCTCTCATACATGTCCTGCACCACGCTAACATACTTCTCTGCCACTCCAGACTTCCTCATGCAATATCACAGTGCCTCTCTCCCCACCCTGTCATATGCTTTCTCCAGAACCACAAAGGCACAATGCAGCTCCTTCTGACCTTCTCTGTATTAGTCCTTCTCAAAAAATTAGCATATTGTGATAAAGTTCATTATTTTCCATAATGTACTGATAAAAATTTAACTTTCATATATTTTAGATTCATTGTACACCAACTGAAATATATCAGATCTTTTATTTTTTTAATACTGATGATTTTGGCATACAGCTCATGAAAACCCAAAATTCCTATCTCAAAAAATTATCATATTTTATCCGACCAATAAAAAAAGTGCTTTTAATCCGAAAAAAAGTCAACCTTCAAATAATTATGTTCAGTTATGCACTCAATACTTGGTCAGGAATCCTTTTACAGAAATGGCTGCTTCAATGCGGCGTGGCATGGAGGCAATCAGCCTGTGGCACTGCTGAGGTGTTACGGAGGCCCAGGATGCTTCGATAGCGGCCTGAAGCTCAACCACAGTGTTGGGTCTGGTGTCTCTCAATTTTCTCTTCACAATATCCCACAGATTCTCTATGGGGTTCAGGTCAGGAGAGTTGGCAGGCCAATTGAGCACAGTAATACCATGGTCAGCAAACCATTTAGCAGTGGTGTTGGCACTGTGAGCAGGTGCCAGGTCGTGCTGAAATATGAAATCTTCATCTCCATAAAACTTTTCAGCAGATGAAAGCATGAAGTGCTCCAAAATCTCCTGATAGCTAGCTGCATTGACCCTGCCCTTGATAAAACACAGTGGACCAAGACCAGCAGCTGACATGGCACCCCAGACCATCACTGACTGTGGGTACTTGACACTGGACTTCAGGCATTTTGGCATTTCCTTCTCCCCAGTCTTCCTCCATACTCTGGCACCTTGATTTCCGAATGACATGCAAAATTTGCTTTCATCCGAAAAAAGTACTTTGGACCACTGAGCAACAGACCAGTGCTGCTTCTCTGTAGCCCAGGTCAGGCGCTTCTGCCGCTATTTCTGGTTCAAAAGTGGCTTGACCTGGGGAATGCGGCACCTATAGCCCAGACCACTGCTTCCACAGGTCCCCCAAGGTCTGGAATCGGCCCTTCTCCACAATCTTCCTCAGGGTCCGGTCCCCTCTTCTGGTTGTGCAGCATTTTCTGCCACACTTTTTCCTTCCCACAGACGTCCCACTGAGGTACATTGATACAGTGATAATGGGAACAGCCTATTCGCTCAGAGATTTCTTTCTGTGTCTTACCCTCTTGCTTGAGGGTGTCAATGATGGTCTGTAGTCAGGTAGGCAGTCTTACCCATGATTGGGGTTTTGAGTAATGAACCAGGCTGGGAGTTTTTAAAAGCCTCAGGAATCTTTTGCAGGTGTTTAGGTGTTCTCTTCTTCTAGCTCATATCCTGCCTGTGGGGCATAAGCACTAACAACATTGAATATCACACCTTCAATTTCTAACTTGAGACTCATCACTCTGTCTGACACTCTTTTCACTTCTCGAACATTCCTGACAAACTCCTCCTTCAAAATGACTCCTACTCCATTTCCCTTCCCATCCATACCATGAAAAAAACAGCTTAAACCCTGCCCCTAAGCGTCTAGCCTTGCTCCCTTTCCACCTGTCTCCTGAACACAAAGTATGTCCACCGTCCTCCTCTGCATCATGTCAGCCAGCTCTCTACCTTTTCCTGACATGATTCCAACATTCAAAGTCTCTACTCTCAGTCCTAGACTCACGCTTTTCCTCTTCTCTCTCTGCCTACGGACACACCTACCGCCTCTCCTTCTTCGACGTCTTCGACCAACAGTAGTCCAATTTCCACCAGCACCCTGTTGGTTAACAGCACTGATGGCGGTCGTTGTTAACCTGGGCCTCGACCGATCCGGTATGAATTTTGTCTTTACAGTTTGCATTTTGTATTCTGGCAAAAGCTTTATGCTGGATTCCCTTCCTGTCGCAACCCTCTGCATTTATCCGGGCTTGGAACCAGCGTGAGGGCGAGCACTTGTTTGTGCCCCTCCTCACGGCTGCATTCTTCCCATCACGTCTGCATCCCCCCTCACGGCTGCATTATCACCTATCAGAGGTCATAATGTTTCTCATGTTGTGATTGGTTAGTATTTCAGCCTCTTTAATAAATATTATGGCAGTCCAGAATACAAGCAACTCCATCCCCACTATTAGCCTGACACACCTCTTACACAGACAGTGAACACACACTTTCTGAGTCCAGTAGTCGCGACAGCTGCCCCCCCCCCCCCCCACAGGCTACGCGCGCGCGCGCGACACCTCGACTGTCGCGCCATACAAATCTCGCGGTGTTCTCGCGGTGTTTGGTTGCGCGCCCGTGGTGTCTGTGCACTTTTCTTCTCCGCTCTCAGACTGGAAAGCAGTGAGATCGGTGTTGGGACCGCAGCAGGACCAGAGGGAAATGGCTCTGTGGAAAAACGCGCTCGTAATTATCGGACTTTACGCCTTTATTTGGCAAGGTGAGTTAGAAATGATCCTTATTTACTCTGTATTCCTGCACGCGCGTCTTATTCTTATTATTATATTACCTATAATAAAAGTTTTTACCTGCACCGATGGGAGTGGATTAGAAAGTGATGTTTCTGGGATTTTCCTTGGAGAGCAGCTGATTGGTCACATGTACAATGGCTTACAGTTATAATTATGCAAACAACAACAACAACAACAACAACAATAATAATAATAGTAGTAGTAGTAGTAGTAGTAATAATAATAATAATAATAATAATAATAATAATTTGGGTTTGTTTTCATGAAGACTAGGTCCAAGTTGGATTTCTTTACATTTCACATATAACTGATTGACAACCTCTGCTCTTATTTATAGATGAATAAATTTTGATTTCTGATATGCTGATGAGCTCGTTTGGATTTGAATCTGGTTATATTTGACTGCACGCTACAAGGAAAATAATAGCTTATACTGTATTATGTAATCAATTGAAATCTTTCCTTTCATCGATTTGCTGATCAATGCTATTATGGTTGCTGGCAGGCTGGAGCCTATCTCAGCCAACACTGGGCAAAGGTGGGGGTACACCACGAAGCTCACATAGTAGAGTAGGGCTGACACAGACACAACCATTCACACTCACATCAAGAGGTAAATTTGAAACAGCCAAGTACCCTGTCATGCATGTCTTACCCAATCCACACACTGAGAATATGCAAAATGCCCTGAACACATCTGAACCCGAACACAAGATCAGGACTATTTGCTATGAGATATGAGACAAGCTGTCTAACAATAGAATGAACTAATAGACAGAAGTATAGAGAGATTGCTATATAGACGGATAAATGTTTGAATAAATAAATAAATAAGTAAGTAAAATAAATGAATAAATGGGCAGCACAGTGTTTGCGTCAAAGCAGGAAGGCCTGGGTTCGATTCCCAGGCTTGGGCGTTTCTGTGAGGAGTTTTTATGTTCTCCACGTGCTGGCTTAGGTTTCCTCTGGGAACTCTGGCTTCCTCCCACAGTCCAAAAGCATTTACTGTAGGCTGACTGGCCATTCTGAATTGCCTCTGGGTGTGAGCTGTCCAGGGTGTACCTGGCCCTTACCCAGAGCCAGGTCTCTGTGAGACTGGTTATGAATAGGCGCCTTAGAAATTGAATAAACGGATAAATAAATAAATAAATAAATAAATAATCTCTCCAAACAAATCAAATTGGTAATTTTTCGAATGTGTATTTGTTGAAGAAGGGCACATACTTGTCCTTGTGGCAAGTGTAAGATGTATATTTAACATGACACACAGGCATTAACTGGAATGTTTGCAGGATGCATGTAGGGATGAATAATAATAACATGGCTGAGCTATAATAGGGTTCGGCAGCCATTCTGTCAGCTGAACCCTTTCCGAAATAATTTTCCCCCTTGAGATATTAAGTAGGTTAATAAATGATGTTGTTTTAGTGCATTGCTTTAAATCTCGGGAAATCTATTTATATTTATTTATCTGTTTTGATGTTTATGATTCCAATTCCTTTAGGGGGAAAAAAAAAAAGCAAAATAGTACTTTGTTTATTGTGTCAAAATCTTTATAATGTCTGGAGTCGGAGGAGAATTGGGTTTAATCTGGCTGTGAGTTTGGAGTGCTATGAAAATAGTAACATATCTAAATGGGATACTCAGAGACCACATGCTGGTGGTTCAATTGAGCCACTTGTGGGAGCACCTTTCTATTCTATTCTATCCTCTTTATTGGGGAAAAAAGAGCATCACAGGGATAACTTAAACAATTAAAACCACAAGGAAAGGCATGCACAAATTACTTGACTCTTCAATTTTTTTTAATAATTTTCCTAATATCTCATGTGCACCATCCGGATAAGTTCAGTGCTTTTTACAGTCGGAAAGGAGTTTGAGTGACAAATCCATTCTCATAGGATTTTCATTGAATGTTTCTAAACATCTTGGACCTCTGTCATTGACACCAGTTCCCCTCGGTGCCCCATGTCTTTGTTTCAAACTTCCTTACTTGTACGCCCTGAACACCTGGGTTTCTTCTTGTTTGTTTCTTTTGACCTAAAGTGCTTCTCCTCATTGTGCTTACCTCCTGTTTGCTGACATTCCACTTTTGCCCCTGATGTCACACGTTAGACATTTATCCAGTTCCTCTTGCATCACACTGAAATCCTAAAGTAAAGTGATTCAATTGTCATTTATTCCTGTCATGCACGATGAGAGGACACCAGGGTTTAATTACGATTAAACTCACGTCATCGTGAAGGGTGTCAAAGAGATAAAATTTAATTGGTTGATAGCTTTATATCTAAATAAGACTGCAAGAGGGTTGAACAGAAGTTTAGGAAGGGAATTGAAGTACAGAGCAAGTATACCGCTAACGGTTGATGTCACAATTTATATTTGCTTTATTGGCAAGAAATTTTCAGTGAAGCACCAATTTTGTCAGAAGGACAACTTATTATTTTATTCCTCATCTTCAGTGGCTTTTGCTTGTGGTTCTTGTATTATTAGCCTTCATGATTAAGCCCATATCATTTATGAATTACAGTAAAACCTTTAGCTGGACTCTTTACAATATAAATTAATGGTATACTCAATAGGTTTAAAAAAAAAAAAAAGCTGGCCCTGCAATGGTCTGTCCAGCTGTTCAGGATGAATGAAAAAAGGCTGTTAAAGTGTTCGGTACAGTAGATAAGTCAATATTTTAGTCAAAAACCTAATCCTAACTGTTTTACACTGCATTTTGAAATGCTCAGTTGGTAGAGCGTCCGCTTTATCCTCCGGAAGGTCGGCGTTCGAATCCGGCCGCATCATACCATAAGACGATAAATTTGGCAGTTGTTGCTTCCGGCGCTCAGCATCAAAGGATAGAACAACGCAATAACTGGCGATGCACAGTGGCGACAGGTGCCCAGAGCACAAACAAAAAAAAAATGGTCTCATGGTAGTCTCAGCAAAATCTGTGCAATCTATTAAAATGTGCTTGACAGTCAGGGGGACTGAACAAGTGTCACACACAAGCGCAGGCTCCCCTTTCAATAAATAGCTGTGTGTAATGTAGGTGTGGCCAGTACGAGTCCTGGCCAACACTACTTCTTCTCTTCTACTGGTTCTACTTGAGTAAGAATATAAACTTTTTGCACTGTGCTTTATGAGATGAAGTTTATTGTTAGTCTCTTCATCCCACTGGCTCTGCCACTGACTAAAAACAAAATTATTTACACGACACTTTACGTCAGTATAGGGGACCTTGTTCTCAGAAAAACGATGATTAAGAGCTTCCTTGGCGAGTTTATCGGCCTTTTCATTCGCTTTGATGCCAACGTGACTGGTGGGTTTCCTCCTGTAGACCAAAATCATGTATATTTTGCCAACTGGCTGTTCCAAATTGCTCATGGATGTGAATGTGAATGCTTGTGTTGGCTCTGTGATGGACTGGCGAGCTGTTCAGGGTGTACCCCACCTTTGCCCAGTGTACACTGAGATACGCTTTAGGCTCCTTGTACCCCAAAAAGGATGAAGCGGCTCAGCAAATGAGTGAGAGTGAGATGACACTGCTTTCTTGACTTTGCTTTCTGTGAGCCGACTCACTTTATATGTAGCTTAAAACAGCCAATCAACATTTACAATATGTGAGACGCTCAATAACAAAAGTAGTGCACTTGCCGAAAGTAGTTTACCTGCTTGAAACAAAGTGTGGGTTATGTGGACTTCCGGCTTTCAAGTAAGCAAGGGCTTCGTTGAACTCGTTTAGTACTCAGCCTGCACTGATGTGAATCACCAGCAGAGCAGAGAGTTCTCTCTTTCCTGGATTCGGGTTTTCATATTTTACAACTGTCTTTGCTTAACTGAGTATGCATGGTAGATTGTGCCGATCTGAGCAGATAGTTAATTCATCTCTGTGTATAAGACCTGCACCCATGCTCGTAGGTTTACACTTCTGACCAACCATATTTGCTTAGGGTTACAAAAGTCCGCAAAACAGCATAAACACATAGATCACAGACATGACATCTTAACACAAGGGTAACACACTATATAACTGATATATATATATACATAAATACATACCTACACACACACACGTATATATATTCTTCTATAATCACCTGAAGAGAGAGGATGGTTTCACCACCCCTCGAAACAGATCTGTAGTGATAAATGGAGTTTCAATAGAAAGTCTTTTTGACGCTACATTGTTTCATTTTATACCATTGGATGGAATTGGAACAATAAATAACTGATGATCTTTACATTTGGTTGCTTTCCAAATAGATACAATGGGACATGCTGCTGTGGAAGCCTATAATACAGATTTTATCCTCTGTGCATTCAGCATGCTATTTACAACACCAACTGACAACCAGGTTCATCCCAAGCATGCCACATGCTTAACTGTGAACTGCTGGAACACATTCAGAAATCTAAATCTAAACTAATAAGTGTCACAGAGGTTAGACCTTAAGTTTCTACTTGTGCAATCTGTGTTGCTTATAATAGAAATCCGATTTCAAAGAACTTATGTTTCACTGAATGCTGCCCCTGAACTTGCTTTGGTCAATTTGTGAAGCTGAACGTACTGCCCCATATTATGTTATCTTATTATGACCGTACAATTTCAATTTCAGTCCAGTGACATTGACTCCAATCTGAATGAAGCGACCAGAGGGAAGATTGGTGAGAAAAAAAGTCACTGAATCAACACTAGGAAGAAACTTTGAGAGGACCGGGACAATATGAGAACCATCAATGCGTCTGACTTTTCACAGACATAATAAACGTTACTTCCACTTCAGCAGCAGCTTCACAAAGAGTCCGTGAACTGGCCTTGCTTTTAAGTGTATCCCATTAAAACAATGTCTTTCGTCCTGACTCATCAGAGCTGTAATGCAAAAGAATTCCAGTCATATTTGTAATAAAGAGCAAATGTGAACTCACAGACACCATCTAATTATGAGTTAAAGGCCACTCATAATCTGGCACTGCGACAGTTAGAGTATGGAGGAAACATACCATCACAAAGCACTCTTACAAAATGACTGTGGAGCAACAACAAAGTGCTTTGTGTGTAATTTTATAATCGGGTGATTTATGGTTGAACGTGATTTGAAACTGCTGTACTTATACAGTGTCTGGAATGTCAATTTTAAAATGTAACAATTAGTTAGTTGTAAACGAAACGCTTTAGATGAGTGATGCAGATGTTTGGTGGTTCCCAAGGATTAAAAATATGGTTTTCTGGTTAATTTATGAAGTATAAAGTATTTACTGAAATGAACAAATATCTGAATATGCAGCATTCCTGTTCCCTTCACTGAAATTCATGAAATGGAGAAAGAAACAAAAATGTGCAGTCTTTTTCTATTTACTGTACTCCACCACAAGGCATATTCAAAGGAGTCCATTCACTTACCAGGAATATTAAATAAATATGCAATACTCTGGGAAATAAAATGGAATCAGCCGCAGTGTCTTTCTGAAATCATTTGCTTACTCCTGCACATGAATGTCAATAATACTGACAAGTCAAGAATAATGTCAAGAATAGAAAGAATAGGGGAAAAGGTTAAGGAAAATGCCACAAAACAAGGCCAATTATGCAAAAAAAAACAAAACAAAACCCAAAAACGCTAAAAACAAACAAAAAAATCCCCAAAACCTCGCATCAAAACTAGTTACATTTTTGTGAGGTGCGCATCTGAGTGCGTGCACACACATCTGCATTGTATGTGTATGTATTTATATTTATTTATTTATTTATATTTACATCTTATGCAGGGGCGGTGGTGGTCTAGTGGTATAGGGCGCTGGATCGCTGATCCAAAAGGTTGGGGGTTCGAGTCCCACTCTCCACAAGGTTGTCACTGTCCCCCCCACTGCGGCTAACTGGGTTATCAAAGGCGGGCCATGTCTCTCACTGTCTATGGTGAGAGACATGTAAAAGAACCATTGCTGACTTTCGTAAAGAGGAGCTGCAAAGTTGTCGGCGTGTTTCTGTCCCTTGCTAAAAGGGTTGTGACAGGAAGGGCATCTGACGTAAAAAAAAAAAAACTCTGCCAAATCAAATGTGTGAATCAGATGATTCGCTGTGGCGACTCCCGAGTAAAAGGGAAAAAGCTGAAAGGAAGACAGACAGACATATTTACATCTTATGTATGCATAATTTTTTTTAATGTTTAATTGTTATTATAAGCAGTTATAGTGTTGAATATGTATTTATTGATATTATATACACATATACATGTACGTATACGGCAGGTGTGTGTGTGTGTGTGTGTGTGTGTGTGGGGGGGTTGGTGGTGTTGATCCTACTTCGCAGAATTCGGTGGCTGTGGGAGGATCTCGGTCCCGATTAACCGCGGAAAGTGAGGGATCCATGTACTTACATACAGGTTTACAAGACCATTCCTCTATTCACACTGCCCTCTTATCGTCATTCTCACAGACACAGAACCGAAACAAGATATAAAACAGGTGACACTAAGCTCGTAGACTGGGTAGTACCACCAGAAAATCTTTGTATTCAGCCAGAATGAACTGATAATGGATAACTACTGATAACAGAAAAAGCACATTGGCTATTCATTAAGAATGGAAACCTTTAATGTGATGAATACAGTGATCATGAATGTTCCTTGGCTTCTCTTTAATTCCCAGTGTGTGTGTTCTTTCTAGGAGATTCTCTTTTGCTGAGCTTTAAATTAGCCCGAATGATGGATGAATCCCAGTGTTACAATACAGATGGGAGCATTTGTCTTTTTTATTTGTCCAGGGATCTTTTCTTTTATCATGCCACCTTTTGCTGTTCAATTCCCTCAACTTATGCATCATTGCTTTTATCTGTATAGACTTTCAGTTCCTTCTAGGGTTATTGTATAAATATGCCTGGATAATTCATTGTTGTTAATATTACTGTGACAGTATCCAGACCTCAACACACACAGGAAAAATCTTCAGTTCTTTTCCTCAAGAACAGTTACAACTGTTAACTAGAACGTTATAATCACGAGATAGGTTTGACAGAATGTTCACAGGTCCTGAGGATACGTATGGTACCCCATGTAATACTGTGCAAAGATTTTCCGCAACTTATTATATTTTCGTATAAACTTTGCTGTCAAGGTTTCTATGCCAATAAAGAAAGAATAACATTTGGTAAGAGATCACTATTTAGAGAAAAACATACTAGAGGCTGCTGGATTTTGCATGCAGCTTAAGGCTGACTCACACGCCAGTGAACGTGAACTGGAACAATGTGTTTCTGGTTGGTTTCAGCCGAGACTACCACCATTATGTTCAAAATGAATTTCTTTGAAAACCTTTGAATATCTATGAATACTTAATAGTAATATCGATTAATATTAAGCTCGCACCAAATTTTTGTGAAGGTTCATAATTTTTCACAGAGACAGCGAGAACGAATCATTTAACCTTGAATTCGAATGACTATTTTTGAAAATATGTGAATTCCAATTTGAATTTATTCAGTTCCTTTCAAAGTAAAAATCGCTTATACAGTCGGCCCCCAACTTACGAAGACCCCTGTGTACAAAATCCCCGAGTTACGAAAAACATTTTCCTGAGTTTCTGTCCCCAAGATAAGAAACAACCCCCTCTTACAAAAATAAATTCAAAATTCAAACGCGCCAATCAAAATTTCACACGACACGCGGGTTGCTCTCTCATTGGCTGTCTATCAACATCCCGCCCCGCTGGCCTCCCAGATAGAGATAGAATGAAGCTTCACGCTTTAGTTTTTCGTTTAGTTTTTTAAGTTGTTTTAATTCAGTAAATGTTGGTGCATTTGAGCTCATCTGGATTTCCGATCTCTCAAGGAATCAAATTAAAGTTGAGTTTGTCAAGCAAGGAATGCTCTTTGAATTCACGTCTTGTGGCCGTGGCCCGCAGCTCGTGCATGAGAGAGAGAGAGAGAGAGAGAGAGAGAGAGAGAGAGAGAGAGAGAGAGACTAATGCTTTAGTTTTTATTTTAGTTTTTTAAGTTGTTTTAATTCAGTAAATGGTCAAGCAGGGAATGCGCTTTGAATTCTTGTGGGCGTGGCCCACAGCGCACGCGCGAGAGGGGGAGAGAGAGACAGAGAGAGACTGAGAGAGGGGGAGAGAAAGAGAGAGAGAGGGAATAACGCTTTAGGTTTTAGTTTTTTAAGTTGTTTAATTCAGTAAATGTTTCGTGTGTGTGTGTGTGTGTGTGTGAGGGAGAGAGAGATAGAGAGAGATAGAGAGAGACAGTGTTGTGTGTGTATGTGTTAATAAAAAATGTTTAATAATGGTTTAATTAATAAATATGTTAATTAAATGGTTTAATATGTTAATAAAATGTTTAAATGGTTTAATAAATAATTTTCTTTTACTTTTAACACACATTTCATACAAAATTGGTGTACTTTTATCATTTTTAAAGGGTTTATGGGGTTTATCCAGTCCAAAGACTGAAGCCTTGGAACGAATTAGGCGTTTAACATGTAAGATGTGAATCCACGCAATACGAAAAGGGCTCTGGAACGGATTAATTTCGTAAGTTCGGGGCCGACTGTACTTTCGAACAAAATCGCTTACATGCGAGTCAGACTTAAAGAAGGAGGTGTGTCTGTGAAAATATCCAGGAGAACTATGGATGGTTCTGGAAGACACAGTAAAACATACAAACTTTACATGAGATGACTACTGTATATGTTTAACATAAAGGGTCATCACATCAGATATTGATGTTGGTTCATTTATTACTGTTAACTATGCTTGATAGATTTTTTTGTGTAGTAATATTATTATTATTATTATTATTATTATTATTATTATTTATATATAAATACAGTCATCCCTTGAATATTGTGGATAATGTAGACCACCCCTGGCCGCGCTATTCAAAAAAAACCACGAAGTAGGAACGCCCCTCTCATTTCTACCACACGCATATGTTTTAGCGTCTATACAATATCAAGATGTGTATATTAAGCGTATATTAAACGTTACACAGTTATATGTATATGTAAATACAGTCGGCCCCAATTTATGAAATTAATCCGTTCCAGAGCCCTTTTCGTATTGCAGGGATTTCGTAAGTAGGGGTCGCATCTTACATGTTAAATTCCCAATTCGTTCCAAGGCTCCAGTCTTTGGACTGGATAAACCCCATAAACCCTTTAAAAATTATAAAAGTACACCAATTTTGTATGAAATATGTGTTAAAAGTAAAAGAAAAATATTTATTAAACCATTAAACCATTTTATTAACATATTAAACCATTTTATTAACATATTTATTAATTAAACCATTATTAAACATTTTTATTAACACACACCTCTCTCTCTCTCTCTCTCTCTCTCTCTCTCTCTCTCTCTCTCTCTCTCTCGATATCTCCTTCTCTCGCGCACTGCGGGCCACACCCACAAGACGTGGAATTCAAATCACATTCCCTGGTTCACAAAATCAACTTTAATTTGATTCCTTGAGGGATCGGGATGCCAGATAAGCTCAAATACGCCCACATTTATTAAACATTTACTGAATTATACAACTTAAAAAAAACTAAACAAAAAACTAAAGCGTTATTCCTCCTCTCTCTCTCTCTCTCTCTCTCTCTCTCTCTCTCTCTCTCTCTCTCTCTCTCTCTGTGGGCCACGCCCACAAGACGTGAATTCAAAGCGCATTTCCTGCTTGACAAACTCAACTTTAATTTGATTCCTTGAGGGATCGGAATTCCAGATGAGCTCAAATGCGCCCACATTTATTAAACATTTACTGAATTAAAACAACTTAAAAAACTGAACTAAAAACTAAAGAATGAAGCTTCCTTCTGTCTATCTGGGAGGCCAGCGGGGCGGGATGTTGAGAGAGCCAATGAGAGAGCAACTCGCGCGTCGTGTGAAATTTTGATTGGCGCGTTTGAAGTTTGAATTTCTTTTTGTAAGAGGGAGTTGTTTTGTATTTCGGAAACTCAAGACAATGTTTTTCGTAATCCGGGGATTTCGTACAAAGGGGTCTTCGTAAATTGGGGGCCGACTGTACTGTAATGTATTACAGTAATGTTTAAATAGAATTTATATACATATTTATAAGTATAAAAACTATATATATATATATATATATATATATATATATATATATATATATATATATATATTTATAAGTGCAGTATAAATAACTTTTAAGTACTGTACTCACCTCTGAGAATTTCTTCTCCGCTTGATATGTGACGACGAGAGACCTGTGCAGTACGATGAAGGTGAAGTGAAGATGAAGTGAAAATGATGAAGATGATGGTTATTGCAAGTCGATCATGCCTCTTTGTCAGATTCGAGAAGCATTGGATCATCGATGTAAGTCGAAGGGGCAGCAGGAGGCACGGTAGGAGCAGGAGGAGGTGTAGAGGCAGCAGAAAAAGCTTCTGCGGGAGGTTTTCGGCACACAAGGAACATGGTGATGGGGCGTTGTATCTGCTGTTTCTTTATCTGTACAAATATGTTTTTCTACAAGGACATGACACCATCAAGGATTGCCAAATTTGATGGCTCTGACCATGTTGTTATCAATCTCCTGGACCCTTTGTTGCAAACTGCGTGCCATATTGAAAATCTCTTGCAGATTTCTCAAAGTTAGACCACGCTCTTCATCCTCATTGTCGTCCTCTGCCTCCTCTACCTCTTCTTCCTCACTCCCCGATTTGGTCATTTCAATGAGGTCCTCATCAGTTAGGGGGGGGTTGAGTGGCACTCGAGCAGTGTGCTGACATCCTCCGTTGTCATGTCTGAGAAGCCTTCAGTGGTTACCGACTGAGCCAGCTTCACGGCCTTTACTACGGCTGAGTGATGAACCTCCTCAGGCGTAAATCCCATCATGGGTGATTTTTTTCGGCCACAAATTTTTCCAGCTTGAAATAAAGTTTTGCCCGCAGCCAGCATACCTAACAACTTCACCTTCTCGTTCACGGTCATCATCTTCCGCTTTTTCTTGGGCTCATTGGATGCCGCAGATGGTGCAGGACGCTTAGGAGCCATTTTTGAGATAAATAAAATAAAATACTGTAAGGAACAAAATGTACAGAAATACTGTAGCGCGATAAGAAATCCAACAAAGCTTGAGAGAACTCGGCATCTTCTGCCTCCCCTCGGGGATTTATTGATGTGTGAGGCTACAGCGTCACGCGTCTAAGCCAATCAGCTTGCAAATGGGAGGTCCCTACGAGTTTCAGCGCGAATTTTGAAATTTTTATGAATATATATATTAAAATACCGCGCGATGCACCAAGATCGCGATACTCAAATCACGAAGTAGCAAGGGATGACTGTATAAGGCATCTTTTCTCCACATTATTTATTTTGACTATTACTGTTTACTCACCAATAAATAAACAAAGTGTTCAAGTGTCTAGAAAGCAGTACAGTGTCATCTCACTCATTTCCGAATCACTTGGTCCTATTAGAATCTACCTCAGCTCCCCCTGAACAATGAAAAGCTTGCCAGACAATTTTAATACTCAGGTTGAACTCGCACTGTGGCATGGTGGTGTAGTGGGTAGCACATCTGCCTCAGAGCAAGAGGGTCCTGGGCTCGAGTCCTAGGCTTCTGAGTACACCCTGAACAGCTCGCTAGACCAATGCAGGGTCAACACACACACACACACACACACACACACACACACACACACACTTTCTCACATCAACAGGCTTTCTGGAACAGCTAATTAGTCTACTACATATGTCTTTGGACTGTGGGACGAAACCCGGGTACTTGGAGGAAACCCAGGTAAGCACAGGGAGAGATGCACACTTCACCCAGAAATTTTTGAGACTCGAGTCTTGGACCTTTTGCTGTGAAGCAAATGGGTGTGTGGTAGGTTTTTTTAATTGTGTTATTTGGGAATTTCCAGATTTTAGGGGTTTCCTGGTTGCGATGTTAATCACAACATAATGATCACTTGCCATGTGTAGATTTTAATGTAGATATTTTTAGGGTCCTTTTTTAGTTACAATAAAAAAGTGATGTAGGACAGCCATCTCTTTGCTGTTTATAAGTTATCATTGTGAGGATAGTGTACAGGAACAAAATGCTGCTGATAGCCTTAAACAGTATCAGGAACTGGTGTACCGTTGTGCTCTAAATAACAGAGGCAACTGCTAGAATGTTTTCAGGAAGAAACTGGCAAAGTGTTTCCAGTTGCCTGGGCCATAGGTTCCTCTTTGGAAAATGTCTGAGATGACACCATAAATGAGAGAGAGCGTCTCGAGAGAATACATGTTCTCTTCATCAGTATCTCCATCAGTTGTTCACACCTTTCCACTGAAGAACAACTTTCATAAAGTAAACACCGCCATTGCCTTCTCACTTCTGTCCGGTTGTTTAGCGTAAGGAAGTTAGCACAATGCACACCTCCTATTTCCTTTTCTAAACAACATCCCTCTCCTCCTATACAGTACAGTATATACGATTTACAAAACTCCCTCCATATACTTTTGTCATTTTAATTGTAAGCCTTTATTTACTTTTTTGGTACGGTCATTGAATGTATTGTTGAGGCGCAGTCAAAATAAAAATGCTAGTCAGAATTGGTCAGCTGTAAAGAGGTGGTGTGTTCCAGCAGGAGTGGACTTGGCCATCAGTTTTAAGAGGTCAGTTATTTTGTATGTACAGAAATAACATGGACTTACAAATATTTCCTTACAGAAAAGACTCTGTGTGAGGAGCCTGCAGCTGTCAACTGGGAAATTCCTCTCTGTTTACCTTAACCAGGACTGCATGGCTGTACAACCAGTTATATTTGATTTAGTTTTTATAGAGGTTCAGACTTGTACCAAGATTGCTAAGGTGAATTGGACATTCACACTGTCTGTCTACCTTTCGGCTTTTTCCCTTTTACTCGGGAGTCGCCACAGCGAATCATCTGATTCACACGTTTTGATTTGGCAGAGGTTTTTACGTCGGATGCCCTTCCTGTCACAACCCTTTTTTTAGCAAGGGATAGAAACACACTGACGGCTTTGCAGCTACTCTTTACGAAAGTCAGCAATGGTTCTTTTACATGCCTCTCACCATAGACAGTGACAGACATAGCCTGCCTTTGATAACCCACTTAGCTGCACTCTGTGGAGAGTGGGACTCGAACCCCCAACCTTTGGATCAGCGATCCAGCGCCCTATACCACTAGACCACCACTGCCTGAGCACTCGAAAAAAAAAAAAGAAAATAAAAAGTTTCTCTGTTTCTTTTCGATATATGCCAGTACACAATCGCACTGTGGTGATGTTGAAGTAGTTCAGCGTTGTCCCATCTTTTTGTCTTTTTGAATTTGAAATCTTTTTGCAATTTTCTGTTTCTGGTAAAAAGTACACAGGTTTTCATTTTTTGTGATTGAGAATCCTGAATATTGGCTTTGTTCTGGGCTGCTGTTTGTGTTGCTGAAAATGACACACTATGCTTTACCGAGCCATTGTGATATCTTCCACAGCGGTGGACAAATAACAAATCCAGTAGGTCGCCAATGGGAGATATAAAAACCCAAATGTGCTTGTCCAGATTAAAATCGATTCACTGGAGCGCGGAATGCAATGATTGTGGCAGAAAAGCGCGGAACGCACTCTATGGAGGAGCTAAGGCGTTTTTACATGGGAAATGGGTCAACAACCTGCAGAAAATTGTACCTTCGGAACACCTTCGGAACGTTCACGGAATGTGCGGAAAAGACACGGAACGATCGCGGTACAACGTCCGAATACATGTGTAAAAACACTTGGATACCTTCGGAACCAATGCAGATTGCAAAGGAAGACTTTTGAATAATTCACGGAACGTTCACGGAAAGCAAAGAACACTCAAGAAACGACTACGGCACTACTACATTTTAGAAGAAAGAGCTACAGAATGATTGCGGAACAGGCAGAATGAAGGTGGAACGTTCACGTTCAACACGGAATGACTAAGGAATGACTGAGGAAAGAATGAGGAATACCCGGCGTAACCACGTTCAACATGTTCAAAAGCACGTTTGCACCTGCCGGAAGCGAAGGAATATATTCGGAATCATACGGAAGGACGCGGAAGATGACGGAATGACTGAGGAACGTTGGAGGATGCTTCTGTGAGTCTGCCGCGCTCCAGTGAAATGGGGGTATTATGTTTTATGATTTGTTTGTATGGTGATTCATGTTTCGCCACATTTGTTCCAAAGTCACTCATTCACTCACTTGCCAAGTTGCTTAATACTACTAGGTTTATGGGGAGGCTGGAGCCTTTCTCAGCCGACACTGGACTAAATTTGGGTACCTCCTGAACAACTCGCCAAGGCCAACACACATAACAATTCACAATCACACCCACACTGATGGGTAATTTCTAACAGCTAGTGAGCCTAATGTGCATGCACGCCTTTGGACTGTGGGAGGAAACACACACACACACACACACACACACACACACACACACACACACACACACACACACACAACACACACAACACACACACACGCGCAGTGAGAACATGCAAACTCCACACAGAATCAAATGTTCAATATTTAAATAAATCTTAATTAACTTGAGTTTTAAAGATTTAGACTCAGCTTTCCGTTACATGGTTGAAGATTTTTAAGTTGTTCCAAAAAAGGGGGCGGAGATAATATTGAATATCAAATACAGAATCGTGATACAAATTGAACTGACACAGATGTATTGTGAGAATATCGTCGTCCTTGTTCAGTCGCCGTTCCTATTATATTTTGTTTGGTCACAATTCTGACAAACTAAAGCAGTTGTAGCTAATCTAATGCAATAATATATTAAGTACATGATTAAACTAAAAGGAAAACTGAGTATATGCTCATCCGATTCTAAAAAAAGTTCTAATAAACAAAGTCATCAAATCATTGGCCTGGATTTTTGCTATAATGTAAAAAATAGAATTCATGCTTTACAAACACAAAGTAATTATGACCACATCAGGCACATTATGCCAGTATGGTGCATCATACAATTGAGTTTTTTTTGATGGTTGAATCTAGTAGAGCTATCACCTACACGATGTGTATATATATATATATATATATATATATATATATATATATATATATATACTGGGGTATAACTAGCTTTTCTAAAACTGTACTAGAGAATGAAGTAATTATATATTTCCCACCATTGTTTCCACTGATTGTCACATGTTGCATTATTTGATTGTGATACTTTTAAGGTCTGGGCTATGAGAGTCAAAATGGCTATTCTATAACATGTGTAATCCTACAACACTGAGGCCTGCTGGGATTGCGATTACTGTGTTTAATTGTCTGAGAAGCTTCACTGATGTGGAAATTTTCAAGTGGTCAGCAGCAGTAAACTGCTGTTTAAGCAATAATGTTGAACCAACGTAATAGAAAACTCTCTCTGTCTGACTCGCTCGCTCTTTGTCAGGTAATATTCAGACATCATTCTGCATGAATCATGTTTGTGTACAATATGTTTGTGCAGTCTAAGCCGTGCATGTTATTCCCCTGCTGATTTAATCGCATAAAAGCAATGCAATTAAATTTATTTCAATTTTATTGATTTTTCAAATTGACATTGTCACAAAGCAGATTTATGTAGTAAAAAATTGCTATATTCATTCATTCATTCATTAATTTTCTGAACCGAGATGGGTGCCAGCCTGCCCATGACCCTAAAAAAAATGATAGTGATTGTAAATATTTCTCTGTGAACCCCAATGAGCAAGCCCACGGTGGCAGTGACGAGAAAAAAACTCACTCAGACAACACGAGGAAGAAACCTTGAGAGGAAACAGATTCAAAGGGAAAATTATTATTATTATTATTATTATTATTATTATTATTATTATTATTATGGATGCTTGTATAGCGCATTATTCATACACGCGTATGCTCAATGCGCATGAGAATATTGTTCTTCTATCCTTTTGATGCTGAGCGCAAAGCAGGAAGCAACAACTCCCAAATTTTAAAATCTATCCTAATTTGGGTGAAACCAGAAAAAAATGCAAACCATGTAGCACACATCTCACTATATGAAGTCCAGATGGTTATCTCAAAACTGCAATGGTAAATGTAATTCTAATCATTTTAGTAAATGAATTTATATCACCGGTAGTGAAAGGTTGTAGAGCAATTTGAATGTAAAGTCAAAATACAAAATTTGTTAATATTTCTTAAATTTTTCTGTTAGATTATGTGCAGCGGAGTGAAACAGTCTTTATTCTTGTTCCAGTGATGTAATGAATAAAGATGCTGTGACTGAAACTGTCGGGCAACAGGTCACCTTGGGATTCATACACATGAGTGCTTGCAAGTTGAAGGCATTTGACCTACTGACATGTTTTGGATAGTTGAAAGAAACTGGAGAACCCGGAATTCCCCTACGGAGGTACTGGGAGAACTGTGAACCTTAGAACAGACTGTAATCCGAGGCCAGGGTTGACCCTGGGAGCCTGTAGATGTGAAGCAGCAATACTACCTGCTTGGAATGTAGTAACGAGATGTATGATGGGCAGTTGAGGACATGAATAAGCAATATATTTACTATGGTGTAGTGAACCATGCAATTACAATCGCCTGACAAGGCGCATCGCTCAGAGCTGTAGTGCATTCTAAAGTTGAGATAAAATGATTTGTTTATGGCGGTGAACTATGCGTTTGTACTCTGTATCAAGCTTTTGTAGGCAGAGTGGTTGGTTTAGCATGTATTTGATTTGTTTTAAATTTATTTTTGGCCTGGCCATGCTAGGAATGGAATTAATGCTGCTCAGATGTAGTTCCCACAAATAAGAAATCAGATAATGAAAGCTTGGCGTGTAAGTAAAATTTGACATGTTTTGAAAGATTGTCCTCAGCAGCTGTACAGCAGACCTGCCGTTCTGAAACCTGACACACACTGATGATTAGATGGTCAGTTATGTGTGACCTTTTTCTGTCTGTGCACAGAAAATTTCTTCTGGTGCCATATTCTCCTGTACTGTGCAGATGAAGTGCAGGGCATGGGGAAGGATGCATAACATGTCAGGAATGGAATATGAATGTGAGCAAAGATTTCACTCACTTATCTTACAAACCGGTTAATCGTCTTACAGTTATGGTGTGGTTGGTGCTTATCTCAGCCAACAGGGCAAAGGTGGGGTACACCCTAAACAGTTCGCCTGACCATCACAGGGAAAAAAAAAAAAACCTCACACAACCATTCACACTCATGCCTTGGGGCAGTTTTGAGCAGTTCATTAGCCTATTGTGCATGGCTCTTGATCATGGGAGGAAACCAGAATACATGGAGGAAACCCATGCAAGCACAAGGACAACATGCAACTCCACACAATAACGCCAGATTTGCTTCTTGGTCTATTGTAATACCTGAGCTCTGAAAGCCCCTCTTAAATAATTCTTCATTCATTTATTTATTCATTCAAGATCTCAACATAGGCAGCATCGTGGTATTGGGGATTGAACCTGGCGTTGAGATAACCTTTCTTTTTACCCGATCCTAATCCCGAGAAAAAATGTTCGTCCTCTTACTTGAGATCACATACAAGTCTTTACTGTTAATCCTATCCAATGCATACTTCAAACATATGAATAAAATTCTGTATTCCAGAGGTTATCTTTTTATTACTGTATTACTACACAAAATACCGGGATCCCTCGCTACTTAGCGCTTCAATTCATGCGGCTTCATTGCATTGCGTTTTTAAAATGTATTTTTTTTTTATAAATATTATTCGAATTAAAAAATAAGAAATTAAGGAAGAATAGGGGAAAAAGTTGAGGAAAATGCCACAAAAACAAGGCCCATTATGCCAAAAAAAAAAAAAAAAAACCCAAACAAACAAAAAACAACCGAAAATCTCCCATAAAAACTAGTCCTATTGTTCTGTGTGTGCACGTATGTGTTTGTATGTGTCATCTTCTTCTCATGTAATACCATCTGCATGTGTGCGTATTTATATTTTATTCACATTTTATGCATTATTTTTTTAATGTTTAATTGTTATTATAAGCATTTATAGCATTGAATCTGTCTGTCTTCCTTTCGGCTTTTTCCCTTTTTACTCGGGAGTCGCCACAGCGAATCATCTGATTCGCACATTTGATTTTGGCAGAGGTTTTTACGTCGGATGCCCTTCCTGTCACAACCCTTTTAGCAAGGGACAGAAACACGCTGACGACTTTGCAGCTACTCTTTATGAAAGTCAGCAATGGTTCTTTTACATGAACCTCTCACCATAGACAGTGAGAGACATGGCCCGCCATTGATAACCCAGTTAGCCGCACTGGGGGGGGACAATGACAACCTTGTGGAGAGTGGGACTCGAACCCCCAACCTTTGGATCAGCGATCCAGCGCCCTATACCACTAGACCACCACTGCCCCCTATAGCATTGAATATGTCTGTCTGTCTGTCTTCCTTTCGGCTTTTTCCCTTTTTACTCGGGAGTCGCCACAGCGAATCATCTGATTCGCACGTTTGATTTGGCAGAGGTTTTTATGTCGGATGCCCTTCCTGTCACAACCCTTTTAGCAAGGGACAGAAACACGCTGACGACTTTGCAGCTACTCTTTACGAAAGTCAGCAATGGTTCTTTTACATGAACCTCTCACCATAGACAGTGAGAGACATGGCCCGCCTTTGATAACCCAGTTAGCTGCACTGGGGGGGGGGACAGTGACAACCTTGTGGAGAGTGGGACTCGAACCCCCAACCTTTGGATCAGCGATCCAGCGCCCTATACCACTAGACCACCACTGCCCCCTATAGCATTGAATATGTATTTATCGATATTATAGACACATATACATGTACGTATACAGTCGAAGGTGGAGGGGGGGAGTGATCCTACTTCGCAGATTTTGATGGTCGTGTGGGGATCTTGGTCCCAATTAATTGCAGAAAGTGAGGGATCCCAGTATATTATCAAAAAATATTATTTTAATATAAAACTCTATAGCTTTTAGAGGGTGACAATAAGTTTAGGTCAGAAGAGCCTCCTTGGTGTTTAGCTGTTGATGCAGTGTGATATCAAAAGCTCCACTGTTGTCACGATACAATCTTAAATCCAAAAACAAATAATCACGCATATTTTCCTGAAGTGCCAAATTAAAAGACAGAGAATTCATTTATAAAAATTATGCTTTCATATCACATGGGAGTGAGCTCATGACCACAGTTAGAAAAAACAGCACATTTCAGGACTTTTTTATGTAATAAAAAACTTTTTTGTTTACCTGATTGAAAATCAATGCATGCTTTTAATGCCCTGGCTTGAGCACGCGGAAACACTTTCATCTGCTTTCTTTTTGTGTACAAGGCTTTCAGTAAATATATGGAATAATTTTATTAGAAGTCCAGAAGCTAAAGTGTAACCCATTAGTGTGAGGGATCCAGATTTTTTTCTTTCTCAGGCAAATGCTTCCTTTCAAAATAATACCATTCTTTATTTTGGCTGAAACTCGTAGACTTTAAATAAAAATTACATTGCCTGACAAAAAGGTCACCCAGACTAATATTTATATAGATCACCTTTAGTCTTGATCACAGAGTGCAACTGTTTGCCATTGTGCCTTCAGTTGTTCAGGTCGAAGCAACATTATGCAGCAAGAAAATTAAATGAACTGAATGATCAAGTTATTACATCAATACACTTTTTCTTTTCTTTTTTTTGCTTGCACAGATAAAAATTGGGGCTTAAATGAAGATATATTTCTCTTTTGATTCTGGTTACCTTCAAGATTTCGTTCTCATGTCGAAAGAGGGGATTTTTCATTGCCACTGTCACCATCGGCTTGCTCATTACAGATGTGCAAGATTTATGGTGCAATGCAAGTCTTTGGATTACATTCATTAATTCATTCATTCATTTTCTGACATAATACATTAGTATTACGTATTAGTATTACGTATTAGTATTAGTATTAGTATTATGGTCACAAAAAGGCTGGTGCCCATCTCAGCCGACTCTGAGTGAATACTGGTGCACCCTGGACAGCTTGCCAGGCCATAGCAGGGCATGAACATGTTGACAGCTCGGCAGCTAGTCTTGACGAAAATCAGCAATGGTTCTTTTACATGCCTCTCGCCTGTCGAGATGGCCTCACCAATCGCCTGGCAAGCTGCTCAGGGTGTACTCTTCCCGCACCCAGAGGCAGCTGAGATGAGCACCAGCCTCCCTGCGACCCTAATTATGATCAAATGGTTCAAAAAATGAATGAATGAATAAACTCCAGGAGAATGAGAAATTATTTTCACTTGTGAACTGACTACACAGAGTCCTGACCTTTAACCCTGTTGAGTCTTTCGGATGTGCTGGAGAAGACTTCATGGAGTGGTTGAATTTTATTGTCGGAATAAAATATGCCGGAAATTCCAGTTTTCCCAATACTGAATTAACTATGTTTGTAATTCGTATAGATCCGTTGAAATTTCTCTCTCTCTGGGGGGGGTGTTTGTTAGAGGTGCTTGTCTGCTCGGATCGGCGCAATCTACCATGCAAACTGCCGTGTGGCTGTGAGTGCACGTTGAATCACGGGATTACATAGCACATAGGGATTACTGAGATTGGGCATTTTCGTCAAGTTCGTCAAGCATTTTTTCCATTCGGATGCACACATTTCCGTCAAGCATGAAGAAAGCCCATTCGAATACAGCAACAGTCTTTCCCAGTATTCCTCATTCTTCGGGCCAAGTTATAACGATGCTTTTGATTGACTCATCGTAACTGCCCATCCTATGAAAATGCAGCTATTATAAAACCTGTTGTTTCTATGAGCCTTGCATGCACATGCTGCCTAAAATACTGCATTATCGCTAGCAAGAACCATAAATACTGTCAATATGAAGTTTTTATCGGAAGGCTACAATGCAAAAGAATTGGAAAAGACATCCAGATATATATGGCGGTGGGAATAGCTAAATGAGTGTAACAAAAACGGTGACAAATGGGGGATATGGCTTAGAAAACCAGACATCTCTGGAGTTGTTTTTTGTGATTGTTGTTCCAAGATGATAAAATATAGGACCAGCAGGAAGAAGTGACTGAAAATCATGCTGATGAGTCTAATCACTTCAAAAACAAAAAGAGCATTCAGAGAAATCAGGGATTTATACCCAGTCGAACTTTTAATGTCAGATTGTACCATTAGCTAATATAGTGTACTATGATTCCAATAATGCAGCCGTGAGGGCAACTTTAATGATGATTGAGGGAAGTGTGTGTGTGTGTGTGTGTGTGTGTGTGTGTGTGTGTGTGTGTGTGTGTGTGTGTGTGTGTGTGTGGGTGTGGAGTAGGGAGGGGGGGGTAAAACTGGGCACATGCCTCCTGGAGTGCCCAGGTTAGGGCAACATAAGGGGAGATTATGCTCAAATTTTTTGGCCCATGATTTAGTTGTACATTGAAAATAGGAACTTTTGTCAGTTGCACATATTCAAGATCAAGATTTGTAGTATCTTATTTCCTCAGTATGAAACACTGTGATTAATAAATATTCCTGTTATGTCTGCATGTAAATACTTTTTCTTTGTTAGGTTTTCGCTGGTTATACAGTGTATATACATAGGGGGCAGTGGTGGTCTAGTGGTATAGGGCACTGGATCGCTGATCCAAAAGTTGGGGGTTCGAGTCTCACTGTCCACAGGGTTGTCACTGTCCCCCCCAGTGCGGCTAACTGGGTTATCAAAGGCGGGCCATGTCTCTCACTGTCTATGGTGAGAGGTTGATGTAAAAGAACCATTGCTGACATTCGTAAAGAGGAGCTGCAAAGTCGTCAGCGTGTTTCTGTCCCTTGCTAAAAGGGTTGTGATAGGAAGGGCATCCGACGTAAAAACCTCTGCCAAAATCAAGCGTGCGAATCAAGATGATTCGCTGTGGCGACTCCCAAGTAAAAGGGAAAAAGCCGAAAGGAAGACAGACATACAGTGTATATACATTGTAAAAAAGTGTTGCAGCAAAGAAAGTGATCACTTCATTTCAGCTGAAATTTGTTTGACTGTTTGACATATTTTGACTTTTAATTATAAAATTTCATTATTGTGCATGAATAGATGAAATGTTACATTTGATATGAATTTGTAGATTATATGATTATATATTATTGTAAATGTTGGTAAAAGATTGCATGAGACACAACCATTTTAACTTGCAATTTAGAACCTCCCCACTGCACACTCAACTACGCCTTGCATTTTCAGGTTTTTCAAAATTTTTAACTTGCGCCCGTGTGTGTGTGTGTGTGTGTGTGTGTGTGTGTGTGTGTGTGTGTGTGTGTGTGTGTGTGTGTGTTGATCATGTTTTCTTAGCAGAGTTATAATCTTACGAATGTTTATGGAAGGTTAAAAGCCTGAGTCAAGAAATAAAGCATGAAACAACAGTAACTCCGTTCTTTACACGAAAAGCATCATGGTAGATTCAGCTCCATAATAGCCAATGGGAGGGAGCTGGGTCATCCCTCCTAGCCAATGGGATGCCAGTGGGGCGGGATGTTGGGAGATAGCCAATGGGAGGTAGCTGTGTCATCCCTTGTAATCAATGGGATCCCTGTCCAAGATGGCATCAGGTGGACCTGTCCAAGATAGCGCTCTAGTGAAGGCGACATGAACGACAGCTCAGTTGTTGGCCAATGGGAGGCCAGCGGGGCAGGATGTTTGAACGTCATTGATGGGAAAGCAGCTCGTGCATTGTTTGAATGGTGCGTTTTATTGTTTGAATGGTGCGTTTTAATGTTTGAATGGCGCGTTTGAATTTTTAAGATGGCACTTTCGTAACGTGAACTTGTTTCGTATCCAGAGACAAAAATTTTAGGAAAATGCTTTTCGTAACCTGCATTTTTCATTTGGTGAGACTTTCGTAAAGTGAGGTACCACTGTATTTAGTTTGGCTTATGTGCATGGTTCTGAAATGGAGGAGAAAACCAAAGCACCCTGATGAAACCCACACAGGCACAGGGAGAACATGTAAACTCCACATGGAAATGTTTTCATTAGGCATGGAGCCCGAACCCAGGGCCTTTCTGTTGTAATGCAAAAGTGATAAAAAAAAATACACCACTATGTTGCCATGTCCTGAATTAAATGTTAAATGGAGATTGATTAACTGAGAAAATTTCGCTCATGCAATCTTTTTCTCCAGTATAGACACCATATCTAATGTGCACATACATTGTGACACTGTCAGACAATTACAAGCGGGCACTTTGGGGGTTAGTGGCTTGTGTCCGGACTTGTATTATGAGGCCTCTGTAGCCTTGAGGCATGGATAGACATCCATACTGGTCATCTTTCCTTGGCTACCATTCTGAGTAGAGATGCCAGGCATTTTGTCATATTTGGTTATTTAACACTGGGTCTCGGTCCCACCCATGGAGTCTATGTCACAAAGTGAGCTCTTTGCTGCCTCTAGCTACATAATTTACTTTCACTGAATGTCTTGTACTTTCATTAACTAATATTTTATCACATTGCATTTGCTTCAGATCTCATCCATGCTTGTTCTATTGACTGCCATTGACAACTAAATGAAATCTGGACCTGTATCAACACTTATATCATTGTATATCCAGCACATTAGAATATATCCAGCGGAAAGGTAGCACGGTAACACTTTATAATGATGCACAGCACCTGGTGTCTGCTCTATATCTGATTCCAAAAAGAAAAGAAAATTTCACTCTTCCCCAAACATAATGTCTTTAATATAAGTGTCTCCACTGCTGGGAGGAAGGAAATGCATTGTATGGCATTCTGGGACTTTCCAACTTTAACGATTCCTTTTGCGTCACCAACAAAAAAGTAGTATTTAATAGTAAGAAGATTTGGGCACAGATTCAATATTCCATTCTTTTAGCAGCTGAAAGAATGGTCTTTGAGAAACGGATGTTGATTGTAGAGAGGTGGGGGATGGGGTGCCGGGCATACTTAGCCTTCTATCAGAAGTAGTAGAGACTTCTTTTCTCCAATCGTTAAGTTCTGCTTAATAATTGATGTTTCCTGAGACACCAGTCTCTGCTGATTGCAAATGTATTAGTAGCCTTTCAAGCCAACATGGTCTACAGAGCCTTTTTGTGAAATAGCCTCAGTGCTTCAAAGAATTCTTGTTTACCAACATAGGTTGGAGCTGATCAGTGGATTACTGCAATGTGTCTGGACCAAAAAACACAAATGAATGCAAAGAGGTCTGAAATATTCCCTGGTAATCAGAAATTCAGGCATCGGCAGCATCTCCATCCAAAGATTTTGGATTGGCTCCCACTGACTCCATTTTTTGGGAGAGACTTGGCAAAACATCACAGCAACTCGGCTTCATATCCACTGTGAAAGGATGGGTCACAAATAGTTTTCCCTGACTGGTAATATACTGCATTTCTTTGTGCATACTACGGCAGTGGTCCAACAGGAAATAATGGCACACTTACTCAGTAACAATAGAACATGCTTGATGGTTCATTGATAGAGATATGTGTAATTATTAAATAAAAATATAAGCAAGCATAACAGGGAATGTTTTTATAGCCTTGTCTCAATACATAATTTATCGGTGTCTGCTTACAGAACTGTGTTAATTACATTAATTTGGTGTCTGGCTTCTGTTGTGTGTCTGTTAGCAACATAAAAGCCTGCCTCGCCTTCATGAGCACTCACATAGTACATATGACACAACAGGGAGGAAAACATGAAACATTTACCATTACCATACCGTGTAATCTGATGATTTTAAAGTACAGACCTTTGAGGGTCTAGAAAGCTTTTTAGGGTGTAGTGCACTTTCACCAGTGTTGGCTAAGATAATCTCCAGTCTCCCCTTGACCCTAGTAGGATTAAGTAGCTTGGCAAATCAGTGACAGAAAGCGAAATTCAGTTAAAGATTTTGATTTATTTAATGTTTTTTTTTTTTGTTTTAAAATCTTGACACAAACACACACACACACACACACACACACACACACACAAAACTCTCTCTCTCTCTCTCTCTCTCTCTCTCTCTCTCTCTCTCTCTCTCTCTTTGAGTGCGTGCTCTGCCAAATGCCGACGGAGCTTTTGAGACGGGGTGTTGTATTTAAAGCGGAATTACCTGTTTGAAAGATCTGAGGTCCAGATTCAATATTAACTTGCTTTCTCAAGAGATCAGAGGTCTTGTGGAGCTGCCCACTTCCATGTACAAAAATGCTTCGTGGCCCAATGCGGAGCTTTTGAGATGGGGCGCAGCTCATCCGGACCTCCTTAAATAAGCTGCAATGAGTACACTCATGCGTCGGTTTTACGGACGTCGCTTTAACGGATTTCAGATGCAACGGACAAAATCTGTAGCTTTTGACTAGTCCGGATCGTCCGGACGCGGGTCATTGTTTCCGAAAGTGACCGCCAGATGACCAGACTGGCTTGAAGAAATCTCGCGCATTTAAATCTATTCATCTATTTTCAGTGTCACGTCACTGTGGCGCGAACCGGAGAGCCAATCCTTTCTGTACGCGGGCAGGTCCGATACCTTGAAACACTAATTTTATTGGACTCACACGCTGCAGTGTTTATGTGACAGGAAGCGAGTCCCAAGTTTTGGCAATCAGCTGCTCTGCGGGTTGAAGTTTTTCCATGTCTGTCCATTTGTGTTTGCTTGCCAGCTGTGCTTGGCTTCATGGAAATGAGCTGATCAAAACGAGGGAAATTTATCTCTTTACTCAAAAACAACACGCGCAGTCTGTGGCTGTTATAATCCTATAAAATTAGAGTTTGAAGGTATCAGATTCACCCGCATACTGGCGTACAGAAAGGATTGGCTCTCCGCTGCGCCACAGTGACGTGGCATTGAAAATAGATGTATAAATTTAAAAGCGTGAAATTTATTAATCTGTTTTTGTTTTACTTGATGGCTTTTTTTTGTATCTTTATTTAAATGACAGTGAAATTATGTATTCATTATTCTGTTAAGAAAGGCCACCTGATTTATCTGAGAGCCAGATACAATCATCAAAACAGCCACATCTGGCTCGCCAGCCATAGGTTTCCGACCCCTAATATATACTGTATATATATATATATATATATTGCTCTCAGATGATTAAATTTTAAAATGTGGGGTTTTTTTTTTTGGCACTCTTAGACAAAAAGGTTCCCGACCCCTGATCTTATGGTGTACATTTACAGAGTCTCTCTCTGTCTTCCTTTCGGCTTTTTCCCTTTTACTCGGGAGTCGCCACAGCGAATCATCTGATTTGCACGTTTGATTTGGTTTTTACGTCGGATGCCCTTCCTGTCACAACCCTTTTAGCAAGGGACAGAAACATGCTGACGACTTTGCAGCTACTCTTTACGAAAGTCAGCAATGGTGCTTTTACATGCCGCTCACCATAGACAGTGAGGGACATGGCCCGCCTTTGATAACCCAGTTAGCCGCACTGGGGGGGACACTGACAACCTTGTGGAGAGTGGGACTCGAACCCCCAACCTTTAGATCAGCGATCCAGCGCCCTATACCACTAGACCACCACTGCCCCCTTACCCAGAGTAAATATTTCCATTTGCAGATTACATATTGTGCTTAAGTAAAAGTTTTTCGTGACGTAATCGTTGAAATATATGGAATCGGTAACTTCGGACAATCGGATACTTCGGACCCCTGTGCCCTATTAGTCCATTAAACCGAGGCATGAGTGTACTCTCAAATCTCTCAAAACTCACGAAACTCATGAACTAAGATAAGATAAGATAAGATAAGATAAGATACAGCTTTATTAATCTCACAATGGAGAAATTCACTGTTACAGGCTCTTGAGGTACTATCAGTAGGGGGTGCAAAAATAGATACAAGTACGAACATACACACATACATATATAAGTAAATAAATAAATAAAACTAACAGTACATCTCTCCTTTATGTGTGTGACAAACAAGCTTATGGGTACAGTACTATGGAGATTCAACTCCCTTCTGGCCAATGGGAGGCCAGTGGGAGGCCAGCAGGGCGGGATGTTGGAAGACAGCCAATGAGAGAGCAACTTGCGCATTGTTTGACTTTTTGAATGGTGCATTTTAATTTTTGAATGGCGCGTTTGACGCTTTTCGTAAGAAGAGGTCGTTTTGTATACAGAGGGCGAAAATTTATTTCGTATTTCGAAAAATTCTGGATTTTTCGTATTCAGGGGTTTTCCTGAGTAGAGGGCCGACTGTATTGTTAATTAATTTATTTAATCAATTATACATAATTGTAATATTGATAAAGCAGCTAGTCTGCTAATGGTGTTTGATAGCTGTGCTATCTGATGATTAAAGTTTAAACCCACTTTAGACGGTTATATTTAATTAATTCATTCATTCATTCATTTTCTGAACCATGTAATTAAAATTAGAGCCAAGGGGAGGCAGGCACCCATCTCAGCAATCTCCAGGTGAGAGCAGCACCCTGGACAGCTTGCCAGGCCATCACAGGGCACATTGGTAGTTTGTTCCTCAAAATACATTAAGCAAACTGCATTTTTTGTTGTTGCTGTTTTATTTTCCGCTCAATCTTTCTTTAGACAGCTCATGTTATCTGCCTTGTGCTATACCTTTTAAACAATGCATTGTTGCTACAGATACAGTACAAAAACTCTCATACTAACTATAATCTTCTGATAACCGTTTGCTCGTAGTATGGGTGTGGGGTTTCTAAAGCCTGTCTTTGCGAACACTGAGCACCCTGAACAGCTTGCCAGGCCGTCACAGGGTAAACACACATAGAACCATTCAGACTCACACTCACATATAGGGGGCAATTTGGAACAAGCGAACAGCTTAATGGGTATGTTTTTTGACTGTGGAAGGAAACTGGAAGACTAAGAGGAAACCCACACAAGCTCAGTGAGAATATGCAAACTCCACACAGAAGTGCCCGAGTCAGAGACTCGTGCTCAGGACCTTCTAACTGCAAGACAGTCATGCTAATCACTATGCCATAGTGCTGAATATTGAGTCACTTTCTAGAGGGTTGCACAGGACATAAACATACAGATATCGAAGAATTGTTTCTCACTTCACTGTGATGTAGCTATGGGATTACTTTGCTGACTCTACTGTAAAGAGTTAGAATTTCTGCCTCAACAAACCATGATGTACACTTTAAATTAGCTATTTTATCTTTGATCAGTGTATTTCATTAATGAACATATTTTCAACTTTTATAAATTGCTTTTTTATTCCATGGATTCCAATGCCTTTAATAGCTGTGCCAGAGAAGAAAAAAACAAAACAAAACCGTGGCATACTCAAAGGTATGAAATGCAGTGCACTACATCATGCCAGTGGCTGCGACACCAAAAAAGGAGTGAGTTTCTCACTTGTGCTTCATCATTTTGGCTGCAGTGATTATTTCAAGAGGGGCTGGTTAACTTTAGAGCTGAGACCCTGTCTCCCATTCAGAGATTTTCATCACACAAAAATTCTAACTGAAACACGTCATTTACCCATATATGAAAGAGCACAGAACAAATTCTGGTTTGTTCCCATACTCAACTTCTGCAGCTTTGTTTACATTTCCTGCTTTGACTAGGGTTCAATGTAGGAATTTTTTATAACGTGGGAAAATATGATGGAAGGGAAGTAGAAGAGCATGGGACAAGCCTCGAGTGGGAGGCCCTCAGGGACCAGTGTTAAGTGTAGCACATTAGCTATGACCAGTGATGGCCCATTTCAGTGGTCGGTAAGCTGTACATGATAAACTAATTTCATTCCACGTGAGGACAGAAGTCATTTACATGTAGACATTTTTAAATGAAAAAAGAAAATTGCCTTCTTGCAACTTGATTTCCCAATTGATACCAATTATACTCAAAAGCTGGATTGAAAAGATTAACAGTTAAAAATTTAATTATAAATTAACAGTTCTCGCAAGTTTGCTTATTAGGGATACACTTCCCTCCATAATTATTGCCACCCCTGTTTAAGATGTGCTATTTAGCTTATAATATGCATATATAAATTCAGCCGTGAAGGGGGGCACAAACAAGTGTCCGTCCTCACGCCGGTCCCAAGCCCGGATAAATGCAGAGGGTTACGACAGGAAGGAAATCCAGCGAAAAACATTTGCCAGAAAACAAAATGCAAACCGTAAAGTCAAATTTCATACCGGATCAGTCGAGGCAAGGGGTTAACAACGAGCGCCATCAGTGCTGTTAACCAACAGGGTGCTGGTGGAAATTGGACTACTGTTGGTCGAAGAAGGAGACGTCGAAGAAGGAGAGGCGGGAGGTGTGTCCATAGGCAGAGAGAGAAGAGAAAAAGCATTAGTCTAAGACTGAGAGTAGGGACTTTTGAATGTTTGAACTTTGTGTTAAGGAGACCAGGTGGAAAGGTAGCAAAGCTAAAAGCTTAGGAGCGGGGTTTAAGCTGTTTTTTAACAATGTGGAAGGGAAGAAAAATGGTGTCGGAGTCATCGTGATGTCAAGAATGTTCTAGAAGTGAAAAGAGTGTCAGACAGAGTGATGAGTCTCAAGTTAGAAATTGAAGGTGTGATGTTCAATGTTGTTAGTGCTTATGCCCCACAGGCAGGATGTGAGCTAGAAGAGAAGGAGAGATTCTGGAGTGAGTTATATGAAGTGATGCAGAGTGGTCATTGGTGCAGACTTCAATGAACATGTTGGTGCAGGCAACAGAGGGGACGAGGAAGTGATGGGCAGGTTTGGTATCCAGGACAGGAACGCAGAAGAACAGATGTTGATATATTTTGCAAAAAGGATGGAAATGGCTGTGGTGAATACTTTCTTCCAGAAGAAACGGGAGCATAGGGTGACTTATAAAAGCGGAGGTAGGAGCACACAGGTAGACTACATCTTGTGTAGGCGATGTAATTTGAAGGAAGTCAGTGACTGCAAAGTAGTAGTGGGTGAGAGTGTTGCCAAACAGCATAAGATGGTGGTGTGCAGGATGATGCTAATGGTAAGAAAGGTGAAAAAGGCAAAGGCAGAGCAGAAGACAAAGTGGTGGAAGCTGAAAAAAGAAGAGTGTCATCTTCAAGGAGGAGTTGAAACAGGTTTTGGGTGGTCAGGCAGTGCTTCCAGATGACTGGACAACTACAGCTAATGTGATCAGGGAGACAGGTAGGAGAGTACTTGGTGTGTCCTCTGGAAGGACAGTAGATAAGGAGACTTGGTGGAGGAATGAGGAAGTGCAGGAGTGTGTACAAAAGAAGAGGTGAGCTAAGAAGAAATGGGACATAGAGAGGATCGAAGAGAGTAAACAGGAGTACAGGGAGACACAGCGTAAGGCGAAGGTAGCGGTGTCAAAGGCCAAACAGAGGGTGCATGATGACTTGTATGCTTGGTTGGACAGTAAGGAGGGAGAAAATGATTTATGCAGGTTGGCACAGCAGAGAGATAGAGATGGGAAGGACGTGCAGCAAGTTGGAGTGATTAAGGACAGGGTGGGAAATGTATTGACTGATTACAGAAGTGTGCTGGGAAGATGGAAAGAGTACTTTGAAGAGCTGATGAATGAGGGAAATGAGAGAGACAAAAGAGTAGAAGAGGTGACTGTTGAGAACCAGGAAGTAGCAAAGATTAGTAAGGGTGAAGTGAGGAGGGCATCGATGAGGATGAAGAGTGAAAAGGCAGTTGGTCCTGATGACATACCGGTAGAGGTATGAAAGTGTCTAGGAGAGGTAGCAGTATATTTTCTGAAAGGAACATTCAACAAGGTTTTAGAGAGTGAGAGGATGCCGGAGCAATGGAGAAGTGTGCTTGTGCCCATTTGTAAGAACCAGAAAGATGTGCAGAGTTGTGGCAGCTACAGAGGGATAAAGTTGATGAGCCATACGATGAAGTTATGGGAAAGAATAGTGGAAGCTAGACTAAGGGCAGAGGTCAGCATTTGTGAACAACAGTTTGGTTTCGTGCAAAGAAAGAGCACCACAGATGCAGTGTTTGCTTTGAGGATGTTAATAGAGAAGTACAGAGAAGGCCAGAACTAGCTGCATTGTGCCTTTGTGGATCTGGAGAAAGCATATGACAGGGTGCCGAGAGAGGAACTGTGGTACTTTATTGCATGAGGAAATCTGGAGTGGCAGAGAAGTATGTAAAGGTGGTGCAGGACATGTATGAGAGATGTAAGACAGTGGTGAGGTGTGTTGTCGGTGTGACAGAAGAGTTCAAGGTGGAGGTGGGACTGCATCAAGGGTCAGCTCTGAGGCCTTCTTGTTTGCTATCATGATGGACAGGCTGACAGACGAGGTGAGACAAGAATCTCCATTGACTATGATGTTTGCAGATGACATTGTGATCTGTAGTGAGAGCAGAGAACAAGTGCACGAAAATCTAAAGAGGTGGAGGTATGCCCTGGAAAAGAGAGGAATGAAGGTTAGCCTCAGTAAAACAGAATACATGTGTGTGAACGACAAGGACCCAAGAGGAACGGTGATGTTACAGGGAGCAGAGATAACGAAGGTGGAGGATTTTAAGTACTTCGGCTCAACAATCCAGAGCAATGGAGAGTGTGGAAAAGAGGTGAAGAAGCGTGTGCAGGCAGGTTGGAATGGTTGGAGAAAAATGTCCGGTGTGATGTGTGATAGGAAGGTATCGGCAAGAATGAAACGAAAAGTGTACAAGATGGTGATGAGGCCAGCGATGTTGTATGGTTTAGAAACACTGGACCTGAGGAAAAGACAGGAGGCAGAGCTGGAGGTAGCAAAGATGAAAATGGTGAGGCTCTCTTTGGGAGTAACGAGGATGGATCAGAAATGAGTACATCAGAGGGACAGCACATGTTAGAGGTTTTGGAGACAAAGTCAGAGAGACTAGATTGAGATGGTTTGGACATGTACAGTGGAGGGATAGTGAGTATATTGGTAGTAGGATGCTGAGGTTGGAACTACCAGGCAGAAGGCCTAGAGGAAGACCAAAGAGAAGATTTATGGATGTGGTGAAGGAGGACATGAAGGTAGTTGGACTAAGAGTGGAAGATACAGAGGATAGGGCGAGATGGAGGCGGATGGTTTGCTGTGGCGACCCCTGAAGGGAAAAGCCGAAAGGAAAAGAAGAAAGAAGAAGATTTAGCTTATAATAAATTGTTGTTGTTGTTTTTTTCTTCATACAGTAATATCAGACCAAAATGAAAAAGAAAAATCTAACCTTTAATGAAAGTGCATTTATTCAGTGTAAAAATCCCAAATTAAGAAATAATTATTTTACTTCAAATCATGTGTGCCACAATTATTAGCTCCCCTGATATTAATACTTTATACAACCCCCTTTTTGCCAACAAAACAACACCTAATCTTTTCCGATAATGTTTCACAAGATGGGAAAATACAGAAAGAGGGATCTTGGACCATTCCTCTCTGGACAGTCTCTCTAAAGCATCCAGCGACCTGGGTCCTCTCCTCTGCTCTTAGCTCACTCCACAGGTTTTCAATGAAGTTGAGGTCTGGAGACTGAGATGGCCTTGGGAGGAACTCGATTATGTGTCTGGTGAACCATTTCTGTGTAGATTTGGCTACATGTTTAGGGTCATTATCTTTCTGAAAGATGCAGAAGTCCAGCAGAGGCCACCAGATTTTGATTTAAAATGTCCTTGTATTTCAATGCGTTTATGATGCCATGCCCCCTAACAAGGTTCCCAGGGATTCTGGAAGACAAACATGCCCACAGCATTATCTATACCCCCCCATACTTCACAGTGGTTAAGAAATACTTTTCTGCATACTCATCATTTGTATTCTTGTCAGACCTACTTAGAGTGTTTGTTGCGAAAAAGTTCTATCTTGGTCTCATTTGACTAAAGCACACAGTCCCAGTTTAAGTCCCAGTACCGCTTAGCGAATTCCAGACATTTGTGTTTATGATTGTGAGTGAATAAAGTACTTTCTGTGCATGCCTCCCAAACAGATTGTTGACATATCGACAGGACCTGATGGTTTTTTGGAGACTTTGTGTCCCCAAGATGCTCCCATTTGTTGCAACTCTTTAACAGTGAGCTTTAGGGAACTTTTTACATTTTCTTACCATCCTACTCACTGTGTGTGGTGGTAAAATGACCTTGTCTCCTCAATTAGGCTTGTTTACCACTGTTCCAGTTGTTTTAAACTTCTTAATGATTCCTCGGACAGGCGAGGGTCGATTTTCTTATCGCCGTTGCCTGACTTGTGAAGGTTGATACACATCTGCCTTACTTCAATGGTGTGTTCCTTTGTGTTTCCCATATTGAAGAGTGGATAAAAGAAATGGCCTCTGTGCCACATCATATTTATACTGCAGAGAAACAGGAAGTGATTAATTACTAATTAATTATGTTTCTAGATACTTTGATCAATTTTGTAAACTACTGTTGAAATGACAAATACTTCAATTACATTTATTTCTTAGGAACAGGTGATGTTATGAAAAATTATTTCTTAGTCAGGGATCCCCCTCCCTCTAAAATTCTTTGAGTTGAAGGTTACAGGGAGTCCTCGGTTTACGCCGGTCCCAACTTACGCCGTTTCGTGGTTACGAACGTGCCCCCATAATATTACACATCATTACGTCTTCGCGGTTAGGTAAACAAACGTGAACTGGTTTCGGGCGCGCGAGGCGGAAGAATACGCTGTGTTGTGGGCCGATGAAGACGGCGTCGCTTCCCTTCGCTCAGTCTCAGTACTGTAATATTGTGCGTCATTACGTCTTATGCGGTTACGTAAACAAACGCGAGCTAGTTTCGGGCACGCAAGGCGGAAGAATACGCTCTTGTTGTGGTTTTGGGCCGAGGAAGATGGCGTCGCTTTCCTTCGCTCAGTCCCGGTACTACAATATTACGCGTCATTACGTCTTGTGCGGTTATGTAAACAAACGCAAACTAGTTTTGGGCACGCGAGATGCAGCAATCGTTGGCAACTTTTGAGGCTCAGGATCCCAACTTGGAAAGGTTCACTAGGGTTTCCAGAGGCATCATGGATTTGATGCAATGCTACAAGGAGATCTTGGATGAGAAGAGGTTGCTCTCTGTTCAGTCTAACCTGGAGCAGTATTTTAAGAAGGTAGAGATTCCTGCAACAGATCCTGTAGCCTCTACCTCAGCTGCATCTACTACTCCAGGCTCACCTGCCTCAGCTTCTCCAGCACAATAAGCCTGTCTCTCCCTCCCGCACTGTATTTCATTCTTGTGGTAAGGAATTGTTTTCTCTTTCTTAATACTTTTTTATGTCATTAACTGTTACATTTTATTATAGCACTGTACCTACAGTACTTTTCAGTATATCTTATGTTATGTTCCGACTTACACTGAAAATCGGGTTACATCGTGCCTTAAAAACTGATCAGCATCGTAAACTGAGGACTCCCTGTATATTTTTCTACAATTTTCAGTGTGAGATAGCTTCTGCAATAAAACTTGAATTTATTTTAAATCTTTTAACACATCTTATCCAGGGGTGCCAATAATAATGGAGGTTAGTGTACAAGGTATCTACGATTTATAGGGAAATGTTTAAAAATCACAAGTTTAAATTCTTATATACTCATTTGTTGAACTGCTGAATCCAAGTAGGGTCGTGGGGAAGCTTGAGCTTACCTCCAGACATACCAACCACTACGCCTCTGTGCCATCTTCTTATTCTAATTCTTATTTTAATGTTATGAAATATTTTTTTCATTTATTTCTTTATTATAAATTGGTTGATTCTTTTATTAATTAAATTTATTGTATTCATTAATTTTATTCACACTAAGATCACAACTAAGATCTTTGTCAACTCAGGTACACCCTAAACAGTTCAATTGTCCATCATAGAGTCAACACACACACACACACACACACACACACACACACACACACACACACACACACACACACACACACACACACACTCAAAACCATTCACACTCACTCTCACACTGAGAGTCAATTTTGAACAGCTAATTAGCGTAATATGCATATTTTTTGGATTTGGGAAGTACCCATGTATCAACAGGCATGCCCAAAAGAAACTACACACAGAAATATTCTCTGACCTTCTTGCTGTGAGTTGGCATGCTAACCACTATACCACCGTGCTGCCCTGTGTATTTAACCTGCAATCTTTAATAGTTATATTTAGTACAGCATCCATCATTCTCATGCCATTATTTTAATGCTTATCTTATTTACATTAGAAGTTAATCTGTGGCTGATCCACTAATATTCACCATGTGGTAACTCAAAGTGATGCTCTTTCCTTTTTTGTCCTATTTACTTACACAGAATCAGTAGCATGCAGTTCATGACTGTTGGGTCTGTTGGATTCTCTTACTCTACTACACCTGATAGTAAATTATTTGCCATGTAGAAATATTATTTCTACCAAAACACTGATTGATCAGGTTAGTGATTTCTGGCTGATATTATTTTCAACACAACTGTACCAATGGTAACCTGACCTCAGGATCAAAACAGGGAGTCCTGAACTATGAGGAAATCCACTTCACTGCACCATGTCCCAGGGGACTCATTTTTGTTGTAATTTCTGTCATAAAAATAAAAAAAAATTCTGTCGTGAAAAAAAAGTGTGATTTCACTGTCTATGGTGAGAGGTTCATGTAAAAGAACCATTGCTGACTTTCGTAAAGAGTAGCTGCAAAGTCGTCAGCGTGTTTCTGTCCCTTGCTAAAAAGGGTTGTGACAGGAAGGGCATCCGACGTAAAAACCTCTGCCAAATCAAACGTGCGAGTCAGATGATTCGCTGTGGCGACTCCCGAGTAAAAGGGAAAAAGCCGAAAGGAAGACAGACAGAAACACAAGTGGCTACATAATGTGTCCCAATGTTTAAGGAATCAGATCATAATCTTTCAATGTGAATGTCACTCACACCTGCTAGAAGTTATTTTTAGACCCTTCATGTCAGTTATGTATGATATCCCTGTGAAATAAATTGCACACCTGTCAACCCCTGACTGAGCTCTTATTAAAAGTACAGTAAACAATGTACAATAAATAATAACATCATTCTTAACAAATAATTTACAATAACATCAAATGATATGTTTTATTAAAAAAAAACCTTTATGAGAATCACTGCAGAATAATCACATTTTAGGCAAAAGTATATTTTAAATGGGTTTCTGGTTTTTTTCTATTCTGTAGTGTGTGTGTGTGTGTGTGTGTGTGTGTATTGTTTGTATACATTTGCATTTATCTTTATGGAACTCGGCAGACACCCTTAATCCAGTGCGGCTAGCATTTTTATCGTATTTGTTCCCTGAGCACCACAGGGGCCAAACATTGGGACATTGGAAGTTTGGTGGTCGTGGGGCCTGAAACCCTGAGTGTCTGATCAGCAAGCCAAATCCAGTCCATAAACATGTCCCAGGTTTACTTCATGAAGACTGTGTAAAAAAAGTAATGCATGCCAAGATGTCAACCCAGAATTAACATTGTTAATTCTCGGTTGACGACAAAGAGTAAAATTCCAATTTTAAAATATCTATTAGCATATCAAAACATTCACATGGTCAGTCTAAATATGATTTTTTTTTTTTTTTTAAATATCCAGAGTGTATTCACGTTGTCTTTTTTTTTCAAGTAAGAACAATGATAAATCACATTAAATTCTCTATACTGTGAAGTCGGAATTACCGGTATGGAGCAGTCAAATGCTTTGCTAACAAAGCAGCAGCTAACAAGAGTTGCACAATTGAAATAATAATAATAAAAAAATGTATCAGCCTAAACCTCGTCAACTGAGAATTAACAAGGTCTATCAGAGCCATGTTGAGCATTTAAGATCATTCCAGCTCAGGAACTTTGGTATTGCAATTATGTCTGATTTCTCCCAGTCTAAATTATGACTAGTGAGGGCGTTCACATTCAAATGATATTTTATTTACGTTGGCAGTTTATGTACAACTTCTGAGTGAGCAACTTTAGTTCACTATAATTCGAGTAGCACCTGAAGGTGGCATCTGACCTCAATATTTATAAAACAGTGCTGAATCCAGCTTGCGCAGAAAGAACTATTTTTTATGTAAAAGGAATAAGATATGCTTGTGTGTATGTGTACACTGTACAGAATGGATGCCCTGAGGCTGTGTCCCAAATGCCAATGTTTGATCATCCCATTCCTCCAAGAATTTGTTAGAAGTGACACCTTTGGACAGTCGTTGCCTATTTCAGGATTAACTAGCGTTAGCGTACATTAATTAGCGTTAGCGTACATGATTATTGCACGGGACGCAAAACAAATTTGACTCAACACAGGAAACCTCACCCGGCCCGGAAAGGATTCACAGATTGATAGCTCTTTCTTGTTATAATATCTACATGTGTGTGTGTGTGTGTGTGTGTGTGTGTGTGTATGTATATATATATTTTATTTAATCAAGAGAGATTCGTCAGGACGGTCGCGCTACAGAGTAGTCTGAGGATGATGAGTATGAGGATGATGATGATATCTGAAAGTGGTCGTGTATTATTGAATAAAGCAGGAAAACGCTGCAGTAGGGAATAAAATTCAAGGGATACACCGATCTATTATTTATTTATTTTTTTAACGAAAAAAGAACAGCAAAATGAAATGGACAAACATAAGACAAGGACAAAAAAAAAACCTAACATACACATATACAGACAACTTTGAAAAAAAGGTCACATGCATCATGTCACATGAACGAAACGGTAGAAGCCATGGACGTCATTGCAATCTGTTTATATATATTTAATCCTTGTTTTTTCCCATACAGTAAAACCTCCGCTGACGAACGCTAAAGCTCACGAACTTTTCGCCTCAAGAACATTAAATTCGCGAGCATATTGTCTCTGCTGACGAACTAGTTTTCGGCGGACGAATCAAACCACGCGGTCGAACAGCGCCACGGTGGCGGCCACGAGAAGCTGACGCACGCTCACGGCGTCACAGTTCGTCACCCACTTTCTTTGAGTGCGGAAGTGGTTTGTGTTTGCTAGACATTTTGGACCATATTGGTGTACTTTTGCTATTATGGGACCGAAAAAGACCCCACCACAGGCGGAGATCATTGAAAAACACGAACGAGGTGTGCATTTGTGTGACTCAGCGTCCCAGTACCAGTACGCTAAGTCTACCATTGCTCCCATCCTTAAGAACAAGGAAGCTATTAAGTTGTGTGTGGCTAAGGGCGTTTCCAAACAGTAGGCGTTTCCAAACACTCCTTCCAAACAGTAAGTCCCTCCCTCCCTCCTCCTCCCACTCCATTCCATCAAGCCATCAACTACCATCACAAAGGTAAATAAAACCACTTTATTATACAGTACAGTTTATTTCTTTAATTACAATACAATAGCACATTTATTATACATAAAATAAGGTATATTTTTGTGTAGTTTTAAGGCTTATTTAGTAGAAAATTATGTTTTATGGGGACCTGGGAACGGATTATTCTCATTTTAATGGTTTCTTATGGGAAATAAATGTTCGGAAGACGAACTTTTCGCCTCACACACACTTTCTGGGAACCAATTATGTTCGTGAGCTGAGGTATCACTGTATTAAGTTAATAAATTGTGTTTATATACATAATGTACATTACATGTATGACTGAATATGATGCAACAGGTTTGTTTATTTATTTATTATTTTCTTTTTTTTTAAATAAGAAGTTGTACTACTTCTTCTTCTTCTTTTCCTTTCGGCTTTTCCCTTCAGGGGTCGCCACAGCGAATCATCTGCCTCCATCTCACCCTATCCTTTGCATCTTCTTCACTCACACCAACGACCTTCATGTCCTCCTTCACCACATCCATGAATCGTCTCTTTGGTCTTCCTCTGGGCCTTCTGCCTGGTAGTTCCAGTCTCAGCATCCTATTACCAATATACTCACTATCCCTCCTCTGTACATGTCCAAACCATCTCAATCTAGCCTCTCTGACTTTGTCTCCAAAACATCTAACATGTGCTGAAGCTGTATTACGTATGTTATTATTTACTTTTACGAGGGAGATTACCAAAAGAGAGGTTTGGTAGATAACTCTATAGCTGCTCTAATGTAAGTGAGAGTGGATATGCTTTGTTAAGTGTTACTATAACTCAAATGAATGATGTTTTGGTCATTAATAAAATAAAGAGAAGGAAAGTACTGGATTGATGTCATGAGATAATTTTCAGCTTTGAGATGGTAACTGTATTTGAGTAACAGCTTCATGTCTTTAAAAATTTGTTTCGACGCATCTCTGGTCTCATTTTAATAAAAACCTTTTGTAAGATCAAATGTTTGTGTGCGACTGCAGCTAATCCTTTTTTAGTCAAACTCTTCCTGTAGCAGCAGCTGCACGAATACAGTGTTTATGCTCATAGTTAGAGATATGACACACTAACATTAGCTCTTGCACTTCAGAAAGCTCTTTGGCGGTAGAATATGTATATTGTTGATTTGTGGAACCACAGAAACGGCAAAATATTTGCATGATTATTGAAGGAGCCTGTTGTTCGTTATTTTGTTACAGTTGATTTATCTATTAAAGGAAGTTGGAGCTTTACAGCTGGGGTTGTGGATTTCATCTAAAACCTGTTCTCATGTCCACATGAAATCATTGAATATTGTTTCAGAGGTTTTAGAAAAGTTGTCAGGTTCTAAGCAATAACAGTATGAATTATGGCTTTATTAACAATAGATAGAGCATCTGCTACCGCTGCAGAATTATTATGGTAAGGATATGCAACACTGAGGCCAGTGATGTTGTATGGTTTAGAGACAGTGGCGCTGAGGAAAAGACAGGAGGCAGAGCTGGAGGTAGCAGAGATGAAAATGTTGAGGTTCTCTTTGGGAGTAACGAGGATGGATAGGATCAGGAATGAGCACATCAGAGGGACAGCACATCTAAGACGTTTTGGAGACAAAGTCTGAGAGGCGAGATTGAGACGGTTCGGACATGTACCGAGGAGGGATAGTGAGTATATTGGTAATAGGATGCTGAGCTTGGAACTACCAGGCAGAAGGTCTAGAGGAAGACCAAAGAGACGATTCATGGATGTGGTGAAGGAGGACATGAAGGTAGTTGGTGTAAGAGAAGAACATGCAGAGGATAGGGTGAGATGGAGGCAGATGATTCGCTGTGGCGACCCCTGAAGGGAAAAGCCGAAAGGAAAAGAAGAAGATTGTTTCCTCAAAGCAAGACGGTTCTGGGTTTGAGTTCTCTGGTTTCAGCTAACTGGTGTCTTTATATGTGGAGTTTGGATGTTCTCTGTGTACTTCTGTGGGTTTCTTCTGGTTGATTCAGTTTCCTCCCAAAGCTCAAACGCATACAGAATAGTTCAACTGGCGACTCTAACTTTCTCATAGGTGTGAATCAAAGTGATTGCTGGTTTGTCTCTTTGCCAGCCTTCAAATAGATTGACAGCCTGCTCAGGGTGTACACCGCTTTTCCCTTGAGGTCAGTTGGGATTGACGTTAGCTTCACCACAAGCCTTACAGATATGATTACATGTAGGAATGTGGGATTCATAAACATTACTGTATTACCTAATCAAGTAACTAGTTATAATTATTTTGTAGATATCATGTGATAAACAGTATCCTGGTCTCTCTCTCTCTCTCTCTCTCTCTCTCTCTCGCTCTCTCTCTCTCTCTCTCTCTCTCTGTCTTCATCACATGACGTACCATGAATGGCTTCCTTTTTTCATTCCCAACTGCTGCCAATTACTCTCCTTTGGCCTTTCTTCTCTTGTCCATACAGAGAGAAAAAGAGGGTCACTCATTTGCTTCAGTCCAAAATACTACGAGTCTGTTCTCAGCAGAGGCAACATTGGAGTAAATCATCCAAAGGAAAAAGGTCTTATACTTGGGTCACTGCTACATTACAGCAGCTGAAGTGTGAAAAGCTGCTTTATTCATGTTTTAGGGGATTTTAAATACAGCACAAGGCTGCAGACAGTTGAAATACATCACGTAAATTAATTTATTTTGTTCTAATCTACACTCAGGTGATCTCTGCTTTGCTGTATTGTGTAATGTCCATCAGTGCCTTTAGTTCATGCTCCATCAGTACAACATGAAAGAAAATTGATTTGTTGCTGAAAATGCCTGTGTAATGCACAGCATCATGTTTAGGGTTGCTGCAGGTAATATTCTTAGTCTTCACTGGAGGCAAAGCAGGTTTGATGGATACAACAGAGCATGCCAGTCCTGAGCTAAAATCACTAATGCACAGGAAATGCTATTGTTGAGGAATACTAATTAAATTTCTTAAATGGGTGGCTATCCTTCACAGCCAGTTTCCATCTCACAGCACTGGCTGAAGGGAAGGATGGCTCAATTTTCATTTTTGATTGTAGGCTTTAAAAAAGAGCAACAACAGCTGCAAATATAATATGATGAGTATAATTTCTAATCACTGCCTGCTATATTCTATATAGTCCAGTTTTATATTTGTCATCTAAAACAATTGGAACTACAGTCTAGATCGTCGGAGCTATAGGCTACTTAAAGGTGGGGGTGGAATTATATTTCCAGGCAGCGACATGAACAGTGGGTCACTATAGTGTGGTGTAAATCAAGCCTTTATTCTTTCTGAGGAGTGACAGACTTGAATGGTGCACATTAATACACATATGGGTGGGCTCATTGGATTCCACTCATAGCATTTCCCCTCATCTGCTACTTATCACTTCTTGTTGTGCTTTCACCATATCAAGCATTTGTTATGGGAATGTTGTCAATTTTTACATAATCTAATATGAAGTTAATGGCCTATTTAAACCTTGTGGTTGACTGACTATGTGTGTGTGTGTGTGTGTGTGTGTGTGTGTGTGTGTGTGTGTGTGTGTGTGTGTGTGTGTGTGTGTGTGTGCGTTTGTGTGTGTGTGTCTCTGCAGTCTGGGCCAAGTTGGAGGTCAGTGTGGAGGACAGAAGAGAGGTGTTACTGGATGAGGTGGCAGAGATCCCTTGCATTTACAACACAAGTGGGTCTTCAAGTTCACCAATGATACAGTGGTTTGCAGTAAGTAATTTATTTATATATGTGTTAATTTCTTTTCTCCAGAGCAAGAATCAAATTCAAAGAATCAAAAATTCTGACAAAAATAGCATTTTTTTTTAAATCACCTTTGACAATATTGCCCTCATATGTGTTTATTCTGTTTTAGAAAACGGTTGGTGGCAGCAGAGTGCGGATTCATTATAAAGACGACATTGAAGAAGTCGAAGTTCCAGGCACATTTTTATCAGGGAGGATCCGTGTCTCTTACTCGCAGGAAGGCATGATGGGAAACTCGATTCTGACCATCAATGCTGTGCGAGTCCGTGATGAGCAATATTTCATCTGCCAAGTTAACATGGATGGAAGCAGTGAGGAGGGATACACTCAGCTTCTAGCATTCAGTAAGACAAATCTGTCCTGCAGGAGTAACACCACTTCATTAAGAGGAGCACTGGCAACTTGTTATACACACGCACGTGATAATGAACATTACGGGGGAACCCAACTAGAGATGTGTTAGAAAAGTGACTGACAGTAATTGATTTTTTTTTTTTTTTTGCAATCTTTTTGCAAATTTTGTAATTTGCATTAAGATGCTTTGCGACTCCACAAGAAAGAAAATATTTTGTAGCCTAAATACACACACACACACACACGCACGCACGCACGCACGCACACACACACACACACACACACACACACACACACACACACACATATATATGTCTGTCTTCCTTTCGGCTTTTTCCCTTTTACTCGGGAGTCGCCACAGAGAATCATCTGATTCGCACGTTTGATTTGGCAGAGGTTTTTACGTCGGCTGCCCTTCCTGTCACAACCCTTTTAGCAAGGGACAGAAACACGCTGATAGCTTTCAAGCCTACTCTTTACGAAAGTCAGCAATGGTTCTTTTACATGCCTCTCACCATAGACAGTGAGAGACATGGCCCGCCTTTGATAACCCAGTTAGCTGCATATATATATATATATATATATATGCGAAAGACAATTTTTACTGATTTGCGAGAATTTTGTGATTGGTTTGCTGTCAGTTTCTCTGTCCTCCATTCACTTTTTTTTTTTTTTTTTTTTTTGCTTTTTATTCTCAAAACTCACTTTTCTATTGTACCTTTAATGTGACCACCTCCGAAGGAATCAAACATGACAGACTGCAGAAAATATATTGAAATACAATTGGTACCTCGACCACAATTCGTTCCAGAATCGAATTCCTATTTGGTCAAATTCTGAATCCGCTTGTCCCAATATAAATAATGTAAATGGTCTTAATCCGTTTCGTCGTCTTTTGAACAGAAGTTAACAGCACCGTAACTCCTACCATAGGTCCGCAAATTTAATGAAAAATTGTTGAATACAGTACACTATGTTGTGGTCTGTATTGTGAGAGACTGTTTAACTGTACTGTGGTTTTTATTTTAGTGTGCTATGGTCTGTGTTGTGAGAGACTCTGGTTTTGGCGGTTCTAACGTGCTCTCTCTATGCATGCAGGCGCTGGAGAGGGGCGTGGCTATCACACATGGGTGGAGTGTTAAATACACACCTGATTTCAGTCAGCAATCACTGGGCTATAAAGACAAGCAGCGCGCTCCTCCTGGTGCTAGAAGATTGCCCCTCTTCCCCATGATCTCTCTGGCTCTCGGCTCTGTGCTCAACCAGTTCACTTGGTTTATGACTGCTGTGTTTCTCCGCATCTCTAGCTATGACTAGGATTTCCCCGTGCTCTAGTGCCTTCCCTGTGAACAATAAAGCGCATCCGTTTTCCTCACACTCTGTCTCCTGCATTTTTGGGTCCGGCTGAATGTTCCTGGCGTCACAGAATCTTCTAGTCCTTCTCTGACGCCACGGAAATCATAAACTAAGAGAACTGGTCCAGCACGGAGCTGAGATCCAGAGAGATCACAGGGAAGAGGGACAATCTTCTAGCACCGGGAGGAGCGCGCTGCTTGTTTTTATAGCCCGATAATTGCTGAGTGGAATCAGGTGTGTGTGTGTTTAGCTCTCCACCCGTGTATGACAGCCACGCCCCTCTCCAGCACCTGTATGCATAAATAGCGAGAGAGAGTTAAGAGTCGTCAAAACCACAGTCTCTCCCAACACAAACCATAACACACTAAAATAAAAACCACAGTACAGTTATAGCATAAGAACAATAAAGATAAGAATTTTTACCTTTGTGGTGATGAGCAGTTGGCATACGTAAATGTTGGAGAGGGAGACAGGAGAAAGATCCCCTTCCATAACAACTTCAAGTGATTCAGCCAAAGGTGTTTTTTTCTCTTGCTACTCACTTTGGCATGGATGACTCTTCTTCAAGATGTTCCTTTCTTTTCTTGATGAACATTTGTAACGTGGCTTGTTTCTGCTTTCTTTTCAAAACCTTATGGAAGTGGCTTATGACCTTCTAGTTAAAGGTTTTTACAGCAATACATAGTATCAAAAACCTCCGGACTTTCGGAAAGCGTGTATTTCCCTTCCCTCTCGGTGTTTTTCTCACGCTTTTTTAGCATTCGACTTCCAGATTTTGGTCGACATCTGGGACAAAAAAAATCCCGGATCCCAACTACTAGGTGCTCACCTTTGAGTCCTCGAGGGGGACCCTGGTGGCCCATGTCCGGGCAATTGGAACTGTGTCCTTCTATGTTTCTCTAAAGAGGTCTTTTGAATGGTACTTTGTCTGGACCTTCTCCTAGGACCTGTTTGCCTTGGGTGACCCTATAATGCCCAAGACAAAATAGCCGTACACAAAATATATTGTGCAAATTTTTGAGGCCACCTGTAATAATTAATATAAATGTAAAAAATTTTGTCCATGGATTCATATACCATTAAAGACAATGCGTCTGTCAAAATTAAAAAATAAATGTAAATTGTGATTATATAAACAAGAAACAGAAATCTGGAACATTGGATATGATGGACTGGCCATGATTCTATATTGAACTCCTCAAAGGTGTCGTCCAGAAAATGTCTTTTCAAGCAGTTGCAGACAGTTTTGAAGAACTAAAACTGTAAAAAAGAAAAAAATTGTAAAAGCAATACCAGCATTATTACTTTTATGAAAGCCATAGAGGCCACATTTTCTGTTATTATCTGTCTTCTGTTGAATTTTGCATTTAACATGTCAAGTATTTATCTTTTCTTTCTTCAACTATCAATCACAAATAAATATGAATTATAATAAACCTAAATATATTTGTAATTAAAAAGTATAACAGGTTGTATATCCGTAATAACATTGTGTCGTTGACATCATCTTATCAGTAATTAATGCTGTAAACACTGTAGCCAGAAATAATGCTCCTCTAATTATGTATCTCAATTGTTTCTCCTTTAGAACCACCTTCTCTCCCATCTATTGTGGGAGAACCTTATGCCATAGTTGAAGAGAGTCTGAGTAAGGTAATGGATTGCATAAGTGTTCACATGGTTAAATATAGTGTAATGACATCAGCAGAAATGTGTTGCATGTTGATAGCACAACAACAGGTCTGAGTTGATAGGACTGAGAGTGGCTTGCACTAATACTTTTGTAATTTAATATTAACAACTAATATTACTAGAGCTACTATGGATTACTTTACATACTAATATACAGGTGTGGAAAAAATGATATTACTATACTTCATTTTTTAAATCATTATCTCTATGTATGACACCCATCTGATTCCCGTTTCTATCGTAAACGTCCAATTAACTTTTGAACTAAGGTTAAATAAGGAAATTATTTATGCCAAATTTTCTCTAAACAGAAAAAAGTAAAAAAAGTCACTGCTATGATTATTACTGTCCACTTGCAGTAGGACCACTTTGGATGGAAAAAACACTACTAGTCGTACCTTATATTTAAGTCGTTATTTGAGTCGTTAAATTCTGGCATTACTGGCAGACTGATACAGTGAGATTGCATGCACAAAATTTCAAGCACAGCAATTCATAAAAACAAGATCGAGCAGCAGACTCTGGAGGCAACAAAGTTACAGACTGGTAGAGGGCAGAAGCAATTCTCCACTAACCAGGATGATCACCAACTCAAAACAGACTCCTTTCGGTGTGGCTAATGTACTGCACAAAAAGCATTAAGTGCCAGAAACAACATCACCATTGGTACATGGAATGTGAGATCCCTAAGAGCAACAGGGAAGGTGGAAGAACTTGCACATGAAATGAAAAGATACCACTTGAATATTCTCAGAATCTGTGAGGTATGTTGGAAAGGATGCAGGGAGACATCTACCGCAGAAGGTTACAAACTCTAGTACAATGGAAGTGAAGACAAACATGAGCATGGAGTTGGATTCCTCATCCACAGAGACACTGCGAAAGCCATCATGGGTTGTCGTCCAGTCTCTAGCCAACTCATGACTCTCTGTTTGAAGGCATTACCTTTCAACACCACTATAATCCAAGCCTGTGCTCCAACAAGTGACGACAATGATGAAGAGGTTGAAAATGTCTAGAACCAGCTTCAAGAGGTCATTGACCAAACCCCGAAAAAAAACATCATCATTGTCCAGGGCGACTGGAACGCAAAGATAGGAAAAGAAGCATTCAGAAACTGGAACGGAAGAGCAGGCCATTATTGCAATTCTGAGACCAAAGAAAGAGGCTTAAGGCTCTTAGAATTCGTCAGCTACAACAACCTGAAGGTGGTGAACACATTCGGTCCACACAAACCATTCAGATGCTGGACATGGTACAGCCCAGGAGGAGACTACCACAACCAGATTGACTACATCATGGTCAAATGACGCTTCCAATCTGGTGTTAATATGAACAAGACCAGGAGCTTTCCATGTGCAGATGTTGAAAGTGATCATGATCTTGTACTGATGACATTTAGACTATGCCTCCAAAGGACAAAAAACAAGGTAAACGTCAGGATCAAGTTTGATCTGGAGAAACTCAAGGATCCAAACATTGGTGAAAGATTTCGAGCAGTGATAGGAGGCAAGTTTGCTCCGCTGTTAACCCTGGACATGCAGGATACCAAAATGGACACTGTCATCAACAGCTTTTACATTGCTGTTACAGAAACAGCCACTGAGATCCTTGGCAAGCACATACCAGCCAAAAAACCCTGGGTCACAGACGACATACTCAAGCTCTGCGATAAACGCAGAGAACTGAAGAAGGTGAAGAATACGACAGAAGGCACAACATTCTACAGAGAAGCCAACAGGCAAGTGAAAAAAAGGCATGAAAATGGTGAAAGAGTCTTGGATTGATGTCCAGTGTCAAGAGATTGAATAAAACCTACAGAGAAAGAACAGCAGGACAGCTTACTTGTGAAAGATCTAACAATTTCTAAACAAGGGAGATCTACTATCATCCAAGATAAAAAAGGGAACTGTCTCACAGAGCATTAAGACATCTTAAAAAGATGGACAGAATACTGCTCAGAACTCTCCTCACACCAAACAATGGGAGACCCCAAGGTTCTGGATGTTCCACTACCAACCAACACCGATAGCCACCCCATCCTATGGGAAGAGGTTCAAGCTGCAGCGGACTTGCTGAAGAAAGGCAAATTGGCCGGAGTAGACAACATTCCATCTAAGCTTGTCCAAGCAGCAGGACACGCCATGATAGACATGCTACTCACCATCTGCAATAACATCTGGCAAATGGGAGATTGGCCAATGCCCTAATCCCTAATCATTACTCTCCCAAAGAAGGCAATTTACAACTATGCCAAAACTACTGCACCATCAGTCTGATCAGTCATCCAAGCAAGGTCATGCTTAAAATCCTTCTGAGCAGATTGAAACTACAAGCTGAGGAAATTATAAAAGAGGAACAGGCTGGCTTTAGAGCAGATAGAACACAACCAAGCAAATTTTCAACTTGAGAATACTCTGTAAGAAGTACCTGCAGCATCAACATGACCTGTACCATGTTGATGTGGACTTCATGAAGGCGTTTGACAGAGTTTGGCATGCAGCCTTGTGGACAACCATGAGATTGTACAACATCAATGCTAACCTAATCAAAACCATCTACGACAAGGCAACCAGCTCTATCTACCTTGACAAAACATAGGAGACTGGTTTTGAACTACAGTTTAAGTACGGCAAGGTTGTCTCCTCTCCCCCACTCTCTTCAAAATCTTCTTGGAGAGAATAATGGGTGACGCACTTGACGACGATAGAGGAACAGTGAGCATTTGAGGCAGGACAATCACCAGCCTACGCTGATGATATTGATGGCCTTGCGAGAGAAGAACAAGAGTTGATTAATTTCGTCACTCGCCCTGAAGACGCCTCCACAGCATATGTCATGCAAATCAGTGCAGAACCCCCAACTCTAGGATCAGTGATCCAGCCGGCATTACCACCAGGCCACTGCTGCCCCTACCACAAGATTAAGACCCTGTCATTACCTGTATAAGCTCCACACCAGAACTTCACAGAGAATCTTTGGGATATGATAAAGAGGAAGATGGATGGTCACATGCCAATAAACAATGCTAAGCGGGTAGATATATTTTTTGCGTGCAAGGAGTGGCATAAAGTCACCCAAGATCAATGTAAAAGGCTGGTGGAGAGTATGCCACTCCATTTGATTAAAATGTCAAGGTTGTCCCACCAGATATCTGAAATCATCCGAAGTTTAAACATTATTTTGTTTAAATTTTAATTTAACCTTAATTTATTCATTACTAAATGTCTGAAAACATCGCTTTCTTTTTTTCTTATTTTGGACCAGTTGTCATTTTCTGTATTCAAATACATTAAGTGGCAATAGTTTTACCTGGAATTTCAAGGAAATAATGTCAGTAGTTTATGAAATCTATAAAAATTGTTTGTTTCAAAAACACATACATAAAAATAGTAAAATCTTGGAAACGGGTCATTTTGCAGTGGACTTGTAATTGTTTTTTTCTTCTTCTTCTTCTTCTTCTTCTTCTTTTCCTTTCGGCCATTCCCTTCAAGGGTCGTCACAGCAAATCATCTGCCTCCATTTCACCCTATCCTCTGCATTTTCTACTCTCACTCCAACTACCTTCATATCTTCCTTCGCCACATCCATAAATCTTCTATTTGGTCTTCCTCTAGGTCTTCTGCCTGGTAGTTCCAACCTCAGCATCCTACTACCAATATATTCACTATCCCTCCTCTGTACATGTCCAAACCATCTCAATCTAGCCTCTCTGACTTTGTCTCCAAAACATCTTACATGTGCTGTCCCTCTGATGTGCTCATTCCTGATCCTATCCATCCTCGTTACTCCCAAAGAGAACCTCAACATTTTCATTTCCGCTACCTCCAGTTCTGCCTGCTGTCGTTTCCCCAGTGCCACTGTTTCTAAACCATACACCATCGCTGGCCTCAACACCATCGTGTACACTTTTCTTTTCATTCTTGCCGATACCTTCCTATCACACATCACACCAGACACTTTTTTCCAACCATTCTAAACTGCCTGCACACGCTTCTTCACCTCTTTTCCACACTCTCCATTGCTCTGAATTGTTGAGCCTAAGTACTTGAAATCATTCATCTTCTTTATCTCTGCTCCGTGTAACCTCACCGTTCCTCTTGGGTCCTTGTCGTTCACACACATGTATTCTGTTTTACTGAGGCTAACCTTCATTCCTCTCTTTTCCAGGGCATACCACCACCTCTTTAGATTTTCGTGCACTTGTTCTCTGCTCTCACTACAGATCACAATGTCATCTGTAAACATCATAGTCCATGGAGATTCTTGTCTAACCTCGTCTGTCAGCCTGTCCATCACGATAGCAAACAAGAAGGGGCTCAGAGCTGACCCTTGATGCAGTCCCACCTCCACCTTGAACTCTTCTGTCACACCTACAGCACACCTCACCACTGTCCTATGTTTCTCATACATGTCCTGCACCACTCTAACATACTTTTCTGCCACTCTGGACTTCCTCATGCAATACTTGAGTTCCTCTCTCGACACCCTGTAATATGCTTTCTCCAGATCCACAAAGGCACAATGCAATCCCTCTGATCTCCTCTGTACTTCTCTATTAACATCCTCAAGGCAAACACTGCATCTGTGGTGCTCTTTCTTGGCATGAAACCAAACTGTTGTTCACAAATGCTGACCTCTGCCCTTAGTCTAGCTTCCACTATTCTTTCCCATAACTTCATTGTATGGCTCATCAACTTTATCCCTCTGTAGTTGCCACAACTCTGCACGTCTCCCTTGTTCTTAAAAATGGGCACCAGCACACTTCTCCTTCATTCCTCTGTCATCCTCTCACTCTCGAAGACCTTGTTGAATGTCCTTGTCAGAAAATCTACTGCTACCTCTCCTAGACACTTCCATACCTCCACTGGTACTGCCTTTCCACTCTTCATCATCTTCAATATCCTCTTCACTTCACTCTTACTAATCTTTGCTACTTCCTGGTCCTCTACAGTCACCTCTTCTAGTTTTTTCTCTCTCTCATTTTCCTCATTCATCAGCTCTTCAAAGTACTCTTTCCATCTTCACAGCACTCTTCTGTCATCAGTCATTACATTTCCCTCTCTGTCCTAAATCACTGTAAATTGCTGCATGTCCTTCCCATCTCTAGTTTTCTGCTGTGCCAACCTGTATAAATCGTTTTCTTCCTCATTAATGTTCAACCTATCATACAAGTCCTCATACACCTTCTGTTTGGTTTTTGACACCGCTACCTTTGCCTTACACTGTGCCTCCCCTTTGCCTTACGCTGTGTCTCCCTGTACTCCGGTTTACTCTCTTTGGTCCTCTCAATGTCCCACTTCTACACACTGCTGCACTTCCTCATTCCACGACCAAGTCTCCTTGTTTACTTTCCTTCCAGAGGACACACCAAGTACTCTCCTACCTGTCTCCCTGATCACATTAGCTGTAGTTGTCCAGTAATCCGGAAGCTCTTCCTGACCACCCAAAGCCTATTTCAACTCCTCCTTGAAGACAACACGACACTCTTCCTTTTTCAGCTTCCACTACTTTGTCTTCTGCTCTGCCTTTGCCCTATTCACCTTTCTCACCATCAGCGTTATCCTGCACACCACCATCCTATGCTGTTTGGCAACACTCTCACCCGCTACTACATTGCAGTCACTGATTTCCTTCAAATTACATCGTCTACACAAGATGTAGTCTACCTGAGTGCTCCTACCTCCGCTTTTATAAATCACCCTATGCTCCTGTCTCTTCTGGAAGAAAGTATGTACCATGGCCATTTCCATCCTTGTTGCAAAATCAGTCAACATCTGTCCCTCTGTGTTCCTGTCCTGGATATCAAACCTGCCCATCACTTCCTCGTCCCCTCTGTTGCCTGCACCAGCATGTCCATTGAAGTCTGCACCAATAACCACTCTTTCACCTCTAGCGGTACTCTGCATCACTTCAACTAACTCACTCCAGAATCTCTCCTTCTCTTCTAGCTCACATCCTGCCTGTGGGGCATAAACACTAACAACATTGAACATCATCATCATCATCATCATCTTCTTCCGCTTAGTCCAGGGTCGGGTCGCGGGGGCAGAAACCTTAGCAAAGAGGTCCAGACATCCCTCTCCCGAGCTACTTCCTCCAACTCTCCCGGGGGGACACCGAGGTGGTCCCAGACAAGCCGAGAGACATAGTACCTCCAGCGTGTTCTAGGTCGACCTCGGGGTCTCTTCCCGGTTGGACATGCCCGAAACACCACACCAGGGAGGCGTCCGGGGGGCATTCTGACCAGATGCCCGAGCCACCTCAACTGGCCCCTCTCAATGCGGAGGAGCAGCGGATCTACTCCGAGCTCTCCCCGGATGACGGAGCTTCTCACCCTATCTCTTAGGGAGAACCCCGCCACCCGGCGAAGGAAGCTCATTTCAGCCGCTTGTATCCGTGATCTTGTTCTTTCGGTCATTACCCAAAGCTCGTGACCATAGGTGAGGGTTGGAACATAGATCGACTGGTAAATTGAGAGCTTCGCCTTGCGGCTCAGCTCCTTTTTCACCACGACGGACCGGTACAGGCACCGCTTAACAGCAGAGGCTGCAGCGATCTGTCTGTCGATCTCTCGCTCCATCCTTCCCTCATTCGTAAACAAGACCCCAAGATACTTAAACTCCTCCACTTGGGGCAGGACCTCATTCCCGACCCGGAGAGTGCATTCCACCATTGTCCGACTGAGAACCATGGCCTCGGACTTGGAGGTACTGATCTTCATCCCGGCTGCTTCGCACTCAGCCGCGAATCGCTCCAATGAGAGCTGGAGGGCCCGACTTGATGAAGCCAAAAGGACAACATCATCTGCGAAAAGCAGAGACGATATCCGATGGCCACCAAACCAGAACCCCTCATCGCCTCGACTGCGCCTAGAAATTCTGTCCATAAAAATTATGAACAGAATCGGTGACAAAGGACAGCCTTGGCGGACTCCAACTCCCACTGGAAACGAATCCGACCTGCTGTTACCAATACGGACCAAACTCTGGCTCCGGTGATACAACGACCGAATAGCTCGTAGTAACGGATCCGGAACGCCGTATTCTCGGAGCACGCCCCACAAGATCTTTCGAGGGACACGGTCGAAAGCCTTCTCCAAATCCACAAAGCACATGTGGACAGATTGGGCAAACTCCCATGCCCCCTCCAGAATCCTGTGGAGCGTATAGAGTTGGTCAAGAGTGCTGCGGCCAGGACGAAAACCACATTGTTCCTCCTGAATCCGAGGTTCGACTATCGGTCAGATCCTCCTCTCTAGTACCCCTGCATAGACTTTCCCAGGTAGGCTGAGGAGTGTAATTCCCCGATAATTGGAACACACCCTCCGGTCCCCCTTCTTAAAAATTGGGACCACCACCCCAGTTTGCCAATCCAGAGGTACAGCCCCCGATGACCACGCGATGTTGCAGAGACGTGTCAACCAAGACAGTCCTACAACATCCAGAGCCCTGAGATATTCCGGGCGGATCTCGTCCAACCCCGGAGCTCGACCACCGAGGAGCTTTTTAACAACCTCAGTGACCTCCACTCCAGTGATAGGCGGACCCTCACCTGAACCCCCAGGGTCTTCCTCTTCCACGGAGGGCGTGTTGGTGGGATTGAGAAGGTCCTCAAAGTATTCCCTCCACCTCTCAACAACATCCCCAGTCAAGGTAAGCAGCTCCCCACCTCCACCGTAAACAGTGTTTGTGAAGAACTGCTTCCCCCTCCTGAGGCGTCGGATGGTGGCCCAGAACCTTTTTGAGGCCAACCGATAATCACTCTCCAGGCCCTCACCGAACTCCTCCCACGCCCGAGATTTTGCATCTGCGACGGCCTCGGCTGCAGCACGTTTGGCCTGCCGGTACCGCTTTGCTGCCTCAGGAGTCCCACAGGCTAATAAAACCCGATAGGCCCCCTTCTTCAGCTGGACGGCCCCATTCACCGCAGGTGTCCACCACCGGGTTCGTGGATTACCGCCACGACAAGCACCGACGACCTTACGGCCACAGCTATGGGCTGCCGCCTCAGCAATGGAGGCACGAAACATGGCCCATTCGATTCCATGTCCCCGCCTCCTCCGAACGTGGTTGTAGCTCTGCCGGAGGTGGGAGTTAAAGGCCTCTCGGACAGGGGGCTCTGCCAAACGTTCCCAGCAGACCCTGATTACACGCTTGGGCCTGCCAGGTCTGGAAGGCAACCTCCCACACCACCGAAGCCAACTCACCACCAGGTAGTGATCGGTAGACAGCTCAGCTCCTCTCTTCACCCGAGTGTCCAGAACATATGGTCGCAAGTCCGATGACACGACTATAAAGTCAATCATCGAACTGCGACCTTGGGTGTCCTGGTGCCAAGTGCACTTATGGACACCCTTATGTTCGAACATGGTGTTCGTGATAGACAAACTATGACGAGCACAGAAGTCCAACAACGACACACCATTCGGATTCAGACTGGAGCCATTGACATTGGAACAAACATTGAACATCACACCTTCAATTTATAACGTGAGACTAATCACTCTGCCTGACACTCTTTTCAGTTCTAGAACACTCCTGACAAACCCTCCTTCAAGATGACTCCTACTCCATTTCTCTTCCCATCCACACCATGATAAAACAGCTTAAACCCTGCTCCTAAGCTTCTAGACTTGCTACCTTTCCACCCGATCTCCTGAGCACATAGTATGTCCACCTTCCTCTTCTGCATCATGTCAGCCAGCTCTCTACCTTTTCCTGTCATAGTTCCAACATTCAAAGTCCCTACTCTCAGTCCTAGACTCGTGCCTTTCCTCCTCTCCCTCTGCCGACGGACACGCCTCCCGCCTTTTCTTCTTTGACCGCTCCTTCTTCGACCAACTCCAATTTCCACCAGCACCCTGTTGGTTAACGGCACTGATGGCGGTCGTTGTTAACTCGGGCCTCGACCGATCCGGTATGGAATTTGTTTTGATAATTCACATTCTGTACTCTGGCAAAAGTTTTACACCGGATTCTCTTCCTGTCGCAACCCTCTGCATTTATCCGGGCTTGGGACCGGAGTCAAGATGGAGAATGGTTTATGCCCTCCCTCACGGCTGCATTGTAACTGTATATTGTATTGTTTCCATATGTTGGAACTTGTATATTGGATAGTGCCCAATAATTCAGGCTAATAATAATGAATTAACAAACATCATTAAAAAAAGTAAACTGTGTATTCCCATCATGTTTATTTACATAAAAAAATCTGTAGTGTATGCACCACTTTTACATATTCAATCAATTAAAATTAATATCCTGAGTACTTGCAAATTAATTTTGTAATTTCAGATTGCATCCTGTGAGGTTGTCAATGGATTCCCGGCCCCTAACATCACATGGTACAAAGACAGGGCTCCCTTACACATCTCAACTGATGGTATGTACAGACTCACACATCATTTTACGTAACATTGTGTATAGTTTCCTTCTATGATTTTGTCTCTTTGCCTCTGCTTTAGTCAATGTGCAGAATCAAGTGACTAGGAATTCCAATGGATTATACTCAGTCTACAGTGAGCTGTACCATGAAGTAAAAAAGGAGGACAAGGATTCATATTTCTATTGTGAGGTCATTTACTTTGTCCCCGGAGCAGAAAAAATGATCGAGTCCAACCGGATAAACATCACGGTCCACTGTAAGTTAATTTAAACAAATACTCAGAATAGGCTTAATAATAAAATTACAAGTATGAGTTCAAAAGCTTTAGTTCAAAATGAGAAGTAATTTGTGTATCAAAGAATTGGAGAACTTTAACACCACATTTATTTTTATCCTCACACTAGATGTAAATTGTGAGAGGAAAAAACAAATTATGGATGTTTATTGGATGTTTATGGATGATGACTTATTCACTACACAAAAATTGTACCCGATTAAAGAAAATGCTCACAGGTCCCTTTGTTCCCTTCTAGTGCTTATAAAAATGTTATAGAGATAATATTGCCATTCTAAATATACTAAACTGTAGAAGACCTTGACTTTACTTTGGAAACAACTTAATTTTATTTACTGCTTCATGTCATCATCACAGACTCAACATCGGAAGTTACACTGTTCCAGGAGTCCCCCCAACATCTCATCAAAGAAGGTGACAAGGTAGAATTAAGATGTCAAGGAGACGGAAACCCTCAGCCAGTCAAAAACTTCAAGTTCAATAACGTAAGAAGTCTTGTTTAAGCTGGGCTGTAATATATGCATTTAACCCAATTCGCAGTTTTATAGTAATAGGTCAAGGCAGTTAGATTGGTTTTTATATTTGTGAAGATGTTTCAAATATTTCAGTTCTGTGTTAGCCTTAAATTATAATTAAATTTGCACTTTTGGTTAAGGATATGGATTGATATGAAACTCGGGTGAATATGTTCAAATGTCAAATATATAAAGTATAAACAGTTGCAGTACAATGGAAATTTTTATAACTTTCAGTGAAAAGCAGATTTTGTGTTTCACTTCATGTGCCACATGTAACAAAAATTAAGTGTTAAAATCTCAAGATTAGTTGAATATTTTTATTATTGGATCACTATTTTTCATTCATTCATCTTATGAACAGTTTATTCTTACTTAGGGTCATAGGTCGGCTGGCGCCCATCTCGGCCGACTCTGGGCGAGGATGGGGTACACGCTGAACAGCTCGCCAGGCCATTGCAGAGCCAACACTCATGCAAACATTCACACTCACACCTACGGGCAATTTGGAACAGCGGATTAGTGTACTGTGCATGTACGATCTTGCTGTGCTGCCTTTTTTAAAAATAATAATTAATTAATTTTTATTTTCTACCAATTTTCTCCCTAATTTAGTTGCATCCAATTTCCACCCCAACTATAACACGACCAACAGACAAACTGGGAGGGGCAAAAGCATGCACACTGCCCCTCCATGACATGCAATGCTAGCCACCCACCTCTTTACGAACTGCTGCACATGTGTACTTGGGAGCGGTCTAACACAATCTGAAGGAAAGCACTGCTCTCCTCTTGTGCCAATGAGTTCACAGATGCCCATGATTGGCTGGCCATCCCTCCCATTAGAGCTTTTCTAATTAGCTCCCATTTGCTCTCGGTCGCTGTGCCATCAATCTGGATTCGAATGTGTGATCTTCTGTTAATATTGGATCTTTAATAAACCGTGATGTCTACCATCCATTTCTCAGAATATACTGTCATAAAAAATACAGTGTCATACTTAAAGTTTAAAACTGATTTTGCTTTGCTTTCTATGTAATTATTTATTTTTATTTGTCCTTATCATTTGTTGTTTTTTTTTAAAGGAAATACCTGGAATTCAGTTACACCTTTTGGGATTATTTTTATTGGTAGATAATTTAAAAACTATATGTGCATTTATGCCTGCTAATCAAATAAATGGTGTGTGAAAACTTATACACTTATACTTGTACTTACGCGATGTAGCTAGATGGTTTAAAATGAACATAGTGAGTGAGTACCAGACACTCCAAACTGATGCACTGTGAAAATGACCAGAAAAACGATAGAGAATATTCACAGCTGAGTCAAATTAGAAAAAGTTAATTTTAATGAATTTTTTCTCTTTATTACAGAACACTATTTCTTCCACCGAGGACATGGTGATCCTGAATAATGTGACTCGTCTAAATAGTGGCATATACGAATGTGTCTGTCTAGATACAACAAGTTTTGAGGTCACCTCAGGCACCCTGAACCTTATGGTGCACTGTGAGTAAAAATGAACATCCTGGTGACTATCGCTTCATTCCTAAGCCAGTGTGGTTCATTATATTTTTCGTGTTATTGTTGTTGCAGTTATGGATCCTGTTGTGATCATGCCTGAGAATCCAGAAAGCCTGCATGAAGGACAAGATCTGTCTCTGACCTGCAATGCGGTTTCCTCTCTGACTGCACATGCTGCATGGTACAAGGTAGACTTGCTGGTGACATCATAAGGAAATGCTGGTTTACTTGCAAATGAGCACTTAGGGTCACCCCATTGCCTCATTTTCATCAAAGTGCTTTTTAATTCACATTTATTTTACTGACAAAAGAACAAAAAAGATTTTCTGTGTATTTTCCTGACCAGATTAACTGTATTTTGTATCTATTATACCCCCATTTCACTGGAGCGCGGCAGTCTTGTGGAAGCAAAAATGTAGTCATCCTCAAACGTTCTTCAGTCATTCCCTCATCTTCCGTGTCCTTCCGTATGATTCCGAATGTGTTCCTCCACTTCCGGCAGACCAAAATCTTCCGTGGATGTGCTTTTGAAGATGTTCAAAACAGATCACTTCTGATGTACATTATTTTCCTTTAATTGTACATCTTGACATCATGGTGGCGCAGTGATTAGCACGTCCACCTCACAGAAAGAAGGCTTGGGCTTTTCTTAGTGCTGTTTGTATGTTCTTCTAGTGCTTGTGTGGGATTCCTTGGGGGACACTGGTGTCCTTGCACAGTCCAAGGACATGTGAGTGAGTGACTTGTCAAGTGGCTCTATTTTGAGCTGCTGTGACTGTGATGACATTGTCATCCCGTACTCTCGACATGTACTCTCAGGTCCTTTCACATTGAAAAAAGCTGACGGCTTTGCAGCTACTCTTTACGAAAGTCAGCAATGGTTCTTTTACATGCCTCACACCATAGGCAGTGAGAGACATGGCCCGCCTTTGATAACCCAGTTAGCTGCACTGGGGGGACAGTGACAACCTTGTGGCGAGTGGGACTCGAACCCCAAACCTTAGGATCAGTGATCCAGCGCCCTATACCACTAGACCACCACTGCCCAAGGACATGTACAGTCGGCCCTCTACTTACGAAGCCCCCTGGGAACGAAATCCCTGGGTTACGAAGAACATTTTCCTCAGTTTACATCCCCGGGAAATGAAAACAACCCCCTCTTACGAAAAGAAATTCAAAATTCAAATGCGCCAATCAAAATTTCACACAATACGCATCCCATAAATGTTTAATAATGGTTTAATTAATAAATATGTTAATAAAATGGTTTAATATGTTAATAAAATGTTTAAATGGTTTAATAAATAATTTTCTTTTCTTTTTAACACATATTTCATACAAAATTGGTGTACTTTTATCATTTTAAAGGGTTTATAGGGTTTATCCAGTCCAAAGACTGAAGCCTTGGAAGGAATCAGGCGTTTAACATGTAAAATGCGACCCCTACTGACGAAATCCCCACGTTACGAAAAAGGCTCTGGAACGGATTAATTTCGTAGGTAGGGGGCCGACTGTACGAGGCTAATTGGCTGTTCCTGATTACCTGTAAGTGTGAGTGTGAATAGCTGTGTGTTGTGTGTTGGTCTGCTGAGCTGTCTGTGGTGCCTTGGCCAAGTTTCATCTACTAGTCTCTCTGACCCTAGTAGGAGTAAGTGGTTCAGGAGAGTGATGAAATGAGTGCACACATTTTCATAGTTTACTTCTTACTTAATAGCTATACTAGTCCTTCTCAAAAAATTAGCATATTGTGATGAAGTTCATTATTTTCTGTAATGTACTGATAAAAATTAAACTTTCATGTATATTTTAGATTCATTGCACACCAACTGAAATATCTCGGGTCTTTTATTGTTTTAATGCTGATGATTTTGGCATACAGCTCATGAAAACCCAAAATTCCTATCTCAAAAAATTAGCATATCATGTTCAGGTAGTCTAAACGAGCTATTAACCTAATCATCTGAATCAACCAATTAACTCTAAACTCTAAACAATTAACTCTAAACACCTGCAAAACATTCCTGAGGCTTTTAAAAACTCCCAGCCTGGTTCATTACTCAAAACCGCAATCATGGGTAAGACTGCCGACCTGACTGCTGTCCAGAAGGCCATCATTGACACCCTCAAGCAAGAGGGAAAGACACAGAAAGAAATCTCTGAGCGAATAGGCTGTTCCCAGAGTGCTCTATCAAGCCACCTCAGTGGGACGTCTGTGGGAAGGAAAAAGTGTGTCAGAAAACTCTGCACAACCAGAAGAGGTGACCGGACCCTGAGGAAGATTGTGGAGAAGGGCCGATTCCAGACCTTGGGGGACCTGTGGAAGCAGTGGACTGGGCTACAGGTGCCGCATTCCCCAGGTCAAGCCACTTTTGAAGCAGAAACAGCGGCAGAAGCGGCTGACCTGGGCTACAGAGAAGCCGCACTGGACTGTTGCTCAGTGGTCCAAAGTACTTTTTTCGGATGAAAGCAAATTTTGCATGTCATTCGGAAATCAAGGTGCCAGAGTCTGGAGGAAGACTGGGGACAAGGAAATGCCAAAATGCCTGAAGTCCAGTGTCAAGTCCCCACAGTCAGTGATGGTCTGGGGTGCCATGTCAGCTGCTGGTGTTGGTCCACTGTGTTTTATCAAGGGCAGGGTCAATGCAGCTAGCTATCAGGAGATTTTGGAGCACTTCATGCTTCCATCTGCTGAAAAGCTGTATGGAGATGAAGATTTCATTTTTCAGCACGACCTGGCACCTGCTCACAGTGCCAAAGCCACTGCTAAATGGTTTACTGACCATGGTATTACTGGGCTCAATTGGCCTGCCAACTCTCCTGACCTGAAGCCCATAGAGAATCTGTGGGATATTGTGAAGAGAAAGTTGAGAGACACCAGACCCAACACTGTGGATGAGCTTAAGGCCGCTATCGAAGCATCCTGGGCCTCCGTAACACCTCAGCAGTGCCACAGGCTGATTGCCTCCATGCCACGCCCGCATTGAAGCAGTCATTTCTGCAAAAGGATTCCCGACCAAGTATTGAGTGCATAACTGAACATAATTATTTGAAGGTTGACTTTTTTTTTTTTAATTGGTCGGATGAAATATGCTAATTTTTTGAGATAGGAATTTTTGGTTTTTCTTTACTTTTTTGCCAAAATTATCAACATTAAAACAATAAAAGGCTTGAACTACTTCAGTTGTGTGTAATGACTCTAAACTATATGAAAGTCTAATGTTTATCAGTACATTACAGAAAATAGTGAACTTTCTCACAATATGCTAATTTTTTGAGAAGTATCTGTATGTGCTTCAGTGCTAGAATGAAATCTGAAGGATATTCTGCAATGTAAGCCAAAATAACTATGAGCCTTTAAAAAGAAAATCTCTAAAGCTTTAGTATAAATTTTACGGATAAACCTGAACATTTTGAGGTATAATAAATAACTGCAGTTTCTGAATCAGTTATAACTCCGAGTTTGTGTTTGAAGTAAATGTAAACTGAAAGACTGGTTTATAGACTCTTACCACGCTGTGTGTGAATGTGTACAGGATGACGTGCTGATTCAAGAAGGCCATGTGTTGAGGATACAAAATGCCTCCTATGCCACAGCAGGGAAATATGTTTGTGAAGTCCAGGTGCTTGAGCTTCCCGAGTTAAAGAGACACAACTCTGTGCACATCCGTGTAAGAGGTACGTTTTTGCACAAAGAATATCAATAATGAAAAAGATTTCTTTCACATGAGACTTTATTTCTAAGTTTTCATAAAATATTGTGGGTTGGTGGGACATCTTATAGCCAAGTACATATCTGACCTCCCTTTAGGAAAGCCGATAATCACAGAGGGAGTGACTGTCATTCATCTAGACACTGGAAGGAACTTCAATGTGAGCTGCCGTGCCACGGGATATCCAACACCTGTAATCAACTGGACTCTCTCTGATGGAGAAGTACTGAACACTGAACACATAAATATAGTCACAAAAAATAATTTGAAATTAGGCACATGGCATGTTATATATCTGGAAATCCGTTACAGGACTAGATTCTATTATATGAAGTTCTGAATTCTATAATTGAAATCTTAGTTGTATAGCTTAGAATTGTACTGCATGAAATACTGGGGATATGTGCCCAACCAAAAAAAAAAAAAAGTCATGCACGAACAATTTTGCATAATAAAATAAAGTGAACTGACGACCTGAATGAACAGATTGTCCCATCAATGCAGGTTTTCTTCCCTGATTGGACGGGTATAAAATTGGGGCTGAATTCATGGGGCGTGAGGAATCATTTTCACTCAACAACTGACTCCCTAATCTTAATCTGCTCAGTAGAGTTTTATGAATCAGCTGTCCAACATATTCCAACTTTGAGAAGCCAGTTCTGGTTGGATCGGTCTCATGGTTCTGTGATTTACATTTTCTGACAGTTTAATGAATGTTGGAATAAATGGAGTGAAAAAAAAATAACCCAAAGAATCAGCTGAACGTGCACTGAAAATTTAGTCTAGAAAATCTACAAATACAGATACAAATTTTCCCTCCCCCCCAGTGCAGCTAACTGGGTTATCAAAGGCCGGCCATGTCTCTCACTGTCTATGGTGTGAGGCATGTAAAAGAACCATTGCTGACTTTCGTAAAGAGTAGGCTGCAAAGCCGTCGGCGTGTTTCCGCCCTGCGATTGCCTGGCGAGCTGTCCAGGGTGTACTCTGCCCTCGCCCAACGTTGGCTGGGATGGGCACCAGCCTCCCCGCGACCCAAATGAGGATTAAGCGGTTACAGAAAATGAACTGAACTGATGAAATTTTCCCTCTTGTGGCAGTGATGTGCTTCAGAGTTTCCTTCATCCATGTGAAAAATTTCATGAAACCTTTAAGGATTTTCTCCAGAACCATGACCCGCCCAACGATCCTCCCAAATTGTATGTGTTTAGAAATTAACTTGTCGTTTTTCTCTGAACTTTTCTGTAGGCTCAGCAGGGGAGATGGGACATCACGACAGAGAACAGTATCCTCAGCATTATTTCTATCAACACCACTTCAGACATCACAGCCTCTTGCATGGCCAACAATGGCGTGGGTGTAGACAAAAACTCGCGCCTCATTAAGTCCAGTGAGTTTCTTCGACTAAACAAAGGCTACTAACAAGAGTCTATTCAATGTTTAACCTGTGGTCTGACTTTACCTCAGAAGCTCACATGTAGCCTAACATTTACCCATCATCAGGGAAGAGGGTTTTTAAGAGTGCACTTCTTTCCTAGTTCAAACAACAACAGAAATAACAACAACAACAACAATAACGTCCACCACCACAACAGTAACAAGCAATTCCACTGGCACGATGGGTAAGTGTCTGATAAATTCTTGCACAAGACTATAAGAGAATTTCTCCAGCAGAGAAAATAAAGAATGATGAAAAACACGGTCACATTTGATTCTCGATTCCAGTTTCCATCATCAATAATACAGCAATAGAAAATTATTACAGGTTCCTAAACATTTTCAATAGTTCTTCCAACGCTGCTTTAAAGTCAGAAAGGTATTAGAAAGGAAATCAAGTTAATACAGTCATACCTCACCTTACGAAATTAATCCGTTCCAGAAGTGGTTTCATAAACTGATTTTTTCACGAGTTGAGTCACATTTTACATGTAAAATGCCTGATTCATTCCAAGGGCCCCAATACTACCTCTACCCCTTTAAAAATTATAAAATATACCTTTTAAGGCCTCCTTCTGCTTCAATATCGTACCGATGATAGACGGGTTTTGGCCATATTCCTTTGCGATATCACTCAAACGCATGCCACGAGCCCACTTCTTCTTTTCATTCGCACCGGGAATCACTTTCACCGGGAATCACACACACACACACACACACACGCGCGCGTGCGCGCGTGTGCGTACGCTCGTATGTGCACTCGTGTGTTGACCATGTCTTCTTTGCAGAGTTATATTCTTACAAATGTTTATACAAGGTTAAAAGCCTGAGCCAAAAAATAAAGTTGCAATGAGCACACTCAAAAAACTCACGAAACAACAGTAACTCTGTCCTTTATGTTATGTTTATGTTATGTTTATGTGTTAGAACTCTGTGACGAACAATGGGTCATAGGCACACGAAAAGCATCATGGGTATTATGGAGATGCAGCTCCATAATAGCCAATGGGAGGGAGCTGCATCTCCCTGACGAACAATCGGTTGAAGGCAAACGAAAAGCATCATGGGTAGTACGGAGATGCCGCTCCGTAATAGCCAATGAGAGGGAGCTGCATCTTCGTGACAAAAAATGGGTCAAAGGCACACGAAAAGCATCATGGGTATTATGGAGATCCTCATTCTCATCTTCTTCCGCTAAGTCCAAGGTCGGGTCACGGTGGCAGCAACCTAAGCAAAGAGGTCCAGACATCCCTCTCCCCAGCCACTTCCTCCAACTCTTCCGGGGGGGGGGGGGGGGGGGACACCGAGGTGGTCCCAGACAAGCCAAGAGACATAGTCCCTGCAGCGTGTTCTAGGTCAACCCCAGGGTCTCTTCCCGGATGGACATGCCCCAAACACCACACCAGGGAGACGTCCGGGAGGCATTCTGACCAGATGCCCGAGCCACCTCCACTGGCCCTTCAATGCAGAGGAGCAGTGGATCTACTCCAAGCTCTCCCCAAATGGTAGAGCTTCTCACCTTATCTCTAAAGGGGAACCCCGCCACCCGGCGAAGGAAGCTAATTTCAGCCACTTGTATCCGCAATCTTGTTCTTTCGGTCACCACCCAAAGCTCGTGACCATAGCTGAGGGTTGGAACATAGATCGACTGGTAAAATGAGAGCTTCGCCTTGCGGCTCGGCTCCTTCTTCACCACGACGGATCAGTATAGGCTCCATTTAACAGCAGAGGCTGCAGCGATCCGTCTGTCGATCTCCCGCTCCATCCTACACACACTCGTGTACAAGACCCCAAGATACTTAAATTCCTCCACTTGAGGCAGGACCTCATTCCCAACCTGGAGGGTGCATTCCTCCCTAGTCCGACTGAGAACCATGGCCTCGGACTTGGAGGTACTGATCTTCATCCTGGCTACTTCACACTCACCTGCGTATCGCTCCAATGAGAGCTGGAGGTCCTGCCTTGATGAAGCAAAAAGGACAACATCATCTGCAAAAAGCAGAGCCGAGATCCGATAGCCACCAAACCAGAGTCCCTCAATTCCTCCACTGCGCCTAGAAATTAAGTACATAAAAATTATGAACAGAATCGGTGACAAAGGACAGCCTTGGCGGAAACGAATTCGACCTCTTATCGCCAATATGGACCAAACTCTGACTCCGGTGATATGGCCGGTGAATGGCCCGTAGCAACGGGTCCAGAATGCCATACTTCCAGAGAGCACGCCCCACAAAATAGTCCGAGGGACACAGCCGAAAGCCTTCTCCAAATCCACAAAACACATGTGGACAGATTGGGCAAACACCCATGCCCCTTCCAAAATCCTGTGGAGCGTACGGAGTTGGTTAAGAGTGCTACGGCCAGGACGAAAACCACATTGTTCCTCCTGAATCCGAGGTTTGACTATCGGTCGGATCCTCCTCTCCAGTACCCCTGCATAGATTTTCCAGGGGAGGCTGAGGAGTGTGATTCCCTGATAATTGGAACACACCCTCCGGTCCCCCTTCCTAAAAATCAGGACCATCACCCCGGTTTGCCAATCCAGAGGTACAGCCCCCGATGATCACGCAATGTTGCAGAGACGTGTCAACCAAGACAGTCCTACAGCATCCAGAGGCCTGAGATATTCTAGGCGGATCTCATCCAACCCCGGAGCTCGACCACCGAGGAGCTTATTGATAACCTCAGCGACCTCCACTCCGGTAATGGGCAGACCCCCACCCAAACCCCCAGGGTCTTCCTCCTCCACAGAGGGCACGTTGGTGGGATTGAGGAGGTTCTCAAAGTATTCCCTCCACCTCTCAACGACATCTCCAGTCGAGGTAACCAGCTCCCCACCTCCACTGTTTGTGGAGAACTGCTTCCCCCTCCTGAGGCGTCGGCTGGTGGTCCAGAACCTTTTTTGAAGCCAACCGATAATCACTCTCCAGGCCCTCACCAAACACCTCCCACGCCCGAGATTTTGCATCTGCGACAGCCTCGGCTGCAGCACATTTGGCCTGCCGGTACCTGTCCGCTGCCCCGGGAGTCCCACAGGCTAATAAAATCCGATACGCCTCCTTCTTGAGCTGGACGGCCCCCTTCATCACAGCCGTCCACCTCCGGGTTCTGGGGTTACCATCACGACAAGCACCGACGACCTTCCGCCTCAGCAATGGAGGCACGAAACATGGCCCATTCGGATTCCATGTCACCCGCCTCCTCTGGGACATGGTTGTAGCTCTGCCAGAGGTGGGAGTTAAAGGCCTCTCAAACAGGAGACTCCGCCAAACGTTCCCAGCAGACCCTGATTACATGCTTGGCCTTGCCAGGTCTGGAAGGCAGTCTCCCCCACCACCGACGCCAACTCACCACCAGGTGGTGATCAGTAGACAGCTCAGTTCCTCTCTTTACCCGAGTGTCTAGAACATACAGCCGCAGCCGCCAGTCCGATGACACGACTACAAAGTCAATCATCGAACTGCGACCTAGGGTGTCCTGGTGCCAAGTGCACTTATGGGTACACATATGTTGGACGTGGTGTTCGTGATAGACAAACACAGAAGCACACACAGCACTTCACAACGAGCACAGAAGTCCAAGAACAAAACACTATTCGGGTTCAGACTGGAGAGGCCGTACCTAATGATCACACCCTTCCAGGTCACACTATCGTTGCCCACATGGGCGTTGAAGTTTCCCAAGACAACCAGTTAGTCTCCCGAGGGAGCGTTCTCTAACACCCCCCCTAAAGACTCCAAAAGCGTGAGTTCTCTGAACTGTCATTTGGTGCATAAGCACAAATAACAGTCAGGACCCATCCCCCCACCGGAAGACAGAGGGAAGCTACCCCTTCCTCAACTGGGGAGAACCCCAACATTTGGGCCCTGAGATGGGGGGGCAACATGAATGCCCACACCGGCTCACCGCCTCTCCCCACGAGCAACTCCAGAATGGAATAAGGCCCAGCCTCTCTCGAGATGGGTGGTTCCAGAGCCCAAGCTATGCGTTGAGGTGAGCCCGACTATATCAAGTCAGTATCTCTCCATCTCACGCACCAGATCAGGCTCCTTCCCCGCCAGAGAGGTGACATTCCATTTCCCAAGGGTCAGAGAAGTAACCGTGGATCGGTTCGACAGAACCCATGCCTTCGGCTGCCACCCAACTCACATTGCACTCGACCCCTAAAACTCCTCCCACGGGTAGTGGCTCCATGAGATGCAGCTCCATAATACAATGGGAGGAAGCTGCATCTCCGTGACGAACAATGGATCGAAGGCACACGAAAAGCATCATGGGTATTATGGAGATACAGTTCCATAATAGCCAATGGGAGGCCAGCGGGGTGGGGTGTTGGGAGAAAGCCAATGGGAGAGCAACTCGCGCCTTGTTTGAGTTTTTGAGATGGTGCGTTTCGTAACATGAATATTTTGTTTGTTGGGACTTTCGTGAGGTGAGGTACTACTGTATTTGCCGCACAGATCAATTCGTTCATATTTACAAAATCTATTAATCCTACTTGACTTGCAGGGTGGCCGCAGCCCTTAACAGACGACTCTGGGTGATGCAGGAAACACCCTGAACAGGTCCATTGTAGGGCCAACACACGCAACCATTCACACTTAAACTCACACCCAGGGGCAATTTGGAAGATTCCGTTAACGTAATGTTTATGTCTTTGGACGTTGGGAGGAAACCGTATTTCGACAAGGAAGCCCATACAAGCATGGGGTACACAGAAACGCCTTGGGACTCAAAACCACAAGCTTCTTGTTGTCATGCAGTTATGCTAATTACTACACCACTATGCCACCCACAGATCATAAACAACAACAAAAATGAATGCGTTACTTTAGAAATATTTTTAGATGTACAGGGATCCCTCTCTACTTCGCGCTTCAATTCATGTGGCTTCAGCATTTTTTTTTTTTTTTTTAAATATCCATTGAATTAAAAATAAGGAAATTAAGGAAGAATAGGAGAAAAAGTTAAGGAAAATGCTGCAAAACAAGGCTAATTATGGAAAAAACTCCAAATAAACAAAACCAAAAAAAAAAAAAAAAAAACAACCCAAAACTCCTCATCAAAACTACTCACATTTTTCTGTGAGGTGCACATCTGTATGTGTGTATTTATATTTTATTTACATGTTATGCATTATTTTTGAATGTTTAATTGTTATTATAAGCATTTATAGCATTGAATATGTATCTATTGATATTATATGCACATATACATGTACGTATACGTCAGTCAGGGGGGTTGACCCTACTTTGTGGAATTCGGCGGTTGCGGGGGATCTCGGTCCCAATTAATCGTGAAAAGTGAGGGATCCCTGTATTATGTAAGCAGTGATAGAATACTGTGTGTTCATTTAAAATTTGCCGCAGTGTGAGTTTTACAGCATGTAGTGTGCGCAATGGCCTTTGTTCTAAACACATTTTTCCACTGGCCTGGATTGCATTTGTTTTCCTATTATAAAGCCACTTGATACACTATTTGGTATGTGTTCCATGTTTGCTGAGGCTTTTTTAGATTGTGTTTGCACACAAATTGATTTTAGCGTAACACAAGAAGTCGGAGTGCTCTCATGCACTCTCCGGACACCCATCAGCTTCTTGTTTAGCTTGGCATAAATCTGCAAATGAGAGAAGAGCAGTTCTGCGCGAGAGAAAATCACATTCTGCAGGAATTAATTCGATCACATCGCCTCTGCCTCTTGTTCAGTTTCAGTCGTCTTAAACATGAACGGATTGTGTAGTTGTACTTGTGATTGCGTAACTCTGTTTCCAACCCTAACGTTAACCCTTGTCCTTTCAGTGGCAGAAACGCCCAACCAAAAAAAAATCAAAAAAGGTTTGTTTCGATTCTCTTAACTGTATTAAGCCAACAGGCCAACATTAGCATGGCTTGTCACATGTTTGCTGCTGCTTGCCTGTGCATGATGCATCTGGAGTACTCTCATTTCATTCTGAAGACTTGAAAAAATTCACAGATCAAACACACTTAAAACACACAAGATAAGTTACAGGTACAGTATTACACTAATGTTCATGCACTAATCACCAAACTACTACTTTTACTGGTACTGTTTACAGAAAAAGAAAAAAAAAAATCAAAACTTTCAGCTGCTGAAGGAATGACTTCTTTATCAGAACCACACTTTGCTGTTCCATGGGTTCACGTCCACATTCTCCTTTCTTCTGTAGTCTGAGGCAGAGCATTAAAAGCAGAAAAATAAGTACATTTACTGTAAATTCCAGATCGAGTGCCTTTTAAAAACTCCTGCAAGTGGAATCTGTTTTATTTAAATTTGATATCCTGGGTCTGGTGTTATAAGGACAGCAGAGCAGAAGCTTCTGAGGCCGAAGGTGTACTCGCGTTCGTCACAGAACAATATTCCATCTGTTGATACTTTCGATGAATAAATGAAATTGCTCATTCTTCTTGTGATTGTGTTCATGTGTATCAGCTTTATCTGTAGACGCTGTATTTTAGTCCAGAGGTCACCAACTTTTTTGAAACTGAGTGCTATGTCTTGGGTACCAATTAATGCGAAGGGCTAGCAGGTCGATACACATACACTTGAGACATAATAAATTTGCTCAATTTACCTTTAATTATATATTGTTATTAATAATTAATGATATTCATCTATGTCAGGGGTCGGGGACCTTTTTGACTAAGAGAGCCCAAAAAAAAAAAAAAATTTTAAATTTAATCCTCTGAGAGCCAAATATATTTTTTTAATACTGAGACCAACAATTTTAGAGTATAATACGACTCTGAATTTATTTTAAACGACATTGTTATAACGAAGTATTTCTATAGATTTATTTTTTTATTTCTATTTTATTTTATTTTTATTTTCTTTTATTATCTTTATTTATTTTATTGTTCTTTCTTTATTTATTTATTATCTTTATAGTTATTTATTAATAAGAAAAGTACTTCTTACTATTAGTGTGACTTCTGGTGCTGCGTGGTTTTGCTGATGGCTTTGTAGTCTGCTTGATACGTGCTGAGGTTCAGCTTCATGCAGGTGTTTAGGCTTCCATCTATTACGTGACCGCAGGTTGGTCTTGATGCTTTTCAGGTGTGAGAAGGACTGCTCGCGTACGCATGTGGAGCCAATGGTCAATACGACAGGACTCACACATTGCACTGTTTATGTGACAGGAAGCGCAACCCAAGGCAATCAGCTGGTCTGTGGGTTGAAGTTTTTTCATTCTGTCCATTTGTGTTTTGCTCGCCAGCTCTGCTTGGCTTCTTGCACATGAGCTGATCACAACAAGGGAAATTTACCTCTTTACCCGAAAACAACTCGCGCAGGTTGTTGCATATAATCCAATAAAATTAGAGTTTCGAGGTATCGGCCCCGCCCACACAGTGGAGTACAGAAAAGATTGGCTCTCCGTTGCACGCCACAGCGACAAGTGGCATTGAAAATAGATGTATAGATTGAAATGCGTGACATTTATTTATGTTTTTGTTTTATTTGATGGCTTTTTTTCCTGTATTATTATTTAAAGGACAGCGAAATTATATATTATTTATTCTGTGAAGAAAGGCCACCGGATTTATCTGAGAGCCAGATGCAGTCATCAAAAGAGCCACGTCTGGCTCGCGAGCCATAGGTTCCCGACCCCTGAACAGACTCGCGGGCAACTCGTGTTGTTCTTGTTGGCGACCTGGTGCTCGCGGGCACCATGTTGGTGACCCGTTTCAGAGGGTGAAATTTTTTTTTTCCTGATATATAGAAACGAATCAACAGTCAACAGAATGTACTTATTTTTTCACATTACTGTATACAGCACACCAAGAATGGTCCACCTTGCTTCAGACTACAGACAGCCTTCACCATCTTTCCATTCCCATGCACCACTTAATGTCCTGTGCTTTTTTGCCACCTTTCAATTTTTCCCATCTCTCACGTGCATTGTTTTATTCTAGAGGTGACATTCTTAATCTAACACCACTCCACCAAACCTTGTTGTACTAAAGCACTGTTCAGTTTTTATATCAATAGACCAGGTTGATAAATTGTCCATTACAGCACAGCATGCAAAGAAGTGCTGAACTATAATTCAAATAACATGTTTATTATTAAATTGATTCTAATAGATTAACATTTATTATTTACATCTTTACAATCTCTAGACAGAGATTCTTAACCCTGGTTCTGGGTGCCCCCCCCCCCCCCCACACACACACACACACACCCTCAGCCTCCCACACACTCACTTGCAAAACCTCTTAACCCTACTATGCTGCGATGGCCTGGTGAGTAGTCCAGGTTGTACTGTGCCCTTGCCCAGAGTCGGCTGAGACAGCCCCAGACCCTAATTGGGATTAAGCAGTTCAGAAAATGAATAAATAAATCCTACTAGGGTTGTGTGGAGGCTGGAGCCTATCTGAGCCATGGAGTGAAAAAGGAGTGCACCCTGAACAATTCGCCAGACTGTCACAGGACTGGATCACCCTGTGTCGTGCATATTTTAGTGCTTTTCATTCTCCAAAACAAATGGGGTGCATTACAGATGGGACTCATTAAAATGTGCAGGATACGGGGTTCTCCAGGAGCAGGGTTGGAAATCAAATCCTCATAATAATGATAAAGTGTATTTAGCAAAGGAAAACCCACAATCATTGTTATGATGCAGAGCTCTGAAAGGAGAAGCTTATTAAACATTTACAGACAGGTTTGTAGGAGTCAGCGCTTTTGTTATGCAGGTTTTCCATCACACCAAAGACTTCATGACATAAGTTTGTGCTTTCTGATCACTCAGGGACAGATCAATCTGCATTATTTATTCTGAAAACTTCATGAAAAAGGAACACGAATGAGGGAATGATTGTGTAGCTTCAACGGAGCAAGTGATGCATTCTGGGATAAGTGATGACACTATTCATTCATGCATTCATTTTCTAATTTGCTTAATGCTAATTAGGGTCACAGGGAGGCTGGTGGCCATCTCAACTCTGGGCAAAGGCGGAGAACACCCTGGACAGCTTACCTGGTCATTGCACTCACAACCATTCACATGCACACTCACACCTTGGGATGCCTTGGAACAGCCAAGTGGCCTATTGTGCATGTTTATGAAATGTGGGATGAAACCAGGAGTTCAACCGGGACCTTCTAAGTTGTTAAATCAGTGCTTCTCAAATACTCAAATAGTTGATGTGGTTGTGGTGGTGGTGGTGGTGGTGGTGGTGTGTGTGGGTGGGGAGGAGGGGATTGAACCTGGGGAACATGCTTTTCTGGAATAGTGTACGAGAATTAAGTGTAATTGCACCTCCACTCCAGTAGTTGTCATGCTATGGTGTAGCGGTTTTTCGCTCAAAAAAAATGATATGAAGTGCAGTAAACAACCCCTCAAGAAACAACACGGAAACATTTTTTAAAAAAATGAAGAGAAAGGTGGCAAGAGATTTTTTTATTTCAGGCACATTGGTGCACTTTAAATCTTTTCTATTGCAGATTAAAAAACAATGTTAATGAAGTTTATCTTTATTGTAAGTATAACTATATTTCTTTCTTTTTAATGTTAATAGAGATACAATGTTATGCAGAGGTGTACTCATAACAATTTTGTAGACAAATAAGTCTATTTATAGTCTCTGGAGGGCAGTGTGTGTGTGTGTGTGTGTGTGTGTGTGGAGGGGGTGTTTTTTTCTTCCTAGAGGGGGCGCCACAGAAAATAATTGAGAAGCACTGTGTTAAGTGAACATGTTAACCACTGCGCTGCTGTACAAAAAAAAAAAAAAAAAAAAAGAGTTGAATTGTTTGATAATCGTTGTGATACAAAATGTAAAAATTGAATCTGTGCTGGCATCAGAAAATAACGCCCTCCAGAGATCAATTTTTGAGAATTTTTATTCATAATTATAGCTTTATACTAGTATATAATATACATACTTTATATAAAGGCGGCATGGTGGTGTAGTGGTTAGCACGTCTGCCTCACAACAAGAAGGTCCTGGGTTTGATCCCCAGCTCGGGTGTTCCTGTGCAAAGTTCGCATCTTCTCCCCGTGCTTGCGTGGGTTTCCTCTGGGTATTCCGGTTTCCTCCCACAGTCCAAAAACATGCACAGTAGGTTAATTGTCTGTTCTAAATATCAACCCTAGGTGTGATTGTGTAAGTGTTGGCCCTGCGATGGCCTAGCAGGCTGTCCAAGGTGTACCCCGGCTGCACCTGAAGTTGGCCGAGATGGGCGCCAGCCTCCCCGCAACCCTAATTAGGTTAAAGCGGTTCAGAACATGAATGCATGGATACTTTGTATACATAAATATATTTATGGAGTTGGATTCCGGTGTTCCTGGAGCAGTCCGAGCTCTGTCTGTTCGGATCTTTGCTGAAAACGTTCTTTTTAAACGTGAAATGTGACCGAAAGCTTGTCAATGCTGCCTGCTCTTTCTTCTTTGAACCACCAGGGAGCAATGGATTCATCATTGCAATCATCATCATTTTCATCCTGCTGCTGGCCATCCTGGGAAGCGTGCTGTATTTCATGTACAAGAAAGGCAGGCTCCCCTGTGGACGCTCAGGAAAGCAAGATCTGTAGGTGTTCTCCTTAAATAAGCTGCTTTATTTATTCAAACTGGATATGCACATTACAATATATACCGCTGTCCGTAAAGCCCGATTCCCAGTACAGTACGTTTTGATTGCAGTATGACAGTATCACCTTTCACTGTGTCTCCTCTCAGCACGAAGGAAAAGGCCAGTAGCGATGACATCGTAGTGGAGATGAAGAACAGCAAATCTGAGGAGGCGGTGCTTCTACAGGGAATCAACGGTGATAAAAAGACTTCACTCGACCAGGTTGTTTGTTCAAAACTTTCAAATACATAAGAACAATCGTATAAACCACAACGGGGCGTGGTGAGATGCAGAATGATGCACAAAAGGGTGACGATGAAGTGATGCCGTTCGCAAAATAGACTTGATTTCCCCCATAGTCATTTATTTGTATTTGTACACATTTTCATATTATTTCAATGATTATCTCATGCCAAAAGTAAGATCATCTCTAGAGGATATACGTAGGACAGTGTAAGGAAACACTCACTTAAGTACCTGCTGTAAAAAAACACCCAAGAGTTCCTTTTATTCAATTTATCAAAATAATTTACAGTTCAGTTCATTTTCTGTAACCGCTTAATCCTAATTTGGGTCGCTGGGAGGCTGGCGCCCATCCCAGCCGACTCTGGGCGAGGACAGAATACACCCTGGACAGCTCGCCAGGCCATCGCAGGGCTGAAACACACTGATGGCTTTGCAGCTCCACTTGTCGAAAGTCAGCAATGGTTCTTTTACACCTCGCATCATGGACACTGAGAGACACGGCCGGCCTTTGATAACCCAGTTAGCTGCACTTGGGGGCAGTGACAACCTTGTGAAGAGTGGGACTCAAACCTCCAACTGTAGGATCAGCGATCCAGCGCCCAATACCACTAGACCACCACTGCCCTGAATTTACAGAATTTTTACATTTTCAAATTTCCTTTCAATAAATTTGAAACCAAAATCAAAAGGGCAGTGGTGGGCTGCTGGTAAAGGCACCGGATCGCTGATCCTAAGGTTGAGGGTTCAAGCCCCACTCTATACGAAAAGAACCATTGCTGACTTTCTACAAGAGGAGCTGCAAAGCCGTCAGCGTGTTTCCGCCCTGCGATGGCCTGGCGAGCTGTCCAGGGTGTACTCTGCCCTCGCCCTGAGTCGGCTGGGATGGGCGCCAGCCTCCCTGCGACCCTAATTAGGATGAAGCGGTTACAGAAAATGATAAACCAAAAGCAGTAAGTTCGAGCTCTGCACCCTCAGTGAGATCAACCCCAACAAAAACGTTTATTTACGTGTTCTGACATCAATCGTATCACCGGCAAAAATTAATTCACGCTGTGCTAGAACAGTTTATCGTGTAATTCTGAATACAAAGCTCTCAACAGTTTATCCCATCAGGAGGTCCTCGACTCTGTGTGTCGTAATTTGTCATGGTATGATTTAATTAAAAGCTATAAATGATTCCTGGTGGAATTTATGATGTCCTCCTCTCTTCTCCACTGATGTATAGTGAGATGAACGGACAGCAGAGGACCGGCCGCTAGCAGTTCCCATGTTACAACTGTCTCTCAGGTCCCTCAGGAAGAGTGATGGAACTTCTGCCTTACAAGGACCGCCATGTTTAATTGTCCCCTGTGAGCTGGAATACCATCTACCGTCTCACTGAAACTCTCATTTTCTTTTGTTTGCCGTTTTTTCCCCCTTTTTTCCCCCGACACAGGCCGCACTGTTCATCAGAACCAAACTGCTCTAATCTTCTACATCATGTATATATGAAATAATGTACATATGTAGTTATTTAAATCCTACTGTGTTCCTTGCGACCGAAGGAGATGTAGGTGTCAGACCTCGGTCGAAGAACCGATTAAGTGTCCGAGTGCTTGTTGTTGTTGTTGTTTGTTTTTGTGTGTTTACGTAGAGCACACCCACTGCTGCCTCACTGTAGTCTGTGCACTGAAGCTCAGAGCTGCCTCTCAGTCCTGTGCTGATCCGACTCAAACGCTCCACCTGCTGCCTCCATCAATACTTCATCACTGAGAAAACACAGATCTTTACTTCATTTTTTTGAAAGCTAGTCCTTTTGAAATATTGCTTCTGCTTAACAAGAAAAAAACTCTTCCCATTGAAATATGTACACAGAATGGGGAAAAGGGACCGGCGCTTATAGGGTCGCCTTCATATCTGACCCACCATCACAAAACGAGTCTTCATGCACCAAACGGAGCTTTTTAAGTCATTTTCATTATTTCAAAAAGTGTCATTGATAAATTTGTTTAACCCGAGATGCATTTGCAGGTGGCACAGTTATTAGCATGTCTGCCACACAGCAAGAAGGTCCTGGGTTCGAGTCCCAGGCTCCGGCGTTTCTGTTGAATTTGCATGTTCTCCCCATGCTGACAGGGTTCCTCTGGGAAATCTGGCTTCTTCCACGTGTTCAGAGATGCTCACGAGGCGAATCGGAGTGATTTTATATCTGTTGGCCTATGGTCTGGTGAGCTGGGGAGAGGGAGGGGGTGTACTCCACCTTTGCCCAATGTTGGCCGAGATAGGCACCAGCCCTGGGACAACCTTAATAGTGGTTTGATAAATAAAAGAGTTGGGATGCATTTATCTTTGTCCACTTTTATCTGATTAGAAATCTTGGCTGATTAGATATCTGCATGAATTTGCTGGTGTTGCTAAGCAGAGACTCTGATCATTATTTCTGGATGAACATGACCTACAACCGAATTACTTTTATATGGAATTATCCAAGCATGATGGATTAGGACGACAGCGCATTTCAGTTTCAAACACAAGCAGATCGACTCGCTGCTCATTTCTTTTAAATTTCAGCTAAATACCAAGGACACAACTGGGAGAATTATTCAAGCCCACTGTGTATGTGTATGTATATATATATATATATATATATATATATATATATTATACATAGTCTCCTCCAAAGCAAAAGCACAACCAAAGCCACACAATTACAAATCCCATTTTTCTAAATGTAAGCTACGCAGTCCTGATATGCAAACAATCACAAAAAGTGTCATATCTCGTTTTTGTATACGTCACACTTTGAGTCGTGCCTTATTACTGTAGAGATGTTTGACCTTCCCAACGCTAATTAAAACATTATTCTTTAAAAATAAATAAATAAAAACTACTGTTTGTTTGATCATTTCAACAAAACCTGGGTGTTTTGTATAAAGACACATAAGATCAGTGACCGCATTGTTTCAAAATGGCTTTAATAAATTCCAAATGTGTGAAGATTTGATGAAGGAAGGATCTCTGGGTTGTACATCAACATTAATAAATAGCATTAGTCTTTATTTCTTAACAAAAGGAAACACCACACAAGCGACTGGGAGAGGGAATGTGTCTTATTTCATTTGCATTCGAATGCTTTCCAGTTTTGTTTTTCCTTTTAACAGTGATGCTTTTCAAAACACACACCTGCTCTGTAAATGCTGGATTTGTAAAACAGTCGTTTAGTTCAAACTATTACAGAAGCTTACTGTTGCTAACATCTCTCTCTCTGTTGGCCCAACACGGACTGTACGGATGTACGCGTGACTGTGTACGTCGTAAAATGTCTATTTAATACAAATATATCCAAATGAATTTGGCTTTGACATGAAGAACTAAAACAAAACAAAAACAAATCCTTAGATGAACTTGTGCGATCAACAGGCCCGAGCAAGAGCACATGAAACCAAACTGAACGGAGTGTTCAACCTGCGAAACACTTGGGAATCCTCACACTCGTATAGGATGAGGATCATGGCACTAAAAGGAGATGGCAGTTTGGATCACGAATAGAACAACCACTAAGGCGGAGCAAATCTCACAGTCAGACTTGCAGGACGATGAGCTGTGCTCTTCCTTATCCAGGGCTGAGAGGCCTGACCCCTTCCCGTTCTTAAGGCGACTACTGACGGTGACGAGGAACATTCACGAGCATTTAACGTTAAATAATGACATGCACACACGGACGTAGAGCACATTTATCTTTTAACACTGAATTCTTAAAAAACCCCAATTCAACAGTTCACCCTGAAGCTTTATTTGGATGCAGAGGTCATTATGAGGAGTACAGGGTTACAGCACCGGGTGGAAATCTGTACCAGCCTCTGCAACTCAACAGTACCTACAATTAGAGGCGGCGGACATGATGTTCGTTGCTATTCATTTAACTTGACAGTATAGCAGTGTCCATCAGTCCACAGTGATGAGAATCAGGATTGGGGGGGGGGACTGGGAGAAATCCTGAAACACTTGAAATCAGTCAAAAAAAAAAAAAAAAAATGAGGAAAGTACACCCTCACGTGGTGGAAAACAGACATTCCAGTCAACAGCATGACGTCACTGCAAAATCAACAGAAGAATTTGAGCAACAAAGCGCTGAACCATAACAATAGATCACTTCCATCAGGACAAGTTCACTCATTCACACCGGACAGCAGAACATTTCTGACATTTTCTAGACATATGGCACTGCTCACAGTATTATTCACATCAGTAATAATAATAATAATAATAATAAAAACAAAAACAATGAAGAAAAATAATTCAAATAAACTTCTGACATGTACAGGAATGCAAAATGAAACCAGACATAGCCGTTTCCACACATTTTATAGATAAGTCATTTTATATGCTTAATTTTAAAGTGACAGTATCGGAGCACACACACACACACACACACACACACTTGACAAGAACTACAGTAATTAGAATACAAAATAAAAATAGCTCTGATCTGAAAACAAAGCTTCACTACTTCACATGGTGCAAAAACCAAAACACTGAACTATGACTCATCTCAGGCCTGCCATGCCATGTCTAGCTGGTTAACCAGGTTGTACCTACAAGCTTCATATTGTGGAAGTACCTTCTATGCCAGTGCAATCAAAGTCTTTTTTTGGGGGGAGAGGAAGGAAAGAACATGTACAGGTGAACAATAACTTCCTCCTGGGATTCATAAGCAAGCAATTTAGCCATTTAATTCTCACAAACACACACACACACACACACACACACACACACACACACAGTGTGCATCCAACAGCAAGTCTAAATTTTCAAGCCCGTCAGAGAAGCTCTGCGGAAAACTGTCAAAAATATATGTGTCAAATTAATCAGACTTCAAAGTAGTCCTTCAGTGCTTCTGCCCTGAATTCGAGATAATGGATATATTTCATTTCCCGTTCAATACTGATAGAGTCTCTGTATGGATGTAGAGTTTTCCTGAGAGAGAGAGAGAGAGAGAGAGGAGACTGAAACATGAAATCATTTGAGAATGTTACTGTACAGTTGCTCCCTGTTTAAGGTAAAGGCCCAAATATACTTCAGCGGATGTGGCTCTGTACAACATGGGTGCTGGTGTGTGCGTCATCGTCTCCAAAGCGCAGTAAGACTTCATTGGCAAGTATGATGACGAGACAATCCTCAAATAAGATAAAAGACAGAAGTGGGGTGTAAAGCTGTGTGCAGAGAACCCCAGACCAGAGGAATGCGCTCGTACATTCTGCAATCAGTTCGAAAAAACAAACAAACAAAGAAAAACCAACACACACAGGTCATGTGACATGCTGGCAGGACATGGGGACATGAAGTCCAGCCACCAGTAGAGCATCACTCAGTGGTCGGCCCATAAAATGGGACACCTGACAACAAGATGGTCAAGGGCAGGCATGGCACTTGCAACTCTACAGAAAAAGAGATTCCTCAACTGTGCTTATCGAACAACTGACGATGAGAAAGAAAGGCATTTCAAAAGGTCTTTCACACTTCAGCGACTACCAGACGGTGCTTCATGCGCCCCATCCTGCTCATGGACCCCGTCCAGTGAAGTATACTTGGGCCCTAAACCAACAAGTGAATCCTATAAAGCACTAATAAAACAAGTAAACCCATGTGGCTGCTCACACACTTTCACTCATTTGCATCTGTGCTCTAGTGATGACGCTGACAGGCGACCGACTTCTCAGGAACGCCCCGAAACACAAAAGCGATTATGACGTGAAAAAAAATAAAAATAAAAGAGCAACAGAGGCCAGCCTGGCCCCAGAGCTGCACAAGCTGTTTGCAATTTCAAGTATGCTACATAATTAACCGAACAGATACTGTCACTTTAAAACCGGTTAAACACAATATTCACAAATATACACTTAAGGCTTAATTGTTTAGCACTAACAAGAGTAGCAGCAGTAAAGCACTTCTGAATTATTAAAAAAAAAAGTAATACAATGACAATAATAATAATAATAATAATAATAATAATAATAAATTTCACGTCGATGAACAGTTTCAAACAAACCTCTCACTAAAATCAGATTGATTTCAGTCCTGGTTCAAGACAAACTGTACAAACACTTCCTTCAGACAAAGCATGCTACCGTGTGTCCAATAATCTGTTCAGAACACTCCAGAATGCACACATGTACATATAAAAGCCCATCATTTACCATCAGAGCAATGACACACATACATAATGAAGGTTACAACACACAAGCCCTAGTCTGCTTCAAAACTTGGGGCTTGTTTTTTTTTTTTTTTTTTGAAGGACTTGGATTTCCATGTGGAGTTCAATATTCCACTTGTTCAGAGCAGGATTTACAAACTGTCACCATGTTGCAAGAGGCTGTGATATTCAATTCTGCGTTATAAACATAGATCAGATACAGTAATGCTACACAGCAGCAGAGGCAATGCAAGTTACTGATGACAATTAAAGCCAATTTCAAATGGCAGCATCCAGTGACACCACACACGCACACACACACACACAAAAGGAGAGCGAGAACTCTGAAGGTGACCAAATCTCACTGGTGCATGATGTTAGATCAGATCATGCTCCACTTTGTAATTATAGGGACTGTCACTCATGCCATGCCACGTTTAAAAAAAAAAAAAAAAAAAAAAAAAAAAAAAATCACACACACACACACACCTGAAGCAAGTACCAGAACAACATCAAAGGCAATTTTAATACCGAAAAACTATCCGCATCAGTTTTCCATGTGACAAAACAGTGCTGTCGAGTCCCCCCCCCTTTCCCCAGTTACAACATACAAACACACATACACACTAGACCTGCTCCCAGCCTCTCCAACCCTAAAATGTGTATATATTAACTATATGGACTCATAAATTAAATCATCACTATATAAAAACATTTATTTTGTCCGAGTTTGAGTTTGACTAGAAGTCTCAGTGGATGTGCAGTGCCATGAGACTGACTTCAAGAACAAGGCTCCTGCTAGTGAAAAGCATGCAGGAGCTGGATAAGGCCTGCACCTCAAACATGAATGATGTACACTCATGGGAGGACAGCCCTGGAGAAGAGAGAGCGGGAGAGATAGGACTCGTTCTGGATCAAGAAGGTCTGCTATGTGAAGATGTGTGCTGCGGAAGGGACCGACACAAACTCGCGGAGGATATTCTTGGCCATCTCGATGTTGTTCTGAGCAATCATCAGAGCTTTCTGGATGTCCTGGTGTGAGTAGCCCTGGCTCATGAGGAGCTCAATCTCACTGCTCATCTGCTGATTGCTGGATGCAGCTGCCGGGGGAACAGGGCTCGGCCTGCGATCAGAGTTGATTCGACGTGGAAGGGGTTTCGGAGGACGTTCAGGGGCTTCTACAGAGTCGAACTCTAAAAGAAACAAAACATTGATGTACATAGTGTGAAAGAACAACCCCCCCCAACACACACACACCTTAACTGTTCTAAAAATGCTGCAGGGAGCAGAGATTGTTGGGTTTCCCAAAAGCTCACACACACACACACCACTTATTTACATACAAATGGTGTGTGATGTCATAATGTGTATTATATTTAATAAGCTAAGAATGCTTAACTCTAGCTGTGCCCCATACTGAACACTGAAATGCCAGCCATTTTTCTGCATAACCAACATGTATTTTATATATTGGTTTTAGATGCCTAAATAATGCAGTCAAGGAGCGCGGACAAGCCAGTGTTCTTTCTCACGTTGGTCCTAAGCCTGGATAAATGCAGAGGGTTGTGTCAGGAAGTTCATCCGACATGTAAAACCTATGCCAAATCAACCATGCAAATCATCAATACCAAAGAGATTTATGGATCTGATATGAAAGAGGACATGAAGGTAGTTGGTGTAAGAGAAGAAGATGCAGAGGATAGGGTGAGATGGGACTGGTTGGTCAGAACCGATCTAGGCCGTAACTCGGATAGTGAGTGTATTTACTTTCGTATTAATACACTCACCATCAGAGTTACGACCTAGATTTTCAAACGCGCATGGGAAAGCCGATCAGATCAGCTTTGGGCACGGCGAGGGTTAACGTTGTCGGTTTGCACATACATGTGTGTGGTAGCTCAGTGGTTAAGGTTCCAAGTTACTGAAGAGAAAGCTTGGCAATTCAAGCCCCAATAACACCAATCGGTCACTGTTGGGCCCTTGAGTAAGGACATTAACCCTGAACTGCTCAGTTGTATAAATTAGAGTGTCTAGTAGTGTAGTATGTTTTCCTTGCAGTAAGAAGGTCCTAGGCTCGAGTCCTGGGCTGGAATTTGCGTGTTTTCCCCATGCTTTCAAGGGTGTCCTCTGTGTACTCCAGTTTCCTCCCACAGTCCAATGACACAGACATGAAGCTAACTGGCTAATCTTAATTGCTCCTTGGTGTGAATGTGAAGGGATGTTTGTCATAGGAATGAGGTTCTGTAGAGGGCTTGCAATCTATTCAGGCTAATTTAAATTAAAAAAAAAAAAAAAAAAAAAAAAAGTGTCTGCATTCTTTACAAACTCAAACATTCACTGTATAACCTAAAATGGTTTAAAATTTTGTGTTCCATTCAATCATTGAACTAATATTTAGTTAATATTTAGTTACTGCTGTTTGTGAAAACTCCAATCAACACAGGTGTACAAATCCTCAAAAATTAGCAGATTCTGATAAAGTTCATTATTTTCTGTAATGTACTGATAAAAATTAAACTTTCATATATTTTAGATTCATTGCACACCAACTGAAATATTTCAGGTCTTTTATTGTTTTAATACTGATGATTTTTGGCATACAGCTCATGAAAACCCAAAATTCCTATCTCAAAAAATTAGCATATCATGAAAAAAGGTAGTCTAAACGAGCTATTAACCTAATCATCTGAATCAACCAATTAACTCTAAACACCTGCAAAAGATTCCTGAGGCTTTTAAAAACTCCCAGCCTGGTTCATTACTCAAAACCGCAATCATGGGTAAGACTGCCGACCTGACTGCTGTCCAGAAGGCCATCATTGACGCCCTCAAGCAAGAGGGTAAGACACAGAAAGAACTCTCTGAGCGAATAGGCTGTTCCCAGAGTGCTGTATCAAGCCACCTCAGTGGGACGTCTGTGGGAAGGAAAAAGTGTGGCAGAAAACGTTGCACAACCAGAAGAGGTGACCGGACCCTGAGGAAGATTGTGGAGAAGGGCCGATTGCAGACCTTGGGGGACCTGTGGAAGCAGTGGACTGGGCTGCAGGTGCCGCATTCCTCAGGTCAAGCCACTTTTGAAGCAGAAACAGCGGCAGGTTTTTCTTTGCTTTTTTTCCCTTCTTCTTCTTCTTTTACTTTTGGCTGCTCCCTTCAGGGGTCGCCACAGCAAATCATCCGCCTCCACATCACCCTGTCCTCTGCATCTTCTTTTCTGACGCCAACGACCTTCATGTCTTCCTTCACCACATCCATAAATCTCTTCTTTGGTCTTCCTCGAGGCCTTCTGCCTGGTAGTTCCAACCTCAGCATCCTACTGGCAATATACTCACTATCCCTCCTCTGTACATGTCCAAACCATCTCAATCTAGCCTCTCTGACTTTGTCTCCAAAACATCTTACGTGGGCTGTCCCTCTGATATACTAATTTCTGATCCTATCCATCCTCGTTACTCCCAGAAAGAACCTCAACATTTCCATCTACCTCCAGCTCTGCCTCCTGCCTTTTCTTCAGCGCCACTGTTTCTAGTCCAGACACCATCGCTGGCCTCACCACCGTCTTGTACACTTTTCCCTTCATTCTTGCTGACACTCTCCTATTGCACATCACACCGGACACTTTTCTCCAACCATTCCAGCCTGCCTGCACACGTTTCTTCACCTCTTTTCCACACTCTCCATTGCTCTGGATTGTTGAGCCTAAGTACTTAAAATCCTCCACCTTCGTTATCTCTGCTCCCTGTAACATCACCGTTCCTCCTGGGTCCTTCTCATTCACACACATGTATTCTGTGTATTACCATGGGAGGAGAACTGTGACGAAGCCAATGAGAGGAAATCACTGAAGTATGCAGATCTGATAGAAGAATGCAGACAAAAGGGTTGGAAGGTGTCACTGTTTCCAGTTGAGACTGGGTGCAGAGGGTTCCCGGCACAATCAGTGTGGAAGTTGATGACAGCACTAGGAACAACATCATCATTACGGAAATACGCAGTGAGGCAGTTAGCTGAGGCAGCAGAGAAGGCATCATGCTGGGTATGGCATCGACGAGATGAGCTGAACTGGACGTCTGGAAGCGAGTAGTGGTTTGGCCACCATTACTGACCCGCCAACTGGAGGATGTCATGGTTTAGGGTCGAAACATCCGAGGAAAGTTGGAGACCATCTGATGACATTTCCAGGCAGAGAGTGTGGCGAATCAAGTCGGGCATTGACAGTATGCCTTGACTTTTATGCAGAATACCATCATCTGTAAGTTAATTCATTCATATGGGCAACCAGTGACTTCCAGGAATAGGCTGGATGGCAACCGGGGAAGACTGGTGACACTGGAAAGACAGTTGACAACCAGGAATAGACTGGCAGTGGGTGGCAAGGGGCAGCTTCCCTTGTCACTGTCTTCGTGAGAAGACACCAAATATAGCTACAGAACGCCATACGGAACAACACCCCCAGAGCCTTCCGAGAGGGGGGGGGAGGATGAAAGGCTCAACCAGGAGGATGAAGTGGAAACGAACTGGAACTGAATACGGAATACGAGAGGACTGGTGCAAACAACGTTAGATGGAGGGAAGGCAGAAGCAAGATGTCATTGTGGCAAGGTCTGCAAGAATGCCAGAGGCCTCAAGATCCACCAATCTAGATCTAGATGCAGTGGAGGAGTGAGTCAGACACAGCGCACGGTGGTTACCGATGAGACGCAGGAGGATCCGAGCCAGGATTTACACCACAGGGCTAGGAGTCTCTCAGTATCTGAGTCATCTCTCGACAGCGTACCTGACCTAGTGGAGAAGATCCAACAGGTTAATCAGAGGCAATAGGAGAGGCGATTGTAGGTAGCATGGCCTAAGATGGAGGATGCCACAGCATGGAACAGCTTTGATGATGATGTCAGCATGATTCTAGCAACAACATTACAAGGCAGTGCTGAAAAGAGAATCACATTACTTGGAAACCTGATTTACAACATTGGGAAGGAGAGATTTGGTATAGAAGGAAAGAAAACACCAAGAACGAACAAACTTACAGTGAACAGGAGGGAGAGAAGGATTAAAGAGTGCAGGGCAGAGCTGAAGCAGCTTAACAAGCAGTTCAAGAGGTCAACGGAAGAGGAGAAAATGGGAATAGTTATTCTGACAGACGACATAAGAGGAGAACTGATAAAGTTGAGACGAGCAGAAAGATATAGGAAATTGAAGAAGCAGAGAACAAGAGAAAGAGCTAAATTTGTGAAAGACCCATTCAAATTCACGAAGGAGCTGTTAGGCAAAGAGAGATCAGGCACTCTTAAATGTTCAAAGAAGGAGGTAGAGAAGTATCTTAAGGAAACACATTCCGATCCCCAAAGAGGTGAAGATCTAGGCCCCTGTCCGAGGAATATTGAAGTTGAACCACCTGGAGAGGAACTGGACTGCAGGGAACCAACATGGAAAGAAGTTGTCACAGTTGTTAAAAAGGCACGTTCTGGGTCAGCACCAGGGCAAAACGGGGTAACATACAAGGTGTACAAGAAGTGTCCAAAGATACTAAGGAAATTATGGGAGCTACACAGGGTGATATGGAGGAAAGCAAAAGTCCCAGAAGCATGGCAACAGGCAGAAGGGTGCTTTGTACCAAAAGAGAAGGATTCTAAGAATATAGATCAATTCAGAACAATATCCTTGCTGAACGTAGAGGGCAAGATTTTTATGGCAGTGCTAGCGAAGAGACTATCAGAGTATATGGTGAAGAACAAGTATATCAACACTTCTATCCAGAAGGCAGGAATCCAAGTTCTCAGGATGCCTTGAACATACCAGTGTCCTGAGCCAACTGATGAAAGAGGCAAGAGAAGGAAAGAAAGACTTGACGGTGATTTGGTTAGACCTGGCAAACGCATATGGGACTGTTCCACATAAGCTGATAGAGGCAGCGATGGAGATCTACCATATACCAGAGCATGTGAAACAGATAGTCAACAATTATTTTCACAGAATACAGATCAGATTTACAGTTGGAGAGTTCACTACAGCATGGCAACATCTTGAGAAGGGAATAGTGACAGGATGCACAATCTCACCTATATTATTTGTAATAGGGATGAGCCTGATGACCACAGCTGCAGAAAGAGAGACAAGAGGCCCTAAGATGAACTCAGGGGTGCATCAACCGCCTCTAAGAGGATTTATGGATGACCTAACAGTCACAACATCAACACATGTACAAGCAAGATGGGTACTAGCCTCATTAGATGACACTATTACATGGGCAATAATGAAGTTTAAGCCGAGAAAATCAAGATGCTTAATACTGAAAAAAGGTAGAATCAACCAGCAGGTCAAACTAAAGGTGCAGAGTGAAGAAATCCCTAGTATAGTAGACAATCCGATCAAGTGTCTAGGGAAGTGGTTTGATGCAACTTTGAAAGATACTAACCAGTCAAAAGACATTCAACCAACAGTAAAAGGATGGCTTAGAGTAGTAGATGGAAGTAAACTGCCAGGGAAATATAAGGCTTGGATTTACCAGCACGGAATCTTACCCAGGCTGATGTGGCTGCTACTGATCTATGAGATAGCGATGACGCATGTAGAATCAATAGAGAAGACAGTCAACAGCTTTGTTAGAAGATGGTTAGGGGTTCCACCAAGCTTTACATCAATTGGTTTATACAGTAAGACAGCACAGTTACAATTACCACTATCATCAGTAATTGAAGAGTTTAAGGTAACAAAATGCAGGACAGTACTAACATTAAGGGACTCGAAAGACCAGAAAGTTCAAGAGGCAGGGTACAGACAAGGTCTGGAAGGAAATGGTCAGCAGCAGCAGCAGTAGATCAGGCAGAGAGTATACTAGAGCTAAGAGACAAGATCGGTAACACTTGTAGAGGGCGGCAAGGAATTGGTACATCACACTTCCAACAATGGAACAAGGCAGATAGGACAGAGAAAAGAAGCATGGTTCAGGAAGAAGTGAGAAGAGAGGTGGAGGAAACAAGGATATCACGTGCAGTAGAACTAGGAAAGCAAGGAGCTTGGACGAGATGGGAGCTACCACAACGCAAGATCACGTGGTCAGACCTCTGGAAGATGGACCAATTCAGAATATCTTTCCTGTTAAGATCAGTATATGACACTTTACCCTCACCAGCAAATCTTTTTCAGTGGGGACTCGCACAGGATCCAGCATGTAAGTTATGTGGGAAGAGAGGAACCATGGCTCACATATTATCGGGATGCACAGTGGCCTTGAAGCTAGGATGGTATAGATGGAGACATGACAGGGTATTAGAGAAGCTAGCAGACATAGTAGAGAAGGAAAGAACCAGGAAACGAACAACAAAGAAGAAGCAGGAAACAATACAGTTTGTCAAAGAAGGAGCTAAAACCCCAGCAAGGACCAACGCTGGACAGAAGCCATCGGTGCTCGACGCTGGTAGGGACTGGGAACTTAGAGTGGACTTGAGGAGGAAGCTAGTTTTCCCAGACATTGTTACAACAACTCTGAGACCAGACATGGTTTTGTGGTCAACTCAGGTGAAGACTCTTATAGCAATAGAACTGACTGTACCATGGGAGGAGAACTGTGACGAAGCCAATGAGAGGAAATCACTGAAGTATGCAGATCTGATAGTGACACCTTCCAACCCTTTTGTCTGCATTCTTCTGTTTCCAGTTGAGATTGGGTGCAGAGGGTTCCCGGCGCAATCAGTGTGGAAGTTGATGACAGCACGAGGAACAACATCATTACGGAAATACGCAGTGAGGCAGTTAGCTGAGGCAGCAGAGAAGGCATCATGCTGGGTATGATGCCTTCTCTGCTGCCTCAGCAGAGAAGGCATCATGCTGGGTATGGCATCGACGAGATGAGCTGAACTGGACGCCTGGAAGCGAGTAGTGGTTTAGCCACCATTACTGACCCGCCAACTGGAGGATGTCATGGTTTAGGTTCGAAACATCCGAGGAAAGTTGGAGACCATCAATTCCAGGCAGAGAGTGTGGCGAATCAAGTCGGGCATTGACAGTATGCCTTGACTTTTATGCAGAATACCATCATCTGTAAGTTAATTCTGATTTTCTGAGGCTAACCTTCATTCCTCTCCTTTCCAGGGCATACCTCCACCTCTCTAGATTTTCCTGCACTTGTTCTCTGCTCTCACTACAGATCACGATGTCATCTGCAAACATCATAGCCCATGGAGATTCTTGTCTCACCTCGTCTGTCAGCCTGTCCATCACCATAGCAAACAAGAAGGGGCTCAGAGCTGACCCTTGATGCAGTCCCAGCTCCACCTTGAATTCGTCGGTCACACCGACAGCACACCTCACCGCTGTCTTACATCTCTCATACATGTCCTGCACCACTCTAACATACTTCTCTGCCACTCCAGACTTCCTCATGCAATACCACAGTTCTTCTCTTGGCACCCTGTCATATGCTTTTTCCAGATCCACAAAGGCACAATGTAGCTCTCTCTGACCTTCTCTGTACTTCTCTATTAACATCCTCAAAGCAAACATTGCATCTGTGGTGCTCTTTCTTGGCATGAAACCAAACTGTTGTTCACAAATGCTGACCTCTGCCCTTAGTCTAGCTTCCACTATTCTTTCCCATAGCTTCATTGTATGGCTCATCAACTTTATCCCTCTGTAGTTGCTGCAACTCTGCACGTCTCCCTTGTTCTTAAAAATGGGCACCAGCACACTTCTCCTCCACTCCTCCGGCATCTGCTCACTCTCTAGTACCTTGTTGAATGTTCTTGTCAGAAAATCTGCTGCTACCTCTCCTAGACACTTCCATACCTCCACAGGTATATCATCAGGACCAACTGCCTTTCCATTCTTCATCCTCTTCAATGCCCTTCTCACTTCACCCTTACTGATCTTTGCTACATCCTGCTCCTCAATGGTTACCTCTTCTACTCTTTTTCTCTCTCATTTTCCTTATTCATCAGCTCTTCAAAGTACTCTTTCCATCTTCCCAGCACACTTCTGTCATCAGTCAATACATTTCCCTCTCTGTCCTTTATCAATCTAACTTGCTGCACGTCCTTCCCATCTCTATTTCTCTGCTGTGCCAACCTGTATAGATCATTTTCTCCCTCTTTACTATCCAACCTATCATACAAGTCATCATACGCCCTCTGTTTGGCCTTAGCCACTGCTACTTTCGTCTTACGCTGTGTCTCCCTGTACTCCTGCTTACTCTCTTCGGTCCTCTCAATGTCCCACTTCTTCTTGGCTAACCTCTTCCTTTGTACACACTCCTGCACTTCCTCATTCCACCACCAAGTCTCCTTATCTACTTTCCTTCCAGAGGACACACCAAGTACTCTCCTACCTGTGTCCCTGATCACATTTGCTGTGGTTGTCCAGTCATTTGGAAGCACTTCCTGGCCACCCAAAGCCTGTTTCAACTCCTCCTTGAAGACACCACGACACTCTTCCTTTTTCAGCTTCCACCACTTTGTCTTCTGCTCTGCCTTTGCCTTTTTCACCTTTCTCACCATCAGAGTCATCCTGCACACCACCATCCTATGCTGTTTGGCAACACTCTCACCCACTATGACTTTGCAGTCACTGACTTCCTTCAAATGACATCGCCTACACAAGATGTAGTCTACCTGTGTGCTCCTACCTCCGCTTTTATAAGTCACCCTATGCTCCTGTTTCTTCTGGAAGAAAGTATTCACCACAGCCATTTCCATCCTTTTTGCAAAATCTACCAACATCTGTCCTTCTGCGTTCCTGTCCTGGATACCAAACCTGCCCATCACTTCCTCGTCCCCTCTGTTGCCTGCACCAACATGTTCATTGAAGTCTGCACCAATGATCACTCTTTCACCTCTGGGGGTACTCTGCATCACTTCATCTAACTCACTCCAGAATCTCTTCTTCTCTTCTAGCTCACATCCTGCCTGTGGGGCATAAACACTAACAACATTGAGCATTACACCTTCAATTTCTAACTTGAGACTCATCACTCTGACACTCTTTTCACTTTTAGAACATTCCTGACAAACTCCTCCTTCAAGATGACTCCTACTCCATTTCTCTTCCCATCCACACTGTGATAAAATAGCTTAAACCCTGCTCCTAAGCTTTTAGCTTTGCTACCTTTCCACCTGGTCTCCTGAACACACAGTATGTCCACCTTCCTCCTCTGCATCATGTCAGCTAGCTCTCTACCTTTTCTTTGCATAGTTCCAGCATTCAAAGTCCCCACTCTCAGTCCTAGACTCATGCCTTTCCTCTTCTCTCTCTGCCTACGGACACGCCTCCCACCTCTCCTTCTTCGACCAACAGTAGTCCAATTTCCATCAGCACTCTGTTGATTGACAGCACTGATGGCGGTCGTTGTTAACCCGGGCCTCGACCGATCCGGTATGGGGGTAATACTTCTGATTTGCATCATAAATATTTGGCATTGGTTTTACGTCGGATGCCCTTCCTGACACAGCCCTCTGCATTTCTCCGGGCTTGGGACCGGCATGAGGGGGAGAGACACTGGTTAGTGCCCCACCTCATGGCTGCATTCTTTACCCCCCCCCCCCCCCAAATTATCAAAATTAAAACAATAAAAGGCTTGAACACTACTTCAGTTGTGTGTAATGACTAAAATATATGAAAGTCTAATGTTTATCAGTACATTACAGAAAATAATGAACTTTATCACAATATGCTAATTTTTTGAGAAGGACCTGTATAGTATATGCAAATTTACTGGTGTGCGTGGAGTCATTGTCTTGTTGGAACACACATTCCAAGGGATTTTTTTTTTCTTCTGCATAAGGCAGCACGACCTCTTCCGGTGTTCTGATGTAATTCAAACTGATCGATGATCCCTGGGATGCGATAAATAGACCCAACACTATAGCGTGAGAAACATCCACGTATCATGATGCGTGCATCACCAGGCTTCACTGCCCTCGCAATGCACTGTGGCTTGAATTAGTGTTTGGGTGGACACCTGAAAAACTGTCTCCGACCCCTAGCCCCAAAAGGAACAATCTTACTTTCATCAATCCACAAAATGTTGTACCATTTTTTCTTTAGGTCAGTCAATGTGCTCTTGTGCTGAAGAGGTTACAATTTGCCAGCGTCTTTTTCTTTTCCAACAGTGGGACTTTGAGGGGGCTTCTTGCCGATAGCTCGGCTTCAGACGGGCGTCTTTTAATTGTTACATTAATCACAGGTAACATTAGACTATCTTCGTATAGTTGATTATTGATCGAGTCCTTGCCATTTTGGGTCTTTCAGGTTTTGGTTACCATTTTAAAGCATTTCTCTCACTTTAGCTGAGCAGTCTATCCTTTTCTGCACTTCTTTGTATGTTCCCCCCTCTCCAATCAACTTTTTACCCTCTCAGGACCAAGTTAACCTCTCGGGACCATTGAATAAATGAATTTGCAACGCCTGCCTGTAGAGGGTTAAATCAACGTCGGCTGTCATTGAGAACAATGTTCAGAACGACCCATTTTCCTCAGAGTTTTATGGAGAAATGTTCTATAACCAGCATGTACAACATTTGCTGCCTTCTGTCCTTAAATAAGGACAATAATTGGTACCTGTGTTTCAAAGAATGAATGATGGTGGAGGATTACAACTGCCTTGGAGTTCGTATAGACAAACTGGACTGGGTTAAGACCCTACTGCACTTTACAAAAAGGGCCAGAGCCATCTCTATTTTTTGAGGAGACTCAGATCGTTTACCACCTGTCCGACACTTTTTAGGATGTTTTAGGAGTCTGTTGGTTTCAGCGCTATTCTCTATGCCAGGGGTGTCAAACTCGGGTCACAAAGGGCCATGCAGCTGCAGGTTTTTGTTTCAACCAAGCAGCAGCAGCACACCTGACTTGGCTCATTTAATCAAGTGATTTGAGTCTTCAGGCAGTTGATTGGTCAATCTGTGTGCTCTGTACAATAATTGTTTGAAATGTAACGCGTGTCAACTTACGGGCTGATGCTCCTGGTTCGCTGTCCAAAGACAGGCGGCTGAATGCTGAAGATGAGCCGCTTGCCTCTGAAAGAGTACGTCGAGCTATCGGCAGAGGAGGTTTGGGAATGTCGTAACCGTTCTCCTCCTCTTCCTCAGATTCTGGTTCCTGAGGCCCGTTACTGCTCACCGTCGGAGGCAACTCTGCGTAGTCTGAACACAGAGAGAACCAATTCAAATCTGCCTCACTACATAATCAGCTCAACATCAATAGGACTGGACAATTGTAGGTGTTAAATACATTCAAGTCATCTCTGATCACTGACAAAGTGAAAAATAAATAATAATCTGACCCTAATGATCGGTAAATCGTCTGATATGGCAATTCAAAAAGTGAGAAGTCAGTTTGGATTAAAAGAATTACTCACTGCAGTCATCGTTTAATCGGGTGTTGTTAAGTTTTTGTTTATTTAAATCTAAACGGTGACCTTGTTTTTTTGCCAGGGAGTGTATAATTACTGAAGGAACTTTGTTTATGAAATGATAGTCATGGAATAACATTTGTCTGGTCAATAAACTCATCACAGCTTATTAATCATCACTAATGACACGCTTCCCTTTTCTCAAGTAACACGTGTTCTAGAAATAAAATTCTTCAGAGTTGCAATGGTATCTCTTTTATGACTGATTAATGCAGACACATCCTGTGCATTTTAGGCTGTTTTAAATTGTACACAATCATTCAGTTTTCCTGTTTAAATGTTTAAAAAAAAAAAAAAAAAAAAACCCTAAAAAATGCAATTTATTTTTCTTTTGAAGGAAAAACCCCCATTCAAATTAATACAACAACTTCTATTTGCTAACCAATACAATATGCTGTGTTAAACCCTCATTCATCCATTCTTTGTCCACTTTTAATTAAAAACAGCGGATTACAAAATTTGTTTATTCTATGCAACTTAATATGGTTATAATAATGAATTTCCAAAATTATAACATACTTGGGTCCATAAGTATGTAAATGGTGGCACCATTTTTAAAAAATATCTGTCTCTGTCCACCCCACAGAGAGAAAAGAGATTGTAGACTAAAATGTACGCCAACTTTAATTCAAGGGGTGTAACAACAACAACAACAAAACACGTACAGTATTCAGCATTTATCAATTACAGTTAAAAAAAAACCCACTTAACTACAAATATCATTTTTAATAGTTGGATCCTTTGCCATCAGTGACAGCATTTGGTGATGTCCATGTTCCAACTTCAGGCAAAGTTTCCTCACTTGGATTTTTTTGCCAGGCCTTTTCTACAGCTGCTCTCGTGTTTCTGTTCGTTTGTGGGTCTTATTGCCTTTAGTTTTGTCTTCAATTAAAAAATATATATACAAAAAAAGTTGACTGATGCAACAATTAATGAACATTTTGTTAGCATTAGGAAGCTCTTGGGTTGCCTTTTTCTATATTTTGGGTTATTATCTGTGTATACCAGGGGTGCTCAATCCTGCTCCTGGAGATCTACCTTCCAGATGACTTTATCTCCAACCCTAATGTGGCCCATGTGACATGTAAGATCCAGTCAGGTCTTGATGAGATGATTGGATGGTTAGGTGGGCGTGATTAGGGTTGGAGTGAATGTCTTCTGGGAGGTAGATCTCCAGGAGCAGGATTGAGCACCCCTGGTGTATACCATGATGTGCCTTTCTGTTACATTTGTCTGAATCTGAGCAGAAACTATACCCTTGAGAATTTATTCTGGTTTCTCCTCTCATCCATCACATAAAAACCACCAATGACCCAGTTTCACTGCCAGAAATGTAGAAATATATGCCGATGTATATAGCAAAAACTATGACAGTCTAAATACACATTCGGGAAAAAAAGCTTAAAGCAGATTACTTAGCTCGCTTCCCTACATGTCGCTCATACAGGCTGGGAAGGTTCATGCATACCTGATTCACTGGCTTGATAAGGCAAAGTGGCACTGATAGCCTGAGCCTGAATGTTGTACATGGCTTCATACATCTGTAGGTTTTCGGGGTCCACATCACTGAGCAAACTCCTGGTCAATCAAATATATGATTGATAAAACAACTTAAACATTTTGTTGTCCTTGGTTGTAACTGAACATCGAGTGGCTGTAAATCAATTTACCTCGAGTTCAGGGTGTTAGGATGGTGAGGTCTGGACACTAGCTCCCCGAGTGAAGGCAATGCGGCTAGCACAGGCAGAGAGCTGGGAGTCATGTAGTCCGAATCCTCATTATTCTCAGCGCCATCCTCCCCAAAGTGCTGCTTTACTGCAGAAAGAGGTCTGATAACACAAAACAAAGAGGACTGAGATACACAAGCCAAACAAAACAAGAATTAAATGTTTATAAGAATAGTAATAAAAAAATCAGAGCATTTTTAATATAAAATATATTAAAATATACCTGGCTGCAAGGGAATAAATGGCATTGGCTGATACAGAGGGTTTTACTTTTGGGTTGTCATACTCCGATCCAACAGAAGCTGTTGCACCAAAACACTGTGGCAGGAAGGCAAAAACACAAACCCTTAGAAACAGCACAGAGTTTACAATTACCCCAAAATATCGCATCTAAAAGCAGAGTGGAGAACACTATCAAACCATGTAGTGAATGCTGATGAATGCAAGTTATATAGAGGAATGCCAATACAAAGATACTGTCTTATTCAAAAGATCATTAGCGAGCACACCAGTATGCTTCCCAGTCCCAGGTCATGGCTGAATAGAAGATGAACTGACCAGCCAAAAAACTGTGGGGCTTACTCTGAGTGCTCAGGCAGCTGCTCTGCATCATTACTGTTTTTAAACAAAAATGCTCACCAGCTGGTGCTCAAGACTGGTAGAACTGCTGTTCCGCTGACTATCCAGATCTGAGGGTAGGGCAAGCGGAAGGGAGTGTCGGTTGGAGAGCTCTCGTGACCCACGGGTCTCTCCGCCTACAGCAGCCACCTGAGAGGGAGCTTTTGGGACTGGGCGTAGATTCCAGTCAGCAACACCGCGGTTAGGTGGAGTAGGAGGAGGTTTTTCACGAGGCGGTTCTCCAGGCGTGCAGGGTAGAGGCCGTCTCAGGATTCTACTGTCAGCTCCAGCTGAATGAGGTCGCTCTGGAGGTGGAGGTGGGGGCAGATCTCGCAGTGCTGGAGGCAGAGGTAATGGCTTGTCTTTGTGATGTGCCTGTGAACAGAAAGGAATGAAGGAGTGAAGTAAAACTGAAAGGTTTTGCAGTGTAGCTTTCCTCTTAGTCATGTCATGATGATGATGATTGGACTTGATTACCATGGAAAATAATGTGCTTTCACAAAGCAGTACAATATGAATTTACCTTAGAAGTGGCTCCAGGGCTGGAGGCTCCAGGAGGGTTAGGTGGTCTGAGGTCTAAACGTGGAGGTACTGGGGGCAAAGACGTTTGGGGTGGCATTGACATTGGGGATGGAGGCCTCTCCACCTGTAAAACAAAAACCCCTTACTTACTTATCACTTTAGGATAGATCCTGTACATGGAATGCACTGCTAATCTCACCCATCTGTTTATAAAAGACGGCTGTGCGTGGATTTTTATCAATAATGAGTTAACATAAGACGACCTGAAGCTTTCAATAAGCTCAACTTCCAAGAATATAGCTCTGAAAATACATTGACATAACTATCCTTTTTATTGGTATGGCTGAAGATGATAATTATATTTACAGTGGTACCTCACTTTACGAAAGTCTCACCAAACGAAAAATTCAGGTTACGAAAAGCATTTTCCTAAAATTTTTGTCTCAGGATACAAAACACGTTCACGTTACAAAAGCGCCATCTTTAAAATTCAAACATGTCCTGTCCAAAATGGCGTCAGGTGGGCCTGTCCAAGATGTCGCTTGAGTGAAGGCGACATTAAAACGCATCATCGAAGCATTCAAACAATTGCACGCGCTGCTCTCCCATCAATGACGTTCAAACATCCCACCCCGCTGGCCTCTAATTGGCTGACAACTGAGCTGTTGTTCATGTCGCCTTCAGTCAAGCGCCATCTTGGACAGGTCCACCTGACTCCATCTTGGACAGGGACGCCAGCTTGACCTGATGCCATTTTGGACATCATTGTCTAGGAGGAATGACGCATGTACCTCCCATTGCCTATTATAGAGCTGAATCCACCATGATGCTTTTTGTGTAAAGGACAGAGTTATGGTTGTTTTATTCTTTATTTCTTGACTCGGGCTTTTAAGCTTCCATAAACATTTATAAGATTATAACTCCGCTAAGACGACATGGTCAACACACACACACACACACACACAGAGAGAGAGAAGAAACGGCCTCGAGTGATATCACAAAGGAATATGGCCAAACCAGTCTACCATCGGTACGATATTGAAGCAGAAGGAGGTCTTTAAAAGGTATACTTTTATAATGTTTAAAGGGTTTGGGGGTAGTATGAGGAGCCTTGGAATGAATCACGCGTTTTACATGTGAACATGTTACAAAAAAATCTCTGGAACGGATTAATTTCGTAAGGTGAGGTACCACTGTATATTTATATATATATATATATATATATAAAATGGATATTTTCTGTGTATGTACCATAAATGTGATGCTAGAACGGTTCTAAAGAAAGGAAATGTAGCACTGTATGAGCAGTGGGTTGGCTCTGAAATTCATGAGTTACCAGGTTGAGCCAAAATAATGCTTTGTTTTTGAAGACTGACGAACAGCAAACACTTCTTTTAACTTGAACACAAGAAGCACAAACTAAAGCACTTCTGTTTATGTTCTAACCACACAGGAGCCACGTTTAATAATCCTGTGGTTCACAGGTAGTTAAAATGCCAAGAAGAAAAGCTTTGATTATGTCAAAACCTTAACTGCTGAAGGAAAACACGGGCAGCAGCAGCACAGAGTATAGAAATAATCAATTCTGTCTTTAGACAGTCACTATTCAAATTATTACAAATATTAAATGCAACTGATAAAACAGATACAATTGGAGCTTCGTCTCAGCAGCACAACCCATTTAATGTGTGAATATCAGTTGTTGATCCGCTCCACCATCACCGATGTACAAGTTTAAGAGTCTAAAAAGTCTCACTTTTGCACAAGCCAACTTGCTCATCATGAGTTGGGGGTCTTCCAGTCGGTCATCGTCATCATCGTCGTAGCTTGGCGAATGTGCCCCTTCTGCCCCGAACATCCCCCTGCAGCCGCCATAGGAACCTCCACTATTGTCCTTTGGGTCAAAGGGGTCAACCACAATAGGCTCAGTGCCCTTGATTTCGCAGCGGCAGAAAGGACATCCTTGGCCCTCTGATTCCTGCAGCCCGGAATAAGAGACTCAGGAAATCAAGAAAAAAAAAAGAAATGTAGTAACTGCTACTTATTAGGAACTTCTCCTGCCATAGTTCCTACCTGCCAAGCAGTAAGGCAAGATGTGCACATGAGGTGACCACAAGGCTCAATCTTCACATCCTTGTCATTCTCAGCACAGATCTTGCACAGCTGGAAAGTTGAGCCCATTTCACAGTAGAGCTCATATTGCTCCTGTTGAACAGAAGAAACAAAGGAGTGTGATAAAGCTTCAAACAGCAAATAGCTGTGTGGAGAGTTTCAGTGAGACTGACCTGTGTGACTTTGATATGGTCTTGTGGTGAGGGTTCACACAGCCCTGTGAGATCTGGGTTCTGGGTTCGGCCATCGGGGAACAGATAACTACAACAGATGTGCTTTTATAAGTCATTGAGATGTATTGCATTGCCCATCTCTGTGCTACAAAAGCTACAAACACCAAAATGAACGCAATAGCAAGAGTTATAAACCCATGCACTGTACCGAGTGATTGAATTTTTCTGAGTTTCTCAAAGTCTCATCTGAGACCCAATAGTAACTAGCAACAACATAACTCTCAAAAAGACACATTAACGTATAAAACATATTGACGTTTGACCCTTAACTACTTCCAACAGTGGGATGTTTATGTTTGAGTGAATTAACAGGATTAATACACAAAGTGTATATATAGTGATAAACCAATCATCTGGCCTAGCATAACAATAATAATGGGTCAAGACAGATATAAACACACTTACAATCCTTCCCGGAAGCCGTCAATGAGAGCCTGGAACAGAGGCTTATTGTGGGGAATGGTTTGCAGGATATTCCCATCAGCCGTCACGTAGCCGATGGCCCACTGGCCCAGACGTGTGCAGCTCAACCTAAAAATGTAGCTACAGTGCAAAGCAAAGTGGAACACAGCAGACACACTTAGTATTAATGTGCGTTAAGTACAAATATAATAAACTTTAAATGGCATGTCTTTGTGGACAGAGTGAGAGAGAGTTTGGAAAATTTTCAATAGGTCTTGAGTGCATTACAGTGGCATTAGAATCGTGGTCAGAACCGGGAAAGAAAGGGTGAACATGGAAGAATGATCAGTTGTTTTTTTATATATATATATATATATTATTATTTTTTTTTTTTTTAAGTGTCACTTGTGTGACCTTATATAACATTATTTATATTCACTTCCTAGATATCAGTGGGTACTACATACCGAAGAGCAAGTCTGGTAATTCAGTAGGGAGTGGCTCCTGCAACTTTGTCTCAAAATAGAAAGCTGACGACACTTTAAATCATGTGAGTGTTTTGTGTTTTTTTTGTTGTTGTTGTTTTAAACTTGATCAGTGAGTTACACTGCAAGAAATAAGCTACCTGGCAATAAACAGTACTCCAGGAATCAGCATTGCATCAATTCATGCAAATCTAATCAATCCTCACACATTCTAAACAACCTTGGAATTTTACCCAATCACTGCAACCTTTTGAAAAAAATGTGGTTAGCCGAATTAAACTTCAAATTTAATTAATCCTAGGCAGCCCCTGTGCAAAATTTGAGCCATAAATCGCCATAGTCAATTCCATATTTGTGCTTCGACGATGCACACTTTTCATGAAATGCAGCAATTTCATTGCCACAAAAAAAAAAAAAAAAAAAAAAACAACAACAACAAAAAACCCACACTGCAAAATTCATTAAAGTTCATTTGAAATTTGACTGAAAATTTAGCCATTTTGTACCACAGCAATCACAACAAAATGAAAAAAAATCTGCTCCATGTGTCCTCACTCCTGTAAACAACTTGGTTACCCGGCTACTTATCAACAGTGTTAGACAGTTTGTCTTATTCTGTTGGACCTGACAGCAATTATAATTTCAGGTATCTCTTCTCTAGCTTTTAGTGTGATGAGGCTTATTTGGACAGATCCGGAAGTTAGTGTGTACATTAGTAGCAGTTTTATATAATTTATTAAAAAAAAAGCCCTTTCCTCTTAATGATCCAGAATACCTCTTAAAAACTGTATGAGCCTACAAGGACATGTACAGTACTCAAATGAATATGGAAAGAACCAGTGTGACATCACGAGAGTCCTACAATACAGCTACTGATCTCGGGTACCAAGCTGTTCTGTGATCCACTGGGAGCTTGAGGTCTTCTGACTGAATGTGAAGCATCCCAGTGTGTCAGTACTTTGTGAGAAAATTGTTACTAATGATTATCTAAGCCAGCTTGTGTAATGAATAGTTATTTAGAATGGGACTGAGGCTGCGTGCGAATATATAGAGGACATGTTATCTGAAAGGACAATGCGTGGATGCCCTATTGTTGCACACAGGCCTTGTGTAGGAGAGAAGGCGAAAGAGGCTGGCGAGTTATGATTGTACAGTCGGTGAGGATAATTGTTTCATTGTTTTCTTCTGTAGACATGTAGGTGGTGAGGACTGTACAGGGTGTACTACCTGCCAGGCTTGTGGATGAACTTCTGCAAGCGAGCTTTGACCTCGTCGTAGGTGAGAAAAGCCATGTACCCTGGGTGAGTCACTGCAAGGCTGTTCCAGTTCCGCAGCAGTGACGACCAAGGCTATACACACACACACACACACACACACACAGGATCACGAATGAAGCACAATTAGGGCGACAATAACGAGTATGAGTCATTCTGTACAGCAGGTCTGCCAGTTATTCTGATCAAAACCCCTCGGGTTTCGGTTAACTTGCACAAAAAGGAACAGCAGGACATTTAATTTGAAGAGAATGACTGTGAATGAATTTAAGGACTACGGGACCATAGGTGAGAAGCTGAGCAGATGGAATCATTCTTGAATGAATCAACAAGTGTGCTAAAACAATGAGCATTTTTATAACCGCTTCTCAAACTACAGCTTAATAGCACTCACTGGGAGTATTGTCTATTTAAAAATAAACAAATACATTAAAAAAAAAAAAAAAAAACATAATGAACTGACTAGTTATCTGTTTAATATAGAGTTTCAACAAGTCACACAGAACTGGAGTTGTTAGTGAGATGGTGTTCAATAGTTTATACTGAAAAAACCCCACAGAATTCCCATGTGATGTAACTGCATGATGCAATTCCAATTACTGTATTCATGTCAGAGCCTTTACTATATGGGGCCACAATGCTGATGCGTCGACTTCAGTATCCTGAAGTACAGATGTTCTTGATGATACTTTAACACCCATCAGTCTCATTTGCTTTCAAAATGTTTTAAATTTGAATATGGTGAGCGATGTGTGAAACCTCACATTTATAGCATGTGGTAAAAAGCAAATAAAGATATAGATAACTTCTTTGCATTCATTTTGAATGTTGCGCATTTGCTTAAAAAACAAAGTAAGCAGATTCTCCAGCTGCATGGAACATATGAACTAACTCGAATCCCCCCCAATGTATTGCCAGTACTTTTTTTTTTTTTTTAGATCTGAAGACGGCACCATCCTTCACAATTCTCAGTCACATGATCAAACACTCACTGAATCCCTAAATATTTTAACCACATTTTTACATTCAGTTTTTCTTAAACTTAATCTTCATGGCTTGTAAAATAATTAAATAATACATCATGAGATTTCCTTTTGACTTTTCCCATTTTTTCAGGGGTCGCCACAGCAAATCATCTGATTTCACATTTGATTTGGAATAGGAACAGCATCCGACGTAAACACCTGACACAACCCTTTAGCAAGGGACAGAAACACGCTGACGGCTTTGCGGCTACACTTAACGAAAGTCAGCAATGGCTGTTCTCCATGCCTCCGTGGGGGGGGGGGGGGGGGGGCGCAGTGACAACCTTGTGAAGAGTGGGACTCTAACCCCCAACCTTAGGATCAGTGATCCAGCACCCTGTACCACTAGACCACCACTACCCCTAATTAAATAATACATAATACAGTTGTTTATTTGCACATAGAGCAGAGATGTGATATGTGACCACAAATAGTCCCTCAAGGTGCATGTGGAGAGAAAGCTCGGTGTGAATTGATGTATAGGTCCTTCTAAAAAAATTAGCATATTGTGATAAAGTTCATTATTTTCTGTAATGTACTGATAAAAAATTAAACTTTCATATATTTTAGATTCATTGCACACCAACTGAAATATTTCAGGTCTTTTATTGTTTTAATACTGATGAATTTGGCATACAGCTCATGAAAACCCAAAATTCCTATCTCAAAAAATTAGCATATCATGTTCAGGTAGTCTAAATGAGCTATTAACCTAATCATCTGAATCAACCAATTAACTCTAAACACCTCCAAAAGATTCCTGAGGCTTTTAAAAACTCCCAGCCTGGTTCATTACTCAAAACCGCAATCATGGGTAAGACTGCCGACCTGACTGCTGTCCAGAAGGCCATCATTGACACCCTCAAGCAAGAGGGTAAGACACAGAAAGAAATCTCTGAGCGAATAGGCTGTTCCCAGAGTGCTGTATCAAGCCACCTCAGTGGGACGTCTGTGGGAAGGAAAAAGTGAAAGAAGGGCCGATTCCAGACCTTGGGGGACCTGTGGAAGCAGTGGACTGAGTCTGGAGTAGAAACATCCTGAGCCACCATGCACAGGCGTGTGCAGGAAATGGGCTACAGGTGCCGCATTCCCCAGGTCAAGCCACTTTTGAAGCAGAAACAGCGGCAGAAGCGCCTGACCTGGGCTACAGAGAAGCAGCACTGGACTGTTGCTCAGTGGTCCAAAGTACTTTTTTCGGATGAAAGCAAATGTTGCATGTCATTCGGAGATCAAGGCGCCAGAGTCTGGAGGAAGACTGGGGAGAAGGAAATACCAGAATTCCTGAAGTCCAGTGTCAAGTCCCCACAGTCAGTGATGGTCTGGGGTGCCATGTCAGCTGCTGGTGTTGGTCCATTGTGTTTTATCAAGGGCAGGGTCAATGCAGCTAGCTATCAGATTTTGGAGCACTTCATGCTTCCATCTGCTGAAAAGCTTTATGGAGATGAAGATTTCATTTTTCAGCACGACCTGGCACCTGCTCACAGTGCCAAAACCACTGCTAAATGGTTTACTGACCATGGTATTACTGTGCTCAATTGTCCTGCCAACTCTCCTGACCTGAAGCCCATAGAGAATCTGTGGGATATTGTGAAGAGAAAGTTGAGAGACACCAGACCCAACACTGTGGATGAGCTTAAGGCCGCTATCGAAGCTTCCTGGGCCTCCGTAACACCTCAGCAGTGCCACAGGCCGATTGCCTCCATGCCACGTCGCACTGAAGCAGTCATTTCTGCAAAAGGATTCCCGACCAAGTATTGAGTGCAAAACTGAACATAATTATTTGAAAATTGGCTTTTTTTTGTATTAAAAACAGTTTTTTTGTTGGTTGGATTAAATATGCTAATTTTTTGAGACAGGGATTTTTGGTTTTTCTTTACTTTTTTGTCAAAATTATCAATATTAAAACAATAAAAGGCTTGAAGTCCTTCAGTTGTGTGTAATGAATCTAAAATGTATGAAAGTTTAATGTTTATCAGTACATTACAGAAAATCATGAACTTTCTCACAATATGCTAATTTTTTGAGGACCTGTACATGAGGATGAGTAGATGCTAATATTAGGCATGAACAAAGCTGACGTTGTGCTAGAAATGAAACTCTGTTCATATACATACACTGTGATATTGTATTGTAGGGAGTAATCCAGCTACTGTTCATTACACTCCGAAACATCTCTGGGTGGGAAATATACAGGGGTTACCTAGGCAACCAGTGAGTGGAGCGCTTGGTGATGAGCAGTTCACTCAGTGTATACATGGCACAGGCGACAGGGAACAATTAGGTGGAAAATCGATGAGCACATCACATCCTGTGTTTATGCTCCTTGACTGTTATGCTTTGCGTTTGAGATGTGTGCGGATTTAATATGTAAACTGAAGTGCATAAAAATGGTTTATTGAACATTTTGAGAACTGTGTTTTTAATGCCATATGGTGTTTGAAGGCATGCAGGGAATCCAGTGTGTGTTACATTGGATATTCTTGACAGTACATTACTAAACTGTGAAGAAAGAGAATCAGATTCAGAATATTTACTGCATGTTAAAGAGATCATGATACAATTTTTGGGGGAGGTAGTGTAACAGAACGCATGCACATGATTTAATCTGTTCAAATATTACAGATTCAGATTTGGCTTTTTCATTTAACCAAACACACACACACACAAAGCAGTTGGGGGTCAGATGCCTTGTTCAGGGGCCCTTCATGAAGGTGGACGAAGGGAAGGTGCAACTCACCCCCCCCCCCACCCACCACCACCACCACCACCACACATTTATCCTGCTGGTTCATGACTCGAAAGAGTGACCTTTCAGTACCAAGTCTGCTTCTAGGCCATGGTTTAAGACTGATCTAACAATATTGAAACCATTAGATGAGGGCATCTGAAAATGGAGTTGCATAATACTCACTCGGATCACCATGACGTGGTGTTCTGGAGACATGGGCATGCGCGCTTAAATTTATTCAGAAACAGAAAAAGCACAGCAGAAGACGACTGCACTTCCCAGGAACACAGCCCAGAGCGCCGACTATCACACCACATACAGAGGAATTTCACGGACTGAACGATACGGGATACGGATTTAACATTTTTGTCCAGAAGGGAATCCGTTCAGAGCTGATGATGATTCTTGCCACCAAATGCACTCAAACGGCTGCAGTTTTCTGAATAGTTGCACTATAGAGGCAGCTTTTAATACGCCACATCTTGTACATTAAAACCACTGACCAGAATAATAGCTTCAAATAAAAAGTTCCCCTTCTTCCTAAATTAGCCTTGATGCACAGGGATGTGGGGAACACAGCGTAATTAAAGAGTGGATATGATGTGTAATATTAGCCTCTCTCGCTAATAGCTCCATGATGTTTGCCTTACTGTACTCTGTGTAATGACTCGATTGCTTACACAAGAACACGGGCTTCTAAATGATCCTTATGAGCAGCTGTGCGCTGCTGCTGCAGTCAAGCAGGAAACCAAAAGAACAATAGATTATACAATACAATACAATACCAGAACAACCAACTTCTTAAAAATGAACATTGGACTATTAATGATGTTATTGTATATCTAACGATTTTGTGCGGTCATGAGAACACAAAGTGATTTACATTTTTTTTTTAAATTTCACCCAGTTGAAAAGTGAAAGCCTGTCTAAAAACTAACACTCTTCGAGGAAGAAAATCCCTGTGAATAACGAAGGGAAATGTTTTGGAAGAAAGTGTACACTGTGTGCTGAAATGCATGTGGAAAGCAGATCTTCCTACACAAGTTTTGTCCATCTTGCTTTTGAAAAAGGCTGGAAGCAAAAAAAAAAAATAAAGAATATAGTTTGCTGTAGTTAGAAGTCCAGGCCTGTTGCCCTGGTGACACAATCCAAGATTCTGAAAATATGGTTCTCATGTTGAAAGGGAAAACACAGAGGCCAAAACAGAACCATGACCTTCACCACCATTACCACCACCACCACCACAGAGATTAAAATGGAATGGTAACACCAATCAGCCACAAAAGCATTAGCAAGGACAGACACTTACATTGGGGTGAGGCGGCTTGAAGTTAAAAAAATAAAAATCTGATGGAAAGCCTTCTGTCCGAGACCTATACACACTGTCTCATTTTATGCACCACCAAGTTGCTCTGGAGGTGTCCTCAGAGTCTCAGCAAGCATGTAGGACAGTAGGAGGTCAAAGGAATTAGGTGGGGTGATGACATGTAGTGCTTTGTACAGCAGAATAAAGAGTTTGTATTTAATTCTCTGGAAAATGGGTAGTCAGTGGAAGTGTTGAAGAAATTGACGTGACTGGAATATGAAATGTGCTGAAATCGTTTTCAGATCTCACAAGAAATGCAACAGAGAGTGAATTTGTGCGCTTCAATCAATTAAAATAAGAATGACTTGGATTTCAAACTAAGAGCTATATAACTGTATTTACATAAGCTTCAAATTATAGATTTGGGGGGGGGGGTTCAGTTATATATCGAGTTTCTTTTGTCCTCATTGACTCCAAAACCTTTATTTATTTTATTTTATTTATATATGTTTCAAGGCAAGACAATGGTGGCTCAATGTTTAAGGATATGGTTTCCTGATCTGAAAGTCAACGATTCAAGCCCCAGTACCACCAAACAAAGCCCTTATCCATCTATTGTTCTGCCAAATGCCGAACATTCTGAGACCCAAAAATTAATGTTTTGCATCTTCTCATTTCTTCACACTGCTTCTGTCCCTCACCACACCGATAACTACGGAACTTGATAAATGTCTTCAAACAATCAGTTTGGCAAAAGAGTACCCACCACTGGCACTCATACGCGGATCTTGGGACATACACACAAAATTGTTTTGTCTTCATATCACACCCCCAAGATACTGTTAACCACAACTGTGCCCCTGTCCACCCAGCAGTATAGTAAGGAAAGACCTTACCTAGGGGTCTTAGCACGGTGAGGGTTTAACAGGGTTCTCAAAAGGTTAAAGTAAACGTAAAGTCCTTTGCGGTTTTTATACCCGAGCCACAGTGGCTCATCAGGCCGGTGCTTATCCCTGGTTTCCATAGCGCGAAGTAAATAGGAGTACAACTCCTCCTGGATGGGACGCTAGTCCATCACAGGTTACCTTCCCAGTATATTTTTACTGATACCCGTTTACACTGCTGGGTGAACAGACGCACACTTGTGATTGAGACCTTGCCCAGGGCTCTTAGCACAGTGAGGCTATAACTGGGATTTGAACACACAACCTCCTGATCATGAGCGCAGCACCCTAACCACTACACCACAGGCCCCACATACAAAAGGTTAAAAGGTAAATGTATAGTACAGTAGACCCTTGACCATTTGCGGTTTTGCGCTGGCACCCCCACATACTCATCGATTCTTGACAATCCTGTAACTGGCACGTGATTCAAATTTGGCGAATCTCTGACAGCTTTTGTTTCTCCCTCCTGCTGATTGGTTGAGATGTACATGCCCCTTTTTTCTCATTTACACATAAATTGTAAACGTGCATTTTTTGTGTGTTTTTAATTACCAGTTAAGCTCTATGATGTCACCCAAACCCCATGCATCTTCTCAGACTTCTGGTAAGGAGCTTAAGCTCCAGAAAAAGGGAATGTCGCTGCATGAACAAGTTGAACTGCTTGATATGACACAGGAAGGAAAAAGTTATGCTGCGAATATATACACAAGGATCCTTCACGTTCCATGGTTAATTGGGACCGAGATCCCCCGTAACCGCCGAATTCCGTGAAGCAGGATCCACACACCCCCTTCCCCCCGGGACGTATACGTACATGTATGTGTGTATATAATATCAATAAATACATGTTCAACGTTATAATGCTCATAATAACAAATAATTTAAAAATAATGCATAAGATGTATATAAAATATAAATACACATTCTCAGATGTACACCTCATAAATATGTAAGTGGTTTTGATGTTTGTTTGTTTATTTTGTTTTGTTTTTTTTCACTGAAGCCGCATGAATTGAAGCGAGACATCCGTGAATGTGTGTGTAAGCGTGCACGCGCGCACTACTGTTTATATATTTTATGAATAAATATCATAGTACAAAATTAAAAAGTTTTTCCTTAATAATTACTACATTTTACTGTATTAATAAGTAAAACTGTCTATAGGATGTGTTTAAGAAGCATATTTTAGCGCATGTAATATGATACATAGGGTTTTACTTCTGGGTAAATAACTCGCGGAATTTCTTAAGTCGTGGGAAGGGCCGGAACCGAAACCCCTGCGAAAAACAGGGGCCTACTATAGTGTAATGTTGCTGTCCCTCTACAGTCCTACAGATGGCGGACTCTAAACTATTCAGACATTGCTCTTACTGCACAGAATTCTACACTGCCTGCCAACTTATTTATTTTTTTTTTGTTTATTTATTATTATTATTATTTTTTTTAATTGTTATACTGCCCAGAAACCTTTTGGTCCCAAAGCCACGTCTCTACCCATTATGTCCTTTACTACCTTTGTGTTAACAATTAAGAAACTTTGACATATTTTAAGGTTTTAAAATTATGATATCAAATCAGGATATTTACAGAATAGCAATACTAATGCAATCAAAATACAAATCTAATCAGTGGCCAGGAATTGTAATATCAGGCGGCCCCCGATGATTCCCATCCCAAGTTCAAATGTTGTCAAAATGTACAATTAGACTGCAAACATTGTACAATTTGAAAGTGGCGGCATGCCACTATATCAATATAATCAATATTAAGGATTAGCACGCTTCTCTGAGCATGGTGTGTTAACCACCATCCAGATTCACTCAGTCTACAGACAGGCGCACGCACACCGCTTCAGCACAGCTGCAGTTGAGAACAGACAATGGCTATTGTACAACTACTGATATCAGAAACAATAGTAGTGACCGTACTGGAGAGAAGCTGTAGAGCTGAGGTTACGCACCTGAAAAAGCCTGGTGAAGATGTCGAACTCGAAAACAGAGATATAGTCGTTGCACGTGAGGTCTATTGTGGACTTGAGGGCCATGGCTTCTAAGCCGGAGCTAATTGGATGAAACTCATGCAATGCTTGTCGGAAGACCTTCCACTGGACAATAGTCCTATACAGAGCGGGGGAACACACGAGGACATTAAATTACACGGCAAGCCCAAAGTGATGGTCATACTGTGGTTTATACCTTATTATAATGAATGCATAATAAACACTTACTTGTCTCCAAAGGATCGTCTCCAAAATTCTGCTGCATCTGCCTTCGTGATCCTGAAATTATCCCCTTGGAACAGACCACTTGGAAAGATGGCTTTCAGCTCAGCCAGCATGTGACTAAAGATTAGTGATAGTTTGGTCAAGTTCCGTCTGAAAGTAGAGCAAACAGAAGAAAGGTGTCAAGCATCATTCACAATTTTTAAAAACCTACAGGCATTCAAATATTAATTCTCTATTAAGTTGCATGCAATATTTAGAATGGAATGTGCTACGGTGCTGACCCTTTCCTACTTCACTAGAGTCCAGACACTTTCATCACAAAAGCATATAGGCACATAAATAGCCTTAACCACGGGTTCATAAAACACTCGGCTTGTTAACTTGGTTATACTAAGTGTTCAAAGGACAACTCCAATGAACAGTTCGATCCAAAGTTTATTACACCCAAACTAATATAAATACATTCACTATAAACAAAGGCTGATTTCAAAAGGTAAAAGAGATGATAGCTGAGCTACTTTCTGATAAGAAAGTCGACATCAACATAGTCACTAAGTACAGTAAAGAAACAAGGATGATGATAAATTGTGCAATCAAAAGTCTACTTCACCAACTTAGACTAACAGGAGATTTTCAAAAGATGACTCTGTCTGTCTGTCTGTCTGTCTTCCTTTCGGCTTTTTCCCTTTTTACTCGGGAGTCGCCACAGCGAATCATCTGATTCGCACGTTTTGATTTTGGCAGAGGTTTTTACGTCGGATGCCCTTCCTGTCACAACCCTTTTTTAGCAAGGGACAGAAACACGCTGACGACTTTGCAGCCTACTCTTTACGAAAGTCAGCAATGGTTCTTTTACATGCCTCACACCATAGACAGTGAGAGACATGGCCCGCCTTTGATAACCCAGTTAGCTGCACTTGGGGGACAGTGACAACCTTGTGGAGAGTGGGACTCGAACCCCCAACCTTTGGATCAGCAATCCAGCGCCCTATACCACTAGACCACCACTGCCCCACTCAAAAGATGACTCTACAACGCTCAAACTACATATCTACAAACGCTTTTAAAAGTAAACAGTTAAAGGCACAGCACCAAAATCAAAGTCCCCCAAAACACAGACCATAACAACAAGGACATAAAAGAACAAGAAATGTAATAAATTGGATAAACAAAACACAATGAGAAACACACAAACATTTCAAACATTACCTGAGGTCATGTACTGGAATAATAATTGAAAAAGACTTTAATAGTGGAGTGTTTTACAACAGTTCGGACGATTATTCCTCTTCAGCAATGACGTGACTTCAGAGAAAACTGTCGTTTCTTCTGGAGAAAGTCTTATTTCTTCAGAAGAGACATCCAATGTCATTACCTTTTTCTGGTGCTTAGCAGGCATTTGAGTGACATCATAGAACTTAACTGGTAATTAAAATACACTAAAAAAAGGCTCATTGCCAACTTGTGCACGAATGAGGGAAAAGGGGCGTTACATTATCTCAACCAATCTGCAGGAAGGAGGACAGCCATTGGCTGAATTTGAATCGTGTGCGAGTTGCTCGGCAGTCCGCGAATACTCAAACCGTGAGTGCAAAACCGCGAATAGTCAAGGGCCTACTGTAATTCCAAAGTAGGATTTCACTTATTCTATCAATAAGAGATATAGAAAAAATAAATAAATAATAGCCTAGACTGCTAAACACCAGGTTCAAAATAGCGGTAAACGGTACTCAACTCACCTAAATCATGTCCATGAAATCGGTGTTAAGACATATACCATCCCGGAATTTCAATAACTACATGGAAAGAACAAAGTCCTTTTCACTGATCAGTCAGTAGGTCACAGTCGCTTCATCAGCAGAGAACGGCGATAACACATTCCAGTCTTCTATTCTTTGTGCTGAAAGCTAAAGGAAACACCCAACTTCCCAAGTTTTCAGTTTACCGTCTTGCCAGGCCGGTAGCAGATCTAGCTAGCACCTCCTTACAATAAAAGTTATAGTCCAGTCCAGTAAGCTTCGCTCTGAAGCACGCTTATGCTTAAATAGCATAAGAGCGGACATCAGTGAAGACACCCCCATAACCTAGCTCTGAAATTTTCATGAACAAGGCGAATGCGTTTTCTCCAATACCTATAAACGAACATAGCACAATGACTACAGGTCATAGAGGCATAAACTATACACCAAAATAAAGCTGACAACCTAAAAAAAACACAATGATGTCCATTACATTAACTGAAAACTTCACAACGAAGCATGAAAATTACAAGACCGCGGCGAAATCGCCCATAATTAGTGTATCATGAACTTTGAGAATTTATTCTAGCGCCAGTAGTTATTCATTGGGGCTAAACTAAGTCAAGTCATTTAGAACTGATCATAAGCTAACTGCTGATATACAATTTCACACAACAGAACAAAAGATAGATTCAATACAAAGCAAAAAGTTAAACTAACAAAACCGGCTTTTTGCATTATATAGCCGAAGCAATTCAAAATGGTCGTAAAATCACCATGAACAAGAAACTTTACAGATCAGATCTGGGTATATATTCACGATTATACCCAGTTTCATAACAGAATGTTGTGACTAGCATCATTGCACAATCTGCGAGTTGATCTGAACATTCCATTAGGTGAATTGTTTAGATTATGAATAATTGCAATTGTGTGCGCACAGGACACTCTGTAATGAGCTGAATGCCTACTCAGGGTGGATTTGACACGCCTCCAGTCCGCCGGAGATTAACTCTGCATCCCAGTGTAACCCTGACCAAGACCAACGGTTAGTGAAGATGAATGAGAACATATTAAATCACTGACACTGGTAAAGGCAGGTCCTGAGAGATGGCTGAGCAGAATAAGAACAGGAACGAGACGAATGATATGGATGAAGTTACTGGCACTGAAAGTAAAGCAAGGCAGGGAGTCTGAGTGGGAGAGGAAAGGAGGAAAAGCTGTGATTTACAGACCACCACAGTAGGGGTTTGTGCAAGTGCTCCAGTCTGGAGAATTGACATGCACAACAGAGCGTGAATGTGTGGTAAGACTGCAGGTGCCTTGAAAACAAGTCAAGCCAAAGCTCTTTCCGCACACACCTCTGTTCCACAAAGACATGACACGAAGCACAGGTATGTGCCCAAATCAGGACATCAAATGTATGAACTTTATAAACTGTGATGCTAAACAAACAGAATAGGCTTCTTTCATATATGGCGGAAGAGATCAATATATTTCTTTTTCTCTTCTAGATACCATTGATCTCTCTCGCTCTCTCTCTCTGCATTTCTTTCAACTCATGAATCTTTTTTTTCCATTAGAAAGGTGAAGCAAAAGTGCACCGCCTTTAGCGCCGACTGAAATCCTGGTCATATTGCCTCCTTTAAAGAGTTGGAAAATAAATAATAAGTAAAAACCAAATCTCTGAAAACCAATACAGTAGGCCCTTGTTACTCGCGGGGGTTTGGTTCCGACCCCTCCCGCGAATGAAGATAATCTGCGAATTCTGTACCCGGAAGGAAAACCCCATGTATCATATTATATGCGCGAATGATCAACTGGAAGTAAAATACTGTGTATCTATTACATGCACTAAAATATGCTTCTCAAACACATTCTATAGACAGTCTTAATCATTACTACATTTTACTAAATTAATACTGTATTAATGAGTAAGAAAAAACTATTTTTACTGTGATCGTTATTGATAAAATATAAACATTATACAGCATATATATTTGTGTGTGTGCGTAATATATATATATATATATATATATATATATATATATATATATATATATACACACATACATACACACACACACACACACACATACTAGTCCTTCTCAAAAAATTAGCATACTGTGATAAAGTTCATTGTTTTCTGTAATGTACTGATAAACATTAGACTTTCATATATTTTAGATTCATTACACACATATATGTGTGTAGTATGAAACATTTCAGGTCTTTTATTGTTTTAATACTGATGATTTTGGCATACAGCTCATGAAAACCCAAAATTCCTCTCTCAAAAAAATTAGCATATCATGAAAAGGTAATTAAAACACACTAAAAAAAGGCTCATTGACAACTTGTGTGCGAATGAGGAAAAAGGGGTGTTACATCTCAATCAATCAGCAGGAAGGAGGACAGCCATTGGCTGAATTTGAATGACGTGACAGTTGCTCGGCAGTCCGCGAATATGCAAACCGTGAGTGCAAAACCGCGGATAGTCAATAGCCTACTGTACTCAACACCCCATTCACTTAGAGAAAGGAAAAGATGAAAGCCCACTGGCAGGGTGTATTGGTTTTTGTTTTTTTGAAAGTTTGGTGCAAAAAGGTGGCAGTGTGCTGCCCTCAATCGGAAACAGCTGTGGTGCATTTCCAAAACACCAGTAAAGTATGATTTTAATATGGGGGGGGGGACCTCACAGCCAAGTTTTAATCAAATGTACAAAGTCTAAAGTCAGAAATAAAACATTGTGGTATGAAGGACAATTCCAAAGTTAATTATACTACAATAACAGCTCGTCTCAAACATTTCACCAACACTAACATCTTCATATTTTAGATCTTATTTTTCCATTATAACTACGCTACTACAGTATGCGACTATTCTCGGTTTTGTACCCACAGTTTGAGTATTCGCTGACTGCCGAGCAACCGGCACGTGATTCAAATTCAGCCAATGGCTGTCCTCCTTTCTCCTGATTGGTTGAGCTGATGTCCCACCCCTTTTTCCACATTCTCGCACAAGTTGTCAATGAGCCTCTTTTTTTGTGCACGTTTTAATTACCAGTGAAGCTCTATGATACCACTTAAACGCTGTGCATCTTCTCTGGCTAAGCAATAGAAAACGCTGGATGTCTCTTCAGAAGAAACAAGACTTTCTCCTGAGAAATGACTGTTTTCTCTGAACTGTTGTATTAAAATCTTTTTAAATTATTCCAGTACAGTACCTAAGTTCATGTTTATGTGTGAGATTTTGTGTTCTGTAGCGTGTTTAACAAATGATACCAAAAGGATAAACTTTATTACAGTACTCTTCATGTCCTTTTACATTGAAGTTGAAGTGACATCTCCAAGCTGGCGCTGCCCAGAGGGCAACGGCGCGGAGTTCTCGGAGTCAAATTGTTTCTTTGTTCGTTTTAATTTGTTTTATTTGTTGTTTTGTTTGTTCATGTTTTGCACTATGCTCGTCTACGACCTGTCGACTCTACTACAGCCACAAGATCGGAGTATCTTCGGGCGTGTATAAATAAGCAGAGCTAATATGCAATTAGCAGAGCTAATATGCTATGGTAGGCAGCTCAATGCGAGCCGCACCCCATCTAGCAATCAGCCCAGGCGGGAAGTGGCCGAACGACAATTCCGGCGCTTGGGATTGCAGGGGATGAAGGCCGTGTAGCCGTCTGGTATAATCGCCTTGTCGGGTGTACTCTCTTCGAGCCATGTTTCACAGAAACACAGTCCTGTAGATCCCTCTGAGCTGCAATCTAAGCATGAAGCTTGTCCATCTTGTTTCACAGGGACTGAACATTTTCAAGCAGTATGGCCGGAAGTGCTAACCAAGCCTCTGAGAACTCCGCCTGGGCGATTAGCATTGAGCTCCCATAGCATAGCATAGCTCACGATAGAAGTTGTTGCATGCTTAGTTGCCCAACGCAGAAGCTGCTCATAGCTGTAGTAGGGTCGACCGATCATAGACGAGCAATACAAATGCGAAACATGAACAAACAAATAAAACAAATTAAAATGAACAAAGAAACAATTTGACTCCAAGAACTCCGCGACGTTGCCCTGGAGACGTCACTCCAACTTCACTGTAAAAGGACATGAAGTGTAATAAAGTTTATCCTTTTGGTATCATTTGTTAAACATGCTACAGAACATAAAATCTCACACACAAACATTCTCAGAATTAACTTAGTCTTTTTCAATTATTATTCCAGTACAGTACCTAAAACGAGTGCTTTACAACAATATATACTGTATAATGTTTATATTTTATCATCAATAAAAATAAGAGTAAAAATTGAAAAGTTTTTCTTAAATCATTACTATGTTTTACTACATTAATACTGTATTAATGAGTAAGACTGTCTATAGAATGTGTTTAAGAAGCATCTTTTAACGCATGTAATGGATACATAGTATTTTACTTCTGGCTGCTCATTCGCGCTTGTGACGTGATACATGGGGTTTTACTTCCAGGTACAGAACTCGTGGATTATCTCGATTCGCGGGAGGGCTCGGAACCGAACCCCCGCAAATGTCGAGGGCCTACTGTATATCAAAGCTATCATACAATGATGCAGCGTTTCTGCAAAAGTTCTTAGTTCCTGTTGAATCTTGTCATGTTAATAAGGAACTGCAACTCATCTGTCCTGATGACGCCCCTGAAAGCTTCATGTTTCTCCAACAGTTACACTGATGTAGCTCAACACTTCTTTACTACAAAAGCTGCTCTGATTAAATGAGTGAAATTAACACGTTCCCCATAACTAATTCTAAAGAGGTGTTCAAAAAGTTAATCTACATTTCAGTATACAGACGTTCCCCGACTTACGTTTTTAATTGGTTCCGGACGGCCGAACGCAAGTTGAAAGTGAACGCAAGTTGTTACAGTGATGTGTGACGCTCATACTGTACTATACATCCATAAATACCATTACAGTATCTCATAAAACACCCCTAAATCAATTATTATAAACATAACATTGTAAAATAATATCAAATATCAAATAATATCAACATTAATTTCAAATAAGTCATTTATTTATACCGAATCATTTTACATGAAGCTTAAAACAGTCAATCAATGCTTACAATATGTGAAGCGCTCAATACCGAAAGTAGTGTACTTGCTGTGGGTTATACAGACTTCCGGTCTTTCAAGTGCACAAGGGTGCTGTTGAACTCATTTATAACATAGCCTGCACTAATGTGAATCCCAGCAAAGCAGAGACTTTTGTTTTGTGTAGGTAAGTAAACTTTATTCAACAGATGCATACAAAGAACAAATACAAATGCTAATGAATATTAATATAAAAATAAGTATATATTCTTAGGATTCTGCGAAAAGATAAATATCCGTAATCGTTCTGTAATTTGTGGATTCAGGTTTTCATTCATTTTACAACTCTCTTTGCTAAACTGAGTATGCATTAGATTGTGCCGTTCCAGTGCCTTTTTCGTAACCTGGAGTTTTCGTAAGTAGAGGTGCATTTTACATGTAAAACACGCGATTCGTTCCAAGGCTCCCAAGACTACCCCATAAATGTTAAAAGAAAAAAGAAAATTATATTTAAATCTATCGAACCACCCATGCAACGCTTTAAAGTCCGAGGATTGCTGGTCTGAAGAACCCTCACCCCCACCCTCCTTCACGAGGTCCTTAAATATGGCGGTTGCTTTTTCCGAAATAATTGCCTCAGTCACTGTATCTCCGCTTTTAAGGTCTCCTTCTTATTCAATATCGTCGCGATTGTAGGGAGGTTTCGGCCATACTCCTTTGCGATTTCGCTCAGCCGCATCCCACTTTCGTATTTTTATTGTCTCCTGCTTCACTTCGATTGATAACGGAGTCCGCTTCTTCTTTTCGGTGTCACTGGGAATCACTTTCTTGAGGTCCATGATGGATAACGAAATATAACGCTGCAATGATCACTCTCAAAAAAACTCACAAGCCAACAGGCCTGTTCAACTCTCCTTCATGCGTGTGACAAACAGGAAGTATGGGTACAGTTCAGCCCCCTCCTGGCCAATGGGAGGCCAGCAAGGCGGGATGTTGGGAGACAGGCAATGACTGAGCAACTCGCGCATTGTTTGTACGAAAAGCGCCAAATGTGGCATTCAAAAATTCAAAGATGTTTCATATGCAGAGGGCGAACATTTAGGAAAATGTTTTTTGTAACCTGGATTTTTCGTATTCAGAGATTTTCTGAAGTAGAGGGTCGACTGAACATTGAAAAAGAAGACCAACAATTTGAGAGTATAATAAGACTCTGAATTTATTTTAAATGACATTATCATAACGAAGTTATTTCTTAATCAGAAAAGTACTCCTTACTATTAATGCGACTTCTGGTGCTGCATGGTTTTGCAGATGGCTTTGGAGTGTGGTTCATACGTGGTGAAGTTCAGCTTCATGCAGGCGTTTAGGCTTCCGTCTGTTAAACGTGACCGCAGGTTGGTCTTGATGTTTTTCAGGCGAGGACTGCTCGCATGCGCATGTAGAGCCAAACATGATCAATATGGTAAGACTCACACGCTGCAGTGCTTGATATGTGACAGGAAGCGCATTCCAAGTTTTGGCAATCAGCTGGTCTGCGGGTTGAAGTTTTTCCATGTCTGTCCATTTGTGTTTGCTTGCCAGCTGTGCTTGGCTTCGTGCAAATGAGTTCATCAAAAACTAGGGAAATTTACCTCTTTATTAAAAAATAACTCCCGCAGTCTGTGGCTGTTGTTATAATCCAATAAAATTAGTTTCAGCGTATGGGACCTGCCCACACACTGGAGTACAGATTGGCTCTCTGCTGCGCACCACAGTGACATGTGGCATTGAAAATAGATGAATAGATTTAAATGCGTGAGATTTATTCATCCGTTTTTGTTTTATTTGATGTCTTTTTGTATTTTTATTTAAATGACAGTGAAATTATGTATTCGTTATGCTGCTAAGAAAGGCCTGATTTATGATGAGCCCGTCATCAAAAGAGCCACAGGTTCCCGACCCCTGCCATAGATGTATGAAAATGTGAAGTGCATTATGACCTCACTGCGTGCGTCTGGTGCTGCCTCACTGTAGACCAGTCAATTGATGTTAATCTTATGGCTGATCGATCTATACATTTGCATGACTTGCATGAAAAATTATAACCCAAGTGCTTGTATTAAACTGTACAATTTGATTTTAATTTGTAGTTAAAAGTGAAGAAAGAAATTAAACTATCACATTAAAGATTTTCAGAATTGGAGCCAATCCCATGGGCTCAGGCAGAGATTATTTGTTTATTAACTAGGGCAGTGGGTCCTAATGCTATAGAGGCTCTACCCCCTACTGGGACTCCTGCCAGGACTTTGCATTGTGAATCCCTCTTTTCACCCAGAGATCCTCCAGTACTGCATTGGTACCCTATAGTATGCGAAGGATGAGCGGATAGCCAGACCAGATGCAGTAATTATACAAATGTCAAAACTATGAGGTGGAAAGTGCATATGCGAGTTAACTTTCTCATGTACTGTTTGCTCTTGTTTATTGCCACATATACTTAACATTTTTCAAAAGTACGGTTTTACTGTTTGTACAATTATGCTGAAATCTCTCCGAATTAATCACACTACTCTATTCAAACAACATACCAGCTCAAGAGTTTCAACGCAAGCTCTGTATCTATGTTCATACTCATGACCTAAATCTTCAACTGGCCACCCACAGACACCATCGTTTTTTGACAAAGTATGAACAGACAAGCCCAACACCCCCCACCCCGCCCCCAAACAACCCCACTCCGCCCCCCAACTCAGGCTCTTGGACTCTCATCATGACACTGTATACGATCCAAAACCTCCCTAGATACTGTGCTTTTGTAAGCCTTTCTCCACTTTTGGCCTGACCTTTAACCTGCAGCTGGCTGCTCCCTTCCTGTTTCCTGTTTTCCATGATAAAAAAGCCAGGCCAACAACAGAGGAGAAACAGAAGTCTGTGAATGCCCAAGGCAGACAATCAAAGGGCCCTTCAACATCCCCACCTATCACTCCCAGAAGAGAATCAAACAAGAAGTTACTTATTGATGTCAAATTTTAAATACTATGCAACAGCGTATATTTCGCCAACCATAGACCTTTCTGGTTTGTGTTGTGTAAAGGTGAAAACGCTGTGTACATCCTAAAAACTGGTGCCTAAACGCATTTCACTGCAGGATTACATTAGAATACAAACAAGTACCAACACATCACAGACATACGACTTCAAATGATCACTGCAGAGTCCATTTAAACATTTCACCTCAACAGGGTTTTAATATCTGCGTAAATCATAATGCAATAGTTTTACTGTTAACTGCACAGTTCAGTTGGGTCAAGATATGCACTTTATTGAGACCAATTCGTGTGTAAAATTATTCCTCATGCTTCCTGAACCATTCTTTGACAAGCTGAGCCCGAAGAGTTCTGTCAGGGTCATCCTAGAACAAATGCTATTACAGAAGAGAATACAACCCAATTTTGGGATAATCTAGTCATTTATTATGTTCACATATAGTCAGCTGACTTCATTTTATTTCCAGATTATGTTGCTGGGCCTCAAACTGACTCACTGAACCAATCCCCGATTCTAACAATGCCTCCAGGAACTTTTACAGTGACATGCATGATAGGTTTACTACGTCATGACTTTCTCCTTCTTCTGACACTGCCCTCTAATTGTAAATTGTATTGTGATCAACTACAGGGAAAAAAGATGGCTGCCATCTACTAAAATACCCAGGCAATTAAACAGTAGTCAATGATTGCTAAATTTAGGATTACTAGGGCTGGGAATCACCAGTAACCACTCAATATGACGAGATCATGTTACCCAAGTGCCAATCAATTCATGTCATGACTCTGTATTATAATTCATTCATTTTATGTCCCCGCATAATCCTAATTAGGGTTGCGAGAAGGCTGCCGCCCATCTCTGCTCTGGGCGAGGGCAGAGTACACCCTGGACAGCCCGCCAGGTGATCACAGGGAAGAAACACACCGACTGGTACGCAGCTACTCTTGTCGAAAGTCAATAATGGTTCTTTTACAACCTCCCACCACAGACCGTGAAAGACATGGCGGCCTTTGATAACGCAGTTAGCTGCACTGATCCCAAGGTGGTGGTTTCAAGTCCCACTGTCAATGGGTTGTCACAGCCCCCCCACACACACCTTGGGCTCAATGATCCAACACTTTACCTGCAGGCCCCCACTCGATCATAATTCTAAAAATATCCCAATTCAATATTACAGTTGTGTCTGTCTTGGCTTCTTTTAAAATGGTACAAGGTTTTAAAATTGTAACAGGTGTTATTTGTTCATAAAGACAGAAAATATTTGGTCCTACCACACAGGAGGCTGCTCTGCCACCTTTAGGATTACACGGGAAACACCAAGTTTCATCAGCTCCAAGTGAAACATATGAATAAAACGTGGATAAAAGTAGATTTGGGAGTCAATGTGGAAATACAGACTAATCACCCCTTTGGTATATAAAAATGCACCCAATTTCAACATTCAAGTTTTTTTTTTTTTTTTTTAAACAGTTATCAGTATATAAATTTAACTATCCGGAAGTAGCTTCACACCAGATCTGCCAGGAAATAACAGTGACAGCAGCCACACACTCCACTGCACACATATTTACACCATAATTAAACAAAAGTAGTATCCATTCCCTCTACTTTAATAAATTTTCACTTTGTGTTCATAAAAGTCATTTCCTTTTGAGATTATTTAAAGAAAACAATGTCTGCGTTTTTCAGTTTTTATAAGGTCTTGAGGGGAAATGGGGACGTGCACCACTGAGGCGTCGTTGAGTTTTACGAGTGCACCCATGACAGTATAAATAAACATGATGCAGTGAAGCCAGCCGGGGCTCAGGGCAGGAGATGGGTACAAGTAGAGTGCGAGTCAGTCGTATTTCCAACCAAAACCCTCATGGGTCGCCTAGAGCGGCGTGAGCAAAAATGGCCAAACGAGTTTGTACTCAAGTGAGCAAGTTCAGGAGAGGGGTCATTTAGCAGCTTCATTCTTGCAAATGGTTTTTGCTTGTGTGGGTTAATGTGATCTTGTTAAATAACAAATGAAAGATCCTGATTAAAGGGTGATTTAAAAGCCATTATCTCAGCAGCTATAATGGTTTCATTACTTAAAATTAAAAGTGCTTCTCCGCTGAACCTGGGTAATGAGTAGGTACAAAATAACCCAAGGCAGACTATAGTGCTTAATATACATAAATTCCTGGCAGAAGCATTTCTCATTAATACAAGTGACGGATTTCAATTGCGCATGAACAAATGTAATAATTCAAATTAATTTTATATTTACATAGGCGTGCATGCACACACACACATTTCTGCAGTAGATCCACAAAATGCAGAAACGCTCTGTGTGCGGTTTTATATCCAGCCTTCATTAGTTGCTGCGTCTTTCTTACTGATGAAGTTTTGTTCAGCTCAAACAGGAGTTCATAGAATGTACAGTGTTACAGGATGTAGATGAACAACAAAGATACCTTTACCACAACATATGTTAGTGCCATTACACTGGAAGCTTGAACTGAAACACCGTCATGATGACACATAGCAACAAAGTCAGTTACACCACACATGGCCTGATGTTCAACCCATCTATCATAAAATGTGCATTCAAGACCGATAATTTAATCTACCACTTTTTACATAATCCATCCATCATTCCTTCATACAATACAGAACCCTTCAAAGATAAAATGAAATAGCACAACTAAGATGCCTGATTGCCTCAGGGAAAGATAGGGAGGATTTAGTCGGTACCCAACGTGCATTTACAGAAAATAATCAGCTGCGATGTAGTCTAAATGTAGACCCTGTTTAGAGGTGGTGTTAAAATGCACATAGTCTCGACACAACACCATGACAATTATACACCAGAAATGGGATGCCTTCAGAGAGCATCACTTTTTAAACATAGTGCAATGCAAAACAAAAGATGATTCGTAAATTCAGCAAAGGAAGACAAACATCATACATACATGTCACTGTCCCCTCAGTGCAGCTAACTGGGTTATCAAAGGCGGGTCCATGTCTCTCACTGTCTATGGTGAGAGGCATGTAAAAGAACCATTGCTGACTTTCATAAAGAGTAGGCTGCAAAGTCGTCAGCGTGTTTCTGCCCCTTGCTAAAGGGTTGTGACAGTAAAGGCATCCGACGTTATATATACACATGTATATATAAAACCAACACAAGGGAGAAAGGCGAGATCTACAAGGTTGTGCTACAACAATGAAGCAGGTAGTGTGCGCATGCATTACAACGCCACTGCAAATCCCTCACACAAGCTTGGCACTAATGGACTAATCTGCATTATAATGGAGGATGTGTCACCTCTGTGTACAACATTAAAACTAGACCAGTCAGCATTGCTGTGAATTATGGGAGAAAAATACAGAGACACAGCAACAGGATGCAGCCTAAGCTCTTATTGCCTATTTAATAACTGATATACCAATAATAATCATGGATTTTACATGGGGGCAGTGGCGGTCTAAGGCGCTTAATCACTGATCCCAAGGTTGGGGGTTTGAGTCCCACTCTCTACAAGGTTGTCACTGTGCCCCCCCCCGATTGTTGTTTATTGGGTGGATCTGGGAACTTTGTTTCAGAAGGCAACCAATGAACAGTGTGTTGTATGCAAGAAGTTCTAAGAAAGGCAGAGAACTGAGAGAACTGGAAATCCACCAGAAGAGTGATCTGGTCTGGTGGCAATAGCTGCTGGCGGCACTGGGGGGGGGGGGGGGGGGGGGGGGTATATGAGAGCATTAGCCTGGCTCAGGTTGGTTAGTTCAACTAACTTTCTTAAACATGACAAGGAATAATAAAAACAAAAAAAATCTGATATCTGATAACAGCTCAGCAATGATAGTTCAGTTTGTAAACATATGCAAATTTGTGAAGTGGTAACCCTTTTGTTCAAGTCACTTAGTGTAAAATATAGACAGCACTTCTAGTCTGGAAACTGAGAGATCCTGGTGGCTAGTATAATACAATGTTTAGCTCAGCCTATTTAAACAGGAAAAAAAAAATTAAAAAAGCCTATTTTCCATGTCCCCTTTTCCGTGTATATTGTATATCTGTGCCAAGTAATAATCCAATTGTGCATACTCTTCACACGATGTGTGCCCCTTTAGTTCTATGCCGACATGAGTTAAATAAAAATTCTTCAGCTAAAACAAACAAACACACAGTGGATCCTCAAATTATGAAAGCCCCAACAAACAAAAAAATATCCAGGTTACAAAAAACATTTTCCTAAAATTTTTGTCTCTGGATACGACACAAGTTCACGTTACGAAAGCACCTTCTCAAAAATTAAAAAAAAAAAATGCATGAGTTGCTCTCCATTAGTCATGGTCATCCCCCAACATCCCGCCCCGCTGGCCTCCCATTGGCTGCCAACTTACGAAAAGCCCAGGTTACGAAACCACTTCTGGAATGGATTAATTTTGTAAATTGAGGTACCACTGTATATACCAACAAAATCAATCCATTCCAGAAGTGGTTTCATAACTTTTTTTGTAAGTTGAGTCGCATTTTACATAAATACAAAAGGCCTGATTTGTTCCAAGGCGCCCAATACTACCCCCTAAACCCTTGAAAAATTCTAAAAGTTTACCTTTTAAGGCCTCCGTCTGCTTCAATATCGTATCGATGGTAGATGGGTTTGGCCATATTCTTTTGCGATATCACTCAACCGCATGCGGATTAAAGCGAAAATACAGTGACGGAGGCGATTATTTCGGCACTATATTGAAGCAGAAGGAGCATGAGCAGAGTGCTCTGTGAGACAAGACCTCCGATCTCGCAAGGAAGCAAGTTAATATTGAATCAGGACCTCTGATCTTTCAAACAGGTACTGTAATTCTGCTTTAAATAAAACATCCCATCTATTTAAACATTTAAATATAATTGTTCCGTCGGCTGCGCATTGCGTGTGGGCGGAGCCCGCAGGCAGTCTCTCTCCCTTTCTCTCTCTCTCGCTCTCACACACTAAAAAAACTGTCTCTCTGGTGTGTTTTGCCGAATGCGGGCTCCGCCCACACGCAATGCGCAGCCGACGGAACAATAATATTTAAATGTTTAAATAGACGGGATCATCTGGACCTTTGGTCCCTCAATAAATCAAGTTAAAGTTGAGTTTGGACCTCCGATCTGTCAAGCAGGAATCCACTTTGAATTCCCAGTCTTAAAATGCCCTGGCATCCTGCGTGTGGGTGGAGCCTGCATTCAGCGGAGCGTGCCGTGTGTGTGTGTGTGTGTGAGACAGAGAGAGAGAGAGACAGTGTTGTGTGTGTATGTGCATCAATAAAAATGTTTAATAATATGGTTCAATATCTTAATAAAATGTTTAAATGGTTTAATAAATAATTTTATTATTATAGTTATATATATATATATATATATATATATATATATATATATATATATATATATATATATATATATATATATATATATATATATATATATATATATGAAAAATATGTCGGATGCCCTTCCTGTCACAACCATTTAGCAAGGGGCAGAAACACGCTGGCGGCTTTGCAGCTACTCTTTACGAAAGTCAGCAATGGTTCTTTTACATGCCTTTTATTTTATATATATAAAAAATAGTCTTGGGAGCCTTGGAAATCACACGATTTACATTTAAAATGCACCTCTACTTATGAAAACTCCAGGCTCCGAAAAAGGCTCTTGAACAGATTAATTTCGTAAGTAGAGGGCCGACTGTAAATAACATTAATAAGGGGAGCACTTCGCGACAAAGTTAGGGATTTTACAAGTGATCCGTTTCTTGACAACAAAAATCAAAACCACAGCTGGCAAATCTATTGTAACAGTTCATCTGGCAGATATTTGAGAAGTTTCTGACAAGAAGTTCATTAAGAGTTATCAGCTCATTAATTGAATGTCTGCAGAATATCCCACACCATTTACTGCAGTAAAATTTCAGTAAAAAAGTAAAACACCCACACATGATTAAATAATTTATTTTTTGGTGAATGTAATTCACCCCAATTCTCCAGCATGTCAGGATACCCCGTTTAGTGAGACACCCATTTAATAACAGTGGTGAGAGGGACCTCCAACATCATTCCAAGTGAAAGGTTACACAAAACAACCCAGGCTGAAGGTGTTCAAATTCTGTACACTTTTTAAATACCAATTTAAAAATCTAAATGTGTTTAAGTGCCTTTTCAGCTGTATGATAATATAATTATGCGTGTATTTTAATGAAATATCTCACAGTATCGTATAATGACAAAGTGAGCCACTCTGGCAAAGCAGTGAAGTCAGACCTTCGCTCGGAGAGATAAAGTTCATGTGACTGACCTTGAGCTGGCTAACTCCCAAAATTTTGCACACACTGACATGGGAAAGATGAAATATTGTACGTGGCAAAATGGCTTCATAGTGCCCCCTACGACATTTCAACAAAGCTGTCCCTGGAGTGTTTCACCTACATGAAGGAAACTACACAACTTTATGGAGGGGGGGGGGGAAAGGAGAGAAAAAAAGAGAAAAAAAAAAAAAAAAAAAAAAAAAAACACACGAATAGAAAACGTTCTGGACTCAACAGGAAGGTGGACATTTTGATTGCATAATACCATCACAATTCTGTAAAGGCTGTAAAGAAACACCGTAATACAGCTTACAGGTTCTGCTCTGCACATATGCCTGTGCAGGGAGCTCAGTGTCCTTCCTGATTTAATAAATAAATAAATAAATAAAAGTATATAAACAAACTCATTTCAGTTTTTTTTTTTTTTTTTAATTTAAATCAAGCGGTAGTTCAACAATAACGTACCTCAGGCTTATGGTACGTCACAAAACCCCCATAATTTTTCACAAAAAGGTGCATAATTACTAAATATAAAAAGCAAATGCTACTTCCAGACAAGTACTAATAAATATTTTTAGAGGCGGAGGCTTAGCTTTTTCTATGACTTGTCTCATCAGGTGCATGCTCTCAAAGATCTGAAAGACAATACTGTGCCATCTGTTTCTATTACCTTGAGTCAAGCTCAGTGTCCTGGATCAAAGCAATATTCGACCCCATGTAGCAACGCATATGGTATAAGCATTTATCTTTGTAACTTCCTCCCACCTGTTTCTCCTCAGAACAAACTGACTTGCAGTGCAGATTACAACAAACAGCTTAAACACACACACCATTGTGTAGATGGTGTTCATTCTTGGGTGATAATGGGTTTGCAGAAGGCATGGCATTTTCTTAAATGGCCAAAATGTTCAGGTTTTTATATATATATATATATATATATATATATTTGAGTTGTCCTATGTGCAGATACACGAATCTCTGATGTGGAATTTCTAAGCTCCTTCTTGGCATCCATTCTTCTTTGTTGCCTCTATGATTAATGCCGTCCTTGCCCAGTGTCGGTTTTGGTGGACGGCACTCGTTAGGCAGGTTTGTTGGGATGCCATATTGTTTCCATTTCATGATGGTGATGGGAGTTGTAATGGTGATGTGAGACACTTGCTCTGCAGCTCAACCATGATTTGTACGTTTCCAGAACCTCATCACTGGCCTGTTTGGAGAAACCCTCAGTCTTCTTTACTTAGTGCGACACACACACACACACACACACACACACAAGCCCCACCAAGTTCATCTGATAGGGCTGTTCAGTTGAACTGTGGGGAGGGGGGGAAAAAAAAAAAACAGAACAGGAAGTGCAAGTGCTAACAGGAAGAAGAGTCTGAGACATTTCAACTTCTATATCAAAGATTAATCACATATTCCTCACGTACGGCTTTAGAATATCACCACTTTAACCACATCCATACAGAATTTAATATGTAGTTACACCGTCTTCAAATTCCCAAAGCAAGAAACTTGAGGCTAAAATCCTGCAATTTCCCCAAAACCACATCAGTTGCTTGATCAGATGAATTGGATTTGTTCTTAATACACAACTGGATTACATTCATTCTAGATAAGCGATTTTGTGACACACACACCACCCCCCGCTGCCATGATTTTCCACAAATCACTGGGGGTTGGAGGAGAAAACAAAACTAAACTAAACTAAAAAAACCCAGAAAAGTCACAAAATTGCTTATCCAGAATGAATTTGCCATTCTGAAATGGAAAACGGACTTTTCTCCTCCAGTTTCAAAACACCAGAAATTCAGTCCACGTAGCCATACAGCGAGGGGTTTTTGAAACAGGAAAGCCAATCCTTTTCTGAACCAGGTTGTCAAACCATCAACGTCTCACATTGTTGTTCATAAGAGCTTGTGATTAAGGCTGCACCCTGATTGGATCAATAATAAATCCAGGGACTATACAGACAATTAAAAGAGAGAAAAGTCAAAATGGTATCGTCTGCTCAATGTCAACATCGAGTTCTGAGTATAACAGTCACCGCAACACCGAGCTAAACAGCACCCTGAGGATTTTTACGAAGATGGTAAAACTCTATTCTGTAAAGCTTATCAGCACAATGTGACCCACAGATATGTCAAACACATTGCTGTTTATGGTTTGTAAATGAGAATTGGTTCTCAAACATTTCAACTGGTAAAATCAAGGCTTCATTGAAAAAGTCCAGTCAGTCAGAATCCACATCTAGACAAACTACAATTACATCTTGAATGTTAGAAGCAGTGTATAAAAGTACAAACATTATTTACAGCTAAAAACACAGAAAAGAGCCAATAAATAAATAAATAAATACATAGCAGCTCACTGTGCTCATGTTCAAAGGTGACATTGAGGCTCAGTCTGGATGAATTCTGGAGAACTCCTGTCTTCAGTTTTATCAGTTAATAAATCATGTTCATTGTACTTTATGAATTTATGGGGCCTTTTCATCATGCACTTAATGCCTTTCATTTTCATGCCTCTGAGCAAGAGATGATCCCAAACAGTTTTTCACACCGTCTCACACTCTCCCAGTTTGAACATAATTATGTATTAAACTGTCATCATCTGGAAATTCTATAAAAACGTTTGACTCAGAATTTGAATACCAATCCAAACACAAACCATTCCCATCCCTCATTACAGAGAATGAGAAAAAAGAAAAACAGGCAAAGTCACTTTTTTTTTCTTTTTTTTTTTCTTTTAAATGGGGGAAAAAATAAAAAATAAAAAAATCCCCACTCTTGCTGCTTATGCTTCTGAGCTCAGTAAAATCAAAACACTGGCTTTGGACTCAACTACGGTAGTAAATGACCAACCAGTTAAAGCAACACTAAAAGGCTAATCTACTGCTGTGTTTTCATGTTTTGATATTTTTTGTCTCTATTTAACTGCTAAATTTAACAAGAAAATCACTGTGAGGAACTGAAAAACAGACTTTCCAAAACCATCCCCCGGTTTCCTCGAAAAATTGGCATAGCATATTTTTAGCTGCAATAGTTTACTTCAGCAATTACAAAATTCAAGATCCCATATGAAGACAAAATATTTAACTCACTGCATTCATACCTTGTAGTCACAAAAATTAATATACATGCCAAAAATGTATTTAATGCATGTCAATAAATGAATAAACCATCAAATTTCTACTCGGTTTGCACATTGTGGGCCAGGTGTGTGACCAGTACATTTCCTAAGATTCTGGCTGTCAGTTTACTCGAGCTTTCCAAAAGGCGGGACTATTTATAACAGGTACCCCAAAAGTTTGCCGTCGTGTGCAAGTGCTGGCCAGCACCGATGAGTGCTTTAGCCATAACTGCAAAATGATTTTAAACACAATATTTGTAGTATTAATACTTAACTTGTTATACAAAAATAAATTTAACATGCCATATATGTGAGGCGCTCCCCCAAAAGTAGGCACTTGTCACGAGACCACTTTTGAGATAAAGGCCAGAAAAGTAAAAATGGTCCATTTTTATCGAAATTTGGATTTTTGCATAAACTATTAAAACAAGTATTCAACTATCACTTGCTCATGTGAAATTGACTAAAACTCACTAAAAATGTCTTTTTTTTTTTTTTCTTCATTTTTCTGGCGAGTACCCTCATAAAACTAGATAAAAACAGTAGCAAACTTACTGGTTTTCATTGAAATTATTCCCCGAGTTCAGTACAAGACACACTATAATCCATACACCAGAAGAACGGTTAAGTCGTCGTCTCTCCATTTTGGATACCGTTTTGATATTAAAATGCCGTTTCAGTGAATAAAATAAACATTATGAAGACGATATGCTTGTAAACAATGCAGGCTAGTTGCTAAGGAAGATCTGAAACGAGCACACTGCTGGGTCAGCTCGGGCTTGCACATGCGCAGTGCCCGTCACGCGTTAACTTCCGGTTTACTTCCTGCTTCTGGTTTACTGCATGCTGAATTTATCTCTGATTTTCTCTTCAATAACAGTCATTAAGTTTATTTATAAGATTGTGAATACACATCATTTCTGGAAAAGGAGAGTGAAATGTTATCTGTGATGTCTAGCAGAATTAGTATAGATGTTAAATTCAATGTGAGAATTGGGCTTTGAAGATGCTGGAATGCTTGGCGTTCTTGAAGATTATTTCGCCAGTGAGTATTCTCTGCATGCAAAATTTGATTCTGGATTTTTTTTTTTTTTTTTTGATTATTTGATTTGTGTGTAATCTTATCTGGACTGGACATGCTGGATCACGGGTTGTTTAATTTTGTACGAAAATTGGTCAAGACCTGACAAATACTGATGATGATGCCAACTGTTTTGAAGATTTTGATGAAGAAAAGGCATCTGTTAATAAAAGTGTGATGAGTCAATTGTTGTGTTTGGGATGAGATGTGATCCTTTGTGCTGAGCAGGATATAGATCAAGATGATGCTGAGGGCAGAGTTGAAGCTTACTTATATAACAAAACTCTGATCTCTTTATACAATTTTCTTATATATAGTTTTTTGGTTTTTTTTTCAGTGTGATTGTTTGACCCTGACAGTGTTTTTTTTCAATCAGTATCATTTGAAGGCATTTGAACCTTTATATAATGGTTGAAAAGATTCATTTCTGTTTATTTTAATAAGATCAGTATGTAAGAAAAAAAAGTCGTTTTGTGTTAATTTTGGGAGTTACCACGGTGACTGGTGGGTTTAAAAAGGGCCTGTCAGATTAAAATGGGGATGATTTCTCTTATCATCTCTTCCTAAAACTCTTCCTAGACGTGTTTTTTTAAAAGTTTATATGGCTGAAGTGAATAAAAATGTTTGGTTGCTAAGGCCTAATGTTGGAAGAAGTGCAATCTTTGTGCTCATTTTTCTCTAAAATGTCTTTTGAAATTTTTAGTTGAATAATGACACAAGAAATGGCATAGCTCGCTCGGTTTTCAAGGTATTGACAAATACCTCCTCTATCTGACCGTGTAAAAATCTCATTTTTGAACGCAAGAGCCTACTTTCAGTGGAGTGGCTCGCATATATCCATGTTGTGTGTATAACTGGCATATTTAATCAATTATCAGCAATTAAAAATAGGCTATACCCGCATTCTGACAGCACGTCAGCCCCATTGCTGAATGAAGACTTGAAAAGCATGATGGTTTCTGATGGCTTGCACAGTTTTGCATCGATCAGAATCGCTCAAACACTGACAGAGTGAGATGGTTTCTTCTACTGTGTTTTCATAGAAAAATTATGCCACCGGAAAGGATTAAAATACCAGTTTATAGTTTTCATTCGGTTTGTAGAATTGCTAAAAGAGAGCCATCATGTCATTTTCATATAAAAAGAAAGCTTATCTTGTCTTTTCTTAAAATAACTGTACAAGATATTATTTTATGCAAACCTGAGCAGAGGGGATGTTTAGTCCAAGTCTACTTGTCTGTTTGCAAAAGCTCTATGGAATCAACAACATTGACCAGCTGAGCTCGGAGATGCCACAAACAAGTAGTTCATGATCAAATACAAAAAGAATTCTGTATGTATAATGTTACTAAATGACCTAATCGTTTCCTTTGTATGAATCTTATAGCTTAATGCCGCATGAATATGAATAAGGATATATAATTATTAAAGGATATATTATTATGAGATCATTACCGGAGACTTTTCGGTTTCGACGGGCCGATTGTCCAGGCTATGAAAAAAAGGAACATAACATTTCATCGATAAAAACTGACTGGATCTCCATTTGAACATGTCAGCAAAGGGTTTTGCAGCCTAATGATCATCTCACGTTTTAAAATACTGATAACATGCGGTTAAATTTAAAATTTAAATATTCATGTAAAAAGTTAAAAGCTATAGCAAGCATTATCTATTCTATTTTGTTGGGGGTGGGTCCAGTTTGAGTTGTAGAAATCATGAAACAAAATTATTATTAATTGATTAGAGAATGTTTTAAACTAACAATTCAGACCTGATGATAACGGCAAAAATATTTATTCAATTGTGGCTGATTTACTTTCAAAAGTCATCAGATTTGCCAACTCAGCCATTTTGACAAGTGAAAAAAAATGTTTTTTCCACATTTTTAGGCGTGAAGTTTAATTTAACATGTGGATAAAAAATTTTGAGAGACTGTACACACAATTGAATAAGAAAATGTAGAATATTAAGAATTTTAAATTTCAATTTATTTAACATAACTGATGTATGAAAAAGTAATTTTGCCCATTTTAATGTAAAATGGACCATAAAAACAATCCAGTTCCATCCTCAAGATGTTTAAAATACTGTAACTTTACAAGCAATACTAGGATCTTAATAAAATGTTCATTTTCTTTGCCCCCCCGCTGATTGTTTATATAAGAGATCATTATATAAACCAAAAAATGCCTTTGGGTGCCTATTTTTAAGGCTGAAAGGTCACAATGAGGATTTTTTTCGATGCACAGTAGTTCAAAAATAAGTGATAGGTTTTGTGGTTTCTTGTCACTAATCAACTTAAGAGACTCCACTATTTTGTGTTTAGTATCAAAGCTACAGGTCTAAAGGTGTCCAAATTACACTTGTTGAAAGTATAACAGATACAGGTTCTCACGAATAACTAGAATTTATCACTAATTATAAAGAATTCACAGCGTTAAGAATAAAAACTCACTAAATATATTGTCTGTGCAGGTTTCATGCAACATTGATGCTGTTGGTACTGCAGCTAATAATATACACAGCTAGTGACAATCATTGTGGTTTTCAGGAGAAGAAACATTTGACAGACATGCTTATCAAGTTGATGTGGAACTCTGTACAGAAAGTATTTCGCATCCAAACCCATGTATACATTTTTCAGTGAGTTACACAGTACTATGGTGCTTTAGAAAAACAGTTAATATTTGAAATAGCACTTCTGTCCTTCACATATTATGTGTACGTTCCATAGGAGACGTTTTTGACTGAAAAGAATTCCAACAAAGCTTCATGGATTATAAATAGAGCCTACAAGCAGCAGAACATCTTTCTACATTGCATTAAAATAGCCCTCCAAAGGTAAAAGTGAGCCTTTATTCGGAGTTCAATTCAGAATTTTATCATGTTGTGGCTAGAATTTTTATAACAGTGAAATGAATTCTGTACTTGATCAAAATTTGAACAGTATTTTCCTGATAACACTAATTATCAAATTGAAAACTATTTCACTGGTGTAACTGGGACTACTCTATACAACAATAAACAAGAGACAGTCATAAAATATATAAGTGCAGACATAAAGGGGTTGCTCGTTTGTATATTTTTAAAATGACAACCCTGACCATGAAACAGTCCTCATATACATAAACTCACAGCGGAAACTGCAAAGTTAATACAGAAATAAAATAAATAGATCTTTATTTAATTCTAAAAGATTTTATAATACAGTATACTATGACCTATTTGTGTGTGTATGGCTTTATTAATAAAATCATAAATTGAGACACCTGGTCTAGTTTTCAACTTAAATAAAACGAGATATAACACCGTACCATTAGGTGGTCAAAACCATCCTTCAGAATAAAACACTGGATATAACGGCCTAACTTTATGTATATTCAAATTTGCAGGCTTTAGTCTGCTCAAAAATGTGTTTCAAGGTGTCCAACTGCACAAAAGTTTCTGGAAAGCACATAATTTTGGGACATGTGAATGTGGAACAGATTGAAATTTATTCATCTGCTAGAAGTATTATGTAGCATGTGCAAAATCCTAAATCCTACGTCCAAAGTGACAGCTTGAAAAGGTGTCCATACAAAAGCACCCAAGCTAACAAAAACTTTAAAAAGTTCCATTAGCAAAGCTGTACTCGTATGGTAAACTAATAAAAAGTATAATTCCTGAAGATGCCAGAAGGAGAGCCAGCATTCTTCAGAAAAACAAGCAGTCACTGTTCAAGTAAATAATTAGTGTCAAATTGTATTTACAGTAGGCCCTTGATATTCGCGGGGGTACGGTTCCGGGCCTTCCCGCGAATAGAGATAATCCGCAACTTCTGTACATGGAAGTAAAACCCCATGTATGATGTCACATGCGCGAATGAGCAGCAGGCAGTATCTATTACATGCGCTAAAATATGCTTCTTAAACACATTCTATAGACAGTCTTACGCATTAATACAGTATTAATGTAGTAAAATGTAGTAATGATTAAGAAAAACTTTAATTTTGTACTGTGATATTTAGTAATAAAATATATAAACATTATACAGCATATACTGTTGTAAAGCACTCGTATTAAATCTTTTTCAATTATTATTCCAGTACAGTACCTAGGGGCAGTGGTGGTCTAGTGGTATAGGGCGCTGGATCGCTGATCCAAAGGTTGGGGGTTCGAGTCCCACTCTCCACAAAGTTGTCACTGTCCCCCCCCCCCCCAGTGCGGCTAACTGGGTTATCAAAGGCGGGCCATGTCCGTCACTGTCTGTGGTGAGAGGCATGTAAAAGAACCATTGCTGACTTTCAAAACAAACGTGCGAATCAGATGATTCGCTGTAGCGACTCCTGGGTAAAAGGAAAAAATCCGAAAGGAAGACAGACAGAATTCTAGTACAGTACCTAAGTTAATTCTGAGAATGTTTGTGCATGAGATTTTATGTTCTGTAGCATGTTTAACAAATGATACCAAAAAGATAAACTTTATTACGCTTCATGTCCTTTTACATTGAAGTTGGAGTGACGTGTCCAAGATGGCACTGCCTAGAGGGCAACGTCGCGGAGTTCTCAGAGTCAAGTTGTTTCTTTGTTCGTTTTAATTTGTTTGTTCATGTTTTGCACTATGCTCGTCTATGATCGGTCGACCCTACTACAGCTATGAGCAGCTTCAGTTTCGGGCAACTAAGCACACAACAACTTCTATCTTGAGCTGCTATGCTTGCTATGCTATGCTATGCTAAAGCCCAAGCTGAGTTTTCAGATTCTCCCGGCGCTTGGTTAGCATTTCCAGCCATTTGCTTTGCTAAATGTTCAGTCCCTGCGAAACAAGATGAACGAGCTTCATGCTCAGATTGCAGCGCAGAGGGATCTAAAGGACTGTGTTTCTGTTTCTGTGAAACACGGCTCGAGTAGAGTACACCCGATAAGGCGATTATACCAGCAGGCTACACGGCCTTCATCCCCTGCAATCCCAAGCGCCGAAGTCGTCGTTCGGCTCCGTCCCGCCTCGGCTTCTTTGTTAGCTGGGATGCGGCTCGCTGCCTACCATAGCATGTTAGCTCTGCTAAGTTATACAGTAGCTGTAGTAGAGTCGACTGGTCGTAGTGCATAGTGCAAAACATGAACAAATAAAACAAATTAAAACGAACCATAGCGTGCTAGGTCTACTAATGGAATGCTAGGTCCGCTAATAGCATGCTAGGTCTGCTTAGTTATACACGCCCGAACATACTCCGATGTTATAGCTGTAGTACAGTCGACCGGTCGTAGACGAGCATAGTGCAAAACATGAACAAACAAAACATTTAAAACGAACAAAGAAACAATTTGACTCTGAGAATTCCGCGACGTCGCCCTCTGGGCAGCTCCATCTTGGTGACGTCACTCCAACTTCAGTGTAAAAGGACATGAAGAGTACTGTAATAAAGTTTGTCCTTTTGGTATCGTTTGTTAAACATGCTACAGAACATAAAATCTCACACACAAACATGAACTTAGGTACTGTACTGGAATAATAATTGAAAAAGATTTTAATACAACAGTTCAGAGAAAACCATCGTTTCTCTAGCGTTTTCTATCGCTTAGCCAGAGAAGATGCATAGCATTTGAGTGGTATCATAGAGCGTAACTGGTAATTAAAACACACACAAAAAAGAGGCTCATTGACAACTTGTGCGCGAATGAGGAAAAGGGGGTGGGACATCAGCTCAACCACAATCAGGAGAAAGGAGGACAGCCATTGGCTGAATTTGAATCACGTGCCGGTTGATGGGCAGACCGCGTGTACTCAAACCGCGAGTCCAAAACCGCGAATAGTCAAGGGCCTACGGTCTTCTTTTCTTTTCGGCTTTTCCCCTTTTCTCGGGAGTCGCCACAGCGAATCATCTGATTCGCACGTTTGATTTGGCAGAGGTTTTTACATCGGATGCCCTTCCTGTCACAACCCTTTAGCAAGGGACAGAAACACGCTGACGACTTTGCAGCCTACTCTTTACGAAAGTCAGCAATGGTTCTTTTACATGCCTCTCACCATAGACAGTGAGAGACATGGCCCGCCTTTGATAACCCAGTTAGCTGCACTGGGGGGGACAATGACAACCTTGTGGGGACTCGAATCCCCAACCTTCGGATCAGCGATCCTGCACCCTATCGACTAGACCACCACTGCCCTAGCCAAGGGCCTACAGTACAGCTTTAAAAAAAAAAGGATCTTTATGCCATCTTGACAAAAATCCTTCTGCAGCAATATAAACACTGTGCTGGGAAAACCATCAGTAAAACACCAAAAATCTATTACTAACAGGCTATTACTGCACATCTGGAAGAAGCCATTCAGATTACATACAGGATACAACGAGTGTCAGGTGAAACACTTCACCTCTGAGCCATAAGCAAAAATAGGTTCACGAAGAAAGTGAATAAGTTATGTTGCTTTTTACTGTGCAACAGGAACAAGATGCCCTTGGAACAACTTGTACCCGGAACAAGTTGCGCCTACTACCTCGTGTGTTTGCATGGCTCGCTGTAATCAGTGATTAACCGGAAGACAGAGGGACACCACACAAGCAAACCAAGTAACTACTTAATAATACTAATCTTGCTTGCATGCAGAATGTTGGTCAAACACCCTTAATTAAGCTTGACTGGAGATTATTGTGTGCAGTGAGTAGAGTTGTGCCGATTCTGATATACAGTACCTGTAAAGGAAATAGTGCTGGCTGGACTAGTATTGGAGAGTACCCAAGTTCAGTACCAGCTATCGTCTAAAGCATTTGAAGAGGTAGAAGGAGTAGGCAGAACCATCTCATTACTCCATCTTAATCACCAAAATGCCCTTGAACAAGGCGTCTAATCCCCCACTGCTTTCCGAGTGCCAAAATATGGTTGCCCAATGCGCAGGGTATACTCATGTTAGATGTATAGCCTACTTTCCTTTGCAGTGTATATAAAAATAAAATACAAGGAGTTCATCACAGCAAAGAAAGAAAGAGAAGAGGACAAACTGCAGCCTTAGCACATTCAAAAGATAATAAATTTCACAAAGATAGTTCAAAGGCAAACCAGATAGAAGGAACAAGAATTTAAATAATCTTTCAAAGATGCCATCTGCATAAGCTAGATTTACTAAAAGTTACTATAATATACTAAAAGTTTAAGTAATAAATAGTTCTAACTTTTCTAAATTACAAATGTGCTTTAATACTTGCCCCTCACACATACGCACTTTTCATGGAATTGGACCGATTTAATCCCCGCACAGGGTTGGTGTAAATTCTGTGTTAGTTGTCTGAATGCACATATACCTCGGATAGTTGATAATATGGACATGGCTAATGTAGAAAAAAGTATTTAAAAAAAACAAAAAAAAAAAAAAACAAAAAAAAAAACAAAAAAGGCCGATTTTTCTTTGCTGGGAACTGATTTGAAATGTAGAAGTTAAAAAAAAAAAAAGAAGAGGCACACATGAACATATTTAATAACTTCAACATTGTGCAATTAAGCAGAAGAGCATGACAGGTTGAGTGAATTGAAAAATAGTTCAGTTCACTTTTAAACGAAGCCCGTTATCTATCAGGGATTGTCCCAAGCACAACACTTCCTCTTTCTTCTGCAACTATTTGCATTGAACACACTACAGAGGTACAAAGCAACAGATCCAATCTCACGGTAGTTACAGTCTGTTCCATACAAATCGATGATCCAAAATTTGTCTCTTAAACCCACTGTTAGGTTTGAACATGAAAAGGCCGATGCCATGAAAAGGCAACAATTAAAACAGTTTTTCAACGTGACCATCAGTTTCACAACGGTAGAAAGGCTTCTGTTTTTAGATGGACCTCCCACGCAACAGACCTCATGTTAACTTGTTGCTTCTTCTACTCAAGAATCATTTTTGAAAACAATGAACTGTCAGGGTAGTGGCAGACTTATCAGTATCGAGCACTAACCTGAGTTTAACAGAGGAGTGTGTTCATGACTTTCACAAGAAGTTTGCAAGTCGGTTTTCCAAGTTTTGCATTTGCGGGTAAATTTGGTGTTGATGTGGAAGCTGCTGTGTGTAGCAAGTAGGAGATTTATAAGGTGGCTTTGCACTTGAAGTGTGGTGCACTTCCATTTTGTGATGTGGTACGAATCAGGGGCCGTGACCCACGTTATGCTGGTTTTGAAGAATGGAACCCATGGTTTGGGGAAAGGAACCCTGTCCTAAGGGAACAGAACCCAAGCCTGGGTAAACGGAACAATGTTTCTGGAGAGCCAAACCCGAGCTTGAGAAGCTGGGAACTGACTTTTAGCAACAGAGCTTTAGCACACAAGTCTTGCAGAAAAATCAGGTGCTACCTTGTTGCATACACAGTATAATTTTTGTGAGCATTTGTGAATAGTGAAGCTACTAAATGTATGACTTGAGAACACCCCGGCTTTGCACTTTGTGTAAATATCACTTGGCCATCAGTTAACAGGAAAACAAAAAGTGTGTGGGTGTGGCTACTGAGAGGGGACAGCAGAGGTGCGCAAGTAAGGCCGGGCTTCAAAAAAAATTCTTTGTTGGCAATAAAGATTCACCTGGGAGGAAGGTTTTTTTTTTTTTTTTTTTTTGGATGTGCAGGCCCAAGATTCTTGGGGATTTTTTGTACATTATGCTATATTATGTATTTGATGTTGTAAACACAGTAAACTAAAATAAATATCTTACATTTGATTACAACATTAAAAGAGTCAACTTTGATATTCAGTATGTTGATTTCAGAGTATCAAGGTTTCTTCAACTTATCAACTTTTAATATTGCTATATATTAAATTAAATACCTTCGTCACACTCAGTGCTGTTGTTGGCAGTTTATTATTAACTTGTATTCGTTCGAAAACATCAGCAAATGTGTTGCTCAAATTGAAATGCATTCATTTTAGTATTATTTTCACGTTGGGACCGAGAATAGTGACAGAGAAAACAATTTTTTTTTTGCCACCTTATCATGGTCCCCTTCCATCATGCTTTCTGCCTTTGTTGTTAAGACAGTACTGGCCAATGAGAATCGCTGTTTCACCAAACTGGTGAAATTGACCAAATCACAAGGCACGATTGATACTGATTTCACTTTGGTTACTTTTTAGTACGGTGCATGATAAGGAACACACGTGTTTTTTCAACACAACCGGACGGTATATTTTTATTTTTTTGCATCTGTAAATGTTCAGGCAACCCCGCCTGAACAGTCACAGACGCAAAAAAAAAAAAAAAAAAAAAAAAAATGTTTTTTTTTCTTTTATATATATTATATATATATATATAATAAAAATATATATTTGTGTACAATTTCAGCCCAACCAGCCATGTTTCCACCAAAGATATTTTTAAGGCTGGCTTAAAACTTGAATGCCTTGCATTGTGAATGTGGTGCTATCTTGTCTGGTCAGATGGTGTTTGAACAAAACAAAAAAAAAAAAACAAAAAAAACAAAAAAAAAAAAAAAAAATACACTGAGGTTTACCTTGGTTGTGAGTTCTCCTCATACATGCGCTCCTTTCCTTCTTTGAACAAACTGATCGTCTGCTTCGTCTTCTTCGTCAAGTTCTCCATGAAGACACGGAAGTACTCGTTGTCACCCAGCGTTTCCATCTTGCCCTCATAGCGGGATAGGATGGCACGAAGATGCTGGTAGGTGTCGGGCAGCAGGTCCAAGATGTATGGAGGACTGTTCTTAAGTGCCAGTTTAGGGTTCTGGCATAATCGCACCACCTATTTAAAAAAAAAAAAAAAAAAAAAAAAAAAAGTTGTTTCACAAATAAAATTAACATCAACAACTGAGAGTGAACTTTTTTTTTTCTTTCAATATACATGATATTATATAAATGACTGCTCCTTATAAATGTTCCTCTGATTCACAATTTTATTTTATCCAAGAATTTCAGTATACAAACAAAACGGTGAAATAATGATCTGGAGCAACTGGATACAAGCTTATACCACTGCATAAACTATTAATCTGACTTATTAAAAACCCTCTTATCCGACATAAAAACCCATGCCAAATCAAATGTGCGAATCAGATGATTCGCTGTGGCGACTCTTGAGAACGGGAAAAAGCCGAAAAGGAAACGAAGAAGATCAATGTACAGTATTCATCATTTAAAGCAAAGAATGCACTAGAAAAAACCCAACATGGCAGATCACCTCAATATATAGGTTCCAATTTCATTTTGGATTGTGATTCCCGAAAGTGTAGTATTCTAAAAATATCCTGCTTGTATTATTGTTTATTCGGCATTCGACTCCAACTTTAAAACCTTGAAAAAATTAACACAACTCCAGTAATACCTCAAGGAAATGGAAGCAATAACAATCACTTCAGGTACAATGACTCCATCAAGACTCCATCACCCAAGTCCATCCTCTGCACTTATCCACAGCCAATGCGAGGGTTTTCATCATTCGTTTCTTTCGATACATGGGATTCCAAGCCTTTTACCTCCAGTGCGCGTGCACCGTCTCTAAATTATACTGCAGCTGCTTGGTGACTATCTTTATTGTGGGACCCTCGTTCAATTCATGTTTTGTTTAGGTTTAAACTTATTCATATTCCCAAATCCCATACATAAAACTCACACTGCTCATCACGTGATCGGAGTGTGATATCTTTAAGTGACGCCTGAATTTATTTGGGTTCATGCTGTCTGCTGCCAATGTTTTCAGACACAGTAAACACAGCGGTCTTTCCTCGTTTCTCAGCGCAGCACAGTCATCCACTTCATCATAGCTTCTCGACTTAGCTTTTGGGAGACTTTCATTTCCCTCGCCATCTCAGTCTCTCTCCACCTTTCTTTTCATCCCTGCTAAAAATTTCCATGGTGGGTTTAACTTCACTTCTTATTTTACCTCTGGGCACACTCCAACAGTGAGGAAGCCACTGCCACCTTCTGTAGTGGATGTAGAATTACACTTTATCCTAATACAGCGCAAAAAAAAAAACCCCAAAACAAAAAACATATTCCCTGTGGTGACACACACACCCAACCCCCCAGGGGGGGCACGCCCCACTACTTCGGAACCACTGGATTACACCCACGAATCGCAAAGACCATGCCATACTTGGAGGTACAAGGTTGGCTGGTTTGAGCATTTCAGAAACTGCTAATCCCCCTGTGGGTGTTTAACTGTCTAGTAACTTTAACTGTCCAGGTACGCCCGTGACCATGACAGGGTCAAATTTCTGTTCTTGGCTGACAAGTAAAGTGTGCTCTTCTACTGTTGTCACTCTGTGACCTTAAGGCTTGATGTGTTCCGCATCTATTTTCTCCAAGATTATTTGTCTCACTCAAGACAACATCCCAGCTCAGACCAGTGTGGTTATTTTCCTCCGATCTCTCTCACACATCAACAATGTTGTCTTGCCTCCAGACCCACTGAACACAAGGTTTGTTTTTTTGCCACACTAATCTGCATAACTCTAGAAACTGGCGAGTACATAATTCAGTAGATCAGCAGTTTCTGAAATATTCCAAACAAACTATCTGGTATCAACAATCATCCCACAATGGTACTCATAGAGAACATAACTTTTTTCTTCACTCTGATGCATAAAGTGAACATGAACTCAATTACTGGGGAGTGTGTGCAAGTGTGAGAGATGTGAGATCAACTGGTGCTATACAAGATCAATTGACTGTTAGCACCCCAAATGCATGTTCCTATAGGAGCACACCTCAAGAGGTTTATTTCTTATATTCACCAATTTACCAACCCGAAAGGACCATTACTCATTGAACATCATGCGTATTAATTTATTAAAATTGATGACATTTCATGCTGCAGAACTTGTGAAACAATTGTTATAATAATAAACCATAACAACAATAATAGGCAGTGGTGGCCTGGTGGTAAGATAAGACAAGAGAATATTTTATTTTGGTGCCAGCCTCTCCATGATCCTAATTAAGATCAAGTGGTTCAGAAAATGAATGAATAACAATTATAATGAATATGAAGCACAGCTTAAGTCAGGGGTCACCAGCCTTTTTGAAGCGGAGGGCTATTTCATGGGTACGGAATAATACGAAAGGCTACACAGGACCTTTGTGCTCCAAACTTTCTAAATAAACCCTCGGACCACTATCGTAACAGTAACGATAATAGCAGTACTATGGGAACTGATTGCTCACATCTCAATAGTAATTATTTTCCACAGTTATAATCAATAAGTCACACAATAGTAATGATAAGAAAAACATGTATAAACATGAGCCATTTATGTTTATCTGTTCAAACATTTCAAAGTTAGGAGGGACACCTAATGTATTTGTAGTGCAAAAGATCACTTCTAACATTTCTGAAGCCAAGGAAACCATCATTCTTGTCAGAAAAAGTTATTCAGTTCTTTGAACATTTCATGAACGAATGTTTAACATTTGCTGCAACATTTTTAGCTTAAGGGGTCATTCAACATTTTCCTAAGCGTACAAAGCATACGCTGGGGGGAGGGGGTAAAATGTCTGTGTACGCTTTTTAATATTATAAAAATGTCGATCAACAATAATACATGCGCTCGTGAATATATATTTTTTTGTTTTGTGCATGTACGTTTGAAACGCTCAATGCGCAATTCGCCAACCACCTGCGGTACACGCACAACAATATCGTTTGATTCGCTCTGCTTGACGTAACACCGGTGTTAACGCTTAAAGCTTTCAAAGTTTAAGGCTACGATGGAGCGTTTCAAGGACTTTGAACCTTTACTGAAGTATTGTGTGACACGGCCAACATTTGTGCACAAAAACCCGAAGAGAAAATGACCTGAAGGGTTATAGCTGTAGATGAGACACCGAAGCATATCTGCAAAGTCTACAATGAATACTACTACAGGGGGCAGTGGTGGTCTAGTGGTATAGGGTGCTGGATTGCTGATCCCAAGGTTGGGGGTTCGAGTCCCACTCTCCACAAAGTTGTCACTGCCCCCCCAGTGCGGCTAACTGGGTTATCAAAGGCGGGCCATGTCTCTCACTGTCTATGGTGAGAGGCATGTAAAAGAACCATTGCTGACTTTCGTAAAGAGTAGCTGCAAAGTCATCAGCGTGTTTCTGTCCCTTGCTAAAAAGGGTTGTGACAGGAAGAGCATCCGACGTAAAAACCTCTGCCAAATCAAAAGTGCAAATCAGATAATTCGCTGTGGCGACTCCCGAGTAAAAGGGAAAAAGCCCAAAAGGAAGACAGACAGACAGACTACAATGAATACTACCCAACCCGGTATCAGCTGCTGAAACATTAGAAGGCAGCTGATCACAAACTGAAGCGTGGTCGTCCAAAAACCAATGACCAATAAAAAAAATGCAGACATTTTAAATTATATTTTAATATAAAATAATATTATTAAAAACAATGTCATTTTTATTATTAAAACAAAAGGTCTTAATATTAAAGCAGGTGTCATTAAAAAGAATTCTTTAAAAGTATAATTTTTTTCTTTTTATTTCATTATTATTTGACTGGTGTATGAAAGAGGTATTGATCAAGGAAATACACTATTTTATAAAAAGAGGTTTGACCATTGCTTTGTTTAATATCTTAGTTTTAAAAAAATCCTGCAGAGAGATCATCAACCTTCATTTTGTACACTTTTGGGGTTTTTTTTAAAAAAAAAAAAAAAAAAAAAAAAAAACAGTACTCTCTGTACACTTGAGAAAATGTTCAAAATGTTGAACCGCCCCTACTATTGTTTGTTTTATCAATGAAAATAGTCTCTGTGATTTGTCTGCTCAGTTACTGGTGGGAGGCGTGGCACTGCATTCTGCTCACCATTGTATTATAATCTGGTGGATAACTTAGCACTGCAATTCTCAAGGAGTCTTGTAAATGTGCATCAGTCAGGCGGGTTCTGTGTTTGCTCTTGATAAAGTTCATGTGGGGGAAAAGCTGATTCACTGAGATAAGTTGAACCAAAAAAGCAAATTTTCAAAAAAGTACACTGGCATACTGAGCTGTAAATGTCATAACGCTCAAAGCTGTAATAAACAAAATAATTATTCATGTTCACCCTTGGTGAGACACTCGAGCTTGACAACTGCCCTTTTCCTTGTGCACAAGGCACCAAAAGTTTGGTGCAGATTGATGAGCTTTGAGATGGAGGTCATTTTGCAGTGTTAAGATTTCTCTCTCAACCTGACCAGCATCCAAGATAAACAAAGCACTGAGCTGCTCAGCAGTGGATGTCATGTCCATGTGCATGAAGAGACTTGTAACGAATGACACACATGGCTCTAGTTGCTCAAAGTCACAAAGCCTGTCTTCAGATTCTTGTCCTAGTCTGTTTGTGATTACTTTTGTACAGCTTCATCCAAAGCTGCAGAAGCAGAAGCATTGTCATTTAACACGGCCTGCACAGAGGGAAAATGACAGATTTTTCATGTTCTTTGAGAGGAAGATAATATGAATAGGATAGCATCCACTATTCATAATCTTCACGAAACTACAAGCAGGCCAACTCCTCATCATCTCTTCACCGTGTCAGGAAAAAGGTGTACTGACCACGCACTAATGACCTTTGACTTCAAAAGCGGTGACTTCATTATAGCCTATATCAAATTTTTTATTTTAGTTTTTAAACATATAACATCTAAAAATCAAGATTAATGTAAGCATTTGTTAAAAAAAAAAAAAAAATGAATGCAACTTGAATTATATAAAAAAATAAATAAATAAAATAAATTAAAAAAAGCCCACACAACTACAGACGCTCCCCACCATACGAATGAGTTAGGTTCCAGAGGGTCGCCACAGCAAATCATCCGTCTCCATCTCACCCTGTCCTCTGCATCTTCTTTTTTGACTCCAACGACCTTCATGTCTTTCTTCACCACATCCATAAATCTCTTCTTTGGTCATCCTCTAGGCCTTCTGCCTGGTAGTTCCAACCTCAGCATCCTACTGCCAATATACTCACTATCCCTCCTCTGTACATGTCCAAACATCTCAATCTAGCCTCTCTGACTTTGTCTCCAAAACATCTAACATGTGCTGTCCCTCTGATATACTCATTTCTGATCCTATCCATCCTCGTTACTCCCAGAGAGAACCTCAGCATTTTCATCTCCGCTACCTCCAGCTCTGCCTCCTGCCTTTTCCTCAGCGCCACTGTTTCTAAGCCATACAACATCGCTGGCCTCACCACCATCTTGGACACTTTTCCTCTCTCTCTGCCTATGGACACGATTCCCGCCTCTCCTTCTTCAACGTCTTCGACCACAATTCGCACACAAGTTGTCAATGAGCCTCTTTTTTTGTGTGCGTTTTAATTACCAGTTAAGCTCTATGATACCACTCAAACGCTGTGCGTCTTCTCTGGCTAAGCGATAGAAAACGGTGGATGTCTCTTCTGAAGAAATAAGACTTTCTCCTGAGAAATGACAGTTTTTTTTGGAACTGTTGTATTAAAATCTTTTTCAATTATTATTCCAGTACAGTACCTAAGTCATGTTTATGCATGAGATTTTATGTTCTGTAGCATGTTTAACAAAAGATACCAAAAGCATAAACTTTACTACAGTACTCTTCATGTTCTTTTACATTGAACTTGGAGTGATGTCCACAAAATGGCGCTGCCCAGAGGGCGATGGCGCGGAGTTCTCACAGTCAAAATGTTTTTGTTTGTTTTATTTGTTGTTTCGCACTATGCTTGTCTACGACCGGTCGACTCTAGTACAGCTAAGATCGGAGTATCTTTGGGCGTGTATAACTAAGCACACTGAACTGGGCTTCTTGTTAGCCGGGGTGCGGCTAGCACCGAGCTAATATGCTATGGTACCTCAATGCGAGCCGCACCCCAGCGAACAAGAGGCCCAGGCGGGAAGGGGCCGAACGACGACTCCGGCGCTTGGGATTGCAGGGGCTGAAGGCTGTGTAGCCGGCTGGTGCAATCGCCTTGTCGGGTGTACTCTCCTCGAGCCATGTTTCACAGAAACACAGCAGATCCTCTGCGCTGCAATCTGAGCATGAAGCTCGTCTATCTTGTTTCACAGGGACTAAATCTTTTCAAGCAGTATGACCGGAAGTGCTATGGGCTTATTGTTAGCCGGGGAGCATATTAGCTCAGTGCTAGCAGCATCTCGGCTAACAAGAAGCCCAGTTGAGCGTGCTTAGTTATACACACCCGAAGACACTCCGATCTTACAGCTGTAGTCGGGTCGACCGGTCATAGACGAGCATAGTGCAAAACATGAACAAACACAACAACCAATAAAACAGATTAAAACGAACAAAGAAACAATTTGACTCTGAGAACTTCGCGACGTCACCCTCTAGGCAGTGCCACCTTGGAGACGTCACTCCAAGTTCAATGTAAAACGACATGAAGCGTAATAAAGTTTATCCTTTTGGTATCGTTTGTTAAACATGCTACAGAATATAAAATCTCACGCACAAACATTAACTTAGATACTATACTGGAATAATAATCGAAAAAGACTTTAATACTAGTGCTTTACAACAGTATATGCTGTATAATGTTTATTTTATCATCAATAAATATAATAGTAAAAACTGAAAAGTTTTTCCTTAATCAATACTACATTTTACTACATTAATACTGTACTAATGATCAAGACTGTCTAAACGTGTTTAAGAAGCATATTTTAGCGCATGTAATAGATGCACGGTATTTTACTTCAGTTTGCTCATTCACGCATGTGACATGATACATGGGGTTTTACTTCCGGGTACAGAACTCGCGGATTATCTCGAGTCGCGGGAGGGCCCGGAACCGAACCCCCGCGAATTTCGAGGACCTACTGTACTTACGAAACCTCTGCATTATGAAAAAGGCTCTGGAACGGATTAATTTCGTAAGTCGGGGGCCAACTGTAGTTTAAAATTACAAGCTCTTGGTCATGAAATTTTGGTTGGAGATGGAGGTGAAGCATCCAAATAACTTGTGTATTTATGGAACACGCCAATTATTGCCTGAATAAAATTAAGAATAGAAAATTATACAATTTACGTATAATTTATTTTGTTAAAATTAATGGTCTTTCAAATAAAAATTTCCTTTAAAGTGAAATAAAAGGCAAGTTCCAAGTTCTTCTTACACATGAGCATGTATATTTTCATTTGGCAGATCATTTTTTTACTTACAGTTTCAAAAGGTTGCAATCAGCTAAAATCCTGATAGTTAGACGACAGGAAACCATAATGTCATAAGGCAACCCAAACTTAATACAAGTTTACATACGTGTTTGCACTTCAAATGTCTGCTTTTTATAATGAGAATAAGAATCAGATACTTGAAGTTCAAAACACATATACAAGGTATACAAGCTTGTATTAAGTTTGGGTTTAATTTCACCTTCAGAAATAAGTTGTGTGTCAGTCTAGTGTCGCTGGCATTCATGGCATGCACACGCACAAAAATTCTCATACTCTGTTACGCACCACCTCCTGCCTGCCCATATGACAGCTTCGCCACAGTCGATGCTCAGAAGGGTTAGCGAACTTGTTTATTATTATTAATGTTAATGTACGTGTTATTTTTATTGTTTTTACATGTTTATCTTTAATATTATCAGTTGATTATCAGTTTTTCAGATTATCAGTTGATCAGTTGATTATCAGTTGAATCTATGACTAGATTTTCCAGCAGAGAACAAGTGCAGGAAAATCTAGAGAGGTGGAGGTATGCCCTGGAAAGGAGAGGAATGAAGGTTAGCCTCAGAAAATCAGAATACATGTGTGTGAATGAGAAGGACCCAGGAGGAACGGTGAGGTTACAGGGAGCAGAGATAACGAAGGTGGAGGATTTTAAGTACTTAGGCTCAACAATCCAGAGCAATGGAGAGTGTGGAAAAGAGGTGAAGAAGCGTGTGCAGGCAGGCTGGAATGGTTGGAGAAAAGTATCGGTGTGATCTGCGATAGTAGAGTGGCAGCAAGAATGAAGGGAAAAGTGTACAAGATGGTGGTGAGGCCAGCGATGTTGTATGGCTTAGAAACAGTGGCGCTGAGGAAAAGGCAGGAGGCCGAGCTGGAGGTAGCGGAGATGAAAATGTTGAGGTTCTCCCTGGGAGTAACGAAGATGGATAGGATCAGAAATGAGTATATCAGAGGGACAGCCCACGTAAGATGTTTTGGAGACAAAGTCAGAGAGGCTAGATTGAGATGGTTTGGACATGTACAGAGGAGGGATAGTGAGTATATTGGCAGTAGGATGTTGAGGTTGGAACTACTAGGCAGAAGGCCTCGAGGAAGACCAAAGAAGAGATTTATGGATGTGGTGAAGGAAGACATGAAGGTCGTTGGAGTCAGAAAAGAAGATGCGGAGGACAGGGTGAGGTGGAGGCGGATGATTTGCTGTGGCGACCCCTGAAGGGAGCAGCCGAAAGTAAAAGAAGAAGAAGATCTTTAATATTATCAGTTCAAATATATGTGTGCGTGGCAGGTTAGGAGTTCGGGAGGGGTTGGAACAGATTAATTGGTTCTGTTATTTCTTCTGGGAATAATTGTTTCATCAAACAAACTTTTCAGCTTACGAGCTTGCCCTCAAAATGGATTAAATTCATAAGTCAAGGTGCCACTGTACATGAACTCAGGCCCATAAGAAGGCACAATTATTGGGATGCAAATTTCAGTTGATGCATTTGCCTTAAAAATAATTTGGCACAATGTAATGTCAACCTATTTCATGTGGCCATGATATTGTATTTCAACAAAAACCTTTAAAATGTTTTGGTGGGATCAATCTTGGCAATATCTAAAAGAGACCACCATTGGGCCAAGGCTCACAAGTTAATGGTTTCTTTTTTCATCCATCACAGCATGTGGCAGATGCACTTAACCAGAGCAACTTACTTTAAAAAAAACAAAAAAAAACACACAAATGAGCCATTGAGGGTTAAGGGCTTTGCTCAATGGCCCAACATCGGTGATAGTGGGGATTGCACTGCAGGTGTTTGGATCAGTATCACATCGCCTTAACCACCAAGCCATCATAGACAATTAAATTCAACAACGAGGCCACCAGACCAGAACTGAATTCATAACTTGGCAACAATTTGCTGCATAAAGACTACCTTTGACTCACGACTCCTGAGAAAGTGCAAAATAATTTGTATCATTTGACCATGAGGATGTTCTGTTCATCATTGATCGTTTTCTGTACAGCTTAATCCTAATTAGGGTTGTGGGAAGGCTGGTGCACATCTCGGACGACTCTGGGCAAGGGCAGAGGACACCCTGAACAGCTCACAAGGCAGAAACACTGAGGGCAGGGCATGAAATTAAGACAATTTTCCACTGGACAGGGGGGCAGGCAGAAGAAAAAATCTGAAGGCCCCTAAGAATTTTACTGGACCCCACTTTTTTTTTTTTTTTGGAATGATTAATTAGGTGATAATCTGTTATTATGTTTTTCCATTCACCTGTCACAATAGCTATTATGACTGAATATAAAAAAAAAAATAAAACAAAAATACATGTAAACCAATTCTCTATCATATACAACTCTTTATTTATTATTCTGCTTATCAAATTAATAACTCCGTGAACAAAGAATGACAATGCAAACAAAAAGATGTAAGCAAGAATTAGATTGAGTCCCGAGATCTAGAGTCTAATGATGTTCTCAAAACTTAACAGAGAAATCAGTAACCTCAAGTAATTATCCCAAGTTATCTCGAGATAGCATTGCACATAATCAAATTATTTGAGATATTTTCCTTCAGTTTTAGAATGCAGCCATGAGGTGGGGGGGGGGCACTAACCAGTGTCTCTCCCCCTCATGCCGGTCCCAAGCCCGGAGAAATGCAGAGGGTTGTGTCAGGAAGGGCATCCGACGTAAAACCAATGCCAATTATTTATGATGCAAATCAAAAGTATTACCTCCATACCGGATCAGTCGAGGCCCGGGTTGCTGCGACCGCCATCAGTGCTGTCAATCAACAGGGTGCTGATGGAAATTGGACTACTGTTGGTCGAAGAAGGAGAGGTGGGAGGCGTGTCCGTGAGGCAGAGAGAGAGAAGAGAAAGGCATGAGTCTGGGACTGAGAGTGTGGATTGTGAATGTTGGAACTATGCACAGAAAAGGTAGAAGCTGGTTGACATGATGCAGAGGAGGAAGGTGGACATACTGTGTGTTCAGGAGACCAGGTGGAAAGGTAGCAAAGCTAAAAGCTTAGGAGCAGGGTTTAAGCTATTTTATCCACGGTGTGGATGGGAAGAGAAATGGAGTGGAGTCATCTTGAAGGAGGAGTTTGTCAGCAATGTTCTAAAAGTGAAAAGAGTGTCAGACAGAGTGATGAGTCTCAAGTTAGAAATTGAAGTTGTAATGCTCAATGTTGTTAGTGCTTATGCCCCACAGGCAGGATGTGAGCTAGAAGAGAAGGAGAGATTCTGGAGTGACATAGATGAAGTGATGCAGAGTACCCCCAGAGGTAAAAGAGTGGTCATTGGTGCAGACTTCAATGAACATCTTGATGCAGGCAACAGAGGGGACGAGGAAGTGATGGGCAGGTTTGGTATCAAGGACAGGAACACAGAAGGACAGATGATCGATTTTGCAAAAAGAATGGAAATGGCTGTGGTAAATACTTTCTTCCAGAAGAAACAGGAGCATAGGGTGACTTATAAAAGCGGAGGTAAGAGCACACAGGTAGACTACATCTTGTGTCGGCGATGTAATTTGAAGGAAGGCAGTGACTGCAAAGTAGTAGTGGGTGAGAGTGTTGCCAAACAGCATAGGATGGTGGTGTGCAGGATGACTCTGATGGTGAGAAAGGTGAAAAAGGCAAAGGCAGAGCAGAAGACAAAGTGGTGGAAGCTGAAAAAGGAAGAGTGTCATGTTGTCTTCAAGGAGGAGTTGAAACAGGCGGTCAGGTGGCCAGGAAGTGCTTCCAAATGACTGGACAACCACAGAAAATGTGATCAGGGACACAGGTAGGAGAGTACTTCGTGTGTCCTCTGGAAGGAAAGTAGATAAGGAGACTTGGTGGTGGAATGAGGAAGTGCAGGAGTGTGTACAAAGGAAGAGGTTAGCCAAGAAGAAGTGGGACATTGAAAGGACCGAAGAGAGTAAACAGGAGTACAGGGAGACACAGCGCAAGGCGAAAGTAGCAGTGGCTAAGGCCAAACAGAGGGCGTATGATGACTTGTATGATAGGTTGGATAGTAAAGAGGGAGAAAATGATCTATACAGGTTGGCACAGCAGAGAAATAGAGATGGGAAGGAGGTGTAGCAAGTTCGAGTGATAAAGGACAGAGAGGGAACTGTATTGACTGATGACAGAAGTGTGCTGGGAAGATGGAAAGAGTACTTTGAAGAGCTGATGAAATGAGGAAAATGAGAGAGAGAAAAAAGAGTAGAAGAGGTAACCATTGAGGAGCAGGATGTAGCAAAGATCAGTAAGGGTGAAGTGAAGAGGGCATTGAAGAGGATGAAGAATGGAAAGGCAGTTGGTCCTGATGATATACCTGTGGAGGTATGGAAGTGTCTAGGAGAGGTAGCAGTAGATTTTCTCACAAGAACATTCAACAAGGTACTAGAGAGTGAGCAGATGCCGGAGGAGTGGAGGAGAAGTGTGCTGGTGCCCATTTTTAAGAACAAGGGAGATGTGCAGAGTTGCAGCAACTACAGAGGGATAAAGTTGATGAGCCATACGATGAAGTTATGGGAAAGAATAGTGGAAGCTAGACTAAGGGCAGAGGTCAGCATTTGTAAACAACAGTTTGGTTTCATGCCAAGAAAGAGAACCACAGATGTAATGTTTGCTTTGAGGATGTTAATAGAGAAGTACAGAGAAGGTCAGAGGGAGCTACATTGTGCCTTTGTGGATCTGGAAAAAGCATATGACAGGGTGCCAAGAGAAGAACTGTGGTATTGCATGAGGAAGTCTGGAGTGGCAGAGAAGTAAGTTAGAGTGGTGCAGGACATGTATGAGAGATGCAAGACAGTGGTGAGGTGTGCTGTCGGTGTGACCGACGAATTCAAGGTGGAGGTGGGACTGCATCAAGGGTCAGCTCTGAGCCCCTTCTTGTTTGCTATGGTGATGGACAGGCTGACAGACGAGGTGAGACAAGAATCTCCATGGACTATGATGTTTGCAGATGACATCGTGATCTGTAGTGGCGCAGAAGAGAACAAGTGCAGGAAAATCTAGAGAGGTGGAGGTATGCCCTGGAAAGGAGAGAGGAATGAAGGTTAGCCTCAGAAAATCCAGAATACATGTGTGTGAATGAGAAGGACCCAGGAGAGGACGGTGTTGTTACAGGAGCAGAGATAGCAGAAGGTGGAGGATTTTAAGTACTTAGGCTCAACAATCCAGAGCAATGGAGAGTGTGGAAAAGAGGTGAAGAAGCGTGTGTAGGCAGGCTGGAATGGTTGGAGAAAAGTATCCGGTGTGATGTGCGCTAGGAGAGTGTCAGCAAGAATGAAGGGAAAAGTGTACAAGATGGTGGTGAGGCCAGCGATTTTGTATGGCTTGGAAACAGTGGCGCTGAGGAAAAGGCAGGAGGCAGAGCTGGAGGTAGCAGAGATGAAAATGTTGAGGTTCTCTCTGGGAGTAACGAGGATGGATAGGATCAGAAATTAGTATATCAGAGGGACAGCCCACGTCAGATGTTTTGGAGACAAAGTCAGAGAGGCTAGATTGAGATGGTTTGGACATGTACAGAGGAGGGATAGTGAGTCTATTGGCAGTAGGATGCTGAGGTTGGAACGACCAGGCAGAAGGCCTCGAGGAAGACCAAAGAAGAGATTTATGGATGTGTTGAAGGAAGACATGAAGGTCGTTGGAGTCAGAAAAGAAGATGCGGAGGACAGGGTGAGGTGGAGGCGGATGATTTGCTGTGGCGACCCCTGAAGGGAGCAGCTGAAAGTAAAAGAAGATTTTCCTTCAGTTTTAGCTTCTGTCCTGTTCCTTATCATCATCTGTGTCTCTTCCTTTTCTTGCATCATCAACTTCACTTTCCACATAATCATCTGGCTCACGCTCCACTTCAGCTAGATCAGGGAGTGCTTCATTAGAATATTTGCATAGATCTATCGGCCTTTTGTTTTTGTCTAGGTCCATATGGAGCTGTAAAAGGTCTTAGATCTGCTCCCAGCTGATCTCAGTAGTAGGAATACAGGTTCAGGATTATGATCTTTTACATTTGTTGTATACAATCTAATTCTGATAAGGTCTGAAACAGTCTCTGGAAGAAGTCCATTGCACAAATCTGTATGCAGTAGCTTGTATAAACTGAACCCACGCTCAACTACAGCACTATGTGCATGCAAGCGTAATTTTCCCCGTTACCAAAAGATGTCGCACCAATGTAAACAAAACACAGATGGTTATGAAGTGTCATAACTTAAGCTATGGCGGATTGTTCATTTTACTGAAAGACCTTCTGCCTGACACGGGGGCTGGCATTGGGTTGGATTTTTCCAGACCTCCCACAAAAATGCTAGCAAATGCCGGTGGACCGGCGCTAATTTCGTTCCCTGGATGGCTATGTAGTCTACTAGTAAAGTTTGTTGGGTTTTTACACCCAAGCCTAGTGGCTCATCAGGCCGGTACTTATCCACGGTTTCCGTAGCGTGAAGCGACCAGGAGTTCAACTCCTCCTGGATGGGACGCTAGTTCATCGATGGCAGGTTGCCTTCCCAGTATATTTTTACTGGTACCCATTTATACTGCTGGGTGAACAGCGGCACACTTGTGGTTGAAACCTTGCCCAGGGGTCTTAGCAGGATTTGAACCTCCCGATCATGAGCCCTGCACTTTAACCACTACACCACCGACCCCACAGTCTACCAGTAGGTTCTGTTATTAATAAAAAAAAATGTGTATTGGATGATGGGTGTACTATATATGTATTATTTACACTTGCAGATTTGGCAGATGTTCTTATCCAGAGCGACTTAGTGATTTTTTTGAACAACTGAGCAATTGAGGGTTAAGGACTTTGCTCAAGGCCCCAACAGTGGTACAGTAGTGGTACAATTTTGGAAATACTAGAAAGAGAACAAAGCCAAAAAGGATTTTTTTTTTAACCCTAGCAATAGCCAGATCAGTTTGTCGAAGCAGTTCATCAGGTAAGACTATTTAGTGAAAGAGCAATAAGTGCCACAGCATCAAGTCACTTTCTAGCATCAAGAAATGTACAAACCAATTTCAAGTGAAAGGTTAATTAAAGAGTCCCTCCCATTTCTTTTTTACTTACCTTTTATTGCTGCAGGGACTACAGTAACCAAGGACATTTTTAAATCCTGCTGATGCTGAAATAAAGCTAATCCAACCTACTCAAAAAGGCAACATCTTAGCAATTCGTCCCACCAAAGCAATATTTTTAGGACCCATAACTCAACACCATGCAATCCTAACTTCATTATACTATACACTTAACCTGTATTATTTATTACACAACTCTACTATCGATCAATACTCAGGGCTGCCAACTCAGGGAAGTACCATTTTGTAGTCGATAAAATCAAAAATGAGTATTTGTAAGACAAAATTACTCAAATTAAGCTTTCCACAAAATTACATTTATGGACATGCAGTAAAATTTGAAAGACAACCTGTATTTTGGATTATTAATGAAACAGCAGCATATTTGAGAAAACCATGTTTACTTGACATAATTCTACTGGTGTTATAATATGTTATGTTATATTGCATACTTATTATATTATGTATGACCCTGAATGATATTTACAAATAACCAGAGAGTTCAGGACAAGAAGAAAAAAAAAAAAAAAAAAAAAAAAAAAAAGTTAGAAAGTAAGCAAACCGGTCGCTAACTGGCTACGTCTGCCTCCCTTGATAGGAGTTTTAATATCAAAAACGCCCGAATGCACAATGCAATTTCGCATTGCACATTGTGCAAGAGGTCGTGTATCTGTCATGCTTCTTAATAAATGGATAAGTTCTTGAATATTCCAATAAAAATTCTCGCTTTCTTTTCGTCACCATTTTGGGTTTCCGGCAACCGGTCAACGGTTGGTTCTGGTTACCATGGAGTGGAAGATAGCCGCCGATTCTTGGAAATCGATCTACCATGCTGCCGATTAACGGATCACATGGTAAAATACAACAGTAACATCCCGTGCGATTATCGTGAGACTTGGCTTTGCCAGGAAGGTAAACATGGATCAAATTTGATGCAATTCAGAATTATTGATAAAATATCGTCAAATAACATTGAAAGGATCATATTTTCCTGAAAGCTTGAAATTCATGTTTATGCCTGAATGAATCGTATTGCCATATTTTATTCTATTTTTATTACGAATATGAATAAATTTGTACAAATTGGGAGCCCTGGATACATGGGCAGAAATGTGAGATCCGCTCAGTGCTAAAGTACAGCACAATGGCAAGTCAGGGTGAGAAGCAGGAAGTCAGCAGGGCCCATGTGAGCCACTCTTGTCTGCAGAGAAAACCTCCACGCCCAGACCAATGGTAGCTGTGATTAGGTTTTGGGGATAAAACAGCATCACTCTGACGACATAACTCCCCTCTCATGCTCATCATTCTTCGACCTCCTGCACTCCCAAAACATGAGTGTGTACAGTCCTGACAAGTAGGAGATAAGGAGATAACGCCGCCGTCACGACATGTCCACTGAATTATCAGTGAGCTTGCAACTTCATGGAGATGCAGACACACTATCTCTCTCATACATATATGCATGTGCATACACATCCCACACAACGTAGCCTCGGATTATTTCTGTATGAAGTCTGAGAATATTAAAGCATTACCCTTCTGCTCCACTCCATCTCAATACACTAAAAATACCTACAAAGCACTTTAAAAAAAATAATAAAAATACCAGAAGAAAAGCAGCATACGGTCATTCCTTGAATATTGCGGCTAATGTAGACCAGACCTGGCCGCAATATTCGAAAAACCGTATAGTAGGAACGCACCGCCCCCCGCATTTCTACCATGTTGTCTCATTTCTATATGTCTATACAATATCAAGTGTATATTAAAAGTTGCAGTTATATGCATATGTAAATACTGTAAAATTTAATATTTAAATAGAATTTATATATAAATACTTTAAGTACTGTACTCATGTCTAATAACTCTTCTGCGTGGTGCAGGACGTTCACAAACACTATACAGTAAGATCACAAAATCACAAAAAAATCCTGCGGGAATGTGCGAGGCAACAGCGTCATGCGTCTAAGCCAATCAGCTTGCGAGATTGAGTTGAGTGGGCGGGAGGCAATAGCGTCTCACGCGTCTAAGCCAATCAGCATGCGAGATCAAGTTGAGCGGGCGGTCCCTGCCTGAATTTGGGAGGAGGGGCACTTCAGTCTGTTGGAAACAATGGATGCAGCCTGCCTTGGGTCCCTGCCTTCCGCTTGCTTACACACGAGTTTCAGCACGAATTTTTTATTTTTTTTTGCCGCGATGTACCAGGACCGCGATGCTCAAATCGCGAAGTGGCAAGGGATGCCTGTATTTACACAAACATTCAACCCAGTACAGGTTACTCTCAAGAGGCTCAAACATAAACAAGCCCATAACTGCTGTCTCAGATCAGGAACATATAAAACATGTACCATTGTCATCTCAAATTTCAGAAACTATGAGGGGGTGAAACATTGACACCTGTTAAGTGTTTCGTTACTTTTAAAAATATTGCAAAGGTAAGATCGATATTTCTTAATATAGAACAAAACCATACATTTTCAAGGTTATATCTGATAGACAAGCTAGTTCCCATAATCACTTTTAAATAGCAGCTGTAAAATATTATTCCACCACATCAACTTCTGTCTTGTCAAAAAAGAAGAAAAAAAGCAGTGCGTTATGACACCCAGAAACCTCAAAGTAAAAGTCCTCCATCCTGCAGTCATGTCCGCTTTCTCTCTGACTCGCACTGCATTAACACTGGAGTTGCACACCATGAACAAACTTCTCATATCCAAGTGCATAATTTGCCCCATTTCTAAAATAACACCGCAATTAATAGAGACGACAGTACTGTCTCAAATCAGAGCTCCCTGATTTCTCTGACTTCAAGTGTTTCATGGGAACTCTCAACCCCCCCCCCCCATACACACATCCCGTACATCAGGATTAATTCATTTAAATAACTTCGAAAAAGTAATAAAAATGAGGTAGCCAACCACGCAAACTCCTGACTTGTAAAGAATACATTTAGAAATCAGAACTTTAGAGAACATTCAACAACAAGTAAAATAGCTGTTGATTTATTTCACGTCGTTAACAATGACTTCCCATCTGATTAATTAATTATTACAGTAGGCCCTTGACCATTCGCGGTTCAGCACTCACGCCCACTGATTGGCGACAAACCCGGAAGTAACTGGCACATGATTCAAATTTAGCCAATGACTGAGAGCTTTTGTTTCTCCCTCCTGCTGATTAGTAGTACATGATGTGTATACCTCTTTTTTTTCTCCTTCACACACATCATCAACTTGATTGATTGAATTGTGACTTCATTTTTTAAATTGTGTATTTTAATGATTATTTAAGCCCTATGATGTCACTCAAACACCCTGCATCTTCTCTAGCTTCTGGTAAGGAGCCGAAGCGCTGCCCTTCCTGGGATAAACACAACCTTTTAACAAAAGGACAGAAACACGCTGACAGCTTTGCTGCTACTCTTTACGAACGTCAGCAATGGTTCTTTTACATCAACCTCTCACCATAGACAATGAAAGACATGGCCAGCCTTTGATAACCCAGTTAGCTGCACCGGGGTGACGGTGTCAACCTTGTGGAGAGTGGGACTCGAACCCCCAACCTTAGGATCAGCGATCCAGTGCCCTTTACTACCAGGCCACCACTGCCCGCATGCAATATCATGCATAGGGTTTTAAAACCGAGTCAATAACTCGCGGATTTTGTTGATCCACGGGAATTTCTATGTATGTATATACACATGCCATTAAGATAGAGGGATGAAGAGACATAGACTGTAGGTTTTGCTTGACGTTCCCAAAATGGTTGGATGCCTTTTTCTCATCAATGGCACTTCACATAGGAGTTCCAATATTAATCTGTTTATTTCTAGCCATACACTGTGAAATGCATCAGAGTACTCTCATGTGTTGATTTCAATTACAGCTGATGCAAGTGGTATGAATGGCAACATCTTTATAATGTAGTGGTGCTAACATTTGCCCCCAATATCTTCATTCAATAAAAATAAATAAATCCTACATTCAAATCATGACTTAAAAACATGCTTAGACTGAAGTAATATTTAAATCAGCCCTACAAGCACACAGAAGACAGACACCACCCAGTCTGGCAGCAATTCGAAATGTTGACAGTCATTGGATCTTATTGCAGAGATGAACAACCCAGACCGAACATTTATTCAGTGATTGCAATCAGCCACGAACTGTAGTGAATCTGCATTATAACGGCATCACTGTGGATGGGACACCAGTTGGTCTCCGAGCACGCACACACGCACGCGAATCCTGTCTTACTCTGTTCAAAAAGAAAGAAAACAACATTCATATAAGAATTGCATTTCTCATCTTGTCCACTCCTGTTAATATTGTTCAGGTCCTCTCCGAGTCATGTGCTGAACAGTAGCTGCTGTTCCAATGTTGTGCCCGGATGAGCCGTGGTTATCTTAAGGCATTAACCTGTGAGCCAAATACCCATTTTTGTTTTTAATTACTACGTCTAAAGCTCCAGGGGCGGGTTCGAATCACGCTCTCCACAGGGTTGTCACCGTCCCCGTCCCCCCCAGTGCAGCTAACTGGGTTATCAAAGGCGGGCTATGTCTCTCACTGTCTGTGGTGAGAGGCACGTAAAAGAACGTGCTGACATTCGTAAAGAGTAGCTGCAAAGTCATCAGCTTGTTTCTGTCCCTCGCGAAAAGGGTTGTGACAGGAAGGGCATCCGACGTAAAAACCTCTGCCAAATCAAACGTGCGAATCAGATGATTCGCCGTGGCGACTCCCGAGTAAAAGGGAAAAAGCCGAAAGGAAGACAGACAGACTACGTCTAAAGCTCAGCACAGCTTCCACATCCATCCTATAAGCCTACTGGTCTAACAAAAATAAAACAAAACAGGTTGATTCATGTATCAGTGTTTAAATTTTGAAACCAAATGGCGGGTATTTTGGTGAGACAACTGTGCTTTAAGCGGAAGCAGGATGGTTGTAAACCAACGGCCTTTCCTGCTGCTTGATTAAAATTTCAAAAGCAAGGTGGTCTTACCAAATTGGCACTATATCTGCTTCAATTTTTCCACACACGAACACAAGAAAATGCATTCCGATTGGTTGGTCCTGTAAATGCTTCCTATTGCGTCTTGATACCCCCGACTTTAGCTGCCACAAATTGACATTCCGTTTTCAACGTGATAAGCGCCCAGGGCGCTTATTAAAATGTTTACCAGCGGCGTGGAATGGTAAGTGCTTATTACCATCGAGGTGGAAAACATGAATAATAACCAAACAGTAAAAGAGTTTTACTGGTATTCGTGTTATTCATTTTGTGGAATCAACCAAACTAACTAGTTTCATGTAAGTACATGAAAGCTGAAAATAAACAGAAAACAGCATAAACTTTTAAAAAAAAAAAAAAAAAAAAAAAAAAAGACCCCTTACTTTTCCCCTCCCGGTGCTGTTCCTTTAAACATTTTCCCCGGAAGTAAAATCGAGCCAATCAACACGAATGTTAACTTTAGCACATGGCAAGTTGAACCAATCAACATGAACATAAACAAAAGCACATGGCCAGGAACATCTTCATATTTATGAAGTTAGTGAGCTGGAGAATCGGGTGAAAAATACTCGTCATCACTTTCTGATCGGTCCATATCTGACTCATCGCTCCATTCATTCAAGAGCATCCCATAGTTTTGCTGTAGCAGTTTCTAATGGTTCAGCGGCTGTTGGACATTTACCAAGAGAACACATCAAAATATTTTCCTGTTTTTTAAAGAACAGCGGACAATCAAATGTGTTGTTACTGATGAACATTATGGACATTCCCGAGTGGCAGGGGGTCTTGAGATACTGTGTGAACAAACTTTTACTGGCACTGAACGCCTCATTTTACTGTTACAGAGACTGATCGAATACCATTGATAAGTTTGATCTACCATTTTGCTCCCAGTACACATGGACGGTTATTAGACGCAAGATCAAAAACATCGGGGGAGGGGCACTTATTGGAGCAGGGCGTCGAATATGGTATCTATTGTGAATTTTGCTGAGCTAGTGCAATAAAACAGCACAAAATTCTACACTGTTACATGCATCTTTATAGATTACAATTTGCTTAATGTCTAGTTTGAGGCAGCTAGTTTACCTCACTGTGTGAGATACTGTGTGTGTGATCAGTTAAACCCTCTCGCAATAAGCACAATTTCTGCAAAACTAAATTTCTTATAAAATTCCCAGGCTCTCAGCCTCGAGTAGACATGATCGCCTTCCAGAAATGAAAATGGACACAGTAATGGCACAACTGGTTTTGCAGAGGTAGTGGGTAACTGACATTAATTCATTTGGATTTAATGTGTGTGGTGCACAGGATTTAAAAAAATATTATCATATCAATAAAAAATTATCAGTCTCTAACTCCCACCCCAGGGCAAGTAAGTCCATGTTGAGAGGACCCGAAAAAAAAAAAAAAACGTGTGAGATTCCAACCCTACCCACTGCTCTACCATGCAACCAACACTGATCATTAATTTCATTCAAGGACATAAAATATTTGAACATTCTGCCTCAGCAGCCCGTTTGCATGGAAAGACATCAGCCCGCAAGCATTTCACGCTGCTTTATGTGCCGTCTCATCTGACGTGAAAATCACAGAGATAAAGATGTTCTGCAGTGTGAAAACCTTTCATGATTAAATCATATAGTGGAACTTTCTCACCTAGACTACACACAGCACTCCTAGAAAAGGAGTGTGTTAGGTATCAGAATGCTCGAAGCTTGAATACTGGATAACAGAAGTAGCAAACAATCCTACAGGTTTGTGTCCACTACGGCAATTGTTCATTCGCAGCCAACTAGCATTCAAATATGTGCAAATGGACATGGCGGATGTCAGATCGAATAAAACTATGCAGTTTAAGACAGCAATCACATGATGTTGCTTTCGGAGTTGAAGCCAAATTAATAATGGAACGCTCAGCATATCGCATTCATTACTAAAGCACAAGTCACGCTATTAAACCACATACATCATTTTCCAAGTGTGCAAAAAAGAGCAAGTTTAAAAAAAAAAAAAAAAAAAAAAAGAAGAAGTGGAAAGAAATGAATAACCCTACTGTATATCGCAACTAATGATTAGTCTGAAGAAGTTAAAGAGCAGCCATTCATATGCTCAAGAGGAAACAAACAGTTGATTTAACTGGTCTTTCTATCAGTTTTCCTAACAGTATCTAATCTCAGTATATTGTAAATGTTTATGCTCAGCTTCCTCCACATCCACAAAACACTGCAAGGCACTTCTGGCTCAATAGGCTACAGTTACCTGCCGTTAACTTTACGAGGATTTGCTCTGAATGAAATCACACAATACACACACTGTATTTATTTGTTTATCATACAGTAATTGTATGTATGAGGATTGTGTTGTCTGCACATAATACGAACGCTACCATGAATGCCACACAAGCACAACCCAGAATAAACAACATGCTATCAAGTGAACAACCAGAACGGCAACATACACAAGTATATTTTTGCTGTTTCCCAATGAAACAGTGCAAAATAGACGAATGTTCTGAAAAATAGATAATGGGTAACAATGTCAATCAATAAATTGCTTAAGAAAAGGAAGAAGAGGGGAAAAAAAAAAAAAAAAAAAACCCTGTCCAAACATGATCACGCATACAGACAAATTTCAGTTCTGAAGATGCTCAACATTTGATCCCTTCATCCATAACCACAAAAACAAAACAATCGGTCTCTTCAACAGAACTTTCTGAAATAAGGATTTGTAGTTACTGAAATAGTCGCATTTAAACCAAGTAGAGCCTTAAAGGGAAAATTCCAAGAAACCCAGATAAGGAATTACCACCACAGGGTAATCATGTTACTGTCGTCTTATTTCTCATCATTGTCCAACGATATACACTATAGTGCAAACCTATATAAAAGTAAAGGATACAAGAACCTACAGAAGCGTCTCGGCTAATTACAAAAATATAAAAGTGCTAACGCTGATATTCACATGAAATCAAAGTTCTGAAACCTGACCCGTTGGAGCAATGTGTACTTAGAAGCCGAGAGACCTTCAGTCTACATCTGTATCTTTCGGCCAGGATGAAATCAGGGTGGCAAACCTCCTGCTGGCAGCACAACTAGAATGTAGTCAAATGGCATTGTGAGCAACGTTGAACTGTTTGATTGAGATATAAACAGACAGACACGTTGAAAAAAAAATTAAGAATTAAAATAAATCTTTACTATTTCATTACAGACACATACTTAAGAACCTCGACAGGTTCTTCGGTTGCCTTCCAGGTGGAACAATTACAAGTCGAACATTATAAACAATGCAGCACCCTATAACAGACGCGCCTTCCTATCTGAATGGGCCCCAAAGTCTTATGCATTTACAATGTGTGCACATCAATAGCAATGCTTCATCAGAAGGTTTCGTTCTGAACTCCCTCAGCAGTGTGAAGACTGTCTGGGTGTGATATGCACACAGTTCAGAAACTTTCCTCTTTTCTGAGCTGCTCGTGATGTTAGTTCTGCTTTCTACCTTTAAAAAAAAAAAAAAAAAAAAGGCTAAATCGGCATGATAAGGATATTCTGCAATGATAAAGCAGCCTATGGTAGCCTTGTTCTCAGGGTTTGCGTGAATTGTGCCTTGTTAACTTTCACAAACACTTATTCTGTCAGTGTGTCTATTGGTGAGAATCTCACCGGAAACACGAGGTCAGCAACTAACCACAATTCTTTCCATGAACTGCAGTTTTGTCTGTGCTGACTGTCAAAAGCCACTGCAATGTACTGAAAAGTGCAAAGACTTACAACCCAGCATTGATTAGACATACAAACATTTTTGCTTCGTAAATGTATCCTCGCTTCACACTAGCTCCTTTTATCCAGTGACTTTTCTTCTAAAATGGAGTGCATCATGCAGTGGAAAAAAAAAAATTTTTGATTCAACATAACCAGAAGTAAGAATAAGCTGCGTTCATTCCAAAAATATTACTGTAATTACAGGATCAGCTGAGCAGGGGCTTGTATAATTACTACATACAGGTAGGCAGCACTGCCTTAATAGCCGAGTATGTCCGTCATGCAGCAATCTGTTCACATGATCCAAACAAAGCCAAACTACTATGTTACAGTATTTTGGTACCTTTCAATGCCTACGGTACGATCAAGTATATGTACATATACACAATGGGTTACGGGCCATGATTTGGCACATAAGACACTTGTCATGAGTGTCCCCTGCTCCCAAAGCAGAATGTAGACATTTAAGATCCAGTGCTGCACTTCGCTCTGGTACTGGAAATGGTATTTGCATTGCTTTCATTCCGGGTGTTTAAGCCAAGTTTTCTTCAAGTTTATTTCTGCTGTCGATTCCAGTTGATTAATAATCATCCTGCTGAAAAAAGCAGTAAAAAAAGATGTAATACGATAAGACAAATATTAAACATAGTTTCTATCAATCATACCACAACCTACAGATTCTTTATCGGTGTGTTTATGAGGGTTAAATCACAGCAGCTACCTGTACAGATCTGAAAGAATACTAGTAGAGGCCAAAAGGGTTCAGGAAAACACCACACCCAGGTGATTTTAAATAAACCTGACAATATACAAGTGAACTTGCTGGAGAACAAATAAGACATTAACACTAGCTGTTTCCCCAACTAATGCTTTACCCTATGCGTGCCGATTTTAACCCAAAAGATTATAGTACGTGATGGGGTTTATTCAGATGAATCAGACAGCTCCCAGTGATTGCATTGTAGATTAATACAATAATACAACTTCAAGTAAATATGCGACTTTTGGGAATGAAATGCGATAACCTTAACTGCCGAAAAAACCCAAACGCTCTAAAGCATTCTTCCAAATATGGGCAAACATTAACCTTCATACTTTAAACGCAAACCACGTACTCTTCAACCAATAGATGACTGGAAAGGGCTAGCAGTGTACAGCACCGCCTGTTCAATCTCATCCAATAAAGAAAGGTATTACCATGTATTTTCATTCCAAACGAACAAGAGCACCACCAGGGAATTTATTCGAATTGACAATCAATTGATTTACACAGGTGGAAGTCATAGCTCTGGATTTTCTGGAATTAAAACCCCCACTGGAGCCATGCAAATATGATTGAACAAGCCTGTGCCAGACCAATACAGTATGTGGGAAGACATTCTGCCTCTAGAGGCGGGACATATACCATGGAACGTTTCATTGGACAAACACAAGACTGGTACAGGATGAGTCATCAAAAAAAAAAAAAAAAAACCCTTCTTGATTAAACCCTTGTTAATGTTTTCCCAAAAGGGACAAATTATAGAATATTTAATTAATTGTGCACAACACACACACAGAATTTAAGAAACAGATACAAAGGATCTTGGTGAAAATACTATTATTATTATTATTATTTTGTTATAGGCTGATAATCACTAAAAAAGTAGCCGTGCTGGAGGTGTGAGTGATCCTGTTGCTTTAGTTCATCAGGTAAAAGTAAACCCAGACACAAATCAGGAATCGCGGATTATTAGCCAAACAGAGCCAGCAGACATAACCCAGCATTGTTCCGTGTGATCAGACATGCTGTACGATTTATAACTAACCTAAAAAAAAAAAAAAAAAGAAAAAAAAAAAGACTCTCTATGTGACTAGCCGATGAGCTAACATCTCACTGGTGCTAGCTGGTTGTATTAGCATCATAGACAACAGCCCATCACACAGGCCAAGCTAGCTGAACTAGCCGGCATGCTAGCACTCAAGCCTGGGCCATGTCTCGGGTAACAACAAGCCTCGGGACTGCCGCTACAGCTACAGGAGACAGAACAGAAGCTCACCTTGTCCATGAGCTTCCAACATTTCTCCACGGTCTTTTTGTCCACAGCTCCAGGCTGGTGATGGGAGTGGTGGAGATGATGGTGAGGCTGAAACGCGTCCTTCATCATACCAATGAGCCCGCCGCCTTTCTTCAGATTTCCTGCCATGGTTCAGCTCCTCGGAGGCGGACAGCGTGACTGATGGTGGCAGTGGGAAGGCAGAAGCCTGTCCCCTTGGTGTCCTAGTTCAAGCAGCGAACTGCTTTTAAAGACCCCCCGGTGAGGACAGCGCCCGAGTGTACTTCGAGCGAGGGTCCTTCGTCGGGGGGGTGGGGGGGAGAAAACCTCTACCGAGTCGAGGGTGCCATTAATAAATCCCCTCGGCACGAGTGAACATCGGCTGTCATCGGCATTGGTGCGAAATACAACAGCCAAGAAGAAATACACCAACAAAACCTAATGATATAGATATATGTATATGCTACCGCCGCTACTTTTCCTCAAAACAAACGAGTCTTTTGAACGGCACCCTGCCCTGCGCGCGCTGGTTCCCGTTTCCCCCCCCCCGCTCGGTCTCCCGCAACGGGAAGTTCAGGTCACAGCTGAAGCGCGAAGCAGGAAGGGAGGATGAACCCGCCGGGGGAAAAGAAAAAACCAACAGCTTCGACGGGACGTGTTTAACCAGGAACGCCCGCTGTTTACTCCATAATATCCGTGTGAGTGAAAAAGCCCGAGATAGATGGAGAACTGATAAGGAAATATATTTACAGGCACAAACCCCGCCCTCTCGCGCCCCGACGCCGAACTCAGTTCGTGACTCTCTTCCTGTTCCTCCTCTTCCGCCTCTCAGAACTGCCTTGTATAAGTACCTCCCACTCACGCCACGCCCTCTCCAACACCACGTGCAGCCTGTAGTGCGTGCACGACTCTGCTCTGATCGAAAAGCAAAATACAGTACAAACTTTCAATAGGCGACATCTTCTCTGCCCAGGCTTTTTTTTTAAACACTTTATTATTCACGTGGTATTTGCTTTCTACTTTCTAAGAAGAAAATAGCACAATATTACCTTAATTTAAATCATTTACTCTCATTTACTTGGTAGGAAAGTTAGGCAGTGTTTTGTTTTTTGTTTTGTTTTGTTTTGTTTTTGAGGGTAGGCTACCAGCTGTTTTCCCTCCACAGCACATACTATTCCCATTTAGTCTCACATCCAAGTACTGTACTAACTACTGTATACGCAATCAGCTCATCAGTTCATTTTCTGGAACCACTTAATCCTAATTAGGGTCGCAGGGAGGCTAGCACCCATCCCAGCTGACCCCAGGCGAGGGCAGAGTACACCCTGGACAGCTTGCCCCGCCATCGTAATTCAAAAACACACCGACGGTTATGTAGCCTACTCTTGTCGAAAGTCTGCAATGGCTTTTATTTACATGAACCTCACTCCATAGACCAGGGGTTCCCAACCAGCGGTGCGAGACATCATTCCAGGGGGTACAAGAAGCAAGGCTGTAACTTTTCAAAATAAATATCTTCTTTTGAAAAAATTTAGTATGATTCCACATCCTTTATCCTTGAACAAAGTATAAAATGTAGGGAGTGCGAGGTCAAAGCAAAATCTTTTTAGGGGTGCAGGAGTAAGAAAAGGTTGGGAACCACTGCCAAAGACAACGAGAGACATGACAGGCCTTTGATAACCCAGTAAGCTGCACTCTGGGGACAGTGACAACCCATGGCGAGTGGGGCTTGAACCCCCAACCTTAGGATCAGTGATCCAGCTCCTTTTTCCACCAGCACTGATCAGACAGGATCAGGCCTCCACAGGTTGAAGAAGACAATCCATTTACTTGCTGAATTGTTTATTCCTGCTGTGTTTACAGGAAGGTTAGAGCTCAGTGGGAAAAAATGAATTTATAAAATTATTAACCAAAGCATTTTTTTAAATGCAGCCGTGAGGGGGGGGCACAAACCAGTGTCTCTCCCTCACGTCGGTCCCAAGCCCGGATAAATGCAGAGGGTTGCGTCAGGAAGGGCATCCGGCGTAAAACAAATGCCAAATAAACTATGCGAATCACAAGAAAGAATGACATACCGGATCGGTCGAGGCCCGGGTTAACAACGACCGCCATCAGTGCCGTCAACCAACAGGGTGCTGATGGAAATTGGACTACTGTTGGTCGAAGGCGTCGAAGAAGGAGAGGCGGGAGGCGTGTCCGTTGCCAGAGAGAGAAGAGGAAAGGCATGAGTCTAGGACTGAAAGTAGGGACTTTGAATATTGGAACTATGACAGGAAAAGGTAGAGAGCTGGCTGACATGATGCAGAGGAGGAAGGTGGACATACTGTGTGTTCAGGAGACCAGGTGGAAAGGTCGCAAGGCTAGAAGCATAGGAGCAGGGTTTAAGCTGTTTTATCACGGTGTGGATGGGAAGAGAAATGGAGTCGGAGTCATCTTGAAGGAGGAGTTTGCCAGGAATGTTCTAGAAGTGAAAAGAGTGTCAGACAGAGTGATGAGTCTCAAGTTAGAAATTAAAGGTGTGATGGTCAATGTTGTTAGTGCTTATGCCCCACAGACAAGATGTGAGCGAGAAGAGAAGGAGAGATTCTGGAGGGAGTTAGATGAAGTGATGCAGAGTATCCCCAGAGGTGAAAGAGTGGTCATTGGGGCAGACTTCAATGGACATGTTGGTGCAGGAAACAGAGGGACGAGGAAGTGATGGGTAGGTTTGGTATCCAGGACAGGAGCATGAAGGACAGATGTTGGTAGATTTTGCAAAAGGATGGAAATGGCTGTGGTGAATACTTTCTTCCAGAAGAGAGAGGAGCATAGGGTGACTTATAAAAGTGGAGGTAGGAGCACACAGGTAGACTACATCTTGTGCAGGCGATGTAATTTAAAGGAAGTCAGTGACTGCAAAGTAGTAGCGGGTGAGAGTGTTGCCAAACAGCATAGGATGGTGGTGTGCAGGATGATGCTTATGGTGAGGAAGGTGAAGAAGGCAAAGGCAGAGCAGAAGACAAAGTGGTGGAAGTTGAAAAAGGAAGAGTGTCGGGTTGTCTTCAAGGAGGAGTTGAAACAGGCTTTGGGTGGTCAGGAAGTGCTTCCAGATGACTGGACAACTACAGCAAATGTGATCAGGGAGACAGGTAGGAGAATACTTGGTGTGTCATCTGGAAGGAAAGTAGATAAGGAGACTTGGTGGTGGAATGAGGAAGTGCAGGAGTGTGTACAAAGGAAGAGATTAGCTAAGAAGAAGTGGGACATTGACAAAACCGAAGAGAGTAAACAGGAGTACAGGGAGACACAGCGTAAGGCAAAGGTAGCAGTGTCAAAGGCCAAACAGAGCGCGTTTGATGACTTGTATGCTCGGCTGGAAAGTAAGGAGGAGAAAATGAATTATACAGGTTGGCACAGCAGAGAAATAGAGATGGGAAGGACGTGCAGCAAGTTAGATTGATAAAGGACAGAGAGGGAAATGTATTGACTGATGACAGAAGTGTGCTGGGAAGATGGAAAGAGTACTTTGAAAAGCTGATGAATGAGGAAAATGAGAGAGAGAAAAGAGTAGAAGAGGTGACTGTTGAGGACCAGGAAGTAGCAAAGATTAGTAAGGGTGAAGTGAGGAGGGCATTGAAGAGGATGAAGAATGGAAAGGCAGTTGGTCCTGATGACATACCGGTGGAGGTATGGAAGTGTCTAGGAGAGGTAGCAGTAGATTTTCTGACAAGAACATTTAACAAGGTCTTAGAGAGTGAGAGGATGCCAGAGGAATGGAGGAGAAGTGTGCTGGTGCCCATTTTTAAGAACAAGGGAGGCGTGCAGAGTTGTGCAAACTACAGAGGGATAAAGTTGATGAGCCATACGATGAAGTTATGCGAAAGAATAGTGGAAGCTAGACTAAGGGCAGAAGTCAGCATTTGTGAACAAAAGTTTGGTTTCATGCCCAGAAAGAGCACCACAGATGCAGTGTTTGCCTTGAGGATGTTAATGGAGAAGTACAGAGAAGGTCAGGCGGAGCTGCATTGTGCCTTTGTGGATCTGGAGAAAGCATATGACAGGGTGCCGAGAGAAGAACTGTGGTATTGCATGAGGAAGTCTGGAGTGGCAGAGAAGTATGTTAGAGTGGTGCAGGACATGTATGAGAGATGTAAGACAGTGGTGAGGTGTGCTGTCGGTGTGACACAAGAGTTCAAGGTGGAGGTGGGACTGCATCAAGGGTCAGCTCTCAGCCCCTTCTTGTTCGCTATGGTGATGGACAGGCTGACAGACGAGGTTAGACAAGATTCCCCATGGACTATGATGTTTGCAGATGACATTGTAATCTGTAGTGAGAGCAGAGAACAAGTGCAGGAAAATCTAGAGAGGTGGAGGTATGCCCTGGAAAGGAGGGAATGAAGATTAGCCTCAGTAAGACAGAATACATGTGCATGAATGCCAAGGACCAAAGAGGAACGGTGAGATTACAGGGAGCAGAGATAAGAAAGGTGGAGGATTTTAAGTACTTAGGCTCAACAATCCAGAGCAATGGAGAGTGTGGAAAAGAGGTGAAGAAGCGTGTGCAGGCAGGCTGGAATGGTTGGAGAAAAGTGTCCGGTGTGATGTGTGATAGGAGGGTATCGGCAAAAATGAAAGGAAAAGTGTACAAAACGGTGTTGAGGCCAACGATGCTGTATGGGTTAGAAACAGTGGCCCTGGGAAAAAGACAGGAGGCAGAGTTGGAGGTAGCAGAGATGAAAATGTTGAGGTTCTCTTTGGGAGTAACGAGGATGGATAGGATTAGGAATGAGCACGTCAGAGGGACAGCACATGTAAGACGTTTTGGAGACAAAGTCAGAGAGGCTAGATTGAGATGGTTTGGACATGTACAGAGGAGGGATAGTGAATATATTGGTAGTAGGATGCTGAGGCTGGAACTACCAGGCAAAAGGCCGAGAGGAAGACCAAAGAGACGATTCATGGATGTGGTAAAGGAGGACATGAAGGTCGTTGGTGTAAGAGAAGAAGATGCAAAGGATAGGGTGAGATGGAGGCAGATGATTCGCTGTGGCGACCCCTGAAGGGAAAAGCCGAAAGGAAAAGAAGAAGAAGATTAACCAAAGCATTTTTTTATATTGGGAAACATTTAAGCAAAGTTATTTTTCTGATGCTTTTTTAAATCTTTGTAATGTAAAAAATATGTTGAGACCCATCACAGTACCAATAAATAATAATAATAATAATAATAATAATAATAATAATAATAATAATAAATGCAACTTGAGAGTCTCATCAATTAGACGAATGAAGCCATGTTATGTTGTTTGATTTGAATATCTTCTTCTTCTTCTTCTTCTTTTACTTTCGGCTGCTCCCTTCAGGGGTCGCCACAGCAAATCATCCGCCTCCACCTCACCCTGTCCTCCGCATCTTCTTTTCTGACTCCAACGACCTTCATGTCTTCCTTCACCACATCCATAAATCTCTTCTTTGGTCTTCCTCGAGGCCTTCTGCCTGGTCGTTCCAACCTCAGCATCCTACTGCCAATATACTCACTATCCCTCCTCTGTACATGTCCAAACCATCTCAATCTAGCCTCTCTGACTTTGTCTCCAAAACATCTGACGTGGGCTGTCCCTCTGATATACTAATTTCTGATCCTATCCATCCTCGTTACTCCCAGAGAGAACTTTAACATTTTCATCTCTGCTACCTCCAGCTCTGCCTCCTGCCTTTTCCTCAGCGCCACTGTTTCTAAGCCATACAACATCACTGGCCTCACCACCGTCTTGTACACTTTTCCCTTCATTCTTGCTGACACTCTCCTATCACACATCACACCGGACACTTTTCTCCAACCATTCCAGCCTGCCTGCACACGCTTCTTCACCTCTTTTCCACACTCTCCATTGCTCTGGATTGTTGAGCCTAAGTACTTAAAATCCTCCACCTTCGTTATCTCTGCTCCCTGTAACATCACCGTTCCTCCTGTGTCCTTCTCATTCACACACATGTATTCTGATTTTCTGAGGCTAACCTTCATTCCTCTCCTTTCCAGGGCATACCTCCACCTCTCTAGATTTTCCTGCACTTGTTTTCTGCTCTCACTACAGATCACAATGTCATCTGCAAACATCATAGTCCATGGAGATTCTTGTCTCACCTCGTCTGTCAGCCTGTCCATCACCATAGCAAACAAGAAGGGGCTCAGAGCTGACCCTTGATGCAGTCCCACCTCCACCTTGAAGTCTTCTTTCACACCGACAACACACCTCACCACTGTCTTACATCTCTCATACATGTCCTGCACCACTCTAACATACTTCTCTGCCACTCCAGACTTCCTCACAAATGTTGTTCACAAATGCTGACCTCTGCCCTTAGTCTAGCTTCCACTATTCTTTCCCATAACTTCATCGTATGGCTCATCTACTTTATCCCTCTGTAGTTGCTGCAACTCTGCACGTCTCCCTTGTTCTTAAAAATGGGCACCAGCACACTTCTCCTCCACTCCTCCGGCATCTGCTCACTCTCTAGTACCTTGTTGAATGTTCTTGTCAGAAAATCTACTGCTACCTCTCCTAGACACTTCCATACCTCCACAGGTATATCATCAGGACCAACTGCCTTTCCATTCTTCATCCTATTCAATGCCCTGCTCACTTCACCCTTACTCTTGCCATCTTCCCAGTACACTTCTGTCATCATTCAATACATTTCCCTCTCTGTCCTTTATCAATCTAACTTGCTGCACGTCCTTCCCATCTCTATTTCTTTGCTGTGCCAACCTGTATAGATAATTTTCTCCCTCTTTACTATCCAACCTATCATACAAGTCATCATACGCCCTCTGTTTGGCCTTAGCTACTGCTACTTTCACCTTACGCTGTGTCTCCCTGTACTCCTGTTTACTCTCTTCGGTCCTCTCAATGTCCCACTTCTTCGTAGCTAACCTCTTCCTTTGTACACACTCCTGCATTTCCTCATTCCACCACCAAGTCTCCTTATCTACTTTCCTTCCAGAGGACACACCAAGTACTCTCCTACCTGTGTCCTCGATCACATTTGCTGTGGTTGTCCAGTCATTTGGAAGCACTTCCTGGCCACCCAAAGCCTGTTTCAACTTGAAGACAACACGACACTCTTCCTTTTTCAGCTTCCACCACTTTGTCTTCTGCTCTGCCTTTGCCTTTTTCACCTTTCTCACCATCAGAGTCATCCTGCACACCACCATCCTATGCTGTTTGGCAACACTCTCACCCACTATGACTTTGCAGTCACTGACTTCCTTCAAATGACATCGCCTACACAAGATGTAGTTTACCTGTGTGCTCCTACCTCCGCTTTTATAAGTCACCCTATGCTCCTGTTTCTTCTGGAAGAAAGTATTCACCACAGCCATTTCCATCCTTTTTGCAAAATCTACCAACATCTGTCCTTCTGCGTTCCTGTCCTGGATACCAAACCTGCCCATCACTTCTTCGTCCCCTCTGTTGCCTGCACCAACATGTCCATTGAAGTCTGCACCAATGACCACTCTTTCACCTCTGGGGATACTCTGCATCACTTCATCTAAGTCACTCCAGAATCTCTCCTTCTCTTCTAGCTCACATCCTGCCTGTGAGGCATAAGCACTAACAACACTGAGCATTATACCTTCAATATCTAACTTGAGACTCATCACTCTGTCTGACACTCTTTTCACTTTTAGAACATTCCTGACAAACTCCTCCTTCAAGATGACTCCTACTCCATTTCTCTTCCCATCCACACCGTGATAAAATAGCTTAAACCCTGCTCCTAAG
>CM045747.1:30583081-30643081 GCA_024760905.1 Plotosus lineatus | reverse complement strand
AAAGTGTGATTCTGGCTGATTACTTTGTATGGTACTGGATGAGTTCCAGCCATGTGGTCTTTGTCCTCTGCTTTAACACTTGGCGATCATTAGGTGATCTGAAGAAATAATTCAAAGGCTTTTAAATTTCTAAATCTGGTGAGACTGATTTGTTTCCACATTAACCCGGGCCCCTTCCATCAAAAATTGATTAAAATATTTATGGGTGAGCAAGTATATGCATTTAATAAGAAATTATAAATCTTTGTTCGTTCGTAAAATGTACTCTGACAGATTCACCCAGCAGTACAGTGATGAGAGAAATGTTGAACAGGCACTTCTTTCCCACTTCTCTAACTTATTTAGTGCATTCTACTTGCAAACTGACTACAAATCATCTATTAACAGTGATTAACAGTGGTTGTTCTCCATGTGGGCAGTGGTGGTCTAGTGGTGTAGGGCGCTGGATCGCTGATCCAAAGGTTGGGGGTTCGAGTCCCACTCTCCACTAGGTGTCACTGTCCCCCCCAGTGCAGCTAACTGGATTATCAAAGGCGGGCCATGTCTCTCACTGTCTATGGTGAGAGGCATGTAAAAGAACCATTGCTGACTTTCGTAAAGAGTAGGCTGCAAAGTCATCAGCGTGTTTCTGTCCCTTGCTAAAAAGGGTTGTGACAGGAAGGGCATCCGATGTAAAAACCTCTGCCAAATCAAACGTGTGAATCAGATGATTTGCTGTGGTAACTCCCGAGTAAGAGGGAAAAAGCCGAAAGGAAGACTGAACAGTGGTTGTTCTCCCATAGTTCTAGTTAGATTAGTATCACAAAGGTTATTCATGTGACGGCAGGAGCATATGAGTCAGACCCAAAGATGCAGGAGATCACGTACGAAGATTCAATGACTTTATTTTAGCACAGGGGAAACCAGAATCACTGGGAATATATCTTAAACAGGAAACTGGTCGAGCACGAAGCAGGATACCAGGAGTCAGAGCGATCACAGGGAACAGAATTACATAGAAAGGACAATCTTCTGACACCGGAGGGGAGTGCGCCGCTCTTCTTTATAGCTCGCTGATTGCTGAGTGAATTCAGGTGCGCTCCCTGGATTTCGCCTGCAGGTAATAGCCACGCCCCTCGCCAGTGCCTGCAGTGTATGGAGAGAGAGAGCGAGAGAGAGAGAGAGAGAGAGAGAGTTAAAATGCCACAAGCAAGCACAGACCATAACAATTCAGGAACAATTATGAGTGAATTTTCATAAACATTTTCTGCATTTATTTACACAATTTGCATTATACCAGGGGCGCTCAATACGTTGATCGCAAGCTACCAGTCGATCTTGAAAGGGGATATTGGTCGATCGAGAAGATAGTATTGGTAAATAACATGACGTTAAAAAAAATAGACATATAGACGTATTTTTCTGACCTTTAGGTCACTGCGCATTTGCAAACAGCGGCACTAAAGTACATCAGAACAAGCTAGTCTGCGAGTTTTCTCCTATTTTAGGCCCTCGCTTTTTTCTTAAAGTAAAGAAAACTTATCAAGCATGAGTATGGATGCTGGAGCAAAGAAGAAGACAAAGTATCACTTTCATATGGAATGGGAGGCGGACTTTTTTTTTCACGTTGTCATTTTCGAAGTGCGTTTGGAAGCAGCTCCTGTACGGACTCTGCATCCCTGGCTGATTCAATTCAGTGCACGTCATCAAAGTGAACTCTGGTAGTTACAAAAAATGTTCAGAGTTAATTATGTTGTGCAATATTGGCTCATGCGGTTATGCAAGGCACATAAACATACATTTACACATAAAGAATCCTCAATATACTTTAAAATAAATATATGTTTTGTGTTTTTGTAGTGGGTAGATCTTTGTGACTTGGTTATTCTATAAGTAGCTGGCGTGATGGAAAAATGTGAGCACCTCTGCATTATACCATGTTATCATGCTCTTGAATGCTTAAATCTGACTGGACAGAAGATGTGGACGGAAAAAGACTAACGAGGTTTTGGTTGATTTAGCACAGTGCTTCTCAATTATTTTCTGTGGCCCCCCCTGAGGAACAAAAAAAAAAACATTCAACGCCCCCAACTGTCCCGGAAGCGATTATAAATAGTATTATTTGTCTATAAAATTGTTATTAGTACACCTTTGCATAACAGTGTATCTTTATTAACATTAAAAACAAAAAAAGAAAGAAATATAGTTCAACTTACAACAAAGAAAAACTTCATTAACATTGTTTTTTAATCTGCAATTGAAAAGATTTAAAGTGCACCAATGTGCCTGAAATTAAAAAAATAAATCCTTATTTCAACTCATTTGACTACTTTATGTCTTAATATCTCGTCTCTCTCCACCTTTCTCTTCGTTCCTGTTAAAAAAATTTTCCGTGTTGTTTCTTGAGGTGAGGGTGGTTTACTGCACGTCATATTGTTTGCTCGTGCGAAAAACCACTACACCATAGCGCGACAATGACAGCGCCACTGCCAAGTAGTGGCGTGGAGGTGCAATTACACTTAATTCTTGTACACAATTCCAGAAAAGCATGTTCCCCAGGATCGTACCCCCCCCCCCGCCCCCGCGCATCATACCGTGTCCCCCAATGGGGATGCACCCCACTATTTGTGAAGCACTGATCTAGCAGCATGTAGTTTCTCAGTGACGATCAAAAAGTTTTAGGATCTTGGAGGCTGTTCCATAAGAGCAAGAGAGACAGTTGACTATAAACAGTGTATTCAAGAATTAACAAAAAAGAGAAGTGATATTGGTTGGTAGTTGCTGATGTCTGCTTATTCAGAGTGGGTTTCTTCAGGATGGAAAAATGATGTCAGCATTTTCATAAGGATGTGCTCTAAGTTCCTCTTTTTCAGTTATGCATTCTCCGCCACTTCTCATTTGCTGAAACTCAAATCAACTGACCCTCCGATCAGTAACCCAGAGCCTTAACCCACTGAGCCAACACTACTCCCTCTGCCTACCAAGGGTTGACTGCTGGATCATGGATAAACACCCTTATTTAATTAAATTCTGTCGTATTTATACAGCATTTTTACAATAAGAAAATTGTGCATTGTTGGAAGGGAAATATTTTTGGCTATCGAGCACTGTAGGCAAAATGGTGGATTGACAGCTACAGTCAGCTACTGAGCATGGAGAACATATACGTACACTGTCATTCAAAGCTTTGGAGTCACTTAGAAATTTAGTAAAAGAAAAAAACCCCACTTTAAATAAATAAAAAAACATTTTCGTTAAAAACACAATATAAAATGAATTAGAAAGCAGTCTGGACACTTTTAATGTTGTAGATGATGATTATAGCTGAAGAAAGATTTTTAATAGGGATTATCTACATATACGTGCAGTACAGAGGCCCATTTTCAGCAACTATCATATTTGCGTTACAATGGCACATTGTGTTAGCTAATCGAAGTTTGTCGTGTTAAAATCTTTTGCAATTACAGGGATCCCTCACTTTCCGGGGTTACTTGGGACCGAGATCCCCCTACGACCGTAGAATTCCTCGAAGTAGGATCGACCCCCTGACTGACGTATACGTACATGTATATGTGTATGTCTTCTTCTTTTCCTGTTGGCTGTTCCCTTCAGGGGTCACCACAGCGAATCATCTGCCTCCATCTCACCCTATCCTCTGCATCTTCTTCTCTTATGCCAACTACCTTCATGTCCTCCTTCACCACATCCATGAATCGTCTGTTTGTCTTCTTCTGGGCCTTCTGCCTGGTAGTTCCAACCTCAGCATCCTACTACCAATATATTTACTATGCCTCCTCTGTACATGTCCAAACCAATTTAATCTAGCCTCTCTGACTCTGTCTCTAAAATCTCTTACATGTGCTGATCCTCTGATGTACTCATTTCTGATCCTATCCATCCTCGTTACTCCCAAAGAGAACCTCAACATTTTCATCTCTGCTACCTCCAGCTCCACCTCCTGTCTTTTCCCCAGGGCCACTGTTTCTAAACCAAACAACATTATTGGCCTCAACACCGTCTTGTACACTTTTCCCTTCATTCTTGCCGATACCTTCCTATCACACATCACACCAGACACTTTTCTCCAATCATTCCAACCTGCCTGCACGCGCTTCTTCACCTCTTTTCCACACTCTCCATTGCTCTGGATTGTTGAGCCTAAGTACTTAAAAGCCTCCACCTTCTTTATCTCTGCTCCCTGTAACCTCACTGTTCCTCTTGGGTCCTTGTTGTTCACACACATGTATTCTGTCTTACTGAGGCTAACCTTCATTCCTCTCCATTCCAGGGCATACCTCCACCTCTCTAGATTTTCCTGCACTTGTTCTCTGCTCTCACTACAGATCACAATGTCATCTGCAAACATCACATGCATATGTGTATATAATATCAATAAATACATATTCAACGCTATAAATGCTTATAATAACAATTACACATTCAAAAATAATGCATAAGATGTCAATAAAATATAAATATGCACATACCCATACATTTTTATATTTATACCTCACATAAAAATATAAGTACTTTTGATGGGGGGTTTTGGGTTGTTGTTTGTTTTTGTTTGTTTGGGTTTTTTTTTTTTTTTGCATAATTGGCCTTGTTTTACGGCATTTTCCATAACTTTTCACCCTATTCTTCCTTAATTTCCTAATTTTTTAATTCGATGAATATTAAAAAAAAAAAAATGCAATGCACTGAAGCCGCATGAATTGAAGTGCGAAGTAGTGAGGGATCCCTGTACAGTGGAGCCTCAGAATCCGAACGCTCTAGAGTCCAAACAAATCAGAATCCGAACAAAAAAATCTGTGAGTTCTACCGTCCAGGAAAGCTAACATAAACCGGAAGTCGAACTCGAGAAACATGCGAGAAAAAAAACAGACCGAGAGGGAGGACGTGCACGACTTCTGGAAGTTCAGAAGTTGTTGATACTATGTATGTTCTGGGGAAGTCCGGAAGTTGTTGATACTACGTATCACCCTAAAAGCTGTCCTGAGGAAGTTCGGAAGTTGTTACTATGTATCACCCTAATAAAGCTGTCCTGGGAAAGTCCAGAAGTTGTTGATACAGTACTATGTACATATCACAAGCACTAAAGCTAAAGCTAGCGATAAAGCACTAAATCTATCAAATCACTAACGCCATATACCAACTTCAGCGACAAATATGATTAGAGTACCAAACAGAAAACTCACAGATCAGTTTATAGGCATAACCGCCTAAACGAAGCTGAAGAGGATGTATGTATGTATGTATCTAAGCTAAAGTAAAGTACTAAAGCTAAGCTAAAGTGCTAGCAGCACTGTGAACACCTTTAACAATGAGGTCATGAGCCAGTTCTGTAAGGTTTTGAGAAGAAGGCAGAAACAAGCCACATTAGAAATGTTCTTCAAGAAAAGAGGAACATCCTGAAGAAGAGTCATGTATGCAAAGCGGTAGCAAGAGAAAAAAATGCCTTTGATTGATTTACCTGAAGCTGTTATGGAAGGGAATCCGCTTCTCTTCCTCTCTGACATTTACATATCCCAACTACTCACCACCACAAAGGTTAAAATTCTTATCTTTATTGTTCTTATGCTTTAACTTTTCTGTGGTTTTAATTTTAGCGGCATCAAAATGCACGTTGAAGGGCGTGTGGCTCTCACACGCTGGGTGAGTGCTAAACACACACACCTAATTCCATTTAATCATGGGCTATGAAGACTAGCAGCACCCTTCCCGGCGCTAGAAGACTGTCCCTAACTAGCTCTCAGTTCCACCACCCTCTTTAGTTTGATTTCCGTGTTTCTCCGCATCTCTATTACAGTGACTATGATTTCCTAATTTCATCTATGAAAACGGTTGCGCTTTATTGTTCACAGGGAAGGCACTAAAGCACGGGCACTTGAGCACGGGCAATAGAGGACTAGAAACATGAAAATCAAACTAAAGCGGGAACCGGTGGAGCACAGAGCTGAGAATCAGATAGGGACAGTCTTCTAGCACCGGGAAGAGCGCTGCTAGTCTTTATAGCCTATAATGAAATGGATTTAGGTGTGTGTGTTTGGCACTCTACTGGCTTGTGAGAGCCACGCCCCTCTCCAAAGCGCATTTCAACGCGCAACTCTTTTGAGAGAGATCATAGCACAGTAAAATTAAAACCACAGAAAAGTTAAAGAGTCCCTCACAACACAGACCATAACATAGTGTACTGTATTCAATAATTTTTTCACTTAATTTGCGAACCTATGGTATGAGTTACAGTACCATTAACTTCTGTTCAAAGATGATGGAACGGATTAAGACTATTTACATTACAGTAATCCCCCTTATTTCGTGATTAATAGGGACCAGCCCTCTCCACGATATGCGAAAAACCGCGAAATGATTTCTGCCACTTCTTAAGGGCACTCACCCACCTATATATAAAATGTATATAGAAGTTAATTTTAAAGTGTTCTATGCATGTTAATGTCGGGCGCTGGATCACTGCCCCCCCCGTGCGGCTAACTGGGTTATCAAAGGCGGGCCATGTCTCTCACTGTCTATGGTGAGAGGCATGTAAAAGAACCATTGCTGACTTTCGTAAAGAGTAGCTGCAAAGTCGTCAGAGTGTTTCTGTCCCTTGCTAAAAAGGGTTGTGACAGGAAGGGCATCCGACGTAAAAACCTCTGCCAAATCAAACGTGCGAATCAGATGATTCGCTGTGGTGACTCCTGAGTAAAATGGAAAAAGCCGAAAGGAAGACAGACTATGCATGTTAATGTCATAGAGGCAACGTGTATTAATATATAATAAATTATACACCTTATAATGACAATAAATTTATAACTACTGTATAACAAACCTTCTAAATAACAAATCCACGGCCACGTCAAGGAGAATCACTGGCGCAACTGGTGCTTGATTGGGGCTCGTCAGCACCTCCAGAGCCTTTGCTTTACAGTAGTGCGTATCATGTTAGTGTCCAAACTCACATTATTTTTATGGCGGTCCGTAATGCACAACGATAAGGCATTTTCCATTTTCACAACGGCCTTATTGCACTGTTACTTGAATGGTCTGTGTTAGTTGGCGGCGTTTATCTGTCTCTCTCTCTTCATGCACTGCTGAGGGGCGTGGCTGTTATCCGCAGGTGAAATCCAGAGCGCGCATCTGAATTCACTCAGCCATCAGCGCGCTAGAGGAGCTCCATGCTCGACAATCGTTTTTCCCTCACCACTACGGTGAACACGAGTTTGCCGCACCCCAGTGCTTCCCCTGCGCTCAATAAAAGTCTTTGTTTCATCGTACTTGGTCTCCTGCATCTTTGGGTCCAACTGATATGCATATTTTCTCTTCCTACTTCTTAATGTAGCGCACAGTCGACTCGTTAATGATGTAACATGACAATGAACTAACAAAGTGGCTCGAACACAAAGACAGGAAGCTTCATGTGTTGGATGCTGAGAAATATAATCTCGACCAATCAGCTTGCTGGATTCAAGGCCAATCAGAGAACACTCAAGTCAAGCAGGAGAACAGAGCATGTTGGGTTGCCTCGTTGAATGTAGTGTGCGTGAATTTTGAATACGGTACTGTAATCTTTAATTTATTTAATTTCTCGATGGGAAATCCGTGATATTGCGGGGATGCGAAGTAGGAAACGCGAAGTGGCGGGGGATTACTGTATTTGTAATGGGAAAAGTGGATTGGGAATCCGAACAAATCGCAATCTGAACAGCCGTCTGCAATGGATTAATTTCGAGTACTGAGGCTCCACTGTATTAGGAAAATAATTCAATTGAATTTTATAAACTGATGAATATCTGAAGCGCTGGTATTTATAAGTTTGCATATAGACTTAAAATGGCCACAAAAGAGAACATTCTTCTGAAATTCCTCAGGCTATATTTGTTTTGGAAAATAAAAGCTGTTTAATGACAATAAGCGAAAAAATTCTGATAATCCCATACAACAGTGTTAACTTTTAACAGAACAGAACAAATTGCCTCGAATCAGGAAAGAAAGACAGGTGGGCAGTGCCAGTGCACAAGAGAGCAAGAAGTACATCAGAGTCAATAATTGGAGGAAGAGACACCTGACAGGTCTTCAAATGGCAGCTTCATTCAATCCATTCATTCATTTTCTGAACCACTTAATCCTAATAAGGGCCAAGGGGATGTTTGTGCCCATCTCAGCCAACTCCGGGCGAGGACAGGGTACACCCTGGTCAGCTCGCCAGGCCATCGGAGGGCCAGCACTCACACAACCATTCACATCTAGGGGAAATTTGGAATAGCCAGTTAACCTACTGTGCATGTTTTTGGACTGCAGGAGGAAACCGCAGTACTTAGAGGAAACCACACAAGCATGCAAACTCCGCACAGAAACACCCAGGGTGGGAATCGAACCCAGGCCTTCTTGCTGTGAGGCGGACGTGCTAATCACGTCGTCACTGTGCCACCCCAGCTTCATTAAATAATACTCATAAAACGCTAGTCACAACTTAGGCAGTGAACAGGTGTGTCCTGGATGCCAGTCTTCTTGGCAGAGCTGCAAAGAAAAATGTATATCTGAGATTGGTGAACGAACGTAAACGGTTAAGATGGGCAAAAGAACAATAGTATGGGGGTGCTTTGGTGGTGGGAAAATGAGAGATTTGAACAGGGTAAAAGGATTCCTGAGCAAGAAAAGCCATTGCTCCATTTGGCCCTGATTCCCTCCTACAACAAGATAAAACACCCAAAACGCTTCAAATTATGCTAATGAATAAATGTGTTGCACAGTAAATGCAAACTATAGTCAAGACATCAACAAAGGGGCAGTGGTGGTCTAGTGGTATAGGGCGCTGGATCGCTAATCCAAAGGTTGGAGGGTCGAGTCCCACTCTCCACAAGGTTGTCACTGTCCCCCCCAGTGCGGCTCACTGGGTTATCAAAGGCGGGCCATGTCTGTCACTGTCTATGGTGAGAGGTTCATGTAAAAGAACCATTGCTGACTTTCGTAAAGAGTAGCTGCAAAGTCGTCAGCGTGTTTCTGTCCCTTGCTAAAAGGGTTGTGACAGGAAGGGCATCCGACGTAAAAACCTCTGCCAAATCAAACGTGCGAATCAGATGATTTGCTGTGGTGACTCCCGAGTAAAAGGGAAAAAAGGAAGACAGACAGTCAAGACATCAACAAGGTTACTATTTTTTTACTTTAAATAAATACTTTTGTCATACAAACTTTCCTTTTATCTAAAATCTTTCATTTGCAGATAATCCAGCCTTCAAGATCTTTGTCACTTTATCAAAGAAATTGCACCACACCCTTACTTTGACTGGCATGAAATGCATTATGTGATTGCATTGGCCAGTCCATTATTGACAGAATATCGGATGTTTATTTTTCTAAATAGTTCTTGTATAATTTGGTTTCTTGTGCCTGTTCTAAGGGGAAATTAGTACCAATCAAGAGCAGGGTATGGTATTTAAGATTTCCTTTACCTTGTACAAATCTCCAATTTTTTCACCACCAAAGATCCCCAGACCAGCACATTCCCCCCTCCATGTTTGACAGACAACATCCATCACTCCTCCAACATCTGTTCATCTCCTACACATCCCTAAGAAGCAAGCCAGACACCCTGGCAACACGTGATAAAAGGCAATCAGCAAGTCCACCATTGATGCACCCCTAAACTTTCCAATAACTCAGATCTGCTGAAGACCTAAACAATATGCATGAGTTTGTGTGTATTGGACAAAACGACAAATGAAGAGTTGGTTTGCAAAATCAGATAAGTCCCATTGTTTTAATTATATATATATAAAAAAAATTAAATAGCTTTACAAAAAACAAACAAACCCTGTTTCGTAGTAGCTTTTAAAACCTTTTTCTCAGCAGCTTTAAATAAAACTCCTGAAAAAGTTGTTTTCTCATAATTAAAACAATTGGACTTATCTGTTTTTGCAAACCAACTCTTCAAATAGAAAACAGGTTTTTTGCAACACCGCTGACCACTATAAGTATCGGGTAATGCCGTATAGACTCTCATGTGCCACCACAGTTCTAAAATTTAATCAGCACTTTGGTCAGAGATATGCTGGACAAATTTGTCATTGTCTACGTCAGTGACATTTTGATTTACTTTCCCTCTCTCGACATTCGTTCCACTCAGATCTAACACACCATAATAGCAGGCCTGACAATAGGTAACCGAAAGTGAAATCACATGAAAATGATTAACATTAAGGCTCTTGTTAGAAATTAATTGTATAATAATTAATATGCATGATTTAATTTCAATAAAAGAATAAAAAGAACACATTCATAGAGACTTGCATGTTGTGTGTGTGTGTGTATATACACACACACACACACACACACACACACATATATATATATATATATACACATATATGTATACACATATACTAGTACATACACATATCATCCATTGATTCATTTTCTGATTCACTTAATTAAATTAGGATGATTTACAAATGTTTATCTTTGAAGAAAAGAGCAGGATCATTATTAAAAGACTTCAGTACCATGAATACTTTACATCAATACCAAGGCATAATTCATGAAGAGAACATGGACATTCTGGACTCACCCGCTTAAGAACTCGGCATCCCTCCATGTTTGCAGAATATACCTTCAGGGGTTTACAAGACTGATATCACTCATTCAATACATTAAAGCCTTCATCTGGAATTTTCCTGGACCGACCTGCTTGGTTAATAGGTAGTATAAACTGAATAATGTGTTGTGATAAAGCTGTGATTCACAGGCTCAAGCCCACATGCCCAGGACCGTAACTTTTCAAAGTCAGCCCTCTTCAGTAACACAGCTTGATTGTAAACGTGAGTTCAGTCAGTGTGCACTGTTTTACACAGCATCTTTATAAATAAGCAATTAATCTCAAGTAAAAAGACAAGTTGAACAAAACATGAGCACATCATTTGTTTATTTTTGCTCTGAAAATAGAAATAAATCCTAAGAGATCCAGCCTTAGTGAAAGCCCTCGGCTAGCTCTTTAGCTACCGCAGCTAACAAAAATTTGTACCGTCTTTGTTTTCCTGGTCACGTGATAAGCTTTTACGATAAAAGCTAGATTCCTGAAAAAGTATAAGTTGCCATGCCATTGACCGTCTGTCCCTGTGGAGCATAAAGCAAAGGTATCCTCTGCGAATACCGATAATCTGCGAGTTTAAAACTTCCCTACGCGGTTAAATGTAAACATTCTTGGAAAGCTTCTCATCCAATCAAATTTGTGGACCAGAATGAACTATTGTATCATGTCTGGTTAATGGACTCTGGGATAGTATTTAGATGGAGAAAAAAACCTCTGTTAGCTTCCTATTGGCCTGGCCTGGCCTGGCAAGTTAATCTCAGTAATATTCCAGCTCACATAATATTATGGGATGCACTTTCTGGAGCTGGCTGACACTTTCTCTCAATATCACGGTTTCCTGTGCAGTTGCAGCTTTGCGCACTTTGATCTGTCAAAACTGAGACCAGAATAGATGTAATATCCATGTACTGACCACTTCAATCACAGAGACTGGTGATATATATCAAACGTCTTCATCCAGAAAACGTCACCACTGCAATATCATGTTGTCCATTTTTAATTTATAATTTTTTTATTGTTTTCTGTATAGGCAGCATAGTGGTGCAGTGGTTAGTGCAGTGGTGGCCTGGTGGAAAAGGTGCTGGATCACTAATCTTAAGGTTGGGATTTCAAGCCCCACTCGCCACAGGTTGTCACTGTCCCCCTAGAGCCGTTAACTGGGTTATCCAAGGCTGGCCATGTCTCTCACTGTCTATGGCGTGAGGCTACAAAAGAACCATCGCTGACTTTCGACAATAGTAGCTGCGTAGCCATCAGCGTGTTTCCGCCCTGCGATGGCCTGGCGAGCTATCCAGGGTGTACTCTTCTCTCACCCAGAGTCGGCTGAGATGGGCACCAGCGTCCCCGTGACCTTAATTAGGATTAAGCGGTTCCAGGAAATAAACGAATGAATGGTTTTCAGGTCTGCCTCACAGCAAGAAGACATGGGTTTGATTCCCAACCTGGGCATTTCTGTGTGGAGTTTGCATGTTCTCCAAGTACTTGTGGGCGTTTCCTCCCACACTACAAAAAGGTGCACAGTATGCTAACTGGCTGTTACAAATATCCTCTAGATGTGAATGTGAATGGTTGTGGAGTGTTGGTCCTGTGATGGCCTGGTGAGCTGTTCACGGCCTAGAGGCAGCTGAGATGGGCGTCAACCTTCCCGCAACCCTAATTAGGATTAAGTAACTTCAAAAATGAATAATTAATATGAGGATTAGTTCATTTGTTGATGGTACTAATGGAATATGAATGCCAAATTAAATGGTTTGCTCATATGAACTTCTTTTTTTCCCTTTCAGCTGTTCCCTTTTTCTCAGGGGTCGCCACAGCGAATCATTGCATGTTTGATTTGGCATAGGTTTTGACGTTGGATGCCCTTCCTGACATAACCCTTAGCAAGGGACAGAAACATGCTGACGGCTATGCAGCCTACTCTTGTTGAAAGTCAGCAATGGTACTTTTACAGCCTCTCACCATAGACAGTGAGAGACAGGGCCGGCCTTTGATAACCCAGTTATCTGCACACTTGGGGGGGGGCAGTGACAACCTTGTGGAGAGTGGAGCTTGAGCCCCCAACCTTAGGATCAGTGATCCAACACTTTTTACCACTGCCCATTTGCTCATATGAACTAATTCTTACTAATTATAAGGTCAGTGGAAGGAACACAATGTGAACAGGGTGACTGAGCATCTTCCAAAGACTGTCATGTATCAGAGCCTTAAACACAGAAAAAAACCCAAAAAACGTTTCTGATCGTTCAGACTGAAGAAAAATCATTTTCCCTCCCAAAACCCTGACATTCAATGCAATGTCAAATTACCAGAAATAATTCTGTAGTGCACGGAAAATAAATGATGGCTTCACATCACTGATTAAAGACCACGTTGTTGGCATACCTCAGGCTTGTTTTTCCGTAGGTTATGGATTGCTATATTTAATACTCAAATGAGAACAATGTACAAAATTGCTTTCATACATGAGGATAGTCAATTACTTTGATTGAATTTGACTCGGCTGTATGGACAGTTTGCTATCTAATTTATCTCAAGTGTCAAGAATTGCAAATATCAGTGTTCAGAAAGAAATAGAGTTCAAGGATATGCTCAGTGAGCTCAGCTTGACTCCACACTACATAGATTGACCAGAATCCCAACCATTAATAATAGCATTGAAAGTTAGATAAAATATTATATTGCATTAAATATATTCCTGATCATCAAATTATAATATTAACACACAACGTGTACATATATAGTGATAAATCGTATTAATCTGGACTTAAAATATGGCCCGAAATTTGTCTGTGCCATGACATTCATTTACTGAATGATGACAATAAAACATTATCTAAATTTAATATTTCTGTTATCCATTAAATGAGAATTCATAATTACATCATTATAAAAGTCACAGTTATGCACTGACTGGTATTTCAGATGATGGTGGACGCAGGTGAGTTTTAAGGGCAATGTGAGCTGGTGTGTAACTGTGCAACGGTGTCTCTTTAGTTCTCTTTCAGAGTATTAGTACTCATATCACTTTAAGAGATTAAATAGTCACCGCAGAGACACATCAAGCATAGTACAGTATACCGAAACAAAAATTTTACTGTTTTACATTTGATCCTCTAAAGAAGCATGCCAACTTAGATCTGCCCATTCAGCAGAGCATAACACTGTTCAGCCGACTCTTTTAGAGCCAGATACTCCATGAAAAGGAAAATAAACCGAGCTCCATAAATCTGTTTTAGTATACACTATGCAGAAACACAAGAAAAATTACTGAAAACAATATTTTAATGACTTTTTTTCCTTTTTCAAAGCACAATAATGAGGGCGCTACAGTACCGTGTTTAAGCGCCTGTTACAGCCTGCAAATGTCTCTCAGTTAGATTTAAGCATCATCCACTTGGGATCATGTTTTAAATCATCTAATCAGTGCTGTTCTTTTGCATATGTATTTACTCGTGTCAGATGTTTTTTTTTTTTTTTTTCCTCAAAAATGATTTTTTTTTAAGTAGAATATTTTCCTTCCAAGATCATGGTGCAAAGTTTAAAGTTATAAAGTAATTAAATAGTTATTTACTGGTTATAAATGACTTGTGGAAATCATAATCACTTGATCACCATACTAGTGTAACTATCAGAAGCTCCACACTGTCATATTATTATTTTTCATGCATGTAAATAGTTCAAAGCAATAACTCATGTACCGCAAGGACTTATGTAAAACTGTCCTCTGATTAGAAGAGAAAGAAAACAATATCATTACACAATATCATCCGAAACAGGATATAGGCCTCCGAAGAGATAACCACAGAGAGGAAACAGGTAATGTGAAGAATGTTTAGCTACAGTCACTGATCCAAAAATTTCCTCCACTGGAAATGCAGTCCCGGTTGAAGCCTGCAGGATGCACTGTTGCTTAAATTTTGTTTCCTGTTTCGACAAGTTTGAATTACTGTTTGGGAATAAATATCCAGATAAAAAGAGAAACATTACTGTCAGTGATGGTTTTGTTAGCACATTTAAAATGAAAACAAACAAACAAACAAACAAACAAACAAACAAAAACAACAACAGATCATCAGCTACCAGTTTATTAGGTACACATGCCTTATAGCTACACTGGCCATTTTCTAGGAGTCCTTTGGAGCTTCAATTAGTGGCTACAGTCCAGCTGTTGTTAAGAGCAGTTTCCTGTTCTTCTCTCTTGACTGTCTGTCAGTGGAAAATTCTGTTGAATTTTATTTTATTTGCATTTTCAATTGTACGACTAGACATTAACAACATATTACTTTGATGCTGAATCAATGCAATAACACTTACAAGGCGCAGTCACAACAGAAAATTCACACAGTGCATAAATCCTTCAGTGATGTGCTTTAAAAACTTTTTTAAATGTATTTCTTTCATGTAGATAATATACTTATACTGTATAGTGTAGTAAACTAGAATACTAAATTTTCCCTACCATTGAATCATTCACAAATCCGCACCATTCAACCAGCTTTCTCCAACCTCGGACAGCTATCCAACCAAAGTGAGTAAAGGTTACGTTCTGAGTGAACCCAACCAACGTTTCCAGCTGCTCATATCACATCAAATCACAGTACAGTGGAACACACTCAGTCAAATATGCTGTCTACCTTCTTTCATATACATGTGCTTCATACTTCAAACTGTGATTCATAGGCGAAAGAATGTGCCAATACTCCCACGCAAAATGATTGGAGAATTTTTCTTTCATGACTCACGAATAGCTGTGGAACTATCAAGATTTAAAGTCCGGTTCTCCTTCAACAGGACAAAAGCTTGTCTCTTCTGCCACATGTAAATGTAGAATGTTCGAATAAAGGAGATGAGTGTTTCTCCATTAATAGACGTATAGCTAAATTTATTTAGGTGGTGAACAAGCCTTAATTATATAAGAAATCTTAAAAAAAAAAAAAAAAAAACCTTTCCAAAGAAACTGAGCCACCGAGGGGACAGTGGTATATTTATCAATAAAAAGCAATTAGGTACATGTTTGATGGTCCCAACTTGTGTAACTTTATCATTTTCTGATAAAACCCCATTTAGATAAATATAGGAGATTTAATTTTCCAATGACCTGATTGGTGTGGTGCCATCGAGCTCTCCTCATGTACAGGTGGGTTTCTGTCAGGTTCTCTGCTTTCCTCCCAATGCCTGAGAACATGCTAGAAGCAAATTAACTATTTAAAAATTGCCCTGAGCTATATGTGTACTTTGTGTGATTTGCCATGACCTCAAACAGGATTAAACAGTTATGGATTATGAATAAATAAACATGGAGACTGCTGAAAAACACTACTTTTCATTTGATTTGTAAACTATTTATTATTCACAACTATTAATCTGACAGGCAACGTTATTTAAATGTTCACTAAATATTTGACAAATGCGAAGGAAATTACAACTGGAGCATTCAATAAATAATAACTATGCAATATTATAAACACAGTGACTGTGACGTATAAGGCTACACATTGTAATCAAAATGTCTCACATTCAGAGGTAGATTTAAAAATAATAAAATCGCAAATTTTAGTGTTAATGTTTATTAACTCATTAAATGCAGCCATGAGGCGGGGGGGCACTAACCAGTGTCTCTCCCCCTTATGCCGGTCCCAAGCCCGGAAAAATGCAGAGGGTTGCGACAGGAAGGGCATCCGGCGTAAAACTTCTGCCACGTTAAAAATGCAAATGGTCAAAACAAAATTCATATCGGATCGGTCGAGGCCCGGGTTAACAACGACCGCCATCAGTGCTGTCAACCAACAGGGTGCTGATGGAAATTGGACTACTGATGGTCGAAGACGTCGAAGAAGGAGAGGCGGGAGGCATGTCCGTAGGCAGAGAGAGAAGAGGAAATGTGTGAGCCTAGGACTGAGAGTAGGGACTTTGAATGTTGGAACTATGCAGGGAAAAGATAGGGAGTTGGCTGACATGATGCAGAGGAGGAAGGTGGACATACTGTGTGTTCAGGAGACCAGGTGGAAAGGTAGCAAGGCTAGAAGCTTAGGAGCAGGGTTTAAGCTGTTTTATAATGGTGTGGATGGGAAGAGAAATGGAGTAGGGGTCATCTTGAAGGAGGGGTTTGTCAGGAATGTTCTAGAAGTGAAAAGAGTGTCAGACAGTGATGAGTCTCATGTTGTTAGTGCTTATGCCCCACAGGCAGGATGTAAGCTAGAAGAGAAGGAGAGATTCTGGAGTGAGTTAGATGAAGTGATGCAAAGTAACCCCAGAGGTGAAAGAGTGGTCATTGGAACAGACTTCAATGGACATGTTGGTGCAGGCAACAGAGGGGACGAGGAAGTGATGGGCAGGTTTGGTATCCAGGACAGGAACACAGAAGGACAGATGTTGATCGATTTTGCAAAAAGGATGGAAATGGCTGTGGTGAATACTTTCTTCAAGAAGAAACAGGAGCATAGGGTGACTTATGAAAGCGGAGGTAAGAGCACACAGGTAGACTATATCTTGTGTAGGCGATGTCATTTGAAGGAAGTCAGTGACTGCAAAGTAGTAGTGGGTGAGAGTGTTGCCAAACAGCATAGGATGGTGGTGTACAGGATGACACTGATGGTGAGAAAGGTGAAAAAGGCAAAGGCAGAGCAGAAGACAAACTGGTGGAAGCTGAAAAAGGAAGAGTGTCGTGTTGTCTTCAAGGAGGAGTTGAAACAGGCTTTGGGTATTCAGGAAGTGCTTCCAGATGACTGGACAACCACAGCCAATGTGATCAGGGAGACCGGTAGGAGAGTACTTGGTGTGTCCTCTGGAAGGAAAGTAGATAAGGAAACTTGGTGGTGGAATGAGGAAGTGCAGGAGTGTGTACAAAAGAAGAGGTTAGCCAAGAAGAAGTGGGACATTGAGAGGACCAAAGAGAGTAAACAGGAGTACAGGGAGACACAGCGTAAGGCGAAGGTAGCGGTGTCAAAGGCCAAACAGAGGGCGTATGATGACATGATGACTTGTATGATAGGTTGAACAGTAAGGAGGGAGAAAATGATTTATACAGGTTAGCACAGCAGAGAAATAGAGATGGGAAAGACGTGCAGCAAGTTAGAGTGATAAAGGACAGAGAGGGAAATGTATTGACTGATGACAGAAGTGTGCTGGGAAGATGGAAAGAGTACTTTGAAGAGCTGATGAAGGAGGAAAATGAGAGATAAAAAAGAATAGAAGGGGTGACCGTTGAGGACCAGGAAGTAGCAAAGATTAGTATGGGAGAAGTGAGGAAGGCATTGAAGAGGATGAAGAGTGGAAAGGCATTTGGCCCTGATGACATACCAGTTGTGGTATGGAAGTGTCTAGGGGAGGTAGCAGTAGATTTTCTGACAAGAATATTCAACAAGGTCTTAGAAAGTGAGCAGATGCCAGAGGAATGGAGGAGAAGTATGCTTGTGCCCATTTTTAAGAACAGGGGAGATGTACAGAGTTGTGGCAACTACAGAGGAATAAAGTTGATGAGCCATACAATGAAGCTATGGGAAAGAATAGTGGAAGCAAGACTAAGGGCAGAGGTCAGCATTTGTGAACAACAGTTTGGTTTCATGCCAAGAAAGAGCACCACAGATGCAGTGTTTGCTTTGCGGATGTTAATAGAGAAGTACAGAGAAGGTCAGAAGGAGCTGCATTGTGCCTTTGTGGATCTGGAGAAAGCATATGACAGGGTGCCGAGAGAAGAACTGTGGTATTGCATGAGGAAGTCCGGAGTGGCAGAGAAGTATGTTAGAGTGGTGCAGGACATGTATGAGAGATGTAAGGCAGTGGTGAGGTGTGCTGTCGGTGTGACAGAAGAGTTCAAGGTGGAGGTGGGACTGCATCAAGGGTCAGCTCTCAGCCCCTTCTTGTTTGCTATGGTGATGGACAGGCTAACAGACGAGGTTAGACAAGAATCTCCATGGACTATGATGTTTGCAGATGACATCGTGATCTGAAGTGAGAGCAGAGAACAAGTGGAGGAAAATCTCGAAAGGTGGAGGTATGCCCTGGAAAGGAGGGGATTGAAGGTTAGTCTCAGTAAGACAGAATACATGTGTGTGAACGACAAGGACCTAAGAGGAACTTTGAGGTTACAGGGGGCAGAGATAAAGAAGGTGGAGGATTTTAAGTACTTAGGCTCAACAATCCAGAGCAATGGAGAGTGTGGAAAAGAGGTGAAGAGGCGTGTGCAGGCAAGTTGGAATGGATGGAGAAAAGTGTCCGGTGTGATGTGTGATAGGAGAGTATCAGCAAGAATGAAGGGAAAAGTGTACAAGACGGTGATGAGGCCAGCAATGTTGTATGGTTTAGAGACAGTGGCCCTGGGGAAAAGATAGGAGTCAGAGTTGGAGGCAGTAGAGATGAAAATGTTGAGGTTCTCTTTGGGAGTAACGAGGATGGATAGGATCAGAAACGAGTACATCAGAGTGACAGCACATGTTACATGTTTTGGAGACAAAGTCAGAGAGGCTAGATTGAGATGGTTTGGACATGTACAGAGGAGGGATAGTGAGTATATTGGTAGTAGGATGCTGAGGTTGGAACTACCAGGCAAATGGCCCAGAGGAAGACCAAAGAGAAGATTTATGGATGTGGTGAAGGCGGACATGAAGGTCGTTGGAGTAAGAGTAGAAGATGCAGAGTATAGGGAGAGATGGAGGCAGATCATTTGCTGTGGCGACCTCTGAAGGGAACAGCTGAAAGGAAAAGAAGAAGAAGAAGTTTATTAACTCATTAGTCAGTCATCATCATCATCTTCCGCTTAGTCCAGGGTCGGGTCGTGGGGGCAGCAACCTTAGCAAAGAGGTCCAGACATCCCTCTCCCGAGCCACTTCCTCCAACTCTCCCGGGGGGATACCGAGGAGGTCCCAGACAAGCCGAGAGACATAGTCCCTCCAGCGTGTTCTAGGTTGACCCCGGGGTCTCTTCCCGGTTGGACATGCCCGAAACACCATACCAGGGAGGCGTCCGGGGGGTATTCTGACCAGATGCCCGAGCCACCTCAACTGGCCACTCTCAATACGGAGGAGCAGCGGATCTACTCCGAGCTCTCCCTGGGTGGTGGAGCTTCTCACCTTATCTCTAAGGGAGAACCCCGCCACCCGGCGAAGGAAGCTCATTTCGGCCGCTTGTATCCGTGATCTTGTTCTTTCGATCATTACCCAAAGCTCGTGACCATAGGTGAGGGTTGGAACGTAGATCGACTGGTAAATTGAGAGCTTTGCCTTGCGGCTCAGCTCCTTCTCCACCACGACGGACTGGTACAGGCACCGCTTAACAGCAGAGGCTGCAGCAATCCATCTGTTGATCTCTTGCTCCATCCTTCCCTCACTCATAAACAAGACCCCAAGATACTTAAACTCCTCCACTTGGGGCAGGACCTCATTCCCGACCCGGAGGGTGCATTCCACCATTGTCCGACTGAGAACCATGGCACTTGGAGGTACTGATCTTCATCCCGGCTGCTTCGCACTCAGCTGCGAATCGCTCCAATGAGAGCTGGAGGTCCCGACTTGATGAAGCCAAAAGGACAACATCATCTGCAAAAAGCAGAGATGATATCCGATGGCCACCAAACCAGAACCCCTCATCGCCTCGACTGCGCCTAGAAATTTTGTCCATAAAAATTATGAACAGAATCGGTGACAAAGGACAGCCTTGGTGGACTCCAACTCCCACTGGAAACGAATCCGACCTGCTGTTACAAATACGGACCAAACTCTGGCTCCGGTGATACAGCGACCAAATAGCTCGTAGCAAAGGATCCGGAATGCCATACTCTCGGAGCACGCCCCACAAGATCGTTCGAGGGACACGGTCGAAAGTCTTCTCCAAATCCACAAAGCACATGTGGACAGATTGAGCAAACTCCCATGCCCCCTCCAGAATCCTGTGGAGCGTATAGAGTTGGTCAAGAGTGCTACGGCCAGGACGAAAACCACACTGTTCCTCCTGAATCCGAGGTTTGACTATCGGTCGGATCCTCCTCTCTAGTACCCCTGCATAGACTTTCCCAGGTAGGCTGAGGAGTGTAATTTCCCGATAATTGGAACACACCCTCCGGTCCCCCTTCTTAAAAATTGGGACCACCACCCCAATTTGCTAATCCAGAGATACAGCCCCTGATGACCACACGATGTTGCAGAGACGTGTCAACCAAGACAGTCCTACAGCATCCAGAGCCCTGAGATATTCCAGGCGGATCTCGTCCAACCCCAGAGCTCAACCACCGAGGAGCTTTTTGACAACCTCAGTGACCTCCACTCCAGTGATGGGCGGACCCTCACCCGAATCCCCAGGGTCTTACTCTTCCACGGAGGGTGTGTTGATGGGATTGAGGAGGTCCTCAAAGTATTCCCTCTACCTCTCGACGACATCCCAAGTCGAGGTAAGCAGCTCCCCACCTCCACTGTAAACAATGTTTGTGAAGAACTGCTTCCCCCTCCTGAGGCGTCGGATGGTGGCCCAGAACCTTTTTGAGGCCAACCGATAATCACTCTCCAAGCATTCACCGAACTCCTCCCACGCCCGAGATTTTGCATCTGCGACAGCCTCGGCTGCAGCACGTTTGGCCTGCCGGTACCCGTTTGCTGTCTCGGGAGTCCCACAGGCTAATAAAACCCGATAGGCCTCCTTCTTCAGCTGGACGGCCCCATTCACCGCAGGTGTCCACCACCGGGTTCGGGGATTAACGCCACGACAAGCACCGACGACCTTACGGCCACAGCTATGGGCTGCCGCCTCAGCAATGGAGACACGAAACATGGCCCATTCGGATTCCATGTCCCCCGCCTCCTCCGGAACGTGGTTGTAGCTCTGCCGGAGGTGGGAGTTAAAGGCCTCTCAGACAGGGGACTCCGCCAAACGTTCCCAGCAGACCCTGATTACACGCTTGGGCCTACGTCTGGAAGGCAACCTCCCCCACCACCGAAGCCAACTTACCACCAGGTAGTGATTGGTAGACAGCTCAGCTCCTCTCTTCACCCGAGTGTCCAGAACATATGGTCGCAAGTCCGATGACACAACTACAAAGTCAATCATCGAACTGTGACCTAGGGTGTCTTGGTGCCAAGTGCACTTATGTTCGAACATGGTGTTCGTGATAGACAAACTATGACGAGCACAGAAGTCAAACAACGAAATACCATTCGGATTCAGACTGGAGAGGCCGTACCTACCGATCACACCCTTCCAGGTCACACTATTGTTGCCCACATGGGCGTTGAAGTCTCCCAAGACAACGAGTGAGTCTCCCGAGGGAGCGTTCTCCAACACCCCCCCAAAGACTCCAAAAAGGGTGGGTACTCTGAACTGTCATTTGGTGCATAAGCACAAATAACCTTCAGGACCCGTCCCCCCGCCCGAAGACGGAGGGAAGCTACCCTTTCGTCAACCGGGGAGAACCCCAACATTTGGACACTGAGACGGGGGGGGGGGGGCAACAAGAATACCCACACCGGCTCGCCGCCTCTCCCCATGAGCAACTCCAAAATAGAAGAAGGTCCAGCCTCTTTCGAGATGGATGGTTCCAGAGCCCAAGCTATGCGTTGAGGTGAGCCCGACTATATCTAGTCGGTATCTCTCCACCTCACGCACCAAATCAGGCTCCTTTCCCGCCGGAGAGGTGACATTCCATGTCCCGAGGGTCAGAGTAAGTAGCCGAAGATCAGTCCGACAGAACCCATGCCTTTGGCTGCCACCCAACTCACATTGCACCCGACCCCTAAAACTCCTCCCACGGGTGGTGGGTCCATGGGAGGGCGGACCCATGTCTTCTTTTCGGGCTAGGCCCGGCCAGGCTCCATGGGCATAAGCCCGAACACCAGTCGCTCGCCTTCGAGCCCCTCCCCTGGGCCTGGCTCCAGGAGGGAACCCCAGTGACCCGCATCCGGGCAAGGGAGACTGCTTCCTGTGCTCTCTCTCAGATGTCATGTGTCATAGGGGTTTTTTGAATCGCACTTCGTCTGGACCTTGACCCCAGGCCTGTTTGCCTTGGGTGACCCTACCAGGGGCATTTGCCCCCGACAACATAGCTCCTAGGATCATTAGGTCACGCAAACCCCTCCACCATGATAAGGTGGCGATTCAGGGAGGGGTCATTAGTCAGTGTCATGGCAAACTCACAATGGTTTTCTGAAATATCTCCAAGTCAGCGGTTATACTTGTCACAGTAGCATTATAGTTTCTCAGCCAGTGTTGCCTGAGAGCGTGAAGGTCACACATATCCAGTCAAGGTTTTCTACTTTGCAATTTATGCAATTAATTGTGTCGGAATTTCATGAATTTTACATTGAGAAATGAAAGCTACTTTTATACCTAGAGTTCGGGTAAGGGTCATGACACCTCACCTGATACCAATTACTTTAGTACTGTTTCTGGAATATTTTGTCAACTTATCAATCTTATTTCAACTATCTCCCATTTTTTGTGTCTTGAAGACATTATATTTTCACCTTGTTTATATTTACAAAACACAATTAAAGCTGTCCATGTTTTAGTTTTGCTATAAAAGTTCTGAAGATTATTTAATCAATATTAGAACTTAAGAAAAAACTTTACTGTGAATTACACAGTTGAGGTCATCTTTGTAACCAAGACATTTAAATATACAGGGAATACCATGTTGGCAAAAAATTCAAATTCTTCGTATAATCTCAAAATTAGTAACGTGACAGTATTTTTGGAAAGTGAGGTAGGCCAGCTGACACTAGAGAATTTACTGAATCAGAAAAGAGGGAGTGAAAAAGTCAGTCAGACAGAAAGAGGAATAAAGAAAAGATTTTTATTGGAGAGCATTTTGAGAGATGGAAGAGAGTGAAAGGCAAGTTTAACAATGAAGTTGCAAGGTTCCTACTTCACTTGTAAGTTGATTGGGTTCTCACATGCTTGTTTGCGGTCAGAGTAAATATGTTGACTTTATTTTATATGGATGACAGGAGCAGTGGTGGTCTAGTGGATAGGGTGGAGGATCGCTGGCCCTAAGGTTGGGGGTTCGAGTCCCTACAAAGTTGTCACTGTCCCTCCAGTGGAGCTAACTGGGTTATCAAAGGCCGGACATGTCTCTCACTGTCTATGGTGAGAGGTTCATGTAAAACAACCATTGCTGGCTTTCGTAAAGAGTAGCTGCAAAGCCGTCAGTGTGTTTCTGTCCCTTGCTAAAAGGGTTGTGACAGGAAGGGCATCCGACATAAAAACCCATGCCAAGTCAAATGTGCGAATCAGATGATTTGCTGTGGCGACTCTCGAGAAAAGGGGAAAAGCCGAAAAGAAAAGATGTGACTCGATCTGAAAAAATGAGTCAGAAGACAGATAGACGTATCACTTCTGAGATAATAGACAAAATTCATTGTAATACATTGAACTATCAGTTAGATGCAGTACAAATAATTTCCTGAAGTCTTCCTGAGAAACTTAAAGTTTTGAAACTGGCCATTTAGCAAAGCTGTAACCTCTAAACTTTGCAGAAAAAAATGGGGAAATATCCATAAAGCCAGTGAAATTAGATCCCAACTTTATTTGTCTGCAAGTACAATTATGTGTGAATTATACCAACTTCACCCCAAATTCACACCAAATTTGCACAATTATGAATTGTGATTTCATCCAGGCAACTCACGTTTTCCTCCATCTCCACATCAATTCTGTTTACCTGCACATATGTGTGGTAGTGTTAAAATCTTCAGGACCCAATTCATATTCATGAGGAAAGCCATTAAAATTGACAGCACCAGGAGGTGTCATAGTAATTAATCAGTGAAGTTGATTCCTAAAAGTATTTTTATTTCTGTTTTAAAACTTTCATCGGGCATGTAAAGGTTCATGTGAATTGAGAAATCACAGATTTTGGTTTTTATTACATTAAGGTAAACAGTACAATTTTGAAAATGGGGGTTAGCACTATGCATGAAATATAATTCACACACACACACACACACACACACACACACACACACACACACACACACACACACCAAAACAACCCCCCCACACAAAAAAAACAAAAAAAACCCATGGTTTTCATATCGCCTACTGGAAATTGAAACAGTTTGTTTTAAACAATATTATTTATTTCATGCCTCCTCCCCACTCTTATTATTATATTACTTTTATATGTCTGATGTAACACCCCACCGTAGTTGAACTGTTTTATTTCCATTGCAAGACACAAAACAGTTGTGGCTCATACAACTGTAAACAAAGTTGAAATCCTACATTGCCTCATTTCTTTAGTTTTGCTTCCTCCACATCCCATTCTGTCAATTTTTCAGAGCCATGTACAGGTTGGTCGTGTTTGTTTCGCTGACTCATCGTCAGTCACTTGTTTGCTCATCTGAAAGGCATCGATCAGTGCAAGAATGAAGACAAGACACAGAACAAAGAAAACAAATAAGTTTTCTTGGGTGACAGAAATGATGTCAACACATTTTTCATGCTGTCATATGAAATTTAAAAGGCAGAAACATAATACTAGCAGTATATTATGGGGGCTGTGTGCAAGCAGATTACTGTAATAGCGGAATTGAGATGCTTGTATTAAAATGTGCTTGAAATAAAAATGCGTGTACCATGATCAAACCTACATCATTACTTTCCCCTTTTATCGTCTTTCTATTTTCATGGTGTGTGTGTGTGTGTGTGTAGTTAAGGAGAATAATTTTACTTAATTAGATACTGAAACGCTACAGGTTCTATACAACAATGACGTCAATGACAACAACAACAATAACAACACTACTACTACTTCTACTACTAATATTATTATTAATAATAATTAAAGCAGCAGCAGCTACAGCAGAAACAACAACAACAACAACAACAACAACAATATGGAAATGATGATACCAGCAAGAAGTAATGAGAAGTACAGACACTCCCCGACTTACGTTCATTTGTTTTACATATTTTTCGATTTTACGCTTTAAAAAAAAAATAAATAAATAAAAATAATTATGAGTTGAGTTTAGCGTGCTCTCTGTACGTAGTACGAGACGTACCTATGTAGTATGCTGACGTAATACACTACTTCCGCATGATGCTGCGTCCATTGTTTACGAACGACAGACTGAACGTGCCCCTCCTTCTGCCCAGTTCACTGCGTGTTACCCTTGTGTTAAGACATCGTCTCTGTGATCTTTGTGTTTACACTGTTTTGTGGACTTTTGTAACCATAAGCAAATATGGTTGGTCAGAAGCGTAAGCCTACTAGTGATAGTGGTAATCAGAAAAAGCGGCAAGCCATCTCGTTAAAAACGAAGATGGTTATTATCAAGAAAATTGATGCTGTTGAAAAACATGCGAATGTTGCATGTTTCTTCCAAATGGCTCCGTCGACCATCAGAACCATTTACAAGCAGAAAGAACTCATCACAGAGCATGTTAAAGGTTATATTTGATAGTGTATTTGATATTTGATGAGTAAATTTGATTAAAATTTGTCTATTTGAAATAATTTTGCTTAAGTTTAATTTATTTGAAATTAATGTTGATATTATTTGATATATTTGATATTATTTTACAATGTTATGTTTATAATAATTGATTTAGGGGTGTTTTATGAGATACAGTAATGGTATTTATGGCTGTATAGTGCAGTATGAACGTCATACGTAACTGGAACATTTAGTAACAACTTAGGTTTTTTTCAACTTACGTTTGGCCGTCTGGAACCGAACTAAAACGTAAGTTGGGGAGCGTCTGTAATCCTTTCAACACCAAGTAAAATACTGGTTCAATTTGAACTGACTTTTTAAAGTAAATGGCATTGATGTTTATCTTATTTATTATTTTTAAAACAGAAACAATGTATATTATTATAAATTATATGTATATTATTAATTATTAAATAAAACAATAATCTACTTATTAAATTAAACAATAATCTACTTTAGTGAATTGGTAATAATACTACTCTACTGTGTTACCTTCAACTGATATACTTGACAGACATAACAACAAATATGATGCAACTTGTAATAAGAATATTCTAAAACAATCAGTAATTTATATGGAGTGAGTTTATTTGGAGAAATAAAGCAAAAACGTTGCAAAATATGCTTTACAATTGAGAGGTAATGCCATGTTTTGTAACTTTATCATTGTAGACTTCAGAATATCCATATCTGCATTCAGATTTGAAATGTGGCTTCGATTTTACATTCATGTTTATTAAACCCCCTTAATGTAGCAACACATCAATTTACAAAGTGCTATTGAATTCCTAAAACTTTATATTACCTCAGCTACTCAGGTGAGATAATTATTTGTGATGAGATATGAAGGAAACCTGCTTCATAGTATAGAACAGATGTATTAGCATAGCATGAATAATCTATAGATTATAGAATTAGCAGAAGGATTGTATGGGATAAAACATTTCAAAATATTTATTGTTTTATTTTGTTTTGCATTGAAGAGAGACAAACAACCATAATTATCAGTCCTTAATGAGCATTATGAGTTTTTTGACTGAGATAAGATTTTTATCCATATCTTAATTATTTGATGCAACAAATTTGTTTAAGGAGAATATAATAATATAATATTGCATAAAACTTTATAAATTATTAAGGTTTCATATTATATATAGGACAGGACAAAGACTTTCTATAGAAACTTCATTTTCACGACAGATCTGTTTCAAGGGGTGGTGAAACTATCCACTCTATTCAGGTGATTACAGAAGAAGTTTCTTCTGTTTATTCTGTTCCTTCTGGTTTCTTCTGTATATATATATATATATATATATATATATATATATATATATATATATATATATATATATATATATATATATATATATATATATATATATATATATATATATATATATATATATATAATAAGTGGGGATTAGCACATTCTATTTACAACAAGAAAGTCCAAGGCTTGAGTCTAGGGCGTGGTAAGGGTTTTTCTTGGTGGTTGCACATTCTCCCCATACTTGCACAGAGTTCTCTTGGTACTCTGGTTTCCTTACATAATCCAGAGACATGAAGATTAGGCTAATTGGTTATTTTAAGTTGCTACTACATGAATGTGATTGGTTGTGAGCTGGCCCTGCAATAGATTTTTAAGTTAGTCCAGTTGTACCCCGCCTTCATGTGGAGTCGGCAACCCTGGCGGTTTTGCAAATGAAGAATGAATAAACTTTACCTGGAGATGTTAAATTCATAAGGCATAAAGTATATGAGCTTAATAAATAAGAAATTGTAATTAATATGGAGCTTAGGAATATTTGAATACTAATAAATGTTCTACAGTCCTTTCAGAAGTTGTTACTATAACATTTTTTTGTAAAAATGGGTGTATTTGTGTTCTTACCTTACAGATCTTACAGGTGTTTATACTTTATACAGCTTTTTATTTATGAAAAAACTCACATATATGCTGCGCATGTCTTTTTTTTAAATTTATATCCATAGCGCTATTGTGAAGTTCAGTGTAAACCTCATACAATTTCTCCAAAGTTTCTTGAATGTGCTGTTATAGTAAAAATAGCTTTTAACTTGAAACAGTAAAATTTCAATCATCTCATAATTTTAATTGATTATTCATTAATTCATTTATTTTCTGTAACGGTATAATCCCAATTAGGGTCGCAGGAAGGCTGGCAACCATCCCAACTGAATCCGGGCGAGGGCAGACTACACCCTGGACAGCTCACCAGGCCATCGCAGGGCAGAAACACGCTGACGGCTATGCAGCCTACTCTTGTCGAAAGTCAGCAATGGTTCTTTTACATGACTCACACCATAGACATAGAAAACATGGCCGGTCTTTGATAACCCAGTTCGCTGCACTGGAGGTAATTTATTGTTGTTTTCTCTTTTATGTAAAAAACAAGAATTTTTTTAAGTAAAAAAGAAAAAAATCAATATCATCTCATACACTTTTACCGAAGCTTTTTAAATATATTTGAGCTCTGCTTTATAAAATATTTATGCACTGATTTATGTGTTAGAAAGGCATTATACAGGTACTCTTTAAACTATTTCAGTATTTCTATCTAACTGTACAGTAAACTGATTTCAATCTGACATTACTGAATAAACTGAGGAAACATTCTTTCAAACCACAGTGCACTTACCGAAGAGTTAGAAATCACAACTTGAAAGTGATCTTGCTCCTTACCATGCTTACTTGTTCACATTCTCACCTGATATGACTTCTGCAAAGACAGCCTTTTACAAGGAAATGTTGGGCACGAGATCTGTGCAAACGCTGCATCTTTTAATCTTTACTTAACCAAACAATACCTTCTAGCCACCAAAGACTTTGCCAACATCTTTGATGGGAAGCTCGGACAAATCTGTCAGATATTTACATTAAAGATTCTCCTTGCATTGTACTGAAGCAGTTTACCAATCTTGCAACTGAAGAGATCCTACAGGTCATCCCATTATGCAAACATACCACCTGTCATCTGACTCCAATCTCTTCTATCTTTCAAAACCTTCTGTCCTTCATTACCACTACTATTAATGCCTCCATACCATTGAGGCATATGCCAACAGCACTCAAAAGAGTCTGAGTTCTATCTGTCCTGAAGAAACCCTCCTTTTCCATCAGACATCAGCAACTACAGACCAATGTCACTTCTCTCTTTCCTTTTGAAAACTATTCAACACGCTATCCATAACCTACTGCCTTTCTGCTCTTGCAGAACAACGTTCAGGACCCTAATCACTCTGGCTTTAAAACAGGACTTCCACATATCAGCCCTTTTGGCTGTTACAGAGAAACTACATATCGCAAGATGGGCCAAGATGTAATCAGTCCTCATAATTCTTGGCTTTTGAGCAGTATTTGACACAGTTGAACACAAGAGTCTCTTGTCTGTCCTCAGGAGTTTCTAAATTTGTGACTTTATGTGGCAGTGACTTCCTCATTTCAAGTGACACGGAAGGTATCCACATCTGCTTGATGTGAACTTTCCACTGGTGTCCCCAGGGATCAGTACATGGTCCACTTCTGTTCTCCCTTTATATTAGGCTATTCAGTAATGACATATCCTCACATAGGTTCTCATACCACTACTATGCAGGTGATACTCAACATATCTTCTCTATTCCTCCCACAGACACTGATGCTTCTGTTCTCTGTCTGGCAGATATCTCATCATACCTGTTGCTCCCCACCTGAAACCCCAACAAGCTTGAGCTGCTGTCCATCTCAATTGATTCATCCTCACAAGATCTCATAATCTTTCTGGACGCAAAGTCTCTGAGCTCTCCTTCAGTTACTGCACTTTCCTTTGGTTCGTCTCCTCATATTGCTAATCTTTCTCAATCATGTTGACGACTCCTTTGTAACATCAGATGGATTTGTCCATTTCTTTCGACTAAGGCTATTCTGCTACATGTTCAGTGCTTTGTCATCTCAAGGCTAGAATACTGCAACTCACTCCTGACAGGTGAGCCACTGCATATCATTGGACCTCTGCAACCGAGCCAGAATGCAACCATTTATTTAAAACCTTCTCAATTTCTTTCACACCATTCCATTCTATGCTTTTGTCACTGGCTTTGTCTAACAGCTCATGTCAGATTTAAAGTACTACTGCTTGCCTAAAAAGCCAAAAATGGACCAGGACTCTCCTACATCAGCACTGCGCTCTCTTTGGCCCTCCAGCACCATTGATGACCAACGATGGTCCTCCATCCTTTTATCAAGGGAAAGGGAAAACATGCATCTAAACTCTCATTTGTTCTGGTACTTGGTGGTGGAATGAATTTCCCTGAGTCTGGGTGTCTTAAAACAAATTATGACTGAAAATCTACCCTTTATTCAGATGTCGCTGAGTCATCACTAGTGTCTATGTTTATATTTATACACTGTATCTTCAAATACTTATTAATATAACATATACCGCGCCCAGGGCGCTTTAAAAAGTGGAGTGTGTGGGAACGATTACCAGCGGAGTGGAACGGTAAGTGCTTATTACCATAGAGGTGGAAAATATGAATAATAACAGAACAATAAAAGAGATTTACTGGTATTTTCGTTATTCATTTTGTGGTATCAACTCAATTACTTACATTAAAGCTGAACATAAACAGAAAACAGCATAATTAAAAAAAAAAAAAGACCCATTAATTTTCCCTCCCGGTGTTGTTCCTTTAAATACCCCCCCCCATGTAAAATCGAGCCAATATCAACTTTAGCACATGGCATGTTGAACCAATCAACACAACAGTCAACTTTAACACATGGCATGTGGAAAAGCACATGGCCAGGAAAGTCTTTAAATTGATGAAGTTAGTGAGCAGGAGAATCCCACAGTGCAGTTAACTGGGCTATCAAAGGCGGGCCATGTCTCTCACTGTCTATGGTGAGAGGCATGTAAAAGAACCATTGCTGACTTTCGTAAAGAGTAGCTGCTAAGTCGTCAGCATTTTTCTGTCCCTTGCTAAAAGGGTTGTGACAGGAAGGGCATCCGATGTAAAAACCTCTGCCAAATCAAACGTGCGAATCAGATGATTCGCTGTGGCGACTCCCGAATAAAAGGGACATAGCCGAAAGGAAGACAGTGAGCAGGAGAATCGGGTGAAAAATACTCGTCATCACTTTCTGATAGGTCCATAGCTGGCTCATCACTCCATTCATTCAGAGCATCCTATAGTTTTGCTGTAGCAGCTTCTAATGGTTCAACTTGTTGGACATTTACCAAGAGAACACAGCAAAATATTTTCCTGTTTTTAAAGCACGATCAAATGTGTTGTAACTGATGAACATTATACATATTCCCCAGTGGCAGGGGGTCTTGAAGTACCGTGTAAATTCACTTTTACAGGCAGTGAATGCCTCATTTTACAGTTACAGAGACTGATTGAATAAAATTGGTAAGTTTGATCTATGATTTTGCTCCCAGTACACATGGGTGGTTATTAGACGTAAGATGCTTATTGGAGCAGGATGGTATATATATATATATATATATATATATATATATATATATATATATATATATATATATATATATATATATATATATATATATATATATATATATATATATATATATATATGTATATATATATATATATATATATATATATATATATATATGTATATATATATATATATATATATATATATATACTTAAAAGAATTAAAAATAAATAAAAAGAATTGAAATATAATCATGATGGTCATTTATTCATTCATTAATTTTCTGAATCGTTTAATCCTAATTAGGGTTTTGGGATTAGGGAGGCTGGCATCCATCTCAGTTGACTCTCGGCAAGGGCAGAGTACAACTTGGACAGCTCACCAGGCCATCGCGGGGTAGAAACACACTTTGCAGCTTACCCTTGATGAAGAAAAGCAATGGTTCTTTTACATGACTCTCACCACAGACAGCAAGAGACATGGCTGGCCAGTTAGCTGCACTGAAGGGACTGCAGTGACATCCCATTGATAGTGTAATAGTACGGCTTGAATCGCCAACCTTGGGATCAGTAATCCAGCACCTTACTACCAGACCACTACTACACTTGATGATCATATAAAGTGAATAAAAAAGAATGAAAACATCAGAACAATGAAAGTGCAAACTGAAATCTTATATGCAGTTTGAATGTGACTGTTAGATATATATATATATATATATATATATATATATATATATATATATATATATATATATATATATATATATATATATAAGAATATATAGTAATATATGAGAATTCTTCTGTAATCACCTGAAGAGAGAGGATGGTTTCACCACCCCTCGAAACAGATCTGTAGTGAAAAATTAAGTTTCAATAGACAGTCTTTGTCCTGTCCTTTTATTTTTACTTATATTTGCTCTACGAAAAAGTATTGAGCACTCTCTTACGGAAGATCTACTCAGAAAATTCTTTCTATCTATATATGTATATACTAGTATATATATATAAAATTTCATTTTTATTGTGGATCTCGGTAAGGTAGTGTGACATGGTTTGATGTAGTGGTTTGCTCATCTGAATCACAACAAGAGAGTCATTGGTTCATGGACTGTTCGTGGTGTACCATGCCTTTTCCCTAAGTCAGCTGAGATAGGCTTCAGTCCCTTTGTGACTCTAGTAGGATGAAGTAGTTACGCTAATGAATGAATCAAGGTAATATTCAAATTCAATTACTGTATATGATATGCAGTATATACAGATGCAGTATATATATATATATATATATATATATATATATATATATATATATATATATATATATATATATATATATATATATATATATATACTTACTTCCAAAAAAACAACAACAACAGGCTATTAAACTACTAACAAATTGACAGCAGTTTCTCAGGCTTAATTGTTAAAGTATAAACTTAGTAGGCCAGTTTGGTCATGCTGCAGGTACAGAGTATAATATTAAACGGGCCTATAAATAATTAAATTTTCTGCTTGTATCAATTTGTAAAGAAGTATCTTTGATGATTATTGAGGTACTCAGTTATTTCTAGTAGCGAAGTGGAGGTCAGGCTCTGGATATTTCCTTTAAGATTGTTTTACATACATTACATATACAGGTATACCTCACCCTACGTCATTAATTGGTTCGAAAAACGACTTAAATCGAATTAGCTTGTTTCTATGCTAGCCTAGGCTAGGATACGCCAAATTTACTTGTCTCGACTAAACAGAAAATAACCATTCATAGTTCTGTACTTTATTCATGAATGCAATTTTCAATATGGTTAATAATGTTGCGCCTGGAGCATATGCGTCGGACCCAAGGATGCAGGCGACCATGCAAGAAGATTCAACGATTTTAGATAGCAGGGAAACGGAATCACTGGGAAGGACAATCTTCTGACGTCGGAGGGAAGTGCACCGCTCTTATTTATAGCTCGCTGATTGCTGATTGCGGAATGGAAACAGGCGCGCTCTCTGGACCTCGCCTGCAGGTAGCAGCCACGCCCCTCGCCAGTGCTTGCAATGAATGAAGAGAGAGATAACACCTCCAGCCAGCACAGACCAATAACAAATCAGATCTATTTTATTAAACTTTATTTATTAAACTTTATTTTTATTCTTTTTTTTAATTTTTCTATATTTTTTTGAAAACCGACGTATAATCGAGACCGACTTAACTCGAAACGACTTAAGCCGAGGTATACCTGTATTCAGCCCAGACTCAGGAAACATTGCATATACAGTACTGTAATGTCGAAAGTCCTTCTATACAAAGAGAATATCAATGTTTTTTCCCAGCAAAGCAATGTATACAACTTTCACTTGAATGCTTGTGAATCACATTTTGCACCAGTATTATATAACCTCTATCACAGTGCTCTGTCAATAATATTGATACCAGTATAATAAATAATCTTATAGCTCTATGTTCTCTGTTCATAAAATATTGAGCACAGCCCAAGGTTTGTGCTTTTCTCCATGATATTCTGTATGATACTTCGTGACCTTACCTCTGCTCTCCAAAAACAATCAGGTTTGCAGGCCATATGGTATGCCATCACTGATATAATCAAAATGAAGATAGTATTTAGGCTGTAAATTCCTTAGGCTGGTGAGACTGCTGCTCATTTTTGTAATGGTGAAGATACCTGCATCACCATACGGGCATCAGGATTACCTGTCATTTAACAGCATGATTACAAGTTAAATTAAGTTTCTATAAAGATTAATTCATTTATTAATTATCAAACTTATTCAAATCGCGTAAGAGCAAAGGTGTGTAATATGACAAATTTGCTTGTGGCAGAACATTGATCATGAAGGTATAGCATAGATGCTCTAAATAAGTTGCATACACTCATTTTTTTGCCCTGCGAGACTGAGTTCTTTATGTCTCTGTGAATTTGAAGTGCTCCTAAAGCACCTTTGCCATTTTAAAAGCTCAAATAACAAATGCCAAAGTCCTCACTTCCTGGCATTTCGATTAAAGCTTTCCATTCACAGCTCATACATTAGAAGGTTGCCGTATCCATCTTGTAGAGTTCACTTAATAAAATTGTGACTGATTAAGCATTGCCACCTCTCAACTCCAGGGTTTTTGAGTGCAATTTTGAGCTCAGGCTGCTGTCTGTGTGGAATTTTATAAATTCTCCTAAGACATGCATGGGTTCCCGTTAGGTTCTCAAGATTTCTGCTGTCTCCCCAAGACAGGCTCGTAGATAGCTTGACCACATTTAAATATATTTAGGTATGGACGGAAGTGTAATATAATGTGTCTACATTGTTTGTGCATATTTCTACCTCTCTCCCAGTGTTCCTGAGTTCATGAGTGTTTCAGTTCATTCCAACCCATATCAGCATAGAGCAATTAATGAAGTTGAATGAACAAAGGAATAAAATAAGAGTTGAAGTGGCATGATGGCGTAATGGTTAGAATCCCTGTTTTGTAGCAAGAAGGTCCCTGGTTCAAGTTTCATTGCCTGCTGAGGGTGTTTCTGTGTAGAGTTTGCATGTTCTCCTCATGCTTGCATGGATTTGCTCCAGGTTTCTTCTCACAGTCCAAACACATGTACATTAGGCTATTTGGAGATTCCTAATTGACCCTGAGTGTGTGTGTGTGTGTGTGTGTGTGTGTGTGTGTGTGTGTGTGTGTGTCTGAAGTTGGCTGGGATGAGCTCCAATCTCCCTGTGACCCAAAAAAAAAGGATACAATGGTTTGGAAAATGAAATTAAATGTAATGAAAGGGAGTAAGTACCAATCTGATTAAAATTGGAAATTTTGACAATCATAATAAAGAGTGAATTTTAAAGAGACCATAAAACCTCATCTTTCTTTAGTGGAGGATTAAAAAAATAATCAGCTAATTGATTAAATGTTTTATAGCCATACCCATATACTGATGATGATGATGATGATGATGATGATGATGATACTACTATTACGACTACTACTACTACTACTACAAATAATAATATGGCAGCGGCATGGTGACGTAGTGGTTAGCATGTCCGCCTCACAGCAAGAAGGCCCTGGGTTCAATTCCCAGCTCGGCGTTTCTGTGTGGAGTTTGCATGTTCTCCCCGTGCCTGCGTAGGTTTCCTCCGGGTACTTTGGTTTCCTCCCACAGTTCAAAAACATGCATAGTAGTTAATTGGCTGTTCCAAATCACCCCTAGGTGTAAATGATTGTGTGAGTTTTGGCCCTGCGATGGCCTGGCGAGCTGTCTAGGGTGGCTGAGATGGGCGCCAGCCTCCCCACAACCCTAATCAGGATTAAGTGGTTCAAAAAAATGAATGATTGAATGAATGAATGAATAATAGGGCTCGGTGGTGTAGTGGTTAGCATGTCCGTCTCACAGCAACAAGGCCTGGGTGTGGAGTTTCTAAGTTCTTCCCATGCTTACGTGGGTTTCGTCCAAGTACTCTGGTTTCTCCTACAATCCAAAAAACATTCCCAGTAGGCTAATTGGATTTTTAAAATCATCTCTAGGGGTGAGTGGGAATAGTTATGTGAGTGTGCAATAGCCTGACAAACTATCTAGGATGTATTCTGCTATCACCGTGAGTGGCTTTTTCCCTTTTCCATGAGTGTTACAGATTAAAAAACAATGTTAATGAAGTTTTTCTTAATTGTTGAACTACATTTCTTTCTTTTTTGGTTTTAATGTTAATAAAGATACAATGTTAGACTGAGGTGTACTAATAATTTTAATTGACAAATAATACTATTTTTACTTGCTTGCGGGGCGGCGGTGGTGGTGGGGAGGCGTGAAATGCTTTTTCTTCTTAAACGGGGCACCACAGAAAATAATCAAGAAGCACTGCGCTATGGAAACTGGGGACAAGCACCGGCCTGATGAGTCACATGGCTTGGGTGGAAAAAAAAAAGCCCAACTGACTTTTAGAAAATTAAGACATGAATAATAATCATGTTTTAATCTGCATTAATTACTGTTAAACCCCGCCCTCCACCGCATACACATAACTGGACAAAGTACAGTGGTACCTCACCTTACGATAGTCCCAGCAAATGAAAAATCCAGGTTATGAAAAACATTTTTCAAAATTTTTTGTCTCTGTATCCGAAACAAGTTCTCCTTACGAAATGCACCAAACGGGCCATTCAAACATTCAAACAATGCACGAGCTGCTCTCCCATTGACTATCTTCCAACATCCTGCCCCGCTGGCCTCCCATTGGCTAGGAGGGATGACGCAGTTCCCTCCCATTGGCTAGCTCACAAAATCCCACCCCGCTGGCCTCCCATTGGCTAGGAGGGATGACACAGCTCCCTCCCATTGGCTATTATGCAGCTGCATCTCCCATAATGCTTTTTGTGTAAAGGACAGAGTTACTGTTGTTTCATGAGTTTTTTGAGTGTGCTCATTGTAACTTTATTTTTTGACTCAAGCTTTTAATCTTCCATAAACATTTTTAAGATTATAACTCTGCTAAGAAGACATGGTCAACACACACACACACGAGCACACACACACACACACACACGTGTGTAATTTCTGATGCGAGTGAAAAGAAGAAGCCGGCTCGTGGAATGCGGTTGAGTGATATCCCAAAGGAATATGGCCAAACCCATCTACCAGCTACCAACCCATCTATTGAAGCAGAATGAGGTCTTAAAAGGTATACTTTTATAATTTTTAAAGGGTTTAGGGGGTAGTATTGGTGGCCTTAGAACAAATCACACGTTTTACATGTAAAATGCGGTTCAATTTACGAAAAATCCAGGTTAAGAAAAAGGCTCTGGAACGGATTAATTTTGTAAGGTGAGATACCACTGTATAGAAATACTTTTGACTTCATCCTAGTCATTTCTTGTAGAATAAAAATGACATCATAAGCATACAATACATACCACCTAAATCCAACCATTTACAGAAGTTTCCCAGACGTAGTTGCAGAATTATTGTTTATGTGTGTGTGTGTGTGTGTGTGTGTGTGTGTGTGTGTGTGTGTGATCTTATTTACCCTTCGATTGCTCCCAATTAATTTCCTTTTTATGTGAAGCGTAGCTAATGTAATATTTCTGTGTATGCATTGAGTGGTCGGAAGCCCAATACACAATTTAATCAGATAAGTGCCATCGAACATCATCATTTGCCGCTGTTGTTATACGCCTGACTCATGTTCTTTATTTCTAAAAGCAGATTTAATTAAACCACATTAGATGATAATTATCTCAAGCTTAGAGGTTATCTCAGCATTTATCTTTTGTGCACAAGTGTGCATGCAATGAGGGCACACCTGTAAACACACACACACACACACACACACACATACACACACACACACACACACACACACACACACACACACACACACACACACACACACACACACACACACACACACACACCGCTTTATTGTTCACAGCTGCAACTGCATAATATTTTGTGCACAGGCACTTGACAAGCCCTGAAAGAACCATGTCTACCTACAAACCAAGTATGGTGTTTACAGAAGGAAACCAAGTACGCAAACATTGTAGACATTACATTAAAAAAGAGAGACGTACAATTATTACATTCTTGTTGTCTTTGTTTGTTTACTTTGATGGAATCTCAGCATCGCAAGAGAGGGAGAGAGAGAGAGAGAGAGAGAGAGAGAGAGAGAGAGAGAGAGAGAGAGAGAGATAGAACATGCAAAGTTTTTCTACATTATTAATATCCAGATCAGCCTCTCAAAGAAATCAAAGCAACTCTATAACTACTACACTTGCTTTCAGACTTCAGCAAAATATCAGAACATACTAAAAATGAAAGTTAATGCTCTAATTGCATCAAATGTAGTGAATGACAAATTCAGCAGAGGATTCATTTTGGGAAGGCATGTGACATTAAGAATATCATCTACACAAATAAATCCTTGTTATCAAATAAACGAAATGTTCATAGTGCTGCATGAGAGCTGCATAAGCACTTCAAGACAGTTGAGGCCTCTTTAAGTCTGTTAAAAATTTATAGTAGTTCCCAGGCTGCAGTAGATTGGAACAGTGATCCCCAACCTTTTTATCACCACAGACGGTGTGTGTGTGTGGTGTGTGTGTGTGTGTGTGTGTGTGTGTGTGTGTGTGTGTGTGTGTGTGTGTGTGTGTGTGTGTGTGTGTGTGTCACAGATTGTTTATATTGTAAATATAATGTACTTATTTATATAATTTATATTTATAATTTATTATATCAGGGAATTTTCCCTGAACTAAACGTACATCACCTAGTTAGGGCTGATCCCCCGAAGCTGGTTTACTACTGGGTTACTGAACGAAAAAAAAATGTAATCTTTCACTTCTGCAGCCCAGTCAGCCTCCCTCCGGTAATCAAACCTGCCAAACTGGAACTGGGACTTGCCCCAGGGGGAGGCAAAGAGCCCGTCCATGAATATCCTGGACAAACCATCTAAAATCCACACTACTTGAGTGTGCGAAGGCGACGGGTTGGCCTGAAAATCCACGTATCAATGGCAAGTTGCTAAAGCAACACTGGGACAATGCCAACCCTTTGTATACTTACCTGACCCAACAAAATTTGTGAGATGAGCTCTGGCGATTAAAGATCGACATGTGCCGTGATGCAGATGATAATTTCCCTGCAAGTGGTCAGGTACCTTCTCAAGAACCCAACGTTCGGATAGAGGCAGACCCTAAATTGCAGATGAATGCCCGCGTCCTTCTCTCTCCTCTTCCCAATGAAATTAGCCCACCTGACGGCAACAATGAAAATTCCCCTGGCTTTCCACTTTCTGATTTGATCAATGATTTTTCCACATCTTCAGTTCATGATTATCATATTTATGTTTTGTTTAACCGTTACTATAGAGAGATTTTAGATTCACCGATTGACAAAAGGAAGCCAGTTAAAATTGCAATAAAATCTTTTTCACAAAATGAAATTCATAAATTAAATGTAACTCGACGCAGAGTGTTTCCTGCGTGATATTAATTGTTGCATGTTTGCCGCTATTCGAACTTTAGAGGAATTACATACAGTTTCCAAACCTTCCAACAATGGTCAAAGCAAGAAAAGTAAAGAAAACCGGTTTCAAGATAAATTGAAAGAAACAAGGAAAGACATGTCGTGGCTGGAGCTTTGCCTTAAATTAAGATCTGATGGCAAGTCAATGTCAAGAAGACAAAAGACAATTTGGAGAAATTTAAAGACCAAATACAAAACGACTAAAGAAAAAATTCTCCTTCAAATACTTGATTCACTGAAAGCAAAGGTTAAGATTTGGACAGAGAGAAAAAGAAAATGGGAAAAGAAGAATAAATTCATTAGACAAAACAAAATATTTAAAACCAACGAAAAACAATTTTACAGGCAACTAAATACACCTACAAGTAATGACCCCAGAGACCACCCACGGAATCCAGTGAGAGGTTTTGGTCACAGTTGTGGTCTCCACCCGGCAACTGTAACCTTGAGGAACCATAGGTGGAAGAATACAGCAAAGCCACGTCAGAAAACGTTAATTCACCATTGCTGTGTCTCATTACTTCAAACTGCCTGAAGAAAACAATAAAAATGTCCAAATCTACCACAGCTCCAGGACCTGACGACATTCAAAATCGGTTTTGGAAATGTTCCCCTGTGTCCAACCACATCTGCTCACTTGTTTTAATTCTTTGATGGACCCAGGAGATGTCCCTCCTTGGTTCTGTAAAGGTCGCACAATACTCCTCCCAAAGAAAGAAGACTTTACAGATCCTAAAAATGACCGCCCTGTTACCTGCCTGAATACGATGTACAATTTACCCGGAGCAAAAGGGAGCCAGAAAAGGATGTTGGGGAAGCAAGGATCAGTTATTGGTCCAGAAAATGACACTTGAAGAGGCTAAAACTTACCACTGCAACCTCACAATGTCCTGGATTGACTACAAAAAAGCTTCCGACTTTGTCCCTCATGAATGGATTCTGAAGTCTTTGCAATGTGTTGGCCGACCTGAGCGATTACTCCATTTACTCAAGTCTTTCATGAGTTGCTGGTCAACTCAGCTTGAGATGTCCTCGCAAGGTCAGGTTAAGACTTCAGAACCTATTTCAATTACAAGAGGACTATTCCCGGGGGATTCTTTTAGTCCTCTGCTTTTTTGTTTGTCACTTAATCCCTTGAATTTTTTGCTCAATGAGGAGGAAGGTTATCATCCAGGACCTCCACAGAACAGATCCCCAACACCTCTTACTCATCTCCTTTACATGGATGACATCGAGCTGATTGCCAAAGGAGATTCCAACTAGAAGAAACAAATTGTCCTTGTCGAGTCCTTTTCACAAGATATTTGACTTTGAATATATGACTTTCGGACTTGATAAATGTAACATTCTTCATTTAAAACATGGAAAGGCAATCAATCGCCAAAATGGATCGGTTGAGTTACATGGAGGATGAGTGATTGAGCGTCTTGTGGAAGGCCAATCGTACACCTATTTGGGGATGCAAGTTCGAGACAAGCTCCAGAATGCCCACATAAAAGACAAACTTCGGGCCGAGTACAAATCCCGTCTAAAAAAGATCTGGAGTTCGAAGCTAAATGCAAGAAACAAAGTCAAAGCCACAAATACTTACGCAGTGCCTGTCCTTTCTTACTCTTTTGGTGTTGTTGATTGGACAAAGGATGGCATCATGGGTCATGATCCTTCTTGTAGGATCATGTCTGACAACCGAGCTCACCACCCTCGTTCCTCTATCAATCATTTATATTTATCAATCAATTCCGGGGGACGAGGTTTGATTAATGTGGAGGCACTTGATGATGGTATTTTATTGTGTACTTTTGTACATATTTATTGATGTGATGATCCTCTTGTGAGGCATATCAAGACTTACGATGAAAGCAAAGACTTCCATAGTTATCTTAAACACGCCAAGGCTGCTGGACAGAATCTCAACGTCAATGTTGATTTTGTCGATGGCGAAGTACTGCTGGACGGTACATCTATGTGTGTCAACCAGGTGAAGTCTTTCATCAAATCTGCTCAGAGTCATCATTTCAAGGAAAAACTGTCTGGAAAAACACTACATCATGTTTATGTGCAGTGTGTTGGGTAGAACAGTAATCCTTCAGACTCCTTTGCCTGGATGAAGTCGGCTGGTCTGAAAAGTGAAATCGAAGGCTTTCTTATTTGCTGCTCAGGACCAGTCACTTCCAACGCGCAATCGTCAACGTAATATTATATATAATATTAATATTCTAAGGGAAAATGTAAATCCCAAATTTTGTTTGTGTAGTGAATTTAGTGAAACTGTCCAACACCTTGTCAGTGGTTGTCCTGTTTTGGCACAAACGTCTTATCTGAAAATACATGATGGCATGGCACGTTCCTTTTATTATCGTCTCCGTCATGCGTGTGGTTTTGGTTCAGAGGTCCATCCATGGTATGACCCTGATCATGTCCAGGGCGTCATGGAAAATGATAATTTCAAGCTTCTTTGGAATCGGCCCATATTCAGCCTGAGGAGAATTGAAGCCAACAAACCTGATCTTGTCCTTTTTTGATAAATCCAATGGAATTATTAATATTATTGAGTTTTCTGTCCCTTTTACCAGCAATGTGATTGAAAAGATTCAGGAGAAGCATGCAAAATATACGGACCTCGCCTTGGAAATGTCTCGCTTGTATCCTCAGTACAAAGTCGTCCGACTCCCCATTGTTCTCAGCGCCCTCGGTTTGGTACCTCCTGATCTATTAACACAGATCAAGAGTGTGCCTGGGCTTGGTACCGGGAGCACAGCCATTCTGACAGTCTGGGCAATGCAGAAGGCTGTGCAAAACCAGTGTTGGGGAGTCTCCATATTCTCTGGAAAGTTCTTGGTGGGTTTGACTAGGCAGTGCTTCCTGGGAGAAGTCCCATTCGCTGTCTGGACTGCATGTGGAGAGGGTGAGGGCCCTGAGCTGACGAAGAGCCTAACAAGCCTGACTGTGCCAGGATCACCCAATCCCTCTCTGCTGCATATAAATCTTTACTATGAATAATAATAATAATGATAACAACAATAATAATAATAATAATAATAATAATAATAATAATAATAATAATAATAATAATAATAATAAGCCCTCCATGAATGTTATTTTTCAACAGCTGAAATAAGTTGGTTGGGAAGTAGAGCTTGAACTTTTCTAAAAAAAAAAAAAAACCACAGGTGATGGTGCACCAGCTGGGAGAATGAAGGCTCAGGCTCAGTCTCACCCAAAATCCCCGCTATTGTTTGAAATATGTCCAACTCGCCTCTGTTCATGTGCCGTCCTCTTGTGGGTCACATTTTGGCACTTAAATGACTGACATGGAACTGAGAGAATCTGGTTATTTTTCAAAATAAAAGATTTTTCAAAAATAAAAATCGTTCAGACTCAGATAATAAATAAAAGGGAAATAATGAATTATTTCTTCTGTGGGCTGGTACCAATTGAGCCATGGACCGGTACTGGTTCACAACCCAGTGATTGGGGACCCCTGGATTAGAACATTAATAAAAGTGAGCTGGTATACAATACTAGCGTGACATGGTGGGAAGAAGTAACAGAAAATATCATGTCATTTTCTAAACTATTTTGCCCTCTATTAGGGTCACTGGAAGTTAGGAAAGATGAAGTGCATCCCGGCCAATTCCAGGCAAAAATGAGGTACACACCAAACATGGACTGTGGGAGGAAATCAGTTTGCCTGGAGTAAATCGACACAAGCACGGGGAGAACATGTTAACTCCACACTGAACTGTCCCCCCCCCCCCCCCCCCCCCCCCGTGCATGGGGCTCAAACCCAGGACATTCTTTCTGTGAGGCAGAAGTGCTAGTCAATGGACCACTGTGCCAACCCCTGAAGGAAAATAAATGGGAAGAATTAAACAGACATCAACATCAACATGAAAGGCTGGACTGGAACATAAACAATATGGACAAAGGTTTATGGACACCTTACCATAGCACTCATATATTTCTTGATGGCTGGACTCCAGGCTTCACTCCTCTTTTGCTGTTTTAATAAATTTCTCTCTCCTGTCTTCCGGTAGGACTGTCCGCTAGATTTTGGAGTGTGGCTGTGGGGATTTGTGATCACTGCACACAAGAGCATTATTAAGGTCAGTGAACTCCCATGCCAGACTTGGCAAGGCATGTCTCCATGGAGCTCACTGCAGTTCATTTAGAACATTCATTCATTTTCTGAACTACTGACGCCCATCTCACCATCTCAGCCAACTCAGGGTGAGGGCAACGTAAACCCTGGACAGCTCACTAGGCTATCGCAGGGCAGAAACATGCTGATGGCTATTCAGCCTATTCTTTATGAAATTCAGGAATAGTTCTTTTACATTCCACTCACCACAGGCAGTGAGAGACGTATACAACAGCCAAGTGAAAGTCTATAATTAAAATAAAGAAAAACAAACACGAAGATAATTCACGGATCCCCCCGTGTCAGTACTTTGTGGAACCAGCTTTTGTTCTGATTACAGATATGAGTCTGTTGAGATACTTCTCTATCAACTTTACACACTGAGGTGGTGCAGTATTAACCCACTCTCTTTATCAGAACTGTTCAAAAGCAATGATATTGGATCGGGATCATTGGTGGACTGCAATCTTCAAGCCCATAGCTTTTCAATAGGGCTTGAACCTGGGCTCTGATTAGGTCAACTTTGCAGCATACGTCAGGTCATTGCCATGTTGAAATGTGAGCTTTCTTTCCATTGACATTTTTTTTTTATCTTCACAAGTGGATTTTTGTTTTTCCTATTCCCTTTTTCCTTTATCTTGAACATTTTAACAACACCCCCTTAACCAGATGCTATTACAGTCGTACCTCACTTTATAAAAATTAATCAGTTCCAGCGCCTTTTTTCACAAACTGCATTTTTCGTAAGTTGAACCGCATTTTACATATAAAACACGTGATTCGTTCCAAAGCTCCCAATACTACCCCCTAAACCCTTTAAAAATGATAAAAGTACATCAATTTTGTATGAAATATGTGTTAAAAGTAAAAGAAAATTGTTTACTTTTATTTTTAAATCTCTCGAACCACCCATGCGACGCTTTAAAGTTCGGAGGTTGCTGGTCTGAAGAACCCCCACCCCACCCCCCACCCCCACCCTCCTTCACGAGGTCCTTAAATATGGCGGTTGCTTTTTCCGAAATAATTGCCTCCGTCACTGTATCTCCGCTTTTCATGCCTCCTTCTGCTTTAATATCGTTCTGACTGTAGAGCGGTTTTGGCCGTACTCCTTTGCGATTTCATTCAACCGAATGCCACTTTCATATTTTTTTATCTTCTCCTGTTCTACTTTTATTGATAACAGAGATAACTTCTTCTTTTCAGTCTCACCGGGAATCACTTTCTTGGGGCTCATGATTAATAACGAAAAATAACTCTGCAATCAGCACACTCAAAAAAACTCACGAACTAACAGTACAACTCTATTCATGCATGTGTCGAACAATGAGTCAAAGGCACACGACAAGCATTATGGGTACACTACTGTATTATGGAGATTCAGCTCCCTCCAAACCAATGGGAGGCCAGCGGGGCGGAGTGTTGGGAGACAACCAATGGGAAAGCAACTCGTGCATTGTTTGAATGTTTGAATTTTTAAGATGGTGCTTTCATAAGGTGAACTTGTTTCGTATCCAGACACAAAAATTTTAGGAAAATGTGTTTCGTAACCTGAATTTTTCGTTTGGTGAGACTTTTGTAAAGTGACGTACCACTGTACTTCTATGCTATACTGCAGTTATCGTCCATACCTTTAACCCTGAGATGTTTTGACAGTGCCTTGCAACCCATAGTTGAGTGATTGTTGTTATACTTTCAAACACTGGAACGTCTGAGGAATAGTTGTTTTATGCTGCACTAATAAGAATGGCTACAGTCGAAGAAAAGGGGAACCAGTTAGCTTAGTGTGCAAAAGAAAAGGTGACACCGTTGGGTATTTTTTTGGTGCATATGTCTCCATTTTAAGCTGAAAAGCAACAAAGTGTGAATATTTTAAAGAAGATTGACTCTTTTGTATATCTACTGTATAATATTTATATGTCATGTATGTCATTAAGTCCAGCATGGTATACCGTGTATGACAAAAGAAATTGAACGTTGTATTTTCAGTCAGACTTTCCATCACGTGTGCCATGAGTCAGACAGCCTGATACATGAAAAACAATAACCAAGAAATAGTCCATAAAATAATTTAGCTGAAATATCCAGCACTTTTACAACCTGGTCAAATTCAAATTCATTTGAAAAGTGTTTAGTGGTTTGAGATCAGGGCTCTTGAGTTCTTCCAATCTATTATTGGCAAAGAATGAGCCTCATTCATTAATATCCTCTGAAGGTTATTTGTTTATTTATTTTTATTCCTTTGTAAATTTGTTCTTTAAAAAAGGAATAAGAAATTCTGTCAGATTCATGATGTATTCTTAAAATTCAGATTATTTTACTGCTGTGGTCTTGATGAATGCTGTTGTGTTTGCCAATAGCTCTAATTAGCATTGGTGTAAGCCCGTAAATACCATAAAACGACATGGGGCATGTGATCAGAAGGAGGGACCAAGGTAACGCATGCCTGCAAATCCACGAAGAAGAATTTTACTTTCCCTGATTAAGAAATGCTGTTACAGGAAGTGCATTCCAGATGAGACATCATATCCACTAGCATAGTAGACAAATTAATCCTGAATAGTAGAGCAATTAAAACTGATTCGACCCAAATTTAGAGGTGAAGAAAAAAAAAAAAATCACCAAACATAGGTGTGAGATCCGAAAAAACTGAAACTACTGTCCTCCACACCTTCTCTGGTGTGTAACGCAATGTACCACTGGATGCATATTTTAATATACTGTATTAAATTGATATACTGAATCCAAAACCCCACCAGCGCGTATCCCAGTTCTCCTAATGCAGCAGCTCAATGTCAGAACAAAAGCCGGGGAAAAGGAAAATCACATGAGTTGGATAATAATTGAGTGATCCTGTTTACGGTTGAGGTTACGGGATATATCAGGAGAGGCTGTGTGTGTATATGATGGTGATTAGAGCAACGGTAGAATGAAATCTCTTACATGGAACCATTAGGTTCAGGATAGTGAACCCAACATATTGTCGAGGATCCATGAGGGGAACAAAAAACAATCAGTAGACGACCTGAATATCTATTCGTAGGATCCCTGGGTGGAGTGCACGGTCTGGGCCCATAGTACCGGCTTAAGGTGCTGCACAGCTTCATGATAAATGATTTTGGTAGCTGAAGCTCTGATGCTCGAGCTCAGTCTCTGTGAATGGGCTTTGAACATGCGTTTTGTTCTAATTGCACAAGGTGTAATTTATTATTTTAATAAACTTGCCACTGTGCTATTCGTAAAAGAATCGGTCAACAATCACCCTGTGAATAGCATTATCAATTATTAATGAACCCAATGAGCATGATATACCATGGAGTGATATTTATTTGCATGCTTTGTCCACATTATTCATTGATTCGTTCATTTTCTGTAACTGCTTAATCCTAATTAGGGTCATGGGGAGGCTGGTGCCCATCCCAGCCTACTCCGGGCAAGGGCAGAATACACCCTGGATGGCTTGCCAGGCCATCGCAGGGTGAAAACATGCTGATGGCTATGCAGCTCCTGTTGTCGAAAGTCAGCAATGGTTCTTTTACATGGACCTCACACCATAGACAGTGAGAGACACAGCCGGCCTCTGATAACCCAGTTAGTGCACCAGGGCTGTCCACATAATGAAATAAAATATCAGAAATACCAGAAAAGTCCATAATTTAGAGTTAAGAACAGGTTCCTTCATAAGAATGGGTGCGAAATGGGTCCAGTCTCTTGGACTGGCTCGCTTGTGCATGGGGACATTGTTATTCTCAAACAGGTTTCTATCTCTTACTTTCAGTGAAATGAAAATGTAATGCTATTGCATGTGAAGACAGTCTGTACGTTTATGTTCTTTCAACTTTATAGCAATAGTTATGGAAGTAAGCACACATGCGTGTGATGGTCAGGTGCAAGATACTTTTAGAAATGTAACGTATTCATGATTAAGAAAACGTAGGAAACGCATGAAAAAAAATATACATTAATAGCATTTTATTTAAAACCTTGGTGTTTTGCTTTATATATTCACTCGGAGGAATTAGGAGCATGACAAACCTCTGGCATGAACGTCCCACAATTCCAGAGTGCTACCTCATCTCATGACACCTTGTTGCTGTTTTGTGCTACTAAAATAGTTCAGCTGACACTGTGTACACTGTACAGTACACTCTCGAACTCGCAAACTCGAAAACACATCACATGTCATGGGTTCTCCAGGTGTGTTACCAACAGCAAATCTGCGGAGACTCATAATAACATGTTAACTCATTAAATAAAGATGTTACGTTAAAACTGTGCTGTTGACATGATGACAACTGATTGTTCATTCTCTCAATTTCAGCTCAATTTCAGCACAGAGAAAATATGAATTTGGGAATGTTTTTGACATTTCGCAACCCTTCAACGACACTTGTAAAGCAAATATTTCCAGAAACAATCTTTTGTCAAATAGAATCACATAATTCTACAGTCTCATGCTTGAAGAACCAGAAATTATCAACAGAACCAAAACCTTTTTCCAATACAAAGCTAAAGCCTTTACAAATGTTGCAGATAAGGGCCTCAAAGTTGCCGAACAAAAGAACGGAAAAGAAACCATTTCTCTTTCGGAACAAAACCTTCACACGTGCATATCAAAGCTCTATCTTTAAAACTTTTTTTTTTTTGTATTAGAATATCACTATAATTAAAAAGATATCATCATGGGTTTTTTTTTTTTCAGTTCTCTTTGCAGTCATATCCTCAGGGCCATGATTTAAAAAACAAAACAAAAAAACAATACCAGGTTTACTTGGCACTTAAAATATACTTCCAGAACATGATGATGTGAAAAGTCTTGACAACTTCGCTTCCCTGTTCCTGTAATCAGAAATGTCTGTCTGCTGGATAAAAACAAACAAACAAACAAACAAACAAACAAACAAACAAACAAACAAAAAAGAACCCCTAAAAGGAGGAATCATGGTTACTGTCAGAACAAGAAAATAGAAATTGCAATTTAGTGATGATACAACTTCGATCTCAACAAATAAAGAATAATTTAAAGTAAAATCAACAGCACAATCCCTCCCCAATAAAATAAAATAAAATAAAATAAAATAAATTCTGCATAGTACAAAGCCCCATCGGTTAGCTGCAAAATGCTATTCAGGGCAGATGATGACGGGGCAGTGTATCCAGAGCTTTGAGCCATTCCACTTTTTGGAAATACAACACATCTGCAAACCAGTTTGTGTTTTTTCGAGTCTTACTCCAACACTGGCCCACTTGTTTCGGGAAAAGCCAGTAATTGTTACTCAGGTTCACTGCTGTTAGTGGTCTTGTCCCAGTCAAAGCTCTCATCACTGTGGGTGGGCGACGGCCGTGGGGTCCCTGGTGGGTGCACTCGCAGGCCTTGGAAGCGTCTGCACTCGGGGCAGATGCGGATGTGGCTACAACCACGTGCCACAATGCCCGCCTCTTGAGGAAGTTTGTGGGAGAGTGGCTCTGACAGACCCGTGCCTGCACACAACCTGCCGTTGCTGAGACTCGGCCCCATTGGTCGAGCACGTCTGTCCTCCGTAGGTAAAGGATGTGGGCGCAGATTGCTGGTGCCACCGCTACGTTTTCGTCGCAGCTGCAAGCTGTCCTGACATAGTACGATGCCTTGCAACTCCCGTAGCATCTCCTCACACACTGACAACTAAGAAAAAAATAGACATGAAGAGAGAGACAGAGAGAGAGAGAGAGAGAGAGAGAGAGAGAGAGAGAGAGAGAGAGAGAGAGAGAGAGAGAGAGGCCAGGTGGGGCTCACTGATGCACTGCAGTCAGAATTTTTAGGAGACATATTGGAGTAATTTGATGTCCTGTGAAGTATCACTACAGAAAAAAACAAACAGAAGTTGTGACTCATTTTTAGCTGAAAACTAATTGTAGTTGCCCTTTTGTACTGTTCACTAAAGACTGATTCTGTAAACAAGAAGAGATTATATTGTAAACATTTTTAAATATTGTATTTAATGGTTATGGTTAAATGTATTTTTTTTTTTGAATAATAGAGAGACAGTTGCTCTCCCCCCAACATTGGCAGGGAATCTCTTAAGGTCATTTATTTATTTATTTATTTATTTATTTATTTTTGTAAATTTCCTTGAAAAATTCTGTCAGATTGTACTTTTTTACTGCTGTGTTCTTAGATTGATGATTTAAGATGACCCCCATATAGAGTACAGTGATCCCTCACTACTTTGTGCTTCAGTTTCTGCAGCTTCAGTGCATTGCAAGTTTTTCAAAAATATTAATCAAAAAATAAAAAATAAGGAAATTAAGAAAGAATAGGGGGAAAAGTTAAGGAAAATGCTGCAAAAAAAAAAAAGCCAATTATGCAACACCCCCCCCAAAAGAAACAAACAAACAAAAAAAAAAACCAACCCAAAACCCCTTAACAAAACTACTTACATTTTTAGTGTGAGGTGCGCATCTGTGTGTGTGTGCGTCTGTATGTGTGTGTATTTATATTTTATTTACATCTTATGCATTATTTTTGAATGTTTAATTATTATCAGCATTTATAGCATTGAATATGCATTTATTGATATTACATACACATATACATGTACGTATACGTCAGACAGGGGGGTTGATCCTACTTTGAGGAATTCAGCAGCCGCGGCGGGGGGGGTGGGTCTTGGTCACAATTCACTGCGGAAAGTGAAGGATCATATATATACACACACACACACACACATACACAGTGGGACCTTACCTTATGAAATTAATCCATTCCAGAGCTTTTTTCATAACCTGTATTTTTCGTAAGTTGAACCGCATTTTACATGTAAAACATGTGATTCATTCCAAGGATCATCATGGTGGATTCAGCTCTATAATATTCCAAGGATCATCTATAACATTCCAAGGATCATCATGGTGGATTCAGCTCTATAATAGGCAATGGGAGGTAGCTGTGTCAGTCCTCCTAGGCAATGGGATCCCTGTCCAAGATGGCATCAGGTGAACCTGTCCAAATAGGCGCTTGAGTGAAGGCGACATGAACGACAGCTCAGTTGTTAGCCAATGGGAGGCCAGTGGGGTGGGCTGTTTGAACGTCATTGATAGGAGAGCAGCTTGTGCATTTTTTGAATGGCGCGTTTGAATTTTTAAGATGGTGCTTTCGTAACGTGAACATGTTTCGTATCCTGAGACTTTCGTAAGGTGAGGTACCACTGTATATGTATATATATATATATATATATATATATATATATATATATATATATATATATATATATATATATATATATATAAAATAAAAATAAAAGGACAGGACAAAGACTTTCTATTCAAACTCCATTTATCACTACAGATCTGTTTCAAGGGGTGGTGAAACCATCCTCTCTCTTCAGGTGATTATAGAAGAATCATTTGCAGAAGAAAAATTTGCTCTACCAAAAAGTATTGAGCACTCTCCTACGGAAGGATCTACTCAGAAAATTCTCTCTCTCTCTCTCTCTCTCTCTCTCTCTATATTTATATATATATATATATATATATATATATATATATATATATATATATATATATATATATATATATATTTATATTTATATTAGCCTGCACATACACAAAATTCTTCTCCTCCTTCCTGTTATGCACCACCTCATGCCTGCCCACGTGACATGTTCGCCCATGTGACATCTTCACGCAGTCGATGATCAGAAGGGTTAGTTGAGTTATTGTTTATACCGTTTTATTAGTATTTATTATTAATTATTAATAATGTTCATGTACATCTATTATTGAAATATTATTATAGAAATGAAATATTTATTGTTTTACATGTTTATCTTTAATATATTAGGTCAAATATACATGTTTGTGGCAAGTTATATAAGTTTGGGAGGGGGTTGGAACAGATGGGTTTTCTGTTATTTCCTATGGGAATAATTGTCGGGGGGGGCGTGAAATGTTTTTTTTTTCTTCCTATAGGAGGCATCACAAAAATAATTGGGAAGCACTGCACAAGGCGTTCTCGGAGCGCGGAGGTAAACATGCCGAAGAATATGAGGCTAATCGACTCTGAAAAGCCATTTCCCCAGCAGAGCTCGTAAATCAAAATTTTGTTCGTTGGTTAGGGCAGATTTTTGGTGCGATCAAAGCTCGTATCATAGAAAATTCATTATTAAAGACACTCATAAGTCAATATAAGGACTGTCCTAACTACAGAAAAAAAGTTAATTATTATTTAAAATGGATCCGGCTGTAATTATGTTCCTTTTGAATAAAAAAAACCCTGCCACATAAAACTTTAGGCCAATTCCACTATATTTAATGATGCCACGGTGAGATGCTATTTTGTTTAAGTGTATGCTTGTATATGCAATCGATGTTGTTTATTCCTTTATTATTACAAGAGTACAAAAATAAATGTATTATCCATTTAAAAATATTTTTCACAGAAATTTGCTCTGGAAAATTTATAATCAAGTTGTCATTTTGCTCAAACATTTGATAAGAACAGCTAAAGCTAATGTCGTATGATGACTGCGAAATACCCAGTGCCAGATCAAAGGCTTTCATGAGACACCTATGATATTCATCAGAAGAGCTTGTACGATTTGCTTTCTTTGACAACAAGATAAGTACTGAAGATAAACAAGTATGGTGAAAGGCCTAACAATAAACAAAGGCTCTGAAGATCCACCAAAAAGACTTCAGTATTAGTGGACAACTTCGTGTCGACACCCATAAGCCATTTCATCACCAACAGCAGCCTATATCTGTTTACTTTCTAAAACGTATGTCAAGCTTTGTTTGACATGGATCCAAAAGACTGGTCTGATGCAGACGTGTTTGAAGCTGCCAAAAACATTTTTTTAAAATCTCAAAATTGTCAATGATTTTGCAGAGAGGGCAGTAAAGTTGGCTCAGGATTTCAACCCTGTCGTCACTAAACAGGAAGAACAGTGAGAATACCTGCTACCAGTGACTGTGAGGCCCACAGGTGCCAGAATTCCCATATCAAAAAAGAAAGAAAAAAAAGCCGGGAGCCCTACAAAAAATGAGAACAATTGCAAACTTTTTAAAAGATAACACTCTTTCTTTTTCATGTTATACAAAATAATTGGAAACATAATGAAGCTATTTCATTGGAATGTTTGTCCATATCAAATTATCACAGTGTAAAATATCATGAGGCCAATGTCTGTCTTACTTTCGGCTTTTTCCCTTTTACTCGGGAGTCGCCACAGCGAATCATCTGATTCGCACGTTTGATTTGGCAGAGGTTTTTTTTTTTTTACGTCGGATGTCCTTCCTGTCACAACCCTTTTTAGCAAGGGACAGAAACACGCTGACGACTTTGCAGCTACTCTTTACGAAAGTCAGCAATGGTTCTTTTACATGCCTCTCACCATAGACAGTGAGAGACATGGCCCGCCTTTGATAACCCAGTTAGCTGCACTGGGGGGACAGTGACAACCTTGTGGAGAGTGGGACTCGAACCCCCAACCTTTGGATCAGCGATCCAGCGCCCTATACCACTAGACCACCACTGCACCATGAAGCCAATACACTTTGCTTTATGCAAACTGCTTATGGTGCGGCACAACTTCAACAAATAGTACCGCTATAAAAAAATTTTTAAGATGCCATCTTTTAAAAATGGCCTTTTTAGACCATCATTTGGAACTTTTTTTGGTGGGGAGCGTTTCCTGTCAAATCCAATATTTTTGACATCCTTAAAAAAATTCATTCATTCTCGTAATTAGGGTTGCGTACAGGCTCTCGCCCATCTCAGCTGACTCTGGGCGATGGTAGAAGACACACTGGACAGCTCGCCAGGTCGTTAACATGCTGATGGCAATGCTGCGTACACCTTTTCAAAAATCAGCAATGGTTCTTTTACATGCTTTTCACCTGAGATACATGACGTGCCTTTAACAACCCAGTACCTGGGGCACAGCAGTGACAACCTGGCTTGAACCTCCGACCTTTGGATTAGTAAACCAGCACCCTTCGAAAAAATGCCCATTAAAAAGTGAAAAAAGAATCTATGATAATTCAAATTTTGCATTCAATCTGTTGGAAAAACTACTTCAATTTCCTTTGACAACATTTTTGACAAGTTTATTAATGATCTTGAAGGTGTCTTTAATATTTTGACAACCCCAAGGAATATTTCCAGTAAAATGCTAAATTATAACATGCATAAAATTAATTTCTTAAAAGCCTAGAATCACCAATCTCCACTGTTGATATCCTTATACCTGGTTTGAGGTTGCATCCATTTCCCTTCATTACCTTCCAAGACAACAAAGAACACAAAATAGAGCGATTGACCTGAATATGTCTAAAATAAATTGAAAACTTCACATTGATTTATTGGGCTTGCTTTGCCACTAATGTTCTAAGGTCTTTTGTGAAGACTGGAAAATTCTACCAGGATTTCTCACCACAAAAAAACTGATCAAGTGTTTGAGATTTCTAAAGTCTTGCCAAGTAGTTAAGATTTCTAAAGGCTGAACATACACCCAAATCAACAAACTTGATAATGAGCCAAACATAATTGGCTGAAATGTTTTAACAAACACAACGATGAATGCTTTGAAATAATATTCTCAGTATCCAGATTCAAGCCTGGCGGAAAACATGCAGTCTTAAGAGGATTGCAGAGTTTACTATGAACATGAAAAAGATGTTCAATCTGGCAAACTTTTCAAAAAATTAAAATCTCCACCAATATCAAGTGTAGGGCTAAAAATATTGAATAAATGGTCTTCAAGAATACAATCTCTGGGTGGCAACAATTTTGAAGCTCAGTGCGTATGTGTGTGTGTGGGTGTGTGTGCGCGCGTACATACATACATATACATATTATTTATATATATATATATATATAAAGGCACTGTGCCTTTATGGATCTGGAGAAAGGGTATGACCGGGTGCCGAGGGAGGAACTGTGGTATTGCATGAGGAAGTCTGGAATAGCAGAGAAGTATGTTAGAGTGGTGCAGGACATGTAGGAAAGATGTAAGACAGTGGTGAGGTGTGCTGTCGGTGTGACAGAAGATTTCAAGGTGGAGGTGGGACTGCATCAAGGGTCAGCTCTGAGCCCCTTCATGTTTGCTATAGTTATGGACAGGCTGACAGACGAGGTGAGACAAGAATCTCCATGGACTATGATGTTTGCAGATGACATTGTGATCTGTAGTGAGAGCAGAGAACAAGTGGAGGAAAATCTATAGAGGTGGAGGTATGCCCTGGAAAGGAGAGGAATGAAGGTTAGCAATGGAGAGTGTGGAAAAGAGGTGGAGAAGCGTGTGCAGGCAGGCTGGAATGGTTGGAGAAAAGTGTCCGGTGTGATGTGTGATAGGAAGGTATTGGCAAGAATAAAAGGAAAAGTGAACAAGATGGTGTTGAGGCAAGCGACGTTGTATAGTTTAGAAACAGTGGCACTGAGGAAAAGACAGGCGGCAGAGCTGGAGGTAGCAGAGATGAAAATGTTGAGGTTCTCATTGGGAGTAGCGAGGATGGATAGGATTAGGAATGAGTACATCAGAGGGACAGCACATGTAAGAGACAAAAGTCAGAGAGGCTAGATTGAGATGGTTTGGACATGTACAGAGGAGGGATAGTGAGTATATTGGTAGTAGGATACTGAGGTTGGAACTACCAGGCAGAAGGCCTAGAGGAAGACCAAAGAGAAGATTTATGGTGAAGATAGTTGGAGTAAGAGTAGAAGATTCAGAGGATAGGGTGAGATGGAGGCAGATGATTTGCTGTGGCGACCCCTGAAGGGAAAAGCCGAAAGGAAAAGAAGAAGAAGAAGGAGAAGAGGATCCCTCACTTTCTGCGGTTAACCGAGATCCCCCCCCACAACCACCAAATTCCGTGTCATCCCTTACCACTTCGTGATTTGAGCATCTCGGTCTTGGTCCATCGCGGAATTTTAAATAAAAAATAAAATAAAATAAAAAATATTCATAAAAAATTCAAAATTCGCGTTGAAACTCGCATGTAAGCAAGCGGAAGGCAGGGACCCAAGGCAGGCTGCGTCCATTGTTTCCAAATGACAGACTGAAGTGCCCCTCCTCCTCAGTTCAGGCAGGGACCGCCCACTCAACTCAATCTCGCAAGCTGATTGGCCTAGACGCGTGACGCTGTTGCCTCTCGCCTATTCAACTCAATATCGCAAGCTGATTGGCTTAGACGCGTGACGCTGTTGCCTCGCACATTCCCGCGGGATTTTTTGGGATTTTCTGATCTTATAGTGTTTGTGAACGTCCTGTACCGCGGAGAAGAGCTATTGTCAGAGGTGAGTACAGTACTTAAAGTATTTATATATAAATTCTATTTAAATATTAATACATGACAGTATTTACATATGCATGTAACTTTTAATATACACTTCTTGTATTGTATAGACGCGAAAACATATAGAAATGAGACAACATGGTAGAAATGAGAGGGGCGTTCCTACTTCGCGGTTTTTTGAATATCGTGGTCAGGTCTGGTCTACATTATCCGCGATATTCAAGGGATGACTACTATAAATGCTTATAATAACAATTAAACATTCAAAAATAATGCATAAGATGTAAATAAAATATAAACACACATAGAGACGTGCACACATGCAGATGCGCACCTCATAAAAATATAAATAGTTTTGATGGGAGGTTTTGGGTTGTTTTTTGTTTTGTGTTTGGTTTTTTTTTTTTTTGCATAATTAGCCTTGTTTTGCAGCATATTCTTTAACTTTTCCCCCTATTCTTCCTTAATTTCCTTATTTTTTAATTCGATAAATATTAAAAAAAAAAAGTGCAATGCACTGAAGCCACATGAATTGAAGCGCGAAGTAGCAGGGGATCCCTGTATATATAGCACCATATGTATATGTATGGAACTTTTTCCTTTGCTGTTTCCAATAAGATTAAATTTACTGAATCAGTGACTGGAATTTACTCATGTAATTATAATATTATGCAAATCAATCAAAAAATGTTACAAGCCTTTGATGATTTTACTCTTTAACTCCTAATAGCATCATTCTTTCTCAGTCTTTAAAGTTTATATTGTTGCTGGTTTATTGTGGTGATGAATAATGATTGGTTTACTTACTGTATGTGGGGCCGGTGGTGTAGCGGTTAGGGTGCTGCACTCATAATCGGGAGGTTGTGTGTTCAAATCCCAGTGAGACCCCCACTGTGCTAATACCCCTGGGCAAGGTCTTAACCTCAAGTGTGCCTCTGCTCACCCAGCAGTATAAATGTGTACCAGTAAAAAATATACTGGGAAGGTAACCTGTGAAGGACTAGCGTTCCATCCAGGAGGAGTTGTACTCCTAGTTGATTGACGCTATGGAAACCATGCATGGATGAGCCACTGTGACTCGAGTGTAAAAAGCCTAAAGGACTTGTTATCCATACAGATGCAACAACATTTTTTATAAACATATAATGAGGGAATAGATAAAGTCCACTGGGCTTTTTACACCTTTTTTACCACTACGCCACGGCCCAACCATAATGAGGGAATAATGCTATTTATTTCGAAGCTGTGACATCTTGCAGACAGATAAATTCACTATTCCATGCTGACTGATTATTATTATGATGTATTACAACAACAAATTACAATTGATGCCAATTTTAAAAAACATGGGAATCATAGTACAGCACAGTAGAGCTTAACAGACCTTAACAGAGTGTAACAGAGCTTGAAGTGTCATTGTAGGGAATCTTGATAAACTTGGCAACACAAACTGATGGATGTACTGTATCTTGCCTCCTTTGTACATCCCAGTCATGCTCCAAGCATGGTCATAAATTGTGGCGCTCCACCCTTTTTTTGAAGGGTGGTAGACATTGGGCCCCTGTGTAAACCCAGTGAGTATATTGGTAGTAGGATGCTGAGGTTGGAACTACCAAGCAGAACGCCTAGAGGAAGACCAAATAGACGATTCATGGATGTGGTGAAGGAGGACATGAAGGTAGTTGGTGTAAGAGTAGCAGATGCAAAGGATAGGGTGAGATGGAGGCAGATGATTCGCTGTGGTGACCCCTGAAGGGAAAAGCCGAAAGGAAAAGAAGAAGAAGACTAACAACATCCTAACAACTGCCGCTTAAAGCCTGCCTTATGCCTTAAATTATCGATATGCCAGGTGTGTATTGTGCCATAGTGAACTGTGGCATTTATCATCTCAAGCGTTGGAAAAAGGAAATTTGCAGTATACATGCTTGCAAATTTGAGACTAACGCGTGTACATGTCTGCCGCCATTCACATTATTTACCTTCCCTACCAAGCTGAAGGATATATATATAGGGTGACCCAAAAAAATGGGAATTTTTGAATTGTGTATTGCTAGGCATGAGCAAGTGGAAACACTGCGAGACAGTGACCTTGAACAAGTAAATACTTCACCATGAAAGGTTAGTCATTTATTCTTAAATGGCATGTTTTAAGGTTTCTTCCATCACTCTTGGTTTTATAGTATTGTTACAAAAAATTCCCACTATATGTATATATATATATATATATATATATATATATATATATATATATATATATATATATATATATATATATATACACATAGACTATATAGAGCTAATGCAGCATTTTTATTTAAACAAATTTATGTATTTTAGTAATCATTAAATAACAGACTTAGATCTTGAAAATTACTGTTATGTTACTTTGTAAAATAGACAAATAAAAGCTGTCAGATCACTCGGTGACAGCTGTCAAACTTGTATTTACCTTCTTTGTAGCCATTACCAAGTCGCGCTAGTAGGGGTGCCTGGTCCTTCATTAACAAAAAATCCGCTATGTCAGCGTACATACACGGGGGCCACTTCGATAAGGCATCATTTTCTGTCTCCCAGCCGTCTTCAAGTCCCAAGGGGTCGGGAATTGTCACGCTGTCCTCATCCACTTCAAATGTCAACAAGCTGGCATAGTCACATTGGATTTGTTTAGATTCCTCGGCCTTTGACAAAACTATAGATAGCTTTTGTAACGTCGCCGCAAATACAAGCGCAACAAGTTCATCTTTACGCTTGCAGGAACAACCGGGAACACCCCTACGTATACAATACCGTCAAAGGTCGGGAACTTTCCATAAATTGAACGTATCTATAGTGCAGTTATCATCCACATCAAGGTTTATTTCCTCCATATTGGTAGCTTGTTTGGTAGTCGCGATGCTGTGCGTGACCCGCGATGCGAACTTGGCCTATTAACTTCCTCTGAAGTAGAGGTGCTGACGCAGGAGGTAAATTCCAGAAGTTATATTATATTACATAGTATTAATAGTGGATATAAGGACACAGATAATAGTGACATTTCGCACATTGTGGAACACTGACTACAGTTTTAGGTGAAGGCTACGCTACACCTCTGTACTATAAACTGGCTTTGCACTGACTGATCTTTTGTGTTTATAGATTCTGTTCTGTTTTTTAGTGTGGCAGGTTTGCAGCATATAGTACCGTATCATCTGATTTAGTCTTGGCACATCAGTACTGCCTTCTTAATTAATTATCTCATGGCTTACATTCAATTATAAAGTGGGAACATTTTATGTATATGTATATATCTTGTGCTTTCACTTGTGGGATGAACCTGGGTGACCTCTCTGGGTAACAGTAACAGAAAAAGAACATTTCTCTGGCTGCAGTTCCAGAGCAGCATAATTGGACTACAGGTATTTCAGGCACTGCTTTACTACCACTTTCTCTTGCCACATTAGGATTTCAGAATCAATCTTTATCAGGCGGTCTTTCTACGCTGTTTTCATTCAAGCCTTATCTTTTTGGGATAATTAACAATTATGCACAGTAGATGAAGAGGCTGTCAGTGAATATTTATTTGAGCGACATCTACAGAGCCCGAGGTGGATGATTGTTGTAGTGTATACTACATTTATGTTTTTATTTTTTTGGAAGCAAAAAAAAAAAAAAAAAAAAAAAAGACAGACACAGACAAGTTGAGGCAGTTGAAGAGGCAGACGAGGAGCCTAACAGCTGCATAACAGCATCTTTTAAAACTCTTGTAAGAGTTTGAATTGAACCATATGGAAACATAATGAAATGCAAAAATGTGTGTATGAGCACAAGTTCAAAAAACTCTTTATATTTTTTGTAGTTTTTATTTTATGTTTTGCATGAGGTTCTCTTTGGGAGTAACGAGGATGGATAGGATCAGGAATGAGAACATCAGAGGGTCAGTACATGTAAGAGGTTTTGGAGACAAAGTCAGAGAGGCTAGATTGAGATGGTTTGGACATGTACAGAGGAGGGATAGTGGATATATTGGTAGTAGGATGCTGAGGTTGGAACTACCAGGCAGAAGGCCTAGAGGAAGACCAAAGAGAAGATTTATGGATGTGGTGAAGGAGGACATGAAGGTCGTTGGAGTAAGAGAAGAAGATGCAGAGG
>CM045747.1:30550581-30578081 GCA_024760905.1 Plotosus lineatus | reverse complement strand
CCATCGGCTGCGAGCTCTGTTGAACGCGGGCTCCGCCCACACACATGTCCCTTATAATGATTTTCCCATGATACAAGCTTCGAACCCACCAAAAATCTGCTCCATCCTACGAGCAAAAATTCACTTTACGAGCTCTCGCGCACGACTATAAATAGTGTTTTCTGCACTTCATATTGTTTCCTCACTGCTTTTCCCCTACAACATAGCGTGACAATGAGAGCGCTACTGCCAACTACTGTAGTGGATACGCAATTACACTTAATTCTAGTACAGTATTCTAAAAAAGCATGTTTTCTAGGGGCATATGTGCCCCCTCATCACACACCACTATTTGAGAAGCACTAGCCATGTGAGAGCTCACCACGAGCCTTTCCTCGCTGGCATTTGTAGAAGGCACACACACACAAAATTCTCCTCCTCCTCCTCCTCCTCTATTAAGTACCACCTCCTGCTTGCCCGTGTGACATCTTCACCACAGTCGATGACTGGAAGAGTGAGTTGACTTATTGTTTATTCTTGTTTTTAAATTATTATTAATTATTATTAATGTTAATGTACATGTAATATTATTATTATTATTAATAATAATAATAATAATAATAATAATAATGAAATATTTATTGTTTTTACACATTTATCTTTAATATTAGGTCAAATATACGTGTTTGTGGCAGGTTATATGAGTTTGGGAGTGGGTTGGAACGGATTAATTGGTTTTCTGTTGTTTCTAATGGGAATACAGTGATACCTCACCTTATGAAATTAATCCGTTCCAGAGTTTTTTTCGTAACCTGCATTTTTCGTAAGTTGAACTGCATTTTACATGTAAAACGCGTGATTCGTTCCGAGGCTCCCAATACTACCCCTAAACACTTTAAAAATTGTCTATGGCTGGGATAGGCACAACCACCACATGATTACAGAAATGAATGAATGCACACAATGATGCAGCAGCTTCAGCGTTGCCATAAACTTCTTGGTAGCTTCTCTGACCAGGTTCCTTCACACTTTTCCATTCAGTTTGGATTGCCATCTGGAGGAACTATATAAGGGTCGTAGTAGAACAGAACGGTCCATTTTTTTGACTATGGACTTTACACTGCTCCTAGAGTTGGTAAAGCCTTTGAAATTTGTTTGGACCAATCTGATTTGTGCCTGTTCCACAACTTTAACCCTGCAGTACTTTGACAGTCCCTTGCCACCCATAGTTGATTGATTGCTTTTGTATATATATGTCTAAGAGCTGTAATGCTTTAGAAATAGATATTATATGCTAAGCTAATTTGAATGATTGTAATCTGTCACAAGTGGAAGCCAATTTTGTGCAATAATTTAATTTAAAAGTATTTTATGGGAAGGCAATCCTTTAACCATCTCAGCAATTGTTTTTCCCCTTTACTGTGGATCTTGCATCTTTCACTTGGCTACTCTAAGTTGCACGGAGTAAATAGAGCTGGATAAAAAAATGTGTCTTCATTTCAGGAAGCAAACTGTAAATATTTATATAAATACTGCATGTAAAAAAGGAAAATGTGCACATTTGCATGGTTATAGCAGTTATGCTTATAAAATATAAGAGCATTAGTGATATCCTGTTTCCAACTTTGTGCTGACACGACTGTGAAGGTCAGGTATTAATAAACTTGTGTATATACTCTGATCAGCCATCTCTCTCTACGTGTATATCCAAACACGAGGAATGGACGTTGATCCCTGAAGTTTGAATGACGCTCACACAAACTCCACACAGAAACGTCCAGGCCTGGAATCACACCCAGGCCTTCTTGTTGTGAGGCAGACGTGCTAACCACCATGCCACCGTGCTGCCCCTGATCAGCCATAATGATAAAGCCACTGTTTTAATATGTTGGTAACGTGAATAACAGCGATTATCCCATTATAGCTATATCTGTAATGGAGTGGGATATATTAGGCAGCAAGTGAACAGCGCATTCTTGAAGATGATGTGATGGAAGCATTAAAAATGGGCAATTAAAGGAATGAGTTTATTCACTTTGTAAATTACTGGTCTTTTGGGTTGCTTACTGTATGCAGTGATAAATACCGAACAAAGTGCTGCATGGAAGGAAAAATGCTGAACCAGGAATAGATTATCGGGCATCTCAGCCTCACTATTGTGGATGGGGACTAAAAGATAACTTGTGTGATCTGATCCCACAGAAGAGTGAAAATTGATGAAGTTAATGCTCGCTGAGATAGACATGTGGCAGCGCACACAGATTACTGCAGACGGAGCTATGTAACTGCAGGGAACTCACAGTGCACATGCTTGACTCCTGTATATCACTGCAAGAGCCTTCAATGGTGTGACCATCAAAACATAAAACATAAAACATGAAACATGGAAGAATGGAAGAAGTTTGGCGTGGGCTGATCAATCACGTCTTCTTTTATATGATATGGCTAATCTACTTAATACTCATCAAACCATTCATTCAGCACACATGCACTGTGGATGATGACATCATGATGAAATAGATCAGTATCCACCAGGCGAAAAATGTTTCATTCCAGGTCATCCCAGGTCATCTCAGTCAGAAATACCGTACTGTGAATTGATTTCCAGTGAATTTAAAGAGAAAAAAAAAAGGTTCAGAAACTATATTAGCGAATTGCCCACAGCATAATAGAATTCTTGTCACAGATCTGTGTGCAATTATGAGTGATAAATGTAAGTCTGGACTTGCTCACTGTCTCTGAAAGGTTAAAGAATGGTGGAAGAAAAGATTATATGACCTGGAGTAGTCAAGCTGAAGTTCTACCATAAATCCTACTGATATGTGGTGGCAGGACGTGAGGATGAACCTGTTAAACATTTTTTTTTAAGATTCATTGGGGGGGAAAATCAGTAAAATATGAAGTGACTAGTAATAGAATATGATTGTGTGGATTTATTGCTGCAATCACATTCTAGAAAGCTGAATGCACATCAATTTGGATGCATAGGAAGCCTTTATTCTTGGTATAATTCATTATTATTCCTTGCTATGAGTCAAGTTATGCATTCGTAATGAGGAACAATGTAGCACAACTTCTGAAGTTTGCATAAAACAGACGTGTTTCTTACCGACATTTGAATCTGATCATTATCCAGTTTTGTTATCACCTTACATAACGAAAAGTTTTAGGTTCAACACCACTACCTGACAATTTGTTCTAAAAATAACAGGATTTTAATTCACAAATTATTTGGGCTGTATAAGCACTCAGGAAATGAAGGAAACCCATTTGAGACCAATATTATATACAAAAAAAATATAACACACAATTACATTTATGTCAGAAAAAGTTTTTTTTTTCCCCTGAGTAAAGAACAATGGGATCTTTAATACTGTTAAAGTTATCCAACTTGCAGTAATTCAAATCGCATGGTTCTGGAAATATGTGGGCTTTATATCCTGCTTCAGAGTCAGTCATATCCCAGTAACAATTATAAAATGTCATTTCTCACGCTTTCACTCTCCAGCCCATTAATCACTCGCACACCTGACACCCAGCATTATATAAGGTGCCTGCACACACAAATATTCATTTTCTGTAACCGCTTACTCCTAATTAGGGTCACGGGGAGGCTGGTGAGGGCAGAGTACACCCTGGACAGCTCACCAGGCCATCGCAGGGCGGAAACACGTTGACGGCTTTGCAGCTACTCTTATCAAAAGTCAGCAATGGTTCCTTTACATGAACCTCACACTATGGACAGTGAGAGACATGACCTGCCTTTGAGAACCCAATTAGTTGCACATGGGGTGGGGGGGGGGGGGCAGTGACAATCTTTGGTGAGTGGGGCTTGAACCCCCAATCTTTGGATCAGTGATCCAGTACCTTTTACCACGAGGCCACCACTGCCCTACACAAATATTTAGGAAAGTCATTTCTCAGTTCACTCTTATAGAACTTGGCAACAATTTTCCGTATATCCAGTGTTTACTGTGATGGGGCAGTGGTGGTCTAGTGGTATAGGGCGCTGGATTGCTGATCCTAAGGTTGGGGGTTCGAGTCCCCAAAGGGTTGTCAGTGTCCCCCCCAGTGCAGCTAACTGTGTTATCGAAGGTGGGCCATGTCTCTCACTGTCAGTGGTGAGAGGTTCATGTAATAGAACCATTGCTGACTTTCGTAAAGAGGAGCTGCAAAGCCGTCAGCGTGTTTCTGTCCCTCGCTGGAAATGGGTTGTATCAGGAAGCGCATCCGACGTAAAAACCTCTGTCAAATCAAATGTGCGAATCATTCGCTGTGGCGACCCCTGAAAAAAAAAATGGAAAAAGCCGAAAGGAAATCTCTCCCAGTGTTTACTGTGATATTTATTCCTGTTAATGATTCTATCTTTGTCTGTGATATTCTGCCTGTGTGTTAAATGAAAGCACATCATTGCATTCTGTATCCCATTCTGCTTACCTGCAGTTGTGACAATTAATGATTTACTAACATTTTTTTGGGGGCATTTTACTTTCAGTGGTTCCAGTTCGTATAGTATTTGTTTGGTTAGTCTTTTTAATTACTTTTTCTTTATTTTTCTTTTTTATTGATGTAGTGGTTAGCACATCTGCATCACAGCAAGAAGGTCCTGGGTTTGAGAGAATGTTTCTGTATGGAGTTTGCATGTTCTCTGCATGCTTGTTGGTTCCCTCAGGGGACTTTGGTTTCTGACTATAGTCCACAGATAGGCATGAGACTAACTGACGACTCCAGATTGCCCCGAGGTGTGAGTGGGAATGGTTGTGTGTGTGTGTGTGTTGGCCCGACAATGATCTGGTGAGCTCTTGGGATGATCATCACCCTTGTTCAGTATCAGCATAAATATGCTCCAGCCTCCCCGACCATAATGAAGCATAAAGTGCGTTGTCAAGTGAGTGCGTTAGTGAGTGCGATCATTTTCTTTTTCAGTCTTAAAAGCAAGCAGTTGTGTTTAAAGGTGGTGGTCGTCGCAGTCACATGGCCTATCCTCAAGTGCACCAGCTAATCATACTGTATATCTAATTCGTTTCTGAATGTGTAATTTATCCCGTGTAAATTGTGATAAAACCTTAAATTCTTAAAATTTAAATTACTAATATGATACTATTTGGTAAAAGTACTTTCGGATGCTCATACTTGGTTCAATAAATGCAGTGCTGGAAGTTTTAATTCAAGATAGTTTAGTATAACATTGGAGAGGGAATGCTACATCATGATAATGTGAGTTAATTGAGCCCATGGGGCATGAAATCCGTTACGGTTATATTACTCGGATGAAGTAAATGGTTCTCTTACTCATTATAGCATGTTAAATACTGAAAAGCCAAATATATAGTGATTAACAAATTTAATAGACCACCTGTCACAACTGACAGAAACGTAAAATGGTTTTTAGCCATTTTCAGAAAGACAGTGATCCCAAACAACAGAAATATCGAACGTTGGAACTAATGAACCCGGTGATGGCCATCAGGCGGCCGTCATGTCTCTCACTGTCTCTGATGAGAAGCACATAAAAGAACCATTGCTGACTTTTGTCAGAGTAAGCTGCACACCCATCAATATGTTTTTGCCCTACAATGGCCTGGTGAGCTGTCCAGGGTGTACTCTGTCAGCTGAGATGGGCACCAGCCTCCCCGTGACCCTAATTAGCATTAAGTTGTTCAAAAAATGATTGAATGAATATTAATTGTTACAAAACGGGTGTGATAAATGGTTTAAAGCATTTATATCTTTCATTGATGACAGGTGCTCTGATACATTTTTAAACATTGCACACTGCATGCCAGGGCACAGACGAGAACAAAAACACACTCCTAGCCATCAAAAGTTTCCCCTGAACTGAGTATCGGTCTGTGAGCAATGCATCACAAGCCACTTGAAAGGATTGCATTTTTTTTTTTTTTTTTTTTTTTTTTATGTAACATGCCCAGTAGACCTGTCACAGTTGCTTGATAATTACTTAATGGCCAATCAATATATTTGAGCCGATAATGATGTCATACTTCTCTGAATAGAATATTATGAATTTACTTTTTCTGCTTTTGCACAATATTCATTACCGAATAAGTTCTTTGTACTTTTCACTTATAGATTTTAGATATTAATGTTTATTTACTTCCAACTTGTTTCATTTATTTAAAACATCTTAGTGTCAAACTGACTTAAATTAATTTAATGTTGAAAAATGGTTTTGTCCGCTATATAGCAGTATACTATTAGTTAGACACACTGTAATGCAGGGCTCACCAACCTTTCTGAAACTGAGAGCTACTTCTTGGGTACCAATTAATGCGAAGGGATACCCAGGTCGATACACACCTCTGAAATTACAAATTTACTCAAATTACCTTTAATTCTATGTTATTATTAATAATTAATGATATTCATTCATGTGAAGGTATTGATTTGATTCAAAAATACAGTATATTCAAAAAAATTAGATGCAACTCAATGGAGCGTGGCGCTATGGAGCCGTGGGCCTGTCCTAAAAATAGCAGTGAACAGGTACGCGGGCAACTTATATTGTCCTTTCGGGCTACCTGGAGCCCACGGGCACCACGTTGGTGATCACTGCTGTAATGTTAACAATGTTTTAATCTCTGTTCTTCCATGGTTGGGTTGCACTTTCTGTCCTACTGATATCATATTTACAATAATGTAAAAACAGAAATACAAAAAACAAACAAACAAAAAAACAAAACAAAACAAACAAACAAAAAAAAACAAGAAAACTAAGCTTTTAGACAAAAGTGGCAATAAAAATGCATATATATTTCAGATAGTTTCCAAGGCTAATGAAGCCAATGTAATTTTCTCCACCTGGATTTTTATGTTTACGTAACAAAATTTTATGCTTGACAAAAAAAACTTTTTTTCAATTTGCCATTTTAAAATTCTATTTTCATGTATTTACATGTCAACTGTATTTGTTTAAACCTTTAACAGTTGGCCCCATCACATGATTTTTTTTATATACAGCGCTTCCTCACTTTCCGCTGTGAGTGGGGACCGAGACCCCCGGCGACTGCTGATTTCCGCGAAGTAGGGTCGACCCCCCTGACTGACGTATACGTACATGTGTTTATAATATCAATAAATACATATTCCACACTATAAATGCTTATAATAACAATTAAACATTTCAAAATAATGCATATGATGTAAATAAAATATAAATACACAAACACACAGATGCGCACCTCACATAAAAATGTAAGTAGTTTTGTTGGGGGATTTTGGGTTGTTTTTTTGTTTTTGTTTGTTTGGGTTTGAGTCCCACCTTTACCCTGGCACCAATCTTCCTGACAAAGGTCTAAGTGATTCCAAAAATAAACTGTAAAAAAAAAAAAGTGCATTCACACTGAGAAGTATTGCAGCATGCAACACACTTTAAGCACACATACTGTTTGGGATTTGAGACAAATCGTTTCAAAATGTATACTATATGGAAGTAAATGTTATAAATATTCTTTACCACCTTTGCTGTACTTCAAACTGTTCGGATCGCAGGACTTCTGATCCTGAATTTCTTTCCTACACTCACCTGCACTCCTCAGTTAAGTGTCTCTTATTAATATCCCCTGGATTTTCATTGGCTGTCCTGTCTGCTTATCCTAAGGTAAGCCAGTGTGATCTTCATGCAGTAGTCTAAGCCCCGTAACGCTGTGATGTTAATACTTTGTGTTCCCTCTCTAGTAGGTTTCACCACAGCCATGCCAAGCTTGTTATATTTGGACAGGATCTTCTGGGCTTATACCTCTGTTTTCTTGTCGGCTCCATGGACTCTTTCTGCAAATATGCCTGACATTAGGTTGCTGTGACTATGTATGTTTAGCGTGTGCACCTTTGTCTCCTTCTTACACCACAGACATGACAATAGTGCCTATTTTGCTGTGCATTCAGGGTAGTATACTAATGACACCACATCAGGGGTCGGGAACCTATGTGAGCCAGATGTGGCTCTTTTGATGACTGCATCTGGCTCTCAGAGAAATCAGGTGGCCTTTATTAACAGAATAACTAATAATACTTTCGCTGTCCTTTAAATAAAAATACAGGAAAAAGGCAGCAAATAAAACAAACAAAAAATAAATTCCACTCATTTTAATCTATAAATCTATTTACAATGCTGCTTGTTGCTGTGGCGTGCAGCGGAGAGCCAATCCTTTCTGTACTCTAGTGTGTGGGCGGGTCTGACACCTTGAAACTCTAATTTTATTGGATTATATGCAACAGCCTGCGTGAGTTGTTTTTGGGTTAAGAGGTAAATTTCCCTTATTTTTGATCCTCTCATTTGCATGAAGCCAAGCAGAGCTGGCAAGCAAAACACAAATGGACAGACATAGATAAACTTCAACCCACAGACCAGCTGACTGACAAAACTTGGAACACGCTACCTGTCACATATCTACACTGCAGCGTGTGAGTTGTGCCGTATTGACCATGTTTGGCTCCACATGCACACGTGAGCAGTCCTTCTCACATGTGAAAAACATCAAGACCAACCTGCGGTCACGTTTTACAGATAGAAGCCTAAACGCCTGCATAAAGCTGAACCTCAGCACGTATCAACCACACTACAAAGCCATCAGGAAAACCATGCAGCACCAGAAGTCACATTAATAATAAGAAGTGAAAACATGCTTTTAAGAGCATCTACAGTTTTCTGTGCAGTGGTTGATTGCATGACCTTGTATTCATAATATCGACTGTAATCACTTTAGATCTCAAATTCTGTTTCGTGCCCACAACACCAAGATGCCCTTCATGTGCTAGTGACAAGACTCTGGGTCTCAAACATTTGGGAATTACTATGCGAGCACCATCTTCCCTACACAACACAATTCAGAACTCACAATCACATACTGCTTCAATTCACAATGATTCCAATCACCAGAATCGATACACTGTCGCACAATTTCCAGCTCATCATCACTCGCGGAAGCTCAACTTCCCGAGTTGTTACAGCCTGAGGCGTTGCGTTCACTGCAACAAACCTCACATAATTTTCAGCACGACTTGCAATGGCTAGAGCTTTCACAAACCGTTCCTTCAACAATCTGGACAGTGGATCAGCAATGTTGCTCTTTCCTGGTGCGTACACAACTTTGAAGTCGTACTGTGGCAGACGCAGAACCCAACGTGCTATCCTCGCGCAAGGTTTCGATTTTGGTGAGTAGATTGCCTCCAAAGGCTTGTGGTCGGTGACCAGCTCAAAAGATATCACATATATGTATGGATGAAACTTCTCACATGCCCAAACTAAGGCGAGAGCTTCTTTTTCAGTCTGTGAATACCTGCGTTCTACATCGCTGAATGAACGACTTGCATATGAGATGATTCGCCAATTTGCATCGGTTTGTTTTTGTGCCAGGACCACTCCGAGACCAACGGCACTGGCGTCTGCTATAACTTTGGTCTTTGCTGTTACTCTATAGTAGCCTAGGGTTTTGCTACTTGCAAGGGCTGCTTTGAGTGCCTTGAAAGACTCAACTTGCTCCTTCCCAAACACAAACGGATGGTTTTTTCTAGTTAACAGTCTCAACAGTTCTGCCAATGTGGAGTAGTCCGGAATGAACCGCGAACAGTAGTTTACAAGACCCAAGAAACTTCTAACTTCGCTCACAGTTTCAGGCTGTCTGGCATTCACAACAGCTTCAACTTTTTACTTCGTAACATCAATTCCCTGATCTGACAAATGGTGTCCCATAAATGTTATACTGGACCTTTAAATTCACACTTTTCAACATTTAGTGTCAAATTTGCTGCCGAAAGCCTCTGGACAACTTGTTCCAGTCGTTTGTTGTGCTCTTCTTTCAAAGGACCATGCACAACAATATCATTAGACATCTTTGCAACCCCCGGAATCCCTTGCAAGACCTTCTGAATTTCATGCTGATATATTTCCGGTGCAACATTTATCCCAAATAGCAGCCTTTTGTACCTGTATAGTCCACAGTGAGTCATGAAAATGGTAATGTTGCGTGAATCAGGATGGAGTTCTACTGAAGCCCCACTTCAGATCCAACTTTGAGAAAACTCTACTTTCACTCATGTCTTGCAGCACTTCGTCTACGGTCGGTATTGGGTGCCTCTCTCGCAGGATTGCCTCGTTGGCCCGTCTCATGTCCAAGCACAACCTTAACTCACCTGAGGGTTTGGGTACAATGACAACAGGATTCACCCATGGTGTCGACTCTTCAGCTGGCTCAATGATGTCTTTTGCAATGAGCTCTTGGACTTTGGCGTCGACCTTTTCACGCAGCCCAAATGGGACGTGTCGCATTGGTGGAGCGATCGGCTTTATTTCAGGATTAATTTTAAGATTGATCTGCCTACTTTTCATTTTTCCTAGTCCATGAGATACATCAGGGTACTTGTTCAGACAGTTGGGAATCTCTGCCAAGGAACGCACTGAGTTGATATTTAGTCCAGTTTTTAGTGTGCCAAGTTTCATAGCAGTTTCCTTCCTGAGAAGTGGTTCGGCACTGCCATCTATCGCAGTCAACCAAGCATCTGTCCTGTAATTCCCAGCTACAATTTCTGCATTGAAGGTTCCCAGGGTTTTCAGTGGTGTTGAACTGGCATATGGAAACAACTGCCTACCTCCTTTCTTCGACACACATTTGATACTCTTCGACTTCAGGTAGTTCCACAATTCATGGTCAATGATGTTGCTATCGCTGCCAGAGTCAACAATAATGTCCATATCAACTCCGCCCACTGACACGGGAAAGACTTCAGTGCTATCACTCCTCACGCTGTTCATTCTGTGCACATTACTTCTCATGCGGAAAGCATACCTTTCACTCTCCTGATCTTCACTATCACTGTCCACCTTCTCAGCCTCCAAATGCTTTACATCGCTATGGCCATGTGGTTTCCTACCATTTTTCCTGCTACTAAAGCCACTTTCAAATCCCTTACACCTTTGACACTGTTGACCCCTTGCTGGACAAGTAGGATCTCTGCCATTGAGACCGATTTTCCTACAATGGAAACAGGCATTGTCGTTTTTGTCCTGTCTTCTGACTGTATTTGACTGATTTATGTTCCTTTATTCTTTGACCATGTCCGAATTGTCCCCGTTTCATGTTCATTTCTATATCTGTTCTTCAACAGCTTCAAACGTTGCAGACACTTTCAACATTGAGCTAAATGAAAGTTCATCTCCCTTTTCCAGGAACTTGCGTCTCAACTGGTCAGACTTGCAGTTTTCCACCACCTGATCATGAATTTGGTCGTCAACATCATTGTAATCACAGCCCTCAGCTGCTGCACGTAATCCAGTGACATACTATGACACAGTTTCATCAGTTTGCTTCATTTTTCTGAATATGTGGCGCTGATAAGTCATGTTTAGTTTCACAGTCAAGTGTGTCTTCAGGGCGGTTATTGCCTTAAAATATTCTTGAGACTCATCCCGGTCTGGCAGAGTTTTGAAAACACTTCTAAGTCCAGCTCCCGCTGTATACAGCAGTAATGCACGCCTCTGTGCCTGATTATCTGCCCTTCCTTACACAACAAATAGTGCTTTACTATCAGCGTATGCCTCAAGTTCCTCGATCCATGCTTTCCAACAAATGCTAACAGCGCTAGCATCGCCGGAGAGGTTGAATGCAGACATGCCACGAACATCACTTAGTTCTGCCATTTTCACTAAGCTGTCACAGTTCTAATGTTTACGTCTTCTTCGTGAGATACTGATCCTCGTCACCAATGTAAACCCGCTGTTTGCTATCAATACGGCTTCTATACCTGACCTAACACGTGAAGACTCACACACACAACTTTGGTTTCAAGACCACTCGCTTTATTAATACTTCCGGTTCGGCACATAAATGAACTCCGACTTCTGCCGAAACTAAACGTTCCGTTCATGACGACCCGACATGTAGTGGTTTTTAAAACATATATTATATTGGCTGTCTGTTATAGTGAGCTTTAAAAATAGAAATAAACTAAAAGTCTACAACATCTGTCTGTCCTATAGACCTGCCATGTAAAAAAAAAAAAAGAATCTGCCTGAGAGGCTTTCAAGTTTGAATGACAGAAGCAAAATAGAGAACATTAAAACAAATCTAAATGCGTAACAAAAGTTAATCAACTCCTACACCAACTCACTTCATCCAAACAGTACACAGATGGCTCCATGATGTGGGACTGTTGGGAGCTCAGAATTTTATGCTTCTCTGACACATTTGCGTATATACTCAAGAAAACAATATCAGATTTACATAAAAATTTCACACCTTTTTAAAAGCCTTTTAAAATGGATTAACCTGAAAAAGTAACCTTTTATTCAAACCATTTAACGAATATACATTCTCCTCACAATAAAATCAGATCTTGAGGTTCTACAAACACTATGTGACATTTTATTGAGCAAATATGCGATACACTCCAGCATAATACCGATTATGTAGGAAATTTGATATAATGAGATGTTAATATATTTGGAAAGAGAAATTAATCTGCTTCAGAATGAAGTACAATTGACTGAGGTACATCACTGTATATGCTGCTCAAAACCAGGAAATGCAACTTTTGAGAAAATAGCAACTCCAGTTACAGGACCAGTTTCTGAATGTCTGCATTCGATACTCCGCAACATCCCTACATGAAATGAATCCGGCTCTCCACCAATCAACACAATCGTACTTCCTTGTGACAAAAGACTCCTATTTACTCATGTCTGTTTTGAAGCTTCTTATTGGTTTACCAAAGCATGATTCTGGGAATCCTTCTGAGATTCCGTCAGTAGGACGAGTATTCTGATACCAAATATGGTTAAAAGGGAAATACCCTGAGCAATCATTACAGAGGTTTGAAAATTGACAACATAACTGGATATTTTCATGATTCAACAATGACTTGGATATGGAAGGCCTTGTTAGACATGCATTTTAGCATGTATAAGATTGTGTTTATGGATATTTAAACTGGATCATATCGAAGATCCCCCCCCAGTGCAGCTAACTGGGTTATCAAAGGCCGGCCATGTCTCTCACTGTCTATGGTGTGAGGCATGTAAAAGAACCATTGCTGACTTTCGACAAGAGTAGGCTGCAAAGCCGTCAGCGTGTTTCCGCCCTGCGATGGCCTGGCGAGCTGTGCTGCGTGTACTCTGCCCTCGCCCTAAGTTGGCTGGGATGGGCACCAGCCTCCCCACGACCCTAATTAGGCTGAAGTATTTTTGTATTTTTGGCGATATGACATTTTCGTCCGGGTAGGCCATTTTCAACCACGACTCTTACTCAAAACATTACCTTGTGATTTAATTTTTTTTTTTTTTTTTACTTATTATGACAGTATTATGCTGGAGCAGGTCACATATGTGTTTGCATGTTTGTTTGTTTTTAATTAATCACAGTATGTTTTAAGATACATGTTAAAACATAAATGGAATTATACAATTACAGGGATCCCTCACTTTCCGCGGTTAATTGGGACTAAGACCCCAGGGGCCACTGAATTTCGCAAAGTAAGACCAACCCCGTGTATATAATATCAATAAATACATATTCAAAGCTATAAATGCTTAAAATAACAATTAAAAATTCAAAAATAATGTAAATAAAATATAAATACACACACATACAGACAAGCGCACACATACAGATGCTTGCCTCACAAAAAAATTTAACTAGTTTTGATGGGAGGTTTTGGGTTGTTTTTTTGTTTTGTGTTTGTTTAGGGTTTTTTTTTTTTTTTTTTTTTTTTTTTTTTTTTTGCATAATTGGCATTGTTTTACAGCATTTCCCTAAACTTTCCCCCTATTCTTCATTAATTTCCTTGTTTTTTAGTTCGATGAATATTTAAAAAAAAAAAAAAACAACACGATGAACTGAAGCCACATGAATTGAAGCACGAAGTAGCGAGGGATCCCTGTATATGTATTCATGACAGAAATAAACAACTAGAGAGGTTATAATTACCTCCCGGGAGTACCTGTCGAGTTGGTACAGGCCAGTGGAGAGAAAGCACCTGAATGAGGTAAACTCTGTGTTGTGTGTACTATAAGATGGAGGGCTGAACGAGGTTCAGGACAGGGTAAGGGGCTCAGGAAGGGAGGCGCGTGGCCGGGGAGAAGGACACAAAGCAGAGGCAGGTAAAATAGCCCTCTCTCACCTCTGTTCCAGGGGTGTGACGCAGCATCCATACAAACTCCAACACCGCCATGAAGATAGCAATTAACAGGCCACACACCAGAACTACAAAGATCCCACCAATGTTTTCCATGCCGAGTCCTAGCAAAGAAAGACATGCAAGCACATATATGATCCTCAAGCTTCAAACCAGTCAGAAGTCACATGACTGTAATTTGATAGATATAGCATTAGTAGGCCAAAATCATGATTTTGCAAAAAAAAAATGTTGAGATTTACATTAAGTGAAGGTTTAATTAATTAATTATTTATTTAAAAAAAAAAAATTCTATTGTATATGCACCAAAACTTACATTTAATGAGTGAATGCTTGACTGATTGTTTTGAAAATATCTGAAAATGCTGCAAAGTACTCATTCCACATTGTACCATGACACCCCCCCCATATACGGTAGCAAATTGAGCTTAGAATTCCCACTATCAAATAATTGAAAGTAAAAGTATAGAATATTACAATATACCAATAAAAAGTCAATTTAATCCTATTCGGTGGAAACAAACCCCTAACCCACAGCACACACTCACAGAAGCTCCCTTTTACATCTTGTGAGATTGCTGAAATTAGACGTCACAGTTTCATCAGACTTCTGTAAGTTACTTATTGAAACAGATCACAAGGAACGATTATGAGGAAAGTGTATGTTTAAAGTCTCACAGTGGCGGGTCTGGCTTAGAGGATGAATCGAATCTAAACGAAAGCATCTGAAACTGGTGACCTGAGATGAACCGGCACCTGACTTTCACTTTCAGCTGCAATAAACAGACTATGGCGAGAATTGTTCATGTGAAATATACTAGCAGAGTTCCTGAGCAGAGCATCATAAGCAACAGGAACGTGACTTGGAATGGTTGCCACCTGTCTGCATGCCCACTACAGGAAACCACTATACAGTCATGATAGTTTTCAGGCAGGCTCCCAAGATTGCATCCTGAAACGGCACTTACATCACCACTGCAGGGCATGCTGGGAGGTATGTGCTCCTTCTGCCTCCGTGTGGGTTAGTTCTTCAGAGCTGTTGCACCACACAAAGGCTGGGAAACTGACATGACAGGCAGTGAAAGAAAACGCATGCTCCGACATCTATCAATAAAGACGTGGGGGGTGGGGGACGCGCTCCACTTTTAGCTATTGTATTAAACTATATATTTATGAAACTTTGTGTAAATGAAGACTTCGAAAAGTTTAATATTTGTTTCAAAAATCATGTTTTCAGCTAACAAGTTTAATTTGGAAAATGTAAATGTGTATCTCTCCATTTTTACAATTATTCTTAACCTTTGTAGATCAGAACTTCCATCACAGTTCAAAATGAGCTTATTTTTAAAGTAAGCTTTTTTAATGCTGTTTCAGAGAAGCACAAAATCTAATTTTTTAAAAGTACAGTGGTACCTCACTTTACAAAAGTCTCACCAAACGAAAAATTCAGGTTACAAAACACATTCCTAAAATTTTTGTTTCTGGATACGAAACAAATTCACGTTACGAAAGCGCCATCTTAAAAATTCAAACGTGCCATTCTAACATTCAAACAACGCACGAGTTGCTTTCCCATTGGTTGTCTCCCAACATCCCGGCCCGCTGGCCTCCCATTGGCTAGGCTAGGAGGGAGCTGAATCTCCATAATACAGTACTGTACCCATAATGCTTTTCATGTGCCTTCGACCCACTGTTCGACACACACACACACGTGTGAAGGACAGTTGTACTGTTGGTTCGTGAGTTTTATTAGTGTGCTTATTGCAGTGTTACTTTTTGTTATTAATCATGAGCCCCAAAAAAGTGATTCCCAGTGAGACTGAAAAGAAGAAGCAGGCTCCGTGTCAATAAAAGTAAAACAGGAGATAAAAAAATATGAAAGTGGGATTCGGTTGAATGAAATCATAAAGGAGTATGCCCGAAGTGCGAGCAGTTCTGCCTGAAGCAGAAGGAGGCATTAAAAGCGGAGATACAGTGACGGAGGCGATTATGTCGAAAAAAGCATCCGCCATATTTAAGGATCTTGTGAAGGAGGGTGGGGGTTCTTCAGTCCAGCAACCAACGGACTTTAAAGTGTCGCAGGGGTGGGTCGAGAAATTAAAAAAAATGGTAAATAATTTTCTTTTACTTTAACACATTTCATACAAAATTGGTGTACTTTTATAATTTTTAAAGGGTGTAGGTGGTAGTATTGGGAGCCTTGGAATGAATCACATGTTTTACATGTAAAATGCGGTTCAACTTACAAAAAATACAGGTTACGAAAAAGGCGCTGGAACGGATTAATTTCGTAACGTGAGGTACCACTGTATTGAGCGACGTGACTAGCTTGGCGCTGGTTGGTCATAAATAAGGATTATTCATGCAAAATTTGACACATAGTGACAGTAAATTTTCTAGTCAGCACTTCACCTTTTGCTCGATGGTCCTCCTCTTTTGGACACCTTCCTCCATCCCACCATTTCCTTTTTAGGATTTCCAGCCGGTTCTCTTCTTGTAGTCTGAGGATGGCCAGGTCAAACTCATCACGGTACACTGAGCCTTTACCAACGCACAAGAGTATTCATTATAAAACACACCACAGCTCAGACTAACTTTTCAGCCAATCAGGTCTGATTCTCACCCAGAGGCAATCCAATGCCATAGCCCTTAGTGTCCAGCAGACCGCCGATCTGCGTGAGGTTGCAGTTGCGTTGTCGATAATACTCATTCATGGTGCTCTCCAGGAGGTACGCATAATTTGAGTTCAGGACACGAGCGATACCCTCCTCTGTGCTCTTTACAAATACACTGGGCTGCTTGGAGTGCATGAAGTTCCACATGCGCTGGTAGGTCTGATAACGTGAATTCTAAGCACAGAACCAGAACGATAAATTCCTGATACATTTGAAATTTGTAACTTTAGAGACTTACAGGCTTGTAAATTTTATGCTACTTGTACACTGTTCAGCCATAACATTAACACCACTCTACTGGTCACGTCGTTTGGTAGGTCCATACACAGCAGGTCTAGTGGTATAGGGCGCTGGATCGCTGATCCAAAGGTTGGGGGTTCGAGTCCCACTCTCCACAAGGCTGTCACTGTCCCCCCAGTGCAGCTAACTGGGTTATTAAAGGCGGGCCATGTCTCTCACTTTCTATGGTGAGAGGCATGTAAAAGGACCATTGCTGACTTTCGTAAAGAGTAGCTGCAAAGCCATCAGCGTGTTTCTATCCCTTGCTAAAAAAGGGTTGTGACAGGAAGGGCATCCGACGTAAAAACCTCTGCCAAATCAAACGTGCGAATCAGATGATTCACTGTGGCGACTCCCGAAAAAAAGGGAAAAGGTCGAAAGGAAGACAGACATACACAGCAAGCTGTGATACACTGTGTCCTTGACAGCTTTCTATCATAGCCAGCAATCTCATTTTAGTAGTTTGTTGTACAGTAGCCCTTCGGTGGTATCATGTACTAGCTTTCACTCCCCACATGCATCAATATGCAAAGGGTATCCATGACACCCAGGAGTGATGATCTGTTAAAGCTGGCTATGATACGTAGGAATGAAAACACAGTGCATTGCAGGTTGCTGTGTATGGGATATAGTGATTATGTTTTGGCTGGTCAGTGTGTAGTAAAGCAGCATGATAGATTAAAAACTAATAAATAACCTGAAAGCAGACTGCCAGTCGTGTGTGTGTGTGTGTGTGTGTGTGTGTGTGTGTGTGTGTGTGTGTGTGTGTGTGTGTGTGTGTGTGTGTGTGTGTGTGTGTGTGTATGATAACGCAGGAGAGGAGCAGGTAAAGGAAAACCCTGCGTCAGAAAACCTCACATTATGAGAAGGAGCACGTTTTCTCTAGGGATAAAGATGTTGAATGGCATTGACACTAAGCCAGTAAGCAGACGGAGCTCAAGCAGGTATGAGCAATGTTGACATGTCTGACAAGGCTGTTGACATGGCATTGATTCTGGCATGATTTTTGCACTAGTGTTTCTTTTCCTTGGTGGACAAATTACCTGGAAAAATGTCATGGTGGAGCCAGCATGCATGGTGCCATACTCGATGGCTGTCTGATCTGCCAAGTCATCCACAGATTCGATAGGAACATCCATTCTCTGGACAGTTAGAAAGGCAGCCAGGTTGGCTGTGTAGGAAGAGATGATGATTAGGGTGAAGGCCCACCTGTACATCAAATCACAGAAAAGTGGATATAAGAGAAAAGATTGGAGCAATGATACTTTTCTGATATCAAAACAGCTGCCAAAAAAACCCATCCCTGTATTTCAAGCTAAATACACCGTATGTGCGAATAACTGAAACAAGCTTCCTTTAATTTTTCTCTGACCCTAATATACAAAAGTCTGAAAGGTCTGTGTAAATTACTGTAGAAGAAACAAAGCAGCGAAACGAGCCAGTGAGTCAAGAAATTGATAAACTGCTTTCATCTAACATGAATGGTCACTAGGGTTAGAGATAAAATGAGTGTGTGTGTGTGTGTGTGTGTGTGTGTGTGTGTGTGTGTGTGTGTGTGTGTGTGTGTGTGTGTGTGTGTGTGTATTCATACCATACTCCACTGACACATCGTGTAGAAAGAGCTCGCGGAGCAATAGTAGAGCCTTGCTGCATGAAACCCCCCACTGGGAACCAGAAACTGTTCCCCAGAGAATACTGATTAATGAGTAGACTACAGCGTCCCTTCAGGCAGGGGTGTGGATTGTACCATTCGTAGGGGGTCAACCTGAACTCCGGGAAGAAGAGACATGGAGAGAAGAAAAAAAAAAGTCAGTAACAGGACAAGAAAGAGAAACTTTAACAGTTGACAAATCATGGAGTCAGTTCTGGTCCCTGGTGGCTTTGCAACCTGTTTTTTAAGTCCCAGCAGAGGAGTGTGAAGTACACATGCTGGCCTAAGATCGATGGTGAAATAATGACCTTCTGAGAATGTGTTACTGAGAAGACTATGTCACGGAGTCTCGAGAACTGCCTGCTGCAATTTGCATCGGAGCGAAAATATAGAAATCTATTTTATCTGTGCTGACTAGTCACTCAGGTAGTGGGGCAGTGGTGATCCAAAAGGTTGGGGGTTTGAGTCCCACTCTCCACAAGGTTGTCACTGTCTCCCCCCCCCCCCCAGTGCAGCTAACTGGGTTATCAAAGGCGGGCCATGTCTCTCACTGTCTATGGTGAGAGGTTCATGTAAAAGAACCATTGCTGACTTTCGTAGAGTAGCTGCAAAATCATCAGCGTGTTTCTGTCCCTTGCTAAAAAGGGTTGTGACAGGAAGGGCATCCGACGTAAAAACCTCTGCCAAATCAAATGTGCGAATCAGATGACTCGCTGTGGCGACTCCCGAGTAAAAGGGAAAAAGCCGAAAGGAAGACAGACAGACAGACAGACTAGTCACTCAGGTCACTCGCTGTAGAACTATCACACAATCTACTGCTAGGATATTTGCTCATACCCTGTTCCCTTAAACATCACTACAAGAAAAAAAAAAGGAAATCTTGCGATTAATTCTAAGGTGAAAGCGAACAATTATGGACAAGTTTTTTTGTTGTTAACTTTATAACTAAAGACCAATTCAGTGAAAAAGAACAACTTTGGAATGAACGTATCTGATGCTAAAAATGTATTTTTATTCTTAACAATTATACAGTGTTTTCCCCACAAAACAACGTTATCAAGGTAGCAAGGAAGAGGCCTTCCGTTCTTGGTATGGCCTGATACTAAGGTCCAGAGCTGGCTAGTAGTTAGAATGATATTCTGCTCGCACTAGCGTCAGTGGCTCGGAAAAGTTTTAAAATGATGGAAATGTAGCAAAACAATTGTAAGCAGCAGTTAAAAACATTGTGAAGAGACTGTAATGAGGATTTATTGAGTGTAGTTCAGAAATGTTGTGAAGGGTAATAACATGACAGCTACAAGGCAGCTAGTTGGTGATACATGGTTTTGAGAACCACCATGAAATTTAATTTTCAAAAATCTTGCAGTTTATGGAAGATACACAGTTTGGAACCACACTGGACCACCCTCAGAGCTGCCCATGCGAGGCCTTATTTTTTACGAAACACAACTTTATTGACTTGCTGTAAGGAACAGGCTTCCAGCTAACTAGCTCCATGCTAACTGGCGCGCATGGAAAGTATTTAATGATAAGAACAATTCTTTGTGGAGTATGCATGTCCTCCCCATGCTTGTATGTTCTTTTTTGAGCTACTTGGTTTCCTCAACAGTCCAAAGACATGTTAATTAAGCTGATTGGAAGCCCTGTGATGAACTGGTGTGCTCAGGGTGTACTCTGCCTTCATCATAGTCAGCCTCCCTGTGATCCTGGTAGGATTAAACGGTTCATAAAATTACCGATCAGTTTAAATGTACAATTGTTGGTCATATAATTAAGCAATAATGCAACAGTGACTCAAGTAACATATTGGCAAAGAAAATATTATAAATAATGCACCACAATTTCATCCCAAAACGTATACAGTGCACAATTTTTTCAGTGCAATCACATTGTTAATTTTAGACTTGGTGCACTGGTGCTACTCATTATATTTTACCACTCCCCAATATGCAGTTAATTCTTTAGAGTACAACAGAAAAAAAGTCTAGAGAAAGAAATTAAATCAGAACCCTGCATGGACAGAAGCCCATAAAATTCTCCCTCAAGTGCATGTTGACATGTAACCAAGGAACAATTAAAATAAATCATCCACTTTCATCTTATACAAAACGGGAGGAAAACCTTATAACAGGTCATCAAAATATCAACTGCAATGTGAAATATACAATAACCTGTACATATTACCCCTTAGGGCAGTAGTGGTCTGGTGGTAAGGTGCTGGATCACTGATCTTAAGGTTTGGGGTCAAGCCCTACTCTCAACGGGTTGTCACTGTCCCCTATATTGCCTCCCCAGTGCAGCTAACTGGGTTACCAAAACCAGCCTTCCCGTGACCCTAATTAGGATCAAGTGGTTCAGAAAATGAATGAATGAATAATACCCCCCCATTCTCTCTCTTTCTCTACACACACACACACACACACACACACACACACACATATATATATATATATATATATATATATATATATATATATATATATATATATATATAATATGCGACATGATAAGTGCCCAGGGCGCTTAAAAAATTAGAGTGGGTGGGCACTTATTAAAATGATTACCAGCGGAGTGGAACGGTAAGTGCTATTACCATATAGGTGGAAAACATGAATAATAACAGAACAATAAGAGTTTAACTTGTATTTGTGTTATTCATTTTGTGGAATCAACCAAACTACTTACATGAAATCTGAAAATAAACAGACAACAGCATAATTATAAAAACAAAAAAGACCCTTGAATTTTCCCTTCTGGTGCTGTTCCTTTAAACATTTATCCCCAATGTAAAATTGAGCCAATTAAAATGTCAACTTTAGTACATGGCACATTGAACCAATCAACACAACGGTCAACCATAGCACATTGAAAAGCACATGGCTAGGAACATCTTTAAATGTATGAAGTTAGTGAGCAGGAGAATCCGGTGAAAAATACTCATCATCACTTTCTGATAGAAAAATACTCATCATCACTTTATGCCCATGGAGCCTCCCATGGATCCACCACCCGTGGGAGGAGTTTTAGGGGTCGGGTGCAGTGTGAGTTGGGTGGCAGCCAAAGGCATGGGTTCTGTCGGACTGATCCTCGGTACATGGAATGTCACCTCTCTGGCGGGAAAGGAGCCTGATTTGGTGCGTGAGGTGGAGAGATACCGATTAGATATAGTCGGGCTCACCTCAACGCATAGCTTGGGCTCTGGAACCATCCATCTCGAAAGAGGCTGGACCTTCTTTTATTCTGGAGTTGCTCATGGGGAGAGGCGGCGAGCCGGTGTGGGTATCCTTGTTGCCCCCCGTCTCAGTGCCCAAATGTTGGGGTTCTCCCCAGTTGACGAAAGGGTAGCTTCCCTCCGTCTTCGGGTGGGGGGACGGGTCCTGACTATTATTTGTGCTTCTGCACCTAATGACAGTTCAGAGTACCCACCCTTTTTGGAGTCTTTGGGGGGGGGGGGGGGGGGGTGTTGGAGAACGCTCCCTCGGGAGACTCGCTCGTTGTCTTGGAAGACTTCAACACCCATGTGGGCAACGATAGTGTGACCTGGAAGGGTGTGATCGGTAGGTACGGCCTCTCCAGTCTGAATCCGAATGGTGTTTCGTTGTTGGATTTCTGTGTTCGTCATAGTTTGTCTATCACGAACACCATGTTCGAACATAAGGGTGTCCATAAGTGCACTTGGCACCAGGACACCCTAGGTCGCAGTTCGATGATTGACTTTGTAGTCATGTCATCGGACTTGCGACCATATGTTCTGGACCCTCGGGTGAAGAGAGGAGCTGAGCTGTCTACCGATCACTACCTGGTGGTGAGTTGGCTTCGGTGGTGGGGGAGGTTGCCTTCCAGACCTGGCAGGCCCAGGTGTGTAATCAGGGTCTGCTGGGAACGTTTGGCGGAGCCACCTGTCTGAGAGGCCTTTAACTCCCACCTCCGGCAGAGCTACACCCATGTTCCGGAGGAGGCGGGGGACATGGAATCCGAATGGGCCATGTTTCATGCCTCCATTGCTGAGGCGGCAGCCCATAGCTGTGGCCGTAAGGTCGTCGGTGCTTGTTGTGGCAGCAATCCCCGAACCCGGTGGTGGACACCTGCAGTGAAGGGGGCCGTCCAGCTGAAGAAGGAGGCCTATCGGCTTTTATTAGCCTGTGGGACTCCTGAGGTAGCAAACGGGTACCGGCAGGCCAAACGTGCTGCAGCCGAGGCTGTCGCAGATGCAAAATCTCGGGCGTGGGAGGAGTTCGGTGAGGGCCTGGAGAGTGATTATCGGTTGGCCTCAAAAAGGTTCTGGGCCACCATCCGACGCCTCAGGAGGGGGAAGCAGTTCTTCACAAACATTGTTTACAGTGGAGGTGGGGAGCTGCTTACCTTGACTGGGGATGTTGTTGAGAGGTGGAGGGAATACTTTGAGGACCTCCTCAATCCCACCAACACGCCCTCCGTGAAAGAGGAAGACCCTGGGGGTTCGGGTGAGGGTCCGCCCATCACTGGCGTGGAGGTCACTGAGGTTGTCAAAAAGCTCCTCGGTGGTCGAGCTCCGGGGTTGGACGAGATCCGCCCGGAATATCTCAGGGCTCTGGATGTTGCAGGACTGTCTTGGTTGACACGTCTCTGCAACATCGCGTGGTCATCAGGGGCTGTACCTCTGGATTGGCAAACTGGGGTGGTGGTGGTCCCAATTTTTAAGAAGGGGGACTGGAGGGTGTGTTCCAATTATCGGGGAATTACACTCCTCAGCCTACCTGGGAAAGTCTATGCAGGGGTACTAGAGAGGAGGATCCGACCGATAGTCAAACCTCGGATTCAGGAGGAACAATGTGGTTTTTGTCCTGGCCACAGCACTCTTGACCAACTCTATATGCTCCACAGGATTCTGGAGGGGGCATGGGAGTTTGCCCAATCTGTCAACATGTGCTTTGTGGATTTGGAGAAGGCTTTCGACCGTGTCCCTCGAAAGATCTTGTGGGACGTGCTCCGAGAGTTTGGCGTTCCGGATCCGTTGCTACGAGCTATTCGGTCGCTGTATCACCGGAGCCAGAGTTTGGTCTGTATTGGTAACAGCAGGTCGGATTCGTTTCCAGTGGGAGTTGGAGTCCGCCAAGGCTGTCCTTTGTCACCGATTCTGTTCATAATTTTTATGGACAGAATTTCTAGGCGCAGTCGAGGCGATGAGGGGTTCTGGTTTGGTGGCCATCGGATATCGTCTCTGCTTTTTGTGGATGATGTTGTCCTTTTGACTTCATCAAGTCGGGCCCTCCAGCTCTCATTGGAGCGATTCGCAGCTGAGTGCGAAGCAGCCGGGATGAAGATCAGTACCTCCAAGTCCGAGGCCATGGTTCTCAGTCGGACAATGGTGGAATGCACCCAAGTGGAGGTGCCCCAAGACTGCCCCAAGTGGAGGAGTTTAAGTATCTTGGGGTCTTGTTTACGAGTGAGGGAAGGATGGAGCGCGAGATCGACAGACGGATCGCTGCAGCCTCTGCTGTTAAGCGGTGCCTTTACCGGTCCGTCGTGGTGAAGAAGGAGCTGAGCCGCAATGCAAAGCTCTCAATTTACCAGTCGATCTACGTTCCAACCCTCACCTATGGTCACGAGCTTTGGGTAATGACCGAAAGAACAGGATCACGGATACACGCGGCTGAAATGAGCTTCCTTCGCCGGGTGGCGGGGTTCTCCCTTAGAGATAAGGTGAGAAGCGCCGCCATCCGGGGAGAGCTCGGAGTAGATCCGCTGCTCCTCCGCATTGAGAGGGGCCAGTTGAGGTGGCTCGGGCATCTGGTCAGAATGCTCCCCGGACGCCTCCCTGGTGTGGTGTTTCGGGCATGTCCAACCAGGAAGAGACCCTGGGGTCAACCTAGAACACGCTGGAGGGACTATGTCTCTCGGCTTGTCTGGGACCGCCTCGGTGTCCCCCCGGGAGAGCTGGAGGAAGTGGCTCGGGAGAGGGACGTCTGGACCTCTTTGCTAAGGTTGCTGCCCCCGCGACCCGACCCTGGACTAAGCGGAAGATGATGATGATGATGATGATGATGATGATGACTTTCTGATAGGTCCATATCTGGCTCATCGCTCCATTTATTCAGAGCATCCCATAGTTTTGCTGTAGCAGTTTCTAATGGTTCATCTTGTTGGACATTTACCAAGAGAACACAGCAAAATATTTTTCTGTTTTTTAAAACATGATGGAACAATCAAATGTGTTGTTACTGATGAACATTATAGACATTCCCCAGTGGCAGTGGGTCTTGAAGTACCGTGTAAACTCACTTTAACAGCCAGTGAATGTCTCATTTTACCGTTACAGAGAATGATCGAATAAAATAGGTAAGTTTGATCTCCCATTTTGCTCCCAGTACACATGGGCAGTTATTAGACATAGGATCAAAAACACGGGGAGCAGGGCACTTATTACGTTGTTGATTACGGTACATGTATACATATATAGTGATCCCTTGCTACTTTGTGCTTCAGTTTCTGTGGCTTCAGTGCATCGCGTTTTTTTTCAAAAATATTCATCAAAAAATAAAAAAGGAAATTAAGTAAAAATAGAGAAAATTTAAGGGAAATGCCACAAAACAAAGCCAATTATGCAAAAAAACACAACCCCCCCCCAACTAAATTACTTACATTTTTATGTGATGCGCACATCGGTGTGTGTGTGCACATGTCTGTATATGTATGCCTGTCTATGTACATGTTTGTGTGTGTGTGTGTGTGTGGATTGATATTTTATTTACATCTTATGCATTATTTTTGAAGGTTTAATTGTTAGAACAATTTATAGCATTGAATATGTTTTTATTCATATTATATAGACATATACATGTACGTATACCTCAGTTAGGAAGGTTGATTCCTACTTCACAGATCTTGGTCCCCATTAACTGTAGAAAGTGAGGGTTCCCTGTTTATATGTGTGTGCGGGTGTGTGTGTGTGTGTGTGTGTATATATATATATATACATATATATATATATATATATATATATATATATATATATATATATACAGTAGGTCCTCGATATTCGCGGGGTTTGGTTCCGGCCCCTCCTGCGAATGAAGATAACCCGTGAGTTCTGTACCCGGAAGTAAAACCCCGTGTATCACGGCACATGCGGGAATGAGCAACCGGAAGTAAAATACTATGTATCTATTACATGCGCTAAAATATGCTTCTTAAACACATTCTATAGACAGTCTTACTCATTAATACAGTATTAATGTAGTAAAATATAGTAATGATTAAGAAAAACCTTTTAATTTTTTACTGTGATATTTATTAATAAAATATATAAACATTATACAGCATAATTTCTATCTATCTATCTATCTATCTATCTATACACATACATACAGTATGTATATGTTTTCATTTTGTATGTATAATATATCATCCAGTTAAGCTCTATGATGTCACTCAAACACTGGCTAAGCGCAGTCTCTTCTGAAGAAATAAGACTTTCTCCTGAACCAACCACAGTTTCCTCTGCAGTGCCTGAAGATAATCATCTGAACTGTTGAAAGCACTCTAGTATTAAAAGTCCTTTTCAATTATTAATGTTTAGAATGTTTAGAAGCTACGCAGCAGCTCAGCCACGCCCCTCAGCCGGAGCGGAAAGTTAGAGAACACAACCGTCAAAATCAAAGTCCCCCCAAAACACAGACCATAACAAAAAGAACATGAAATGTAATAAATTGGATCAACAAAACAAAACAATAAACATACTACACCACTGTACATAAAATCACACACAAACATTGTAATCATTACCTTAGATACTGTACTGGAATAATGATTGAAAAAGACTTTAATACTAGAGTGCTTTCAGATTATTATTTCTCTTCAGGTACTTCAGAGGAAACTGTTGTTTCTTCAGGAGAAAGTCTTATTTCTTTAGAAGAGACATCCAACGTCATTACCCTTTCTAGCACTTAGCCAGAGAAGACAAACAGCGTTTGAGCGTCATAATACAGCTTAACTGGTAATTAAAAAACACTAAGAAAAAGAGGCTCATTGAAAACTTGTGCACAGATGAGGAAAAAGGGGCGTTACATCATCTCAACCAATCAGCAGGAAGGAAGATAGCCTTTTGAGTGGCGTCAGTGTCTTGGCAGTCCGCGAATACTCAAACCGTGAGTGCAAAACCGAGAATAGTCAAGGGCCTACTGTATATATATATATATATATATATATATATATATATATATATATATATATATATATATATATATATATATATATATATATATATATATAAACATACACAGTGATACCTCAGTTAACGAATTTAGTCTGTTCAGAGGGCAAGCTCGTAAGCCGAAAATCTCATTAGATGAAACACAGTTATTCTCATAAGAAATAACAGAAAACCAATTAAACTGTTCCAATCCCTCCCAGACTCATATAACATGCCACAAACACATATATTTTACCTAATATTAAAGATAAACATGTAAAAACAATAAATATTTCATAATAATAATATTAACATTAATAATAATTAATAATAAATAATAATAAAACAAGACCGAACAATTAGTCAACTCATCCTTCCAATAATCGACTGCGGCAAAGATGTCACGTAGGCAGGCACGAGGTGGTGGGTAACGGGGAGGAGGAAGAGGAGGAGGAGAAGAATTTTGTTTGTGTGTGTGTGTGTGTGTGAGTGTGTGTGTGTGTGTGTGTGTGTGTGTGTGCGTGCATGCTATGACTGCCAGCGAGGAAGGCCAGTGCTTCTCAAATAGTGGGGTATGCCCTGGTGTGATGCCAGAGGGGTG
>CM045747.1:30538081-30545581 GCA_024760905.1 Plotosus lineatus | reverse complement strand
TTCTGCCATGGCTCCCTGTGCAACTTTCTAATTACCTCATTGTGCGTAATTCGCCATTTGTTTATCCACCCACATCCTGTTCTTCACCCTCCTACAACCTATCCCTGAGGGGCTTCACTGTACCTCCCACAATTGAAAACAGGAGCAGGGAGATTAACCCTGAATGTGCTTTCTCAGGTCACATTTGAAATGCCTGCTGCAGTTTTTATAATTAATTTCAAATAACTGTTGCTGCACATACTGTATTCCGAAATGGCAAAAGATCAGGTCATTTTAAACAAGTAGCACCAAGCCAAAATGAAAACAGAATGTGTTTACTATAAACATGGAACCCTTATAAGATCTCCTAGTTTCACTTCCTGTTACCAGCACAGACTGGTGTGGTAGAAGCAAGGGATGCTGGGATGAAAAGCTGCCGACACTCGTTAAGTGGCAAACTCAGAATGTGCTGGCAATGCCATTATTTCTCCATGCAGAGAGCAGGCTTAATATGAAGACTTCATACATTCATCCATTTGCCAAACAGCCTCATCCTACTGGGTTCACAGGGAGGCCGGAGGCTGTCAGCCAACTCTGGGCAAAGGCAAGGTACACCCGGAATTGCTCGCCAGACCACCACAGATGTCTCTCTAACTCTGTTTAAGGACTCTCATTACTTGCTTTTAAACTTTTACTATATGCTGAACAGATACAATGTTCTATAGAATTTTATGTTTATCATTACAAGACTTTTATGTTTACTCATTTTACCCATCACACTGAGGAAGCTGAGCGTTGAGACAAGCTAGTGCTTTAGCTAACAGCTTCTGTTCTCTTCATTCTCTTCATTAAAAGTTTATCCATTCACTCCTTTTCTGAGCCATTTGATTTTAATTAGGGTCGTGGGGAGGCTGGTGCCTATCTCAGCCAACTCTAGATGAGGGCAGAGCACATCCTAGACAGCTTGCCAGGCTATTGCTGATGGCCACACAGCCTACTGCAATAAGCACGAACACAGAAGGCAATGCAGCGTACGTTTTTAAAAGGTCCGCAATGGTTCTTTTACCTGCGTCTCATCATAGACAGTGGGAGACGCGGCTGGCCTTTAATAACCCAGTTACCGGATACATTTTTTTTTTTTTTTTTGCAGTATACAATTTTTAACCATGACACTGAGGTGAGATTTGTGCTTCAAGTCGAGCTAGCACTGTAGGTAATGACATGTCTATTGTTTTAATCCTAATCATTAAAAGTATATCTAATAAAGTAAATAAATGAAAGTTAAATTGAGTTCTGTACAGATGTTTAAGTACAGCGGTGGCCAGTCCTGTTCTTGTGATCTTCATGATTTTAATTGCAACCCTAATGAGGATCATCTGACAGATCCAATCATTGCTTTAAGTCTTCATTCCCAGGTCTCAAGTCTTAAGTCTTGATTAGATGATTAGGTGGCCGGGAAGGTAGATCACCAATAACAGGATTGCCCCCCCGTTATAGTACATACTCAGAGAAATAAAATAAAATAAACGAAAAGAAAAGAAAGAAACGAAAAGAGGATTTTTAAAATTATTTTTATGGAAGTGTCCATCATTTTGAATGAAGCATTATCCACTCAGAATAATTACTTTTATTTCCAAGATAGTGGATCAATCAAATTGTGCTGTTCATGTGTATATTATACCACAGAACTATTATACCACATATTATATATACATACTATATTATACCACAGAACCTATACCACAGAACTATTCATTCATTTTCTGAACCTCTGAATCCTAACTATGCCTGCCTTCCTTTCGGCTTTTTCCCTTTTAGTCGGGAGTCGCCACAGCGAATCATCTGATTCGCACGTTTGATTTGGCAGAGGTTTTTACGTCGGATGCCCTTCCTGTCACAACCCTTTTAGCAAGGGACAGAAACACGCTGACGGCTTTGCAGCTACTCTTTACGAAAGTCAGCAATGGTTCTTTTACATGAACCTCTCACCATAGACAGTGAGAGACATGGCCGGCCTTTGATAACCCAGTTAGCCGCACTGGGGGGGACAGTGACAACCTTGTGGAGAGTGGGACTCGAACCCCCAACCTTTGAATCAGCGATCCAGTACCCTATACCACTAGACCACTAGACCACCACTGCCCCCTGAATCCTAACTATGAACGTTGTGAAAAGCTGTTCTTTTACAATGATGTGGTCCTCATGACACTCATATCACAGAGTGGGCACATGTGGCATTCCACATTTACATTTACAGTGTTTTGGCAGAGTTACTTACATTTATCCAGAGTTACTTACAATTATCATTTTTATACAATGGTGCAACTGAAGGTGACGGGCCGAGCTCAAGGGCCCAACCATGCTGAAAGTAAGGATTGAACTTTCGGATCGGTAACCCATCGCGTTAACCACCACGCCACCACTGCCCACTTAAGATTGTCTGCTTCCTGAATAAAAAACCCCAAAGATAACAAAACAGCTAGCTTAAATAAATGCACAAAAGCAAACAGCCAGACCAGAGCCAGTCTTTTATAGTTTGTTGATCAGTCCTTATTAGCACATTTAGCTGTAGCAGTGTGTGCTTCATGGACGTGCAGCAACCACCATGCATTCCAGGGCTTGCAGTCCTCCTTATGAGGCTGAAGTGATCTGATGCTGAAGAACGTGAGAGAGAGAGAGAGAGAGAGAGCGAGAGAGAGAGAGAGAGAGAGAGAGAGAGAGAGAGCACCATTTGGTGCTGCAAGGGTGACAAATATGACACTCTATTACAACGAATGCTATAATATAATGTGTGACTACAGCTGGTGCTACTCTCAGAGCTGCTGTTCAAGAAAAAAAGTGAAGAGGTGTGGAAGCACACAATTTTATTTTCTCATACTTTGTCTGGTGCAATGCATTTTCACTTATGAACAAGATGAATTACTAAGATAAGGCTTTTAATAATGCTGTGTCGTCGTCCCCCGCCCAGTGCAGCTAAATAGGTTATCAAAGGCCGCTCATGTCTCTCACTGTCTATGGTGTGAGGTTCATGTAAAACAACCATTGCTGACTTTCAACACGAGTAGCTGCACAACCGTCAGCATGTTTCCGCCCTGCGATGGCCTGGCGACCTGCCCAATGTGTACTCCGCCCTCGCCTGGAGTCGGCTGGGATAGGTGCCATCCTCCCCGCGACCCTAATTAGGATTAGCGGTTACAGAAAATGAATACAGTGTCCTGTTAATCAATACCATAAAATGTTTTTCATGTTTTAATGATTACTTGAATAATTAAATGCAAGTATAATGCGCAAACGAATAAGTCAACAAAGCATGGATACAACCATGTAACAGGATGATGTTATGACCTTCCGAGTGTTGATTTGCTGAAATGGGACATTGCAAATGTAGTTTTGCGGAAGACGCCACAAATATGATCAGACTTGGTATGTATATATATATATATATATATATATATATTCTGTCTGCCTTTCGGCTTTTTCCCTTTTACTCGGGAGTCGCCACAGCGAATCATCTGATTCGCACGTTTGATTTGGCAGAGGTTTTTTACGTTGGATGCCCTTCCTGTCACAACCCTTTTTAGCAAGGGACAGAAACACGCTGACGACTTTCCAGCCTACTCTTTACGAATGTCAGCAATGGTTCTTTTACATGCCTCTCACCATAGACAGTGAGAGACATGGCCTGCCTTTGATAACCCAGTTAGCCGCACTGGGGGGGACAGTGACAACCTTGTGGAGAGTGGGACTCGAACCCCCAACCTTTGGATCAGCGATCCAGTGCCCTATACCACTAGACCACCACTGCCCCATATATATATATATATATATATAACAAACCTACTGTTCAGAAAAATTGTAACAAAACATTGTAATTGTATTCAATAATTCCCACCCATCAAACACCACCTTCCCTATCGCACATCCACCACAAATCAGTGATGCACATGCCCCCTTCATGACAGTCATAGCTCCCGCCGATTTATAAACTGTTTTTGAATGCATATTTGGGTGCCATCTCACTCTGAAGGAGAGTGCAATCCACCCCTCGTATGAATGAGATCACATGATTACTTGGTGGTATCACTTTTGGAGTGACAGGGAAGTGAGCATATGCCATCCCTTTCTCTTGTGAGAGCTTCGCCAATTAGCTTCAATGACCTTCAGGTCATGGCATGGATCCCACATTAACCTGAATTTTAACTGATGAGGAGCCTGAGTACATTTCTTTTAGGTTGGCACTTGTCAGCTTTTGTGCTTGAACTCTTATGATTCAAGCACTGAAGAGTGTTGTGGCTCAAATGTATAAGAACGGCTGCAAATTCATTCATTCATTCATTTTCTGTAACCACTTCATCCTAATTAGGGTTATGGGGAAGCTGTCTCCCATCCCAGCCGACTCCAGGTGAGGACAGAGTACACTCTGGACAGCTCGCCAGGCCATCGCAGGGCAGAAACACACTGACAGCTATGCAGCTACTCTTGTCGAAAGTCAGCAATGGTTCTTTTACACCAGGGGTGCTCAATCCTGCTCCTGGAGATCTACCTTCCAGATTACTTTATCTCCAACCCTAATGTGGCCCATGTGACATGTAAGATCCAGTCAGGTCTTGATGAGATGATTGGATGGTTAGGTGGGCGTGATTAGGGTTGGAGTGAATGTCTTCTGGGAGGTAGATCTCCAGGAGCAGGATTGAGCACCCCTGTTTTACACGAACCTCCCACCAAAGACAGTGAGAGACATGGCCGGCCTTGCACTGGGGGGTGGGGGGTCAGTGACAATCTGTTGAGAGTGGGGTTTGAATTTCCAACCTCAGGATCAGTGATCGAGCACCTTTTGCCACCAGACCACCACTGCCCCCTGCTGCAAATTAACTATTAATATGTGATCAGTAACACAACTACTCATAGTCTGTACTGTGCATCCAACCCCGTGCTTATGCTTATTATCTACAGGCAGCTTTAGAGCAGTGACTCCTCATACAACTCATTCAACCCACTCCACACTGCACACTGGGGCTGATGAAGCACCATTCTACAGCATGTAATTCAAGCCACATTTGATTCTATTTTCTGCCATCATTGATCACCTGCAAAATTTCATTTTAAGCTCAGAATAGGGTAAAACTGGATCTGTGTAGGAATCATGGGACACAAGATCAATAGCAATTGGATTTAGATCTAAATAAGGGCACATGCAGCACAGCATCCAGTTATTGAATGGGGCTGCAGAGCTGGATAAGATAGAGGGATTTTCAAAAGGCCAACGTGAAGCAGAGGATGCTGAAGAGACTCTGACTCACCAAATCACTCTCAAGTGTGCTAGAGCTACTTTAATCTCTTCATCTCACCCTTATTTATTTGTGTCAGACCCACATGACATGTAGCTTCTGTCTTCCCATTCCTCTTTCCCTGCCTCTGTTTGCTTCTCTTTGCTCGACTTACTTGCTCTATCTCTGCCTTTTCCAGTTGCCCTCAATCACCGTTTCTCTCATACGTACACATTTGATTTACGAAAGAGTCTGTGTGTGCGTGTGTGTGTGTGTGTGTGTGTGTGTGTGTGTGTGTATCCTGCAGTGCGGTACCATGGTGCATTAGCATGCAGGGCTTCCTGATTATCAAGGAACGATGTAGGCGCCGAGAACTTTTACATTTATTACTGGATATAGCTATATGCAGGGCATTACTGGGGGAAATCTTTCATCAGCTAGACAAGCCAAAGTGCTTTTCTCCTTTGCAGCACTCCGACTAATGTATCCTGTAGTGTGAGAAGTAAGGTGGTGCAGGCGGAGCGCACTACTGTCCTTACCAAATGCACTCGGTACATGATACTAATCCCCAGTGTCATAAAAGGCTTGGAGAAATCAATGACCTTCTCTCGCTCAGCTGTGATGGTCAGGCCGGCCACAGCCAGATCTGCCTTCTGCAACAAACACACATACAGACACAATTATGCATATAGGGCAAGTCTTAGTAGAAATGCACTGCTTACAATAAAAATTACAAAAGGTCAAAATATATCGTATCAAAAATAATTTTTACTTAAATAAACATGTTACAGTAACCTGTATTACAGTGACTCATGCGCAGTGGGAGAACAGCAGTGTTTTTAGCGAAGGGCACGCTGTCGTGATAAATTACATGACATGGAATCTTGGGCTGCTGGGCATAGTGATGAAGCTTAGCCCAACTAATAAAACCAAACTGAAAAGTACATCTGTGGGGGATTTTCTACTCCCAGAGGTGAGCCTTCAAGCTTCTAGTGCTCTTCTACTGCCCTCCACTGCAGGGATAAGAAGATTGTGGAGCTCACATATTGAAAAGCGATATCTGGACTATAGTTTGTACGTGTTGTCTCAGGCAATAGTGTCTGAATTTTACACAAAAAAGGGAAGAAGGGCCTTGTTGACTTTGGCGGCAAATTAAACCTTGCACTGTACATTAGAACCGGGCTCAATATACAGCCATGGCCCACAGATCTGAAAGCAGAAATCTGGCTTATTGAAAATGGACCCAGATTTTGCTCTTTGCTTAGTAATATCATGCAGCCTGTTAATTTGCTAAACCAATATACAAGGGCTCATTAAAAAAAGTTTTAAAATTATTTTATGTTTCTGCGGGAAACACCAGATCGATCTATCTCTCTCTATTTATCTATGTTTGTGTATGCTTAAGGCATACAATATGTAGCAAATACAATGCATGGCCACCAGTTTGTGGATTCCTTTCTGAAACTGTTGCCATGAGACTATAGTCACACAACAATATAGTACATCATTCAGGGTATCTACAGTTTCTCTGGAATTAATGGGCCAAACATGTTCCAGTATCGCAATTCTCCAGTACTCAGAGCAAGGCCCTCAAACATATAGTTTGCCAAAATTGGAACGGAAGAACTGTTGTGATGAACTACATCTCATGGTATTCTTGGAGAACAACACTGTTTAACCTCGCAAATGTTCTTGTGTCTGAATGAGAAAACAACTTCAACCATGCTCTAAAATCTAATTGAAAGATTTTACAGAAGACTGGATGCTATTATAACAACAACGGAGGATTCATTCTGCAATGCAATGCTCAAAAATGACAACCGTATTGATGTGTTAGTCAAAAGTACACAAAACCATGGCTATGTAATGCATATTGGGTTGATAATTAACTTGAGAGACTTTTTAATGTATTTGTTTCTAATATATAATTGAAGTCACATTGCTGGTCTCATTTTCTGAAAAATGATATTTGCTTAGGAAGGCATGGTTGCGTCGTGGGTAGCACGTCTGCCTCACAGTGTTAGAATATATCTCTGACCTAATACGTACATGTTTATTGAACCATGAAGCAAGTAGTTCTCCTTATCCTGTTGTACCCCGATGTCCTAAGTTTTGTGTAAAACATCAGCCAGACCTAACTGGATGTTCAAGGCTGTCCCCTTCTATCTTGACCTACTTACGTATGAATGCAAACAGTGACGCAAGTAACATGATATGGTGCTGTCCACACACACATACATCCACACACACACAT
>CM045747.1:30528081-30535581 GCA_024760905.1 Plotosus lineatus | reverse complement strand
GCAAAGCCGTCAGCATGTTTCCACCTCGTGATGGCCTGGCGAGCTGTCCAGGGTGTACTCTGCCCTTGCCTTGAGTTGGCTGGGATGGGCACCAGCCTCCCCGCGACCCTAATTAGGATGAAGCGGTTACAGAAAATAAAATGATGAACTGAACAATACACATTTAATGCACAATGTATTGTGTGTATGTGTGTGTGTGTGTGTGTGTGTGTGTGTGTGTGTGTGTGTGTGTGTGTGTGTGTGTGTGTGTGTGTGTGTGTGAGAGAGAGAGAGCGATAAAGAGAGAGAGAGAGAGAGAGAGAGAGAGAGAGAGAGAGAGAGACAGGTGTGTGTGTGTGTGTTAATAAAAAATGTTTAATAATGGTTTAATTAATAAATATGTTAATAAAATGGTTTAATATGATAATAAAATGTTTAAATGGTTTAATAAATAATTTTCTTTTACTTTTACCACATCTTTCATGCAAAATTGGTGTACTTTTATCATTTTTAAAGGTTTATGGGGTAGTCTTGGGAGCCTTGGAACGAATCAGGTGTTTAACATGTAAAATGTGCCCACGTTACGAAAAAGGCTCTGGAGCGGATTCATTTTGTAAGTCGGGGGCCAACTGTATATAGCTTTGGACCGCTGTCACTTCAAACAGTTTTTTCAGCAGAATTGAAGATTGTTAAAAAAAAATCAACACAGTTTTTTTTTAAGTAATACAACATTCTTACTAAATAATATAAACTATAGATTAAACTCAAGGAAGAGGATGATGATGTACACCCATTCTGTATAGATATATAATGTAAAATTTACAACTGAAAAATATAAACTAATCTATAGAGAATTAATTCTCAGAAAATCTTATAACACAAAATATGATAGTTTATGATAAGCATATCAAAGGTTTGCAATTTAAACTGATATTTTCTTTCTTTTTTTTTTTCATTTCATTTGCAGAACTGCTTAATTCTTTTAAGGGTACAAGGAGGCTGGAGCCCATCACAGCTGACTCTTTGTGAAGACGAGATACACCCTGAGCTCCCCAAACCAACAACCTAATGTGTATGTCTTTATACTGGAGGGGGAAACCAGAGTACCACGAATAAAATCCACTGGGAATGCCCTTGAACTCAGGACCTTTTTACTGTGAAGCAGAAGTGCTTATCAATGCAACACCATACCAACTGGTATTTTATTTCTTACACTGCACTTATTTGTAATGCACTTCTTCTTCTTCTTCTTCTTCTTTTCCTTTCGGCTTTTCCCTTCAGGGGTCGCCACAGCAAATGATCTGCCTCCATCTCTCCCTATCCTCTGCATCTTCTTCTCTTACTCCAACGACCTTCATGTCCGCCTTCACCGCATCCATAAATCTTCTCTTTGGTCTTCCTCTGGATCTTTTGCCTGGTAGTTCCAACCTCAGCATCCTAGGTCCAAACCATCTCAATCTAGCCTCTCTGACTTTGTCTCCAAAACATCGAACATGTGCTGTCCCTCTGATGTACTCATTTCTGATCCTATCCATCCTCGTTACTCCCAAAGAGAACCTCAACATTTTCATCTCTGCTACCTCCAACTCTGACTCCTGTCTTTTCCCCAGGGCCACTGTCTCTAAACCATACAACATTGCTGGCCTAATCACCGTCTTGTACACTTTTCCCTTCATTCTTGCCGATACTCTTTTCACTTTACACTTTTCTCCATCCATTCCAACCTGCAACATCGCGTGGTCATCGGGGGGTGTACCTCTGGATTGGCAAACTGGGGTGGTGGTCCCAATTTTTAAGAAGGGGGACCGGAGGGTGTGTTCCAATTATCGGGGAATTACACTCCTCAGCCTACCTGGGAAAGTCTATACAGGGGTACTAGAGAGGAGGATCCGACCGATAGTCGAACCTCGGATTCAGGAGGAACAATGTGGTTTTCGTCCTGGCCGTAGCACTCGTGACCAACTCTATACGCTCCACAGGATTCTGGAGGGGGCATGGGAGTTTGCCCAATCTGTCCACATGTGCTTTGTGGATTTGGAGAAGGCTTTCGACCGTGTCCCTCGAAAGATGTTGTGGGGCGTGCTCCGAGAATACGGCATTCCGGATCCGTTGCTACGAGCTATTCGGTCGCTGTATCACCGGAGCCAGAGTTTGGTCCGTATTGGTAACAGCAGGTCGGATTCGTTTCCAGTGGGAGTTGGAGTCCGCCAAGGCTGTCCTTTGTCACCGATTCTGTTCATAATTTTTATGGACAGAATTTCTAGGCGCAGTCGAGGCGATGAGGGGTTCTGGTTTGGTGGCCATCGGATATCGACTCTGCTTTTTGCGGATGATGTTGTCCTTTTGGCTTCATCAAGTCGGGCCCTCCAGCTCTCATTGGAGCGATTCGCGGCTGAGTGCAAAGCAGCCGGGATGAAGATCAGTACCTCCAAGTCCGAGGCCATGGTTCTCAGTCGGACAATGGTGGAATGCACCCTCCGGGTCGGGAATGAGGTCCTGCCCCAAGTGGAGGAGTTTAAGTATCTTGGGGTCTTGTTTACGAGTGAGGGAAGGATGGAGCGAGAGATCGACAGACGGATCGCTGCAGCCTCTGCTGTTAAGCGGTGCCTGTACCGGTCCGTTGTGGTGAAAAAGGAGCTGAGCCGCAAGGCGAAGCTCTCAATTTACCAGTCGATCTATGTTCCAACCCTCACCTATGGTCACGAGCTTTGGGTAATGACCGAAAGAACAAGATCACGGATACAAGCGGCTGAAATGAGCTTTCTTCGCCGGGTGGCGGGGTTCTCCCTTAGAGATAGGGTGAGAAGCTCCGCCATCCGGGAGAGCTCGAGTAGATCCGCTGCTCCTCCGCATTGAGAGGGGCCAGTTGAGGTGGCTCGGGCATCTGGTCAGAATGCCCCCCGGACGCCTCCCTGGTGTGGTGTTTCGGGCATGTCCAACCGGGAAGAGACCCCGGGGTCGACCTAGAACACGCTGGAGGGACTATGTCTCTTGGCTTGTCTGGGACCGCCTCGGTGTCCTCCCGGGAGAGTTGGAGGAAGTAGCTCGGGAGAGGGATGTCTGGACCTTTTTGCTAAGGTTGCTGCCCCCGCGACCCGACCCTGGACTAAGCGGAAGAAGATGATGATGATGATGATGATGATTCCAACCTGCCTGCACGCGCTTCTTCACCTCTTTTCCACACTCTCCATTGCTCTGGATTGTTGAGCCTAAGTACTTAAAATCCTCCACCTTCTTTATCTCTGCCCCCTGTAACCTCAAAGTTCCTCTTGGATCCTTGTCGTTCACACACATGTATTCTGTCTTACTAAGACTAACCTTCAATCCCCCTCTTTTCCAGGGCATACCTCCACCTCTCTAGATTTTCCTCCACTTGGTCTCTACTCTCACTACAGATCACGATGTCATCTGCAAACATCATAGTCCATGGAGATTCTTGTCTAACCTCGTCTGTTAGCCTGTCCATCACCATAGCAAACAAGAAGGGGCTGAGAGCTGACCCTTGATGCAGTCCCACCTCCACCTTGAACTCTTCTGTCACACTGACAGCACACCTCACCACTGTCTTACAACTCTCATACATGTCCTGCACCACTCTAACATACTTCTCTGTCACTCCAGACTTCCTCATACAATACCACAGTTCTTCTCTCGGCACCCTGTCATATGCTTTCTCCAGATCCACAAAGGCACAATGCAGCTCCTTCTGACCTTCTCTGTACTTCTCTATTAACATCCTCGAAGCAAACACTGCATCTGTGGTGCTCTTTCTTGGCATGAAACCAAACTGTTGTTCACAAATGCTGACCTCTGCCCTTAGTCTTGCTTCCACTATTCTTTCCCATAGCTTCATTGTATGGCTCATCAACTTTATCCCTCTGTAGTTGCCACAACTCTGTACATCTCCCTTGTTCTTAAAAATGGGCACAAGCACACTTCTCCTATATTCCTCTGGCATCTGCTCACTTTCTAAGACCTTGTTGAATATTCTTGTCAGAAAATCTACTGCTACCTCCCCTAGACACTTCCATACCTCAAATGGTATGTCATCAGGGCCAACTGCCTTTCCACTCTTCATCCTCTTCCATGCCCTCCTCACTTCTCCCTTACTAATTTTTGCTACTTCCTGCTCCTCAACAGTCACCTCTTCTACTCTTTTTTCCCTCTCATTTTCCTCATTCATCAGCTCTTCAAAGTACTCTTTCCATCTTCCCAGCACACTTCTGTCATCAGTCAATACATTTCCCTCTCTGTCCTTTATCACTCTAACTTGCTGCACGTCTTTCCCATCTCTATTTCTCTGCTGTGCTAACCTGTATAAATCATTTTCTCCCTCCTTACTGTTCAACCTATCATACAAGTCATCATACGCACTCTGTTTGACCTTTGACACTGCTACCTTCGCCTTACGCTGTCTCCCTGTACTCCTGTTTACTCTCTTCGGTCCTCTCAATGTCCCACTTCTTCTTGGCTAACCTCTTCTTTTGTACACACTCCTGCACTTCCTCATTCCACCACCAAGTTTCCTTATCTACTTTCCTTCCAGAGGACACACCAAGTACTCTCCTACCGGTCTCCCTGATCACATTGGCTGTGGTTGTCCAGTCCTCTGGAAGCACTTCCTGACTACCCAAAGCCTGTTTCAACTCCTCCTTGAAGACAACACGACACTCTTCCTTTTTCAGCTTCCACCACTTTGTCTTCTGCTCTGCCTTTGCCTTTTTCACCTTTCTCACCATCAGTGTCATCCTGCACACCACCATCCTATGCTGTTTGGCAACACTCTCACCCACTACTACTTTGCAGTCATTGACTTCCTTCAAATTACATCGCCTACACAAGATGTAGTCTATCTGTGTGCTCTTACCTCCGCTTTCATAAGTCACCCTATGCTTCTGTTTCTTCTTGAAGAAAGTATTCACCACAGCCATTTCCATCCTTTTTGCAAAATCGATCAACATCTGTCCTTCTGTGTTCCTGTCCTGGATACCAAACCTGCCCATCACTTCCTCGTCCCCTCTGTTGCCTGCACCAACATGTCCATTGAAGTCTGCTCCAATGACCACTCTTTCACCTCTGGGGGTACTCTGCATCACTTCATCTAACTCACTCCAGAATCTCTCCTTCTCTTCTAGCTTACATCCTGCCTGTGGGGCATAATCACTAACAACATTGACCATCACGCCTTCAATCTCTAACTTGAGACTCATCACTCTGTCTGACACTCTTTTCACTTCTAGAACATTCCTGACAAACCCCTCCTTCAAGATGACTCCTACTCCATTTCTCTTCCCATCCAAACCATTATAAAACAGTTTAAACCCTGCTCCTAAGCTTCTAGCCTTGCTACCTTTCCACCTTGTCTCCTGAACACACAGTATGTCCACCTTCCTCCTCTGCATCATGTCAGCCAGCTCCCTATCTTTTCCTTGCATAGTTCCAACATTCAAATTCCCTACTCTCAGTCCTAGGCTCAGGCATTTCCTCTTCTCTCTCTGCCTACGGACATGCCTCCCACCTCTCCTTCTTCGACATCTTCGACCAACAGTAGTCCAATTTCCATCAGCACCCTGTTGGTTGACAGCACTGATGGCGGTCGTTGTTAACCCGGGCCTCGACCGATCTGGTATGAATTCTGTATTGATCATTTGCATTTTTAAATGTGGTAGAAGTTTTACGCCGGATACCCTTCCTGTCACAACCCTCTGCATTTATCCGGGCTTGGGACCAGCATAAGGGGGAGAGACACTGGTTAGTGCCCCCCCCCCCCCCTGCATAATGGCTGCATTTTATTTGCAATGCACTATCACAAGCAATTTCTATAGGCCTCCATCCCTTAATAAACACCGGTTGATTATTCATTTTACAGCCACCACAAAAATGAAAGTGAGTGCTAAACAAAAACAAATCATCCCAAATACAAACCGGATTCCAAAAAAGTTGGGACACTATACGAATTGTGAATAAAAACTGAATGCAATGATGTGGAAGTGCCAACTTTCAATATTTTATTCCAAATAGAATATAGATGACAGGGTCAAAGTTTAAACTGAGAAAATGTATCATTTTAAGGGAAAAATATGTTTATTTTAAATTTCATGGTGTCAACAAATCTCAAAAAAGTTGGGACAGGTAGCGATAAGAGGCTGGAAAAATCAATTGCACTTATAACCAACAGCTGCAAGACCAATTACCACTAATGAGGTCCATTGGCAACATGACTGAGTATAAAAAGAGCTTCTTAGAGTGGCAGAGTCTCTCAGAAGTGAAGGTGGGTGGAGGATCACCAATCCCTCCAATGTTGCACAGAAAGGTAATGGAGCAACATCATAAAGGTGTTTCCCAGTGAAAAAAATTGCAAAGAGTTTGAAGTTATCATCATCCACAGTGCATAGTATCATCCAAAGATTCAGAGGACCTGGAACAATCTCTGTGTGCGTGAGGGTCAAGGCTGAGAAACCATACTGGATCTTTGGGCACTTCAACGGCACTGCACCACAAACAGGAATGCCACTGTAAGGGAAATCACAGAATGGGCTCAGCAGTACTTCCAGAAATCATTGTCAGTGAACACAATCCACCGTGCCATCCGCCATCGCCAGCTGAAACTCTACAGTACAAAGAAGGCATTTCTAAACAGGACCCAGAAGTGCAGGCGTTTTCTCTGGGCCTGGAGTCATTTAAAATGGAATGTGGAAAAGTGGAAAACTGTTCTGTGGTCAGACGAATCACGATTCAAAGTTCTTTTTGGAAAACTGGGACGCCATGTCATCCGGACTAAAGAGGACAAGGAAGACCCAAGTTGTAATCGGCGCTGAGTTCAGAAGCTGCATCAGTGATGGTATGGGGTTGCATGAGTGCGTGTGGCATGGGCAGCTTGCACATCTGGAAAGGCACCGTCAATGCAGAAAGCTATATTCAGGTTCTAGAACAACATCTGCTCCCATCCAGATGTCGTCTCTTTCAGAGAAGACCTTGCATTTTTCAACATGATAATGCCAGACCACATGCAGCATTAATTACATCATCATGGCTGCGTAAGAAAAGGATCCGGGTATTGAAATGTCCAGCCTGCAGTCCAGATCTTTCACCTGTAGAGAACATTTGGTGCACCATAAAGAGGAAGGTGCAACAAAGAAGGCCCGAGACAGTTGAACAGTTCGAGGCCTGTATTACACAAGAATGGGACAGCATTCCTATTTCTAAACTTGTCTCCTCGGTCCCCAGACATTTGCAGACTGTTGTAAGAAGAAAAAGAGGGGACGCCTCACAGTGGTGAAAATGGCCTTGTCCCAACTTTTTAAAGATTTGTTGATCCCATGAAATTTAAAATCAACATATTTTCCCTTTAAAACGATACATTTTCTCAGTTTAAATTTTAGCGCCTGTTATCTATGTTCTATTCAGAATAAAATACAGTATTGAAATTTGGCACTTCCACATCATTGCATTCAGTTTTTATTCACAATTTGTATAGTGTTCCAACTTTTGTGTAATCCGGTTTGTAAAATAAGTATTAAT